>JARBWK010000001.1:124489834-125689834 GCA_030556195.1 Anolis apletophallus | reverse complement strand
ATATGGTGACATGAATACTTCTAACTTTAGTTTTTAGTGATATATCTTTATACTTCAATATTTTGTCTAGTTCCTTCATATATGTCCTTTCAAGTCCCACTTTTATGATTTTATGATTACCAGCAGCCTGTGCCAATGTATGTATAATTTTAAAGTACAAGGTGTTTCAAAGAGATGAATCTGATTTGAAATTGTTGTATCCCTGCAACAATGATTTCCCATGAATGAAACTCTTACCACTTAAAAAGGTGGTGTATAGAGTTTCTGATTATTACTGTTAGATGAGCCTCCCAGTACATAAGCAGCCCCAAGCTTCAGTTATTCACAAAATAGCAATCTCACAACATTAGGCCAAATGAGATAGTCTCCTTTTATGGTATAAATTTTTAGATAACTCATTAAACCATTTGAAACTTTTTGTGTAATTGCAATATGTTGCTATCATGAAATATACTACTGTGAAATTGCATCAATCGGCTTGAAACACCCTGTATATCAAGTATCCATCAGTGGCTTAAATACGTTTTATAGAAGAGGTGGGGATAACTGCAGAGGCTGGTGTACACAGTCTACATTTAGTGTAGCAGTCAGTTGCTTTTGAATTTTAGATGCTTTTTTCCAAGAGTATTAGCTGTCATTACACAATCAGGTGAAGTCATCAGTAGCTATGAATGCTTATAGTCTGGCATATGTGTCCATCTGCAATGTATGTGTATGGTGAACATTTCTCCATATATATATTTTTGTGATTCTGGGTGTTAAAACACTTCCTCTTGTTTTTGAAGCAGCATTCAACTAGTCTGCCAAGTTTGACTTTCCATTATCTAGCTGTCATCTTATTAGGCCCCCTGTGAGCCTCCGCCTGTGGTGCACTCTTGAAGTTGGTTGCAGCACCACAGGACTCCAGCTCTAGACTTATTTCATGGATGTCTCAACATTCCTTCAAATGCGGCGTGCTAAGAAAAAAAATCTAGCAAAGGGAATCTGAATTATATGGATCCTTTGAAGCAATAAAAGTAGATGAGGTTTAATGCTTTTGCAGGACTCTGTTCCCTTGTTGTCACTAGAAAAATATCTATGATCTTAGCATGAATGCAAAAATGTCATAGTTTGAAATGACTTGTGCTTTTATTGATGTCCTAACACCTAAGCAATTGCTTGGGGCTGCTAAAAGACGAAAAACAACATGTATAACAAAGGGACCTTGGGTCCCAAATTAATTTTTTAAATCCAAAATCTGGACAGGTTTTTGTATTTGGGCCCCTGCTTCAGCCTTCTGTGGTGTGTTGAACTAAATAACCAAACCTACAGGATTTCAGTTTAAGTACAAAGTCTTGTATATAAGGTTTCAGCATATTCCAGTGGCCATATTGAAGGGCCTAGTTCTTCTGTTAAGAGCTATTTAGGATTACTGTCCTCATCTAAAACAATAGCACTATAGATTTCTGAGTTACAACTGTTTGGTATGTCAAGACCATTTATAACATCTGAGGACAAAGGGAGAAATGTGATATTCTGTTGATGTGATTCTCTGCCTAGCGACAAGGGCATGATGTGCCAAATACAGAGCTGAGTGTACGAATAATTCATGGTGCTCAGACTTCCTGTGGTCCAGACAAACCATAGAACTGGTTCAGCCCCCTTTCTCCCCACCCTCCCAAGAGCTATTAGAAAGCAGCATGGAGCTTTTTCTACCAGGCCATTGTAGGATCCAGCTTTTGTGTAACACCTGCCTTGAAAGTTCTCACCAACTTTCAATACCCACTTTGCCTTTTGGTTTATAAAGAAATCTTCTTTCTACCTGCAGTCTGCTTTTGGCTCTGAAGTGCTACGAATAGTTGTCTGGCCCTAGTGTAAATCATTCATAGTCTTTTGTTACTGTTCTTTGTTTCCTCGATTTTCAATTCTACTTTCAAGAAGAAAGCAGAAATGTACCCAATAGCTGACCATGGGCTGTGTTGCTACAAGAATGGAGCTATTCTATTCTTTATACTTATTTTTAGTTAGCATGTCTTTCTTGCAATAGAATCACCCTGCTGACTGATCTTCCATTTGTCATTACCTATCCACCTTTCCCTGCAGCGCTACTGTCTGGTTCTTTGTTTCTCACCAGCACTAGCCGGTTGCATGTTAATTTGGATCAAGAAAAGGCAGTTTTGTCAGCTTTAAAAGTTTCCATGTTGTTGTGTCATTACACTACAAACAAGATTACAGTTTCCAGGTAGGGCTGGATGACAGCATTGTAGTGGCTTGAGAATTGGCATGCCTCTTGCACCAGGTTACAGTCAATAGAGAAGCATAGACTGATACAATTTTCCCCCTAATGTATTGTTGTCGTAAAGCTATAAATGTAGTTTGAAATAGGAGTACAACTTTTGTACAGTACCTTCTATGCTAATTCACGGAAAGAAACAATTTCTGGCATATTGGGCATGTATAAGGATAACCCATGATCAGATCCTGGCAAAAAAATTATGAGGGCTATATTCTGGTTTTACAATGAATATCAGGGTTTCTTTGGTCTTGGGCTGATGTTTTTTCACTTACCAAACTAGTCCATACAGGTTTTACTTAAAAGAAAGTACTGGGTGCTGATTTGCTCATGCTGTATGTGTATGTGTATAATATGTATTTTAATCTGGTTTAAATTTTGATAGTTTAATTTTGTTTAAACTTTTGTATTTTAGTTACTTACATTTATCAATATTTGTTAATAGGCAAAATTTTGTTACACTATTTACAGATTGGTTGTCCTTCTTGCATCACTTTTTGATCTTTAATCACGTTCAAGTTTTACCACTGATCTGTTTTTAAAAATCATAAGCATTGTCTGATCAAAAGAATAAATAAATTTGAACACTACAGTATCCTGCAAAACATTTCTAAAGCAACTATTTCTTTTGCCTTCGTGGGTTATATTAAATTGAAGCAGGAGATGTGAGGTTTATGCTAGCTCTGAGCAAAAGTGAAAACATCTCTAGCTTTCCATCAGGTTCCTACTATCCTTCCGCATCTTTCTTATTTTCCAAAGTTTGCAAATATGTTCCACCAGTCAATAACTTAAGAACTTTTATCAGGCTCTTATTCAAAGTGGGTAAAAAAATTGTTCTTGTTGAAAGATTTGATTACAGGTGAAACAGCTCATGTGAAAGCTGAGAGCCTGTTTCTTTCTCATCAATAAACAAAGCAAGTGTGGGAGGGGCTTAAATAACAGGAAAGTTCCCTTCCACATTACTGGTGCCATTTCTGAGAGCAAGGGGAGAGCATATCAAGACATCACTGACCATATTGCGCTTTGTTTTGTCCCCTCTGTTCCCCCAATCACTATTCAACTGTACTAGAATTGTTGGGTTGTGGTTTATAAACCTTTAACTTACAGGTTTGGTTGTCCTTCCATCTGTGCTTAGTTTTCCTCGTGAAGGTAGGGAACCAAAAAAAGGGCAATCCTTGAAATGTTTGCTTGGCACACAGACAGGAGTGGCTTCTGGTAAAAGAATTTAAGACCTGAAAGGAATCTTCTGGATATAAATAAATTATTATTATTATTATGGTTATTATTATTTGACACCACTTTAACCATCATGCTGCTCAGTGTGACGGAATTGTGGGAATTTTCATTTTGGGAAGTCTTTCACCTTCTCTGCTATTGAGTGCTAGTGCCTCATCAAACTACAATTCCCAGAATTCCATAGCATTGAGCCATGGCAGTTAGAGTGGTGGCAAACTACATTACTGTACACTGCATTGTACAGTGTTAGACACACCCAGAGTCCTGCATCAAATGCTTCATTTTGTGTACCTGTTCAAACTTTGTTTCTGTGATGGAGTACTCAATTCCTTTGTGCTCCAACCTGACATTTTTGAAGGCTTTCAAAAGTGTAATTGCTTAACAGAATGGGGCAGGGTTGGCTCACTGTAGCTTTTCTCTTGAAGAGCTGGCTTCACAGATCCTCCTTTGTAATGCTGAGATGGAAGCTTCTGTCGGATAGGAACAAAATAAGCAAGTATATTTCAGATTTCAGTAACCTGACTTTAAAAAAATGTCTTTTAATGTGGAAATCCCCTGAGGGCAAGATGAAAGTGAACAGGTGTTGGGGAAAAATGTGCCTGCATATTAGAACTTAATTGGATTCGATGATGAGTTCCAGATGGGCTAATTATATGGCTGGTGTGGCAAGTTGTTTCTTGCATGGGCAAGTCCGCAAGTTGATTTCATTGACTTTTATTTTGCTGTTTGCCATCTTGTGAAGATTAAGGGAATGCCATCGTAATAGCAGCCTGTGAGAAGCTAGCTGGGGGCTGTAGTGCATATCCAGAAATGTGGGGAGTACTCTTAAGAAAGACCACTATCTTCTTTCCCCCGATGATGACATTGTGCCTAATGAGGAGGATCAGCATGGAATGAAACCTGGCAGAGGACTGCAGAATTGGCTGTGCTCTGTAAATGCAGTTTCCCTGAGTAAGCGCTATGAAGATATATCCATAAAAAGAAATGGGCTTTTAAGATACTAAGTTGCCTTAGAACCAGCATTTCCTTCTCTGTCTTCTGTTGGAATTCAGAAAATGTAATGGGCAAGCATCTGAGCCTGTTGTTGCAATCATAAGAATATCAAGCAGACTGTTTTATTCAAGAATGGGGATTTGTCTTTGTTATCAATATTTTATTTGGAGACTCATAGCATATTTTGGCCGATGTCTGCTTTGGATTTTCCAGCAGAAACAGAGTCAGTGATTGGGTTGTTGTAGGTTTTTTGGTCTATATGGCCCTGTTCTAGAAGCATTCTCTCCTGACGTTTCACCTGCATCTATGGCAGGCATCCTCTGAGAAGATGGCCATATAGCCTGAAAAACCTACAACAACCCAGTGATTCTAGCCATGAAAGCCTTTGACAATACAGAGAGATGCCGCTACACTGTTTGTTCCACCATCGATTTTTTTGCTGTGTTCATTTTTCACCAAACTGCAACAGTGAACTTTGGAAGTCCCATAGTTCTTTGTCCCACTAGGAATGGCAAGAAGTGAATTTGAATTTGATAGTGTGCAATGCTTCATTTTGAAGATAGGTGAAAATTCCATTGAAGAATACATAGTTTCATTTGATAAAGATAAAAAGCAAACTTTGGTGAATTTGGGGGAAGTTATTTGTGTCCGTAATTGAAGGTACACCCCTCTCCTTAGTTCAATAAAAACTGCTGCTTTTGGTAGATTTTTATTAGGATTTTCACGAGGGGGAAAAAAGCCTTCAGCACCAGGAGAGATTAAAGGCCAGGCAGAATTTGAACTTGTGGTCTTTTAAACTATAAACTTGAATGAATCACTTGACAGTATGTTGGAGTGCTGATTAGCAGTACTCACCAGGACTGACCGACGGATGGTTTCCCTCCCCAGTCTTGTGACTTGCATTGCACTGTGTGTGTCTGTGTGGCAGCCTGCATTCTCTCATATGAGCTCTTCTTGCAGTAAATCAAGTCTGCACACTGGCAGGAGTGTCCAAGTGCTTGTCCTTGGGATCTGCCTCACAGCCACGTTTGCTTTGCAAAGCTTAAGAGAACTTAAACTCTTATGTAAGGTCTCTTGATTGGAAATTTCAAATGTATAATTTATATAGGTCTGAGTGAGTGATTTATATCCTGTTAAGTGGTGATTTAGTTGGAAAATACAACCCCCACTTGCAGAATCTTTAATGAAAAATGTCTGTTCTTATGAATTTATTTCTGAAGCAGTGTTTAAACTCAGTGTGTTTGGCATAAATCAGGTCTAATTGTCACATTGTGATTAATGAACATGTGCTAGCCATTTCCGCCCTAAAACTGAACTTGTACTCATTTCAATCCAGCAAAGTGAAACAAGTTCAGAGTTAGCACAGTCAATTTTTTCCCTCCGGTCAAGAAAAGGATGGCAATAATGGCTAAGGTTTTCTCTTTTGGATACTAAAGTCCCATCAGAAAATCATATTCAGATAAATGCTTCTGAAGATTTTTGAGGTTCAGCAGGGGCAACGTGCCAAAGGGACTGATAAGACTTCTCAGTTTTTCAGATGCAAAGGCAATACAAGGGGATATGAGGCTGGCAGAAGTTATCTTCTTGTCTTTTCTTTTTGTGTGTGGCCTAGATGCATAGTCTCTGCCTTATTAAGGTTACAGTCATCATTTTAAGCCTCTTGTGAAATTAGTAAATATTATACAAGGGATGTGACATTCATATAAGTACAGCTAGCCTCCTCCGCTGTTGAAAAATCATGAATCTTCTTCCCTTGGGCTGAGAAGAGCTGAAGCTGTAGTCAAGCCGAAGATACATTTTAATGTGATCCTACAGAAAGGCTTCTTTCATAGGTCTGCCTTGTGCTCCAAGTGAAAATATTGTGTGCTAGCTATTAGTCATATGAACCAAGTTGTAAGGCATTGAAGTACTTCATTGGAACAGTAGAAGCTTCCCATACCCTCTGATAGGTGCAATTGTTGATGTAATCATTTGTATGGTCTGTATGGTCACCAGCACTAGGCAGCATGTTAGATGGGGATTTTAATGGAAATGGATGAAGAGGGCCAATGTTTTATGGATTGAATATTGTTTTAACTTGGAATGACTGTTATGATGCTGATGAAATTGTATTTTAATGTGTCTCAATGTATTTTAATTGTTGTGGGGTTTTGGGGTTTTATGCTGTTGTGATATTGGCATCGAATGGTGCCATACTGTAAGCCGCTCTGAGTCCCCCCTCGGGGGTTGAGAAGAGCGGGGTAAAATCCTGAAATAAATAATAAATATGGTCTGATGGAGAAAGAGCCCTTAAATGGAGCTCTTGGTGGCGCAGTGGGTTAGACCGCTGAGCTGCTGAACTTGCTGATCGAAAGTTTGTAGGTTCGAATCTGGGGAGCGGCGTGAGCTCCTGCTGTTAGCCCCAGCTTCTGCCAACCTGCCAGTTCGAAAACATGCAAATGGGAGTAGATCAATAGGTACCACTCTGGCAGGAAGGTAATGGCACTCCTTGCAGTCGGCCACATGACTTTGGAGGTGTCTACGGACATTGCCGGCTCTTCGGCTTAGAAATGGAGATGAGCACCAACCCCCAGAGTCGGACACGACTGGACTTAATGTCAATGGAAAACCTTTACCTTTACCTAAATGCTAGTTTACAGATATGAACCAGCAACTTCCCATTCCCCTCCAAAATATCCATGCCATTTATATCGGTTGTTAAAACTGCCACTGGATTAGCAGAAATGGCTGCGTGCCCTTTTCAGTTCATGCTGATAATTCTCTTGTACACAGGAGGTATTGATTGGAAAGTGGGGAGAAAAGCCTGCACTTTGTTTTCATGTGTAAATCCTGCTGTAAAGTCATCAGTATCCGAGCAACCCATTGTCTTTAGCTTGTACTACCCAATGTCGGAGTTGATTTACAGTGTTGGATGAGCCATCTGTGTTACTCCATATGGAGATGAAGTTAATTATGATGTTCTAACAGCATCCCTGTTTTTTTCGTCATTCTAGTCAAATTACTTAATATGGATAAAGTTCTTTCACATTACTACAACTTTCCACAGAAATGTTGACTGCATAGATGAACTGACATCTGTTTTAAATTGGCTTTTAAAAAATGTAACCCCATGTTCTATTGGGGATGTGTTTAAAATCTGGAAAGCAGGCGTTCATGTTTGGGATCACTTCATAGTTACGGTATATGTAAACTGTCCTACTCACTTGCTTTAAAATATATGTTCCTCACTGGGTCAAACAGGTTTTTGAGTGCAAAAATGGCATTAACAAGCTGGCACTAAATAATCTACTAGAAAGTATATCATGGCCCACCTGGAAGACTGTGATGTTACTTATTCTGATCTGTTGCTGTGTGGATAGCCTGCATTAATTATTCTGCCTAACCAATTCGCTGCTGTTCATTTCAGGGGAGAGACAAGTTTGGCAATGAGATCACTCAGCTAGCTCGCCCTCTTCCTGTTGAGTACCTTATCATAGATGTAAGTATGCATTGTGCTTTATACTGCAGAGGAAAATAAAAATGGCCAATATTCAGTCCACAGCTAAGCTTGACATTACTATGTATTCCTTTTTGGTTGCAGTTTTATTTTGGGGCCCCAGCTATGAGAAAACTTAGGAAAGCATTTTACTTCCTTTGTTGAATATTCTCAGTCATCTCACTGCTTTTATGAAATGGCATATATTCATTAGATAAATAAAAATGGTTGCACCCACTCTCTCCACAGAGAGGTTGGCGATTACATTACTAGGAGCTTGTTGGCAACTTTCAGAGGAGCGATTAAGCAGCCTGGTGCTTGCAGGCACTGAATCAAATGTGACTTGATGGCCAGTGACATCTTCATTGCCTTAGCAGGCTCATGTCCAAGCTATTTGGCAGACTGTATCTCCCTCTGTGATCCGGCGCTGGCCTTGAGATCCTCGAAAGAGAGAGGCCTTTCTCTCAGTCCCACTACTATCAGTGGTTGTCCCTATTCTTTGGACTCATTTTCTCCTCCTTTTTGTAGTGAATTGTTTTTATATGTTCTCCATTTATTTTAATTGCATCATATATTTTTAAATAATTGTATAAGTTTATTTGATTTTAAATATTTGACTTCTATGTATTTTAATTATATTGCTTTATAAGTGTGAGCTACTTTGGGTCTCAATTCTGAGGGGAAAACACATTATTGTTATTATTTTTATTGCTTCTCTTTTGTAGGAAGATGATTTTATTTTTGGTATAAAAGGACTATGTATATATGGCATCTTACTGTATATTAAGCACTTGATAATATGTAAAATGGCTTCAAGCTAAATTAATGAAGAAGGGCATTTATAGGATGGAAAAACGCAAAGAAGATGTAATGGTGATTTTGGTAGCACCAGTTAGAGGTGACTCTAAAGAGAGTTGCCATAGCAATCTATGGTGATGGTGTCATATTTTCACTTGTTCCTCCTCCTCCATGTATTTATGTTGCTGCTCTGAGTTTAAATTGGGCTGTGGACATTTGCTGCCTGATTCATAGGGTGAGATGCTGCCTGTTGCAATAGCAGCGACCATTGTGTTGATCCTGCAGACTTTCTGCTCCCAGCTGACAGCCCAGAAACACATGTATTACCAAAGCAGAAGAGGCATCTGTTTTTGGACTACCTGGGGTATAATTAAGATGAAAACAGATTGGCAGGGCATGCAGTTAAGAGGAGTCTGAAAAGAGATAAAACTGAATCCCTGAAGCATCTCTCTTCACAATGTATCTACTTTTTAAAATTATTCTCTTATAACTTGAGCTATTTCTGTAGCTTTGGTGTTGTTACAAATTGTACTCAACCCTGATTGAAAAGCCTTTTGTTAGTAAGGTTGCCCACTCCATAGATTTCCAGCTGGGATTTGACAGTTCTTCATTTTTAAATGCAAGAACCTGTAATATTGGTTTACCTTGGGCATCTTGTGTGAGATCAACAAGCTTGCTCTTATTTTTGTTGTAGTCATAGCCACCTCACGTTAACACAGCTTACAAGCCACTTCAAAGGAAGATGTCTTTGTCTTATTATAGTTGACTTTTTTAAAATGGGGGGAAGGCAGCAGGTGCTTGAGCTCCTCAAGGATTCAGCTTGGCATACTTGACAGAATCTGTGTCAGATGGCAAGCCTAGTCTTGATCAACCTATGCAGGTCTTCATATTCCCAAACAAGCCTTGTTGTTTGAACTGAGATTCCTTGTTGTGATCTGTTTGGGTGAAGCATCTCATTGGGGAAAGGGACTGTGGGGGTTAGGCAGAGAGAGTGTAAATTTGAAAAGCTTCACATCATAGTTTCTCCCTCTGGCCTTCCCAGCTGGGCATCTGGATCTTTAGATGTTGAAGATGTTCAACTGAGGCCTTCATCTGCCATACATCTGGATTTTTTCTTGCAGTGCTGTGCTATGCCAGTTGTAATCCAAATTCCCTTTTCCTTTTTTTTTAAAAGATTACTACCACATTTCCTAAAGATCCAGTTTATACATTTTCTATTTCTCAAAATCCATTCCCTATTGAGAACCGTGACGTGCTGGGAGAGACTCAGGTAAGTGTGAGTAATAGTTGGTTTGATGTCTTTGTACTATCGCACTGGGTTAGATTTTAGTATTTGGAGTTTATCAAGCATGCACAAGAAATTGGGTTGCATAGGATGGATGTAAACCCCCATTTCTAGTCTCCTCTTAGCTCTTGTGCTAAATTTGTGTGTGGGAAGAGCAGCTCTGGGAGGACAAATTGCTCGTAATCATGTAAAATAGAACTTTTACTGTGAAGTGTGTGCATCAGAAGTTAAAGCAAAGATTGCATGGATGTCTGTAATAGAAACACTTTCCCCTTGTAATAAGCACTGGCATAATTTGCAATCTTTTATAGAGAAATGTTAAATTTTGTGTCCCAGAAGTATTCTTGACTGTCGCACATATATGTTTGTATGTATTTTCTGTAGAGTTGCTTAGTATAGAAAATATGCAGTACATAATTGAAGCAGAGATCATGTTCAGCAGAGACAGAGTCTGGCTTGTCTTCTGTTTTTGCTGTGTGTCGAGTTGCAAACCACTGGATCTAAAACACTTCAGACCAGTTTGGCTTTTCATTTCAGTTGCCCTGGCAACTGCTGGCAATATGAAAACAGGCTTGAAATTACCTACAATAATTTATCAGAAATAGGATGCAAATGATAAATGGTAGATCTGACCATATTTGTCTTTGGGGACCTTTTAGAATTTGCCCAGTTTGGGCACTATCATGAAGGAGAATGAGAAAACTTCTCTCACTTGATAGACTGGTCAGATAGATGAGGTGAGGTTTTGGGGGGCAGAGAGCTCTGTGTGCCATACAAACTGTCCTGTGCTCTCAGGTGTTAAGGA
This sequence comes from Anolis apletophallus, assembly GCA_030556195.1. NCBI lineage: Eukaryota > Metazoa > Chordata > Lepidosauria > Squamata > Anolidae > Anolis > Anolis apletophallus. The sequence goes on along the minus strand of JARBWK010000001.1, from coordinate 125,678,970 downwards.
GAATGCCATCCTGTAAGAATCAACTTGGTTGGCTTTTATGCTCCTGAAACGGTTAGGATTCTGGCATCATTGCAATTTTCTGCCATGGGAGCTAGCTACAGTTGGCATATATGGAGTAGCCTGCCAAGTTTAGAAAGCTTCATTTGCCGGACTAGGCCAGGGACATTAGGCATGTACAGATAGAGAAGTTGTGTTATATTTATTTGCAAGTAGCAAAGAATGTTGGGATTTGGCAAATATAAACGTAATAGACACTTAAATAAATTGTATAAATACTAAAATATGTATTGTCTTCACAAACTTTACAGGACTTTCATAGCCTGGCTACATATTTGTCCCAGAACACCTCCTCTGTGTTCCTTGACATCATCTCTGATTTCCATCTGCTCCTCTTTTTGGTCACCAATGAAGTGATGCCTTTAAGGGTATGTAATGAGAAGCAGTTTATTCTGGAACTTCACGCGAGCGCATGCAGAGGAAGGTGCCAATCATCTCTGGCCTCCAGAATATCTCGCGTGCTGAAGGGGAAGGTTAAGCTTCTGTTAATTTGGCAAAGCCTTTTCTCAGACACCAAAGCCTGTCCTTGCTTTTGAAGTGGCCTCTCTAAGCTTAGCTGCAAAGATGCTCGATGGACTTGAAAGTTGGCTGTCTTGTGTTTCATTTGGAAGCTGGTTTTGTTTGTAGCAGTACATTCTCAGCCTAGATGAAGCCAACTTGTATGTTACATCAACAACTGCAAGTGTTTTTAAACTCTCTGAATCAGAATTTCCTGTTGTAAATGATCGCAACATCAGTCACCCAGTCTCACAGAGGCCAGCAACTTCCTGTGTTTGCTTCTTCCCTCACGCCTACGCCCCTCTTTTACTGGCTTAGCCAGAGCAAAATTGCACACCAGGTTCTTGAGCATAACATCTGCAAAGAAGAAAAAAAGAATCAAGCCATGTGTTTTCCAGAAGGTTCAAGAATGGTAAACATAAACCATGTGTAGAATAGCTGGGTTGCCAGTGGACAACTGGAGATCAGGGCCAATCAAATTTGCTTCATGCTGCCCTTTTGTTTGTCTGATTGTGTGTTTGTTCTTATATAAAGAACCATAACATTTGTAGTGTGAATATAGATCCAAAGCTAACAAAAATGCTCTTAGTGTTGTTTTGAGGCAAAGTTACAGTGTGAATTGTTGGTAATGCATTGTGCCCACATACTACATACCCACACTCTAAGTCTTTTGGATATGAACACTATCCATTTCCGTCCAGGACATGAAGGTACACACACACACAAACAACTCATAACTTCTGTGTAGCACCCTCTGCTGTTTGTAGCACTGTATGCTTTTTCAGCAGTTATATTAGTTCAGGCACACTGTTTGCCTTTTGCAGGTGACAGTTAGCAGTTGCCGCTAATCAAGCAAAACTGCAGTGGCTCTTTCTGTTGCCCATCTGTCTATTGACACTTTTACACTCACTCCCACAGCTCTCTGGAACATTGTCTACAAAAGTTCATTAAGACCGTTCTTTTCCTCATAATACCGCCCTGAGCCATATTGGCTATGCGTGTGCTCTTCTGCCAGAAGGCCTTCAAGGGAAGAGAAGATGTCACTTCTTGAGAGACGGCATAACTCATGCAGGGAAGGATGCTTCTTGAATATCTCTCATCTGATGCTGATCTACCTTCTCTTTCAGGACAGCATCAGCTTGTTGTTAGATGCAGTAAGGACTCGAAATGAGGAGCTTGCACAGACTTGGAAGAAATCAGAACAATGGGCCACCATCGAACAACTTTGCAGTATGTCTAGGCATTTCTTCTTTAAAACTGAGATTAAGGCACCTCGTTTGAGAGCACGTGGTTTAAGATACATTGGTTTGCATATAGTTGAAGTTGTGTTTGAAACTTCCTTAGTCACTTATGGGATAATTCAGTATGTAGGAAGGAAATTGAATGCTATTTTGCATTCCAAAGGGAGAAAGGTTTGTGAAATACTTATGACAAAGGCATAGTTCAATGTGAACTGATACAGTGCAGAGAAGAAAATGTGCTCACAGTATGATACAATTAGAGGAAATTGTGCAGTTAGGCAAGATGGCAAGAACGATGGAGACTGGTTTTGTGATACATAACCAGATTCTGCCTTAACTATATTGGGTATTGTGTCTATTTTGGGTTATGCTTCCAAGTGAGAATTCCCCTGCTTATTGGGATTCCTCTGACCCTCTACTGATGATATAATATTGTCTTTTTAGGTACAGTTGGCGTTCAACTGCCAGGACTCCAAGAGTTTGGTGCCGTGGGCGGTTCAGCACATGCAACAACCTCCTCCATGTGGGCCTGTCAGCACTGCACCTTCATGAACCAGCCGGGCACAGATCACTGCGAAATGTGTAGCCTCCCACGCAGCTAGGCCTTGTCCGGCTTGGCATTCAGGGCGGCCATCACAGACCAACTGGCAAAAATACAGAGGCAAACCCTTAAGCCGGGCAGGACTGTTCTTCCTCCTGGGATGATGCACCACGAGGGGCGGGACAGAATGGGCAAGTGGGGTGGTGACCCATATGGCGGGCCCACAGCGCCACCTAGGGGGCGGCAACTTGCCCTTGGAACTGGCTATTTCAATGGGAGAAGACGACACAGCCCTTCTGCCCAGTGCTGCTGCCTTGCCTTTTCTTTGCTCTCAGTATTATAGAAAGCCAGAGGCCATGTTTCCCTTGAACTGAGGTCACCCATGTGGCTCATCAGCTCTGTGGGCACATGGCGAAGTGGCCATGCCCCCTGTTAGCTTGCATGCCACAAGCTTTCCCCAGCCTTAAAAAGTCAGTGAGTGAGGCTAGGCAGCAGTATTGAAGGGACGACTTGCTCCCCGAGCACTAGCTTGCCTAATATTGTTCTCTTGACGTGCTTTGCATTTAGCCCCAGAATCACTGGGTTGGTGGTGCCTGAATCACTGCAGTCCACCCTGTAATTATATTTCCCAAATTGAATGACTTGCAATGAAGAACATGCCAAGGCTTTAGAGCCAGAGGCTAAGCCCCAAAGCACTTTGATGCTTTAAAAAGAAAGAGTGTAATTCTTCATAGGGAAGGGGTGTTAGTGGTTGCCTGTTGACCCATTTTTTGTCCAGTCAATGGGAACTCTGTCAGCTGTTCCCTGGTGCTTCTCATCTAGCAGGTGTGCAACAGAAAGGAGTATTCTCATCCAGATAGGGCAAAGGCAAACAATTGTCTATCCCGTCTGAAAGCAGGCGCTGTTTTGACCAAAATCATTTGGGCTGTGTCATGGTTATGCAGGCAACAATTCACATGCCCCAGATCTCCCATGCCATCTTCCCTTTACCTTGAAATTGTTTCTGAAATCTGCAACTATGAGCAAAGAAAGCTTGCAAGTACCGTCCACATACCTGTTAAAAATCTGAATATAATCTCAGCAGGGCACAACTAAATGGGGAATTTGAAGCTTTGTCTTACTCTGTCACTGTCCGGTCACAATGCAGCCAAAGCACCAGAAATCCTCTCGCCTCAAGAATGTGAAACATGCTGACCGTTTATGTAACCACAACTGAACAATGCTCTCAAGTTCCTTCTTTTTTTTTGGAAGTACCAATTTCCCAACAGTAAAGATACATTTTTTATGATCCAAATATGTTCAGCATCTCTGCCAGCAGTATAAGGGCAAATATGGTTCCTCATGCAGTAGTTTTTCTGCACAACTGAACTGTTATCATCCAGGCAAACCCATCAACTTTATTACAGAGAAACCATGGCATGTTTGACCTCTGTTTGCTTGTGTGGACAGAAGGCATTCTGCTTTAAACCTTCCCAAGTTTGATATTTTTTAGAAGCTCATTGCCACAGCATGATGTGCCTCCGCCCCAGCTCCCTGTTCTCATTATGGGCACGTAGGCCTGGCTCCCAGAAGGCTGCCATGAGGGATGTGGTCGCTCTGCCTTCCATGGCAAAAGTACCTCGGGCTTGGTTGGTCAAGTGTTTGGAAACATTTCCTAATTATTGTTGACAGGACATGTGACATGGGTTTGCATTTTGACTAGATTTCCTGAGCTCACTGGGCTGTAGCCGCTCTTGCTATTCCTCTTTGTCTGTGGGTTGCAGAGGTGTGTGTTGGGTTTGGACTGGAGTTAACTGAATAACAGCCCTTCAAATAAAAGTCTATTAAAGCATCGGAAAATGACAGTTTCCTGGGCCTTTTATTTCCCTGCTGGTGCTGACCCTCTGTTTGGTTCTCTTCCATCAACTTGGACCTTGCACAATTGTTAGATTACAGATCTTTCCCCAGACAGAACTTCAGCCATTCTCCAGGGCAGCCACCTTGACAATTGACCCTCTTCACTTCACGTGCCAGTGCTCATGTCTGCTCTCTAAAATTCTTGTGTATCTTGGTTGATACAGAAGTTAGCGATTTGTGGCATTTCAGCAACATTGCCAACTAAAGATGGTGAACGTTTGTCTAAAGAAAAATCTAATAATTTTAGGCAAAGGTTTGATATCTCCCATCTGCTCAGAAGTCTGATGAAGAGCACAGCTTTTGCCTTCATGTTTATTTGAATTGTTGCTTAAGAGCTGGCAGTAACATAGTGTGGCCCTCTGGAGATGTTTTGCAACCCTAAAAATATTATTGGCTTTACTGTTCATGCAGTAAAGTGGAAGTAAAACACTTAATTGCAAAAGGAATTCTACTTTTTGTCATCATAAGTGATCAAGTGTTGTTCAGTATGATTGTCTTTCAAAAGCTCCCTGGTCATACAATATTCAGCTTCCTGGATCCTCCATCAATATGAATATTCTCCATCTGTTTTGTCACTACCAAAATAGTCAAGAACACTCCCTTTTCTTGGCCACCTCGGGGCTTAGATAAGGCCGCCAAGTACTATTGCTCTCCTTCCTCTGTTTCCTCATTTGGAAAAAGCCTGATGTCCATTCTCTTCCAATAAATAGTTATACGTTACAGAAGGTTTCTTTTCGTGGTCAGCCGTGAATAGCACCTATGGTATTTCCTGCGCCCTGCGCAGACAGTTCGGAATCTTTAAAAAGTTAATATCACTTTAAACTAGCCCCGCCCATCCCTCGAGCATATATAGCCAGTGGGAGGGGCTGCCACCTCAGATCCTTTTTATCCGCCGCTGCTGCAACAGCTAGGAATCTTATCTCATATTTCTTGACTAGCGTTAAGGACTACAAATTGTAAATTTCTAATATTCTTCATATTGGTGGTGTTTTGCCACCACCAATTATTAATTGTAATTATATTAATTATTCATTTTGGTGAAAATTAGCCATCACCATAGCCATCACCATTTATTATTAATTAATTATTACTTTTGATTAATCTTCTGATATTATTAATTACCTTTTGGAATTATTACTTTTTGATATTAATTATTACCTTTTGATAAGAGGTGTTTTGTTACCACTTATTTTTACTGAAAATAATATTAATAAAATGTAACATATTAATATTTAATATTAATATTAAATAATGAAATTCCATATTCATCATATTGGTAGTTATATATTAACACCACCTGAGTTGACAGTTGGTGGCATCAACGGTAAAAGGCTGAAGAAGTGCTGCCAAAATGCCCGCCAACCTCCCGGAATGCAGGAGCTCTGCAACGTCGAAGACTGAAGCATAGATGGGATAGCCACCACTTTAAAGCGCCTCTGTCCCACCTTCGGTGTGCGACATGCAGCCAAAATGGCCGCCAACCTTCTTTGAGCCCATGTGTCTAGCAACATGGAGATTAGCGCCTCTGCTCCCTCCACCCTCGGGTGTGAAGCATGCGCGAGGCTGTCGGGGCTGGAGTTCCCCATTCGGCGCCTCTGATCCCTCCACCCTAGGGTGTGAATCATGCGCAAGACGGCTCGGACTGGAGTCCCTTCAACAGCGCCTCTGCCCCACCTCTGCCCCCATGTGAGGCATGCGCGAGGGCAAACGGAGGAAACAGAGGCCCTCCGTCGAGCTCGGGCGCTCAATGGAGGCCCTCTATCGAGCTCAGGCCCACCATCGATGCGGGTCGTTCCAGGAGAGGCCCGCCTGAACTGGAAGCCCTCCATTTAATGCTGCCAGAGGCCAAAGTGTGCCCTTCTATCGAGGCCCGACCGTGTGCCAGCAGCTATCTCTGCCTTACCTCTGTACGAGCAAGGCTCCCGGAGTGAACTTGGCTTCGGCGCCAGGAACCACTGCGGGAGGGAGGAATGGCCTTTGAGGCATAGAGGACGCGCGGGCGCACTCCGCCTCGATGGTGCAAGGGAAAGAGGAAAGTCCTTTCGAGCCCTGGAGGACGCTGGCTTAGCGATTGCGCTCCTGACCTTTCTCGCAGTATCAAGGAGCCCTGAGGTATACTTCCTAGAGATCGAGGGTGCTCGGTCCCGAGATCAAGCAAGGGCTAGAAAAGACACACGCATGCGCCCGGGTCCCTCTCTCCTCTTGTCGATGGAAGGGGGCTCGCGACGCGCGCCTCGAGATCGAGAGCGCCATCTACTGGGAGCATGCCGGGTGCCTCTATTCTTTTCGACGACGTCGGAAGAAGGAAAGGAAGAGCGTGAGCATACGCAATTGGATCCTCCACCATCAAGATGGAGACGCACGCAAGGGACGCGTCCCTTAGCCGGGAGCCTGAAGACTGTCTCGTCGAAATGGCTCTCAGGCTTTTGCGTGGCACAGATATAGTAGGAATCCCCCGCAGTGTCATTTTAAGTGTGACGTGCCACAACGACTGATGGGTAATCTGGCCACGTGGCAAGGGTTGCTACTATGGCATCTCCAAGAGGTCACCCTGGCATTCGCCAACCTACCAGTTCCAGGCAGGTTAATGTGAGTTCAAATTCACAAAGTCCCAGACACTTTATGTCAAGGGAACCCTTACTTGAGCCTATGATATTATAGAGGAAGTTCCTACTTGTCATTGATGGCACTGAAAGTATAGTGTGCCATATATTGTATCAGCCATGGATTGGGGTGCTAGGAATTTAGCCAGCCATTCAGAAGCATGTAAATATGAGTAGGTCAATATGAATAGGTACCACTCTGATGGGAGGTAACAGCAATCCATGCAGTCATGCCAGCCATATGAATTTAAGGTGTTTCAGGACAACAACGGCTCTCAAAATAAATGGAGACGTGAAACAAAGTGAAATAATAATAATTACTTGAGCCTAACATAATTATAATATGTTTACTTATCCATGAGGACACTGGAGTGCTGGTGCCTTAAATAACTGAAAGCAGGCATGGATTGAGATACTGTAAAATTGGTATGACTCCAACTACAAACCTAAGAGCTTGTTTTAGTTTACCAAGAGAACGTTCCTCATACCCTCCTCGAGACCACAACAGGTGTCATCACCTTTACTTATGGGACTCTCAACATTGCTTCGCGAATGAAGATTCTTAGGAGGACTCATCACACCCTTTTTACAAGCGAGTTGATGGCTGAAAGGCCAATCTGAGGAAAGCAAGTTTGCTTGCAGAAAGCACAGCAGAAAGTCAGCATTGATGTCTAAAAGACCAATCTGAGAAAAGCAAGTTCGCTTGCAGAAAGCAAAGCAGAAAGTCAGCATTGATGACTAAAAGACCAATCTGAGAAAAGCAAGTTCGCTTGCAGAAAGCACAGCAGGAGGTCAGCATTGATGACTAAAGACCAATCTGAGAAAAGCAAGTTCGCTTGCAGAAAGCACATCAGGAGGTCAGCATTGATGAATAAAAGACCAATCTGAGAAAAGCAAGTTCGCTTGCAGAAAGCACAGCAGAAAGTCTCCTTTGGTGAGATTGTTTCCAAGTTGCAGTTCTTTCTGCACTGTCGTCTCTCTCGAGACTCGTTCGGCGTGTCTTCTCGAAAGATGCCACAGCATTGTGGATATTGCATCTCCATGCCTCCAAATGTGACCATTGCTGGGCCTGAGATGTTGTTATAGGGAGCCCTTTTTTGGGGATGACCTGGAGCGAGTTCACCATAGAGTAGTGTCTTTGGAACCGGTGTTCCTCCATCTTATAGATGTGCCCTGTCCAGTGCAACTGTGTTCTCTATAGCATGGTCTCGTTGCTGGTGACCCCTGCTTGCTCAAGGACAGCAACATTCGTCACATAGTTATATTTCTTCGTATATGTTTGCTGAGTAATTATATGTTTCTTGTATCAGGAGCTAACAATGTATTTCAGAAACATTGGTATTAAAACCTGACTGGTTTTTGTCTGAGCCTATAAATTGAACAGAATGTATTACTTCGTTACAGAAGGATTCTAGGTTTCTCACTTCCAGACAGACCCCCCCCCTCCCCATTTCATTTGGTTAAGCCAGTGTTTCTCAACCAGTGTGCCGTGGCACACTAGTGTGCCGTGAGCGATTATCAGGTGTGCCGCGAGAAAAGCTCTCTGCCCCCCTTCCTTCCCCCTCCTGCCGAACTCCTGCTGCTTGGGGGAGGAGGAGGAAGGGCCGGGCGGCGGCAAAGAAAAAGAAGAAGGGGCCGGGGCGCCGCCTCCTTCGGCTGTTTCCCCAGCCAGTCTCCAATCTGCCATGACTCCCACCATGAGTCTCGACCCTCGCTCGCTGAAGCTGCGCGGAGGAGGAGCCCCGTCCACTGAAGCCCGTCCACCACTCATGCTCCTCCTCTGTGGAAGAGCTGAAGCCGGGGGGGGGGCAGGGCATGGCACCCTCCCCCACCCCCTGGCTTCAGCGCTCACACAGCTTCGCCAGCCTTGAGGGGGCAATGCCAAGCCAGCAGTGGCAGAGCCAGCACAATGCTGGCTTGGCACTGCCCCTCAAGGCTGGCGAAGCTGTGGGAGAACTGAAGCCGGGGGAGGGGGCGGGGCATGGCACGGCCTGGCTCCTCCCCCTCCCCCAGCTTCGGCACTCCCAGCAGCTGCTCCCAGCAGGCCACCATCCCCCAGCCGTTCTTTACTGTGTTAGAGTGTCATTTTGTGTCATTTTGGTTGGTGGTGTGCCCCCAGATTTTTTTAATGTTAAAAGTGTGCCGCAGCTCAATAAAGGTTGGGAAACACTGGGTTAAGCATTAGGAACAGAGATGTAGTTAGGTATGAACTTGAAGGATTCCAGAGCCCTGAACCTATTTCTTCGGTGTTTATTAGTGTTGAGGAGAAACTGCCAAATGGTAACTGCTCTTTGACAGATAAGTGAAACTATATTGTCATTTTCATACTATGGTTCTGGCTTGAATTGGAAAACATAATGTTGGTGGACAGGAAAAGATATTTAAAAGATGGGCTAAAAGCAAACTAAAAACTGTGAGATAGACACCGAGAACTGAGAAGCCCTAGCCCTTGAAATCTGTAACGAGGTCAGCTGTAACCAGCAGCGCTGCAGAATTCGAAGAGGCATGAATGGAGGGAGAAACGTGCAAAGAGGAAGGCGTGTCAAGTTAACCTTGACCGGGATTGCCTTCCACCTGGACAACCTATGTCCTCACTGCGGGAGAACATGCGGATCAAGAATAGGGCTCCACAGCCACCCATGGACCCACCTCCAAGACATTACACACATTGAGCAGTTAAAAACCAGGAGATTTAGTAGTGAATTAATTTCCAAGTAAATTGATCCTTGGAGTGAAATAATAAAACATGAAGTCAGCATTACAGCTAGAGTTGTATGCACTTCCATTCACCAAGTTACATTTCAATGTGTGTTTCCACTTAGACACACACACCTATTCCTGTGAAAGAATGTGGAAACAATATGCCTGTAGATTGCTTGAATATTAACTCAAATGACTTTTATATTCTCTTTGGTTATTTGGGCTGTTTCATGAAGAGCATTACTCTTGAGTACTTGGTCATGCATTTTGGGGATGTGTTTATCAACCAATTCATTGTCCTTCCCCGTTACTTGTCTCATAAAGTTAGGAAGTTAATATGCAGAGGAGAGATACAGATGCTGTCTTTGACTCATTAGAGGAAAGTAAGGCTGTACATGTCAATAAAAGAAAATGGGGACAAGTCTGCAATAAAAACTTTTTATTTTTCTTTAGGGATTACTCTGCTTCAACTGATATGTACTGGGGAAAAGCCAAAAAGTGTCAGCTAGCACATTGAGCTTGTATTAGTGTGTCCTGCATTGCACCCCGCACTTGCAACTTGTATTTATTTACAGTATTTATATTCCGCCCTTCTCACCGCGCAGGGCTCAGGGCAGATTACAATGTACATATACCATATTTTCCAGGGTATAAGACGACTGGGCGTATAAGACAACCCCCAACTTTTCCAGTTAAAATATAGAGTTTGGGATATACTCGCCGTATAAGACTACCCCTCTTCCAACGCACACCAAATAAAAATTTAAAAAGCATCAGATTTGATTTAAATATGGTTATTTCCCTATTGTACCTCCTCTGCCTCTCGGATCTCGCACATGCGCACCTGCACCGCTTCACTGCAGTCTTCAGGAGCGAGATCCGGGGGCAAAGGAGGAGTTACGGTAATAGGATACAAGGGTGGGCCAGACAGGTAAAAGAGGTGTGTTTTTCTGGGACTAGAGCCACTCTTTTTTCCATACCCCGGACACCCTGGACGCCTGCAGCTTGCTCCGCCCTTTACTTACACCTTCCCAGTGAGGCGCCCCTTCACCTGACCATCGGGACCACATTAAGTCCATGAATCCTGATGAATGGATTTTCTTCTACCATACTTGTACAGCGTCGCCCTTAATGCTTTCATACAGTCACTGCATATGGCGGGAACGCAGCCACTGGGGGGGGGGGCATATGTGGCAACCACAGATTCTCCAATCCAGATTGGAAGTTTCAGCACCCGCTTTATAAGTCAACTCCTGGTGTATAAGTTGACTCCCACATATAAGACAACTCCCGCGTATAAGACGACCCCTGACTTTTGAGAAGATTTTCATGGGTTTAAAAGTAGTCTTATACTCCAGAAAATATGGTACATGGCAAATATTCGATGCCATAGACACACAACATATATAGTCAGACACACAGAGGCTATTTAGCTTTCCAGCTTTCATGAGGGTATTCTAGCCATCAGGGGAGATGTCACTTCACTGTCCATTTGTGACACTGATGGAGTACTTCCTCTTTCTTTGCTTGCTGGACATTTTTATGGCGTCATAAATTAGTTAAATTAGCCTCCCCGCATAAGCAGTACCTACATTTCCTACTTGACTGATGCAACTGTCTTTTGGGCTTCAAAGGTCATCAGCAAGCTACACAATGGTTGAAAGCTCACTCTGACCCAGGCTGGCTTCGAACTCATGACCTTTTGGTCAGTAATTATCTTAATGCAGCTGACTTCCAGCCAGTTGCACCACAGTCCCGGTGCAACTAATGCTCGTTGGGGCTGGTGAATCCAAGGAAGCACCAGAGGCAAAGAAGGCTGCATTTAGTTTGGAAGGAGTGAAGTATGCCTCACACCCTCTGCTAGATATGAGGAGTGTTGGTATTTTGGTAAGCCCACAGATGATACTAGCCATATAGGTTCTTTTGATCCCTGATCTGTTAGCTGCGCTTGCTAGGATCTGCAATGAGACTATGGTTTCTTGGTATAAGTTGTATTCACTGCCTACCAGTTGAAAAACCCACCAACTAGGTAATTAGCCTGCATGATATTTCCCTTAAATAAATTCCACATCCTTCCATCCAAGAACAAGCACATGCTGGGCAGATTTCAAGAATTCAGTGTAAACCGTGACCAGACGTTAGTTGTGCATCCAGGCTAGATTGTCAGAATCTCAAAGCTCCCTTATGCATTGAACATAGCTTTAAGGAATAGAAGAGAGTGCTTTTCTTTCTCAAATCCTTGTGACCTGAATTGTACTTTTGAGTTTTTTGGGAGGTGCCCTACTGTCCTGCAAGCTTCCTCCCTTCCCTTTGAGAGAAATAAGCCACAGCTTGGAAACCCCTCCATCAGCCAAGCAGATCTGTTTGCAATTAGAGGGCTGCTGTGTGGCTTGGCGGCAGTCCAGAATAGCTTGTTATAAGGTGACGAAGAGCCGGCCGATCTTGGCCAGAGAAAGAGGAGCAAAGTGGAGACTTAAAAGAGCCACCACCGCATCTTGCCGCCCTAGGATCTCCTCTCAGCAGGTAGGAAAGAGGCTCCCCCCCCCCCTCATTTTGTGAGAGTTTCACCTTTTTTTGTGCAGGTCTTCCTTCTGAACATTGCTTGCTCAGAATCAGCCTTTTAAAACCCTGCAGCTATGTTTCACTAAAATGTCTACCATCCACAGTTGGCACATGCCATAGCTTTGCTGTTGAGGGGAATGCAGAGAGTTAGGATTGCAACCCAGCACACCTGGATAGCATCACATTGGGAATGGCTGTTCCAGAGCTTCATCAGAAGACCTTTCCTTTTCTCCAAAGCATTGCTATATTTGTGCAGTATAGTACAGTAGCTGTAAAGTTGGACTAGAGTTTCTGGGGACCCGGGGTTGAATCCCTGCTTAGCAATGGAAACCCCTGGGGCACATTGGGCAAACCTCAGAGGAAGACAAAACCCTTTGATGGTGTTACCTAGAGTCAAGCATGCACAACCAAGGCGTTAGGTTTGGGTTTTTTGTTTGGTTTTGGGTTTTTTTATTTTTGCAAGGGGTTGGGGTTTATTTTGTTGTTGTTTTTGGTGGGGTTTGGTTATTTTGACCATTTTTTTGGTGGGGTTGGTTATTTTGACCAATTATTTTTCTTGTGCGGAGAGACATTTCTATTTATTTTTTGCTGTGTCTTGAAACACCCATTTTCTCCTACTATGTCTCTGAAAATGTGAAAGGAATTGACCAGCACCACCATTAGACAAAGTGAAGGGGATGGAAGAAGGGAAAGACAAGGCGGCCCATGCTGGTTGGTCTACCTTGCAGCACTCTTTGAGCTAATTGCCTGCCCTTCCAAGTTGGTGAAAATTGCTTGTTGGTCGTATTTATTTATTTGTTTATTGTATCAGGACCAAACCAAGGGTACAGTTGTAACGTATTTTTAAAAACACAATGTTTAAAAACTTGGCAATTATATTAAATGCTCTTTGACCAGGAGCTGGGTACTTGGAGTTCCTCTGGTGTTGCTATAAGGAGGTCCTCCATTGTGCATGTGGCAGGGCTCAGGCTGCATTGTAGTAGGAGGTCTGTGGTTTACTCTTCTCCACACTCACATGTTGGTCCTATCTATGTCTGTAGATCAGGTGTTCTGCTTGGCTACTGCCAAGCAAGAACTGCTTGTGCTCTTTTGTGCTCCTAGTCCCCTGTGGTTCCATTTTCACTAAACAGTTTAGTGTTTAGCTGGCTGCTCAACTGCACAACTATTCTGTCCCAGTACCACAGCACCCAACATTTCTTCCAAATCCTCCATGTTGCAAAGTTTAATATTGTTAATGTGGATACAAGTGGAGGAAGTCTCTTGACTGAAGGAGGTGAGGAGATGTAGAGTTTGTGACCACCCTAGCTAGAAGGACACCCTCTCTATGTGTAGTGTTTGAGAGTTGGAAGGTGGGGGGAGAACAGACCTATTTTATCAGCTCTTTTCAGGGGCAGGATTCATTTTCCCTTCTCTTATTCCTTTGCAAGGGTCGCCATGAAGTGTTTCTTCTCTCTCCTACTTTTTGTGGCAGTCAGCTGGGCTGCCAAACCAAAACGGCAACAGGCAGAATCCGAATGGGACTACAGATCAGAAGGTAAAGAGTTGCAAATTGCTGTGCCCTCAGCACCTTGGGAAGTTGGGGTTTTTAAAATATATGTTTTCTGAAATGTAACTCTTGGGCTAAAGTAAAGGTAAAGGTTTCCCCTTGACATTAAGTCTAGTCGATTCGAACTCTGGGAGGTGGTGCTCATCTCCATTTCTGAGCCAAAGAGCCAGCCAGATGCCTCCTAGGTCATGTGGCCAGCATGACTGCATGGAGCGCCATTACCTTACTGCCTAAGTGGTACCTATTGATTTACTCACATTTGCATGTTTTCAAACTGCTGTTAACTGGGGCTAACAGCGGGAGCTCATCCCACTCTCTGGATTCGAACTGCCAACCTTTCGGTGGCACAGTGGTTTAATCCGCTGTGCCACCGTGGCACCCATGCCACCATGGCCCCTCTTGAGCTTCAGCTCCCAAAATGTACAAGTTCTGAGATTCCGAGAATTATAGTTTTAAAGGTGATTTCCTTCTCCCCCAGCTCTGGTTTGCATGTGTGTGAGGCTTGCTGTTGGCCATTTTTGACCACACTTGCTAAAGAAACCCGGCCTTTGCAAGCGATAACACTCAGGGCACATGGGTTCTACCTGACATTAGGCAGATATGCATATAAGCTTTCTTTCCACCTATGATAGTAAGAGGCTAATTTACATAACGACTGATAAGACACAGAATATGTCTCAACCCTTATTTTTTCCCCAAATTTCCCATCCTCCCAAACTCAATCCTCTTTGAGCAATTTTATATCCACCTATAAATATGTTCCCAGTCTCCATGACTGCAGAGAGGCAGGCTTCTCAAAGAAACCATCCTAATGACGAATGCTCAAGAAATGACACCTCTGTGTATTTCCTGCTCTGGAAAATGTAATCTTCTCATCAAATATAACAGCTCCCTTGTTAACGGGGCTCCTCTTTCTCAATGCACATATTTGATATTATAATACTGTAATTTTGTTCCCCAAAAGCTCCTTACTCCCCTGAACCCACGTGAAAAGGATGGGATGCCATTTTAAAATGCCAGTTGTGAATCTAATTTATTTTTTACTTGATATTTTTTAAGGATGACTTTCACAAATCTTACCCACCCTGAAAGCATGTGAAATGGGTGAGATACCAAGTGTAGAAATATCGTGCCTAAATCAACTGTATTTTTTATTTAATCTTCCTTAGAGTGACTTTCGTAAATCTTTTTTGCTTACAATCAGCTCAGTTAATCATTTTAAAGTTATAATTACAGAGAATTGTTGAGAGTATCTTCTTTAATTTCCACATCCAATTGGCTCTGGAAATTTATTTTTCTCACCCAAGGCAAGACCATGTGGACAGAATTAAGAGAAAGTAATGGGCACAGGCAGGCATGTAGCAGGAAAAGGCCTTACTGGTACATTATTTTTACTGTTATGTTTATTCATATCATGATCTGATCACCATGCTCATTATATCCCACATTCATGGGGTTATTGGGATAACAATACAAAGGTTTGCTAGGGTAGACCCTCTTCCTCCCAGTCTCAGCCCCGAATCCAAATCCTGGCTACGGCCCTGGGCACAGGAAAGATAGGAGCATTTGTAGACAGGGGCATTAATGGTGCTGTGAGTGAATGTGATGCAGGAAGGGCTGAGTGGGGCTAACAAAGAAAAAACTATTCAGTCACCCTCTCCACAAGCTCAAACAGGGGAAAGACACAATACAGGCAGTCCCCATGGTACAAACAAGATAGATTCTGTAGGTTTGTTCTTAAGTTTAATTTGTTTGTAAGTCGGAAGAGGTACATGTTTAAAGTATAACTTCAGCAAAAATATATATTATTTAGCTTTGGATAGCATAGGGAAGGGCTAACACCCCTGTGGTGTTTGTTTTTCTGTCTGTGCCCCTGTTCAGAAAATTACACCCCACTTTCTGTCCTTGCAATAATTAGATTTTGAAAAAATGGCTTGTTGTGGAAACAAAAACTGGAGATAAGGCTTCAATGGAGATGCCTTTTCTCCATCATAACTCTTTCAGGAGTAAATTCCCCTTCCTGGGAGTAGATTTCTCTCACTTCCTGTGGTCTCAACCCTGTTCTTAACTATGAATCGTGTGTAACTTGGGGACTGTCTGTATAGTTAATCTTCCTTATTTGTGGAAGTTGCAGCGCAGGATCCCCATGAAAGTGGGAAAACCATAAATAAAAATGCTATTTTTCTAACCTGAGAGAAGACCTTTCTAGGAATGTCCAGGTTCTCCAGCATGATTTTTGGACAACATCCACTGGACGAGAAAATTGCACTTGAGGACCTAGATATTCCCCGAGAGGTGTTATCTTTAGGAATCTCTAGGTCCTCCATCTGGTAGAAGTTGACCACAGAATTGCACTGGAGGGCCCAGGGGTTCCCAGACAGAGCATTTTAAGCAAATTCAAGTTAACTCCACAAGTCTCACGATCCAACTGTACTGTGGCTAAAGGATTACTGTGCATTTTGTAATATGAATATTTCTGTATTGTCAAACATTAGGTTCACTCCTCTTTTTCAGCTGCAAAGGTCAATATGAAGGGATGTGCCAATCTAACTCTTGTCCTGGACAACTGGAAATTTGCTATTATGTCTCAGATCAAGAATCTTCTCCTTTTTGATCACCAGACTGTATTGCCTGACTATGGAAGGTAAGCATCAGTGAAAGTAGAGTGTGAAGTGGACCTCTGCTATAAACAAACAGGATTTACTGTCAGTCTGAGAATGACATACATCACTAGAGTCAGAGAGATGTCTCTAATGTGACCAAACAAGTACCAAAAAAACAAGTAGAAATTAAAAGACCTGGGGAATTCCAAGGTGTGTGCACATAGTAAGAGAACTGGTAACTCTCTTCAGTAAGTAACCTGTTAGACTCTATGATTACTGATAATATTACCCATATTTACTTGAGTCTAGTGTGCCATTGAATGTAATGCACATCTCAATGTTGAGGTGCACATTACACAAAAAAGTGGCACAGGCACCTTTCGGTGCACGATTGCAATATGCCATCAAATGTAATGGGCACCTCTATTTTGGCTAAACAATTAAGCCAAAAACGATGCCCATTACATTTGAGTAAATACGGTACTAAGAAGATTCAACAATCAGACTTCCGGTAGAGGTTGTGAAAATATAACAAAATTGTAGCCTTAATTTCATTGTTGGAGTGTCTAACACATATGATTATTACATTTATTCTTAATTGGCATGAATAGCTTATTTTCACCAATAGCTTTCATCAGGATCTACATAAAAATGCTCATTGAACAGATAAGTGGACCAATTTGTAGACAAACACAATATGGAAAGTTGCTTTGTAAAAGTAATGTAATTGATTACTATTACTTTTTGGCATAATAAACTTAAGTGAAAACTGACTCTTCAGATGTTGCTGGATTGCACCTCAAATTAGTTGTAATCAACATGACCAATAATAATAATGGGAACTGAAGTCCAACAACATCTGGAGGGTCTCATCATAACCATTACTGGTCTAGATTACTCCCTTTGCAGCTTGACAAAATGGAAAGGTGTTGCCTGTGCTTGAGGTGTAAACTTTGCCAGAATACTTCTTTCTTCAACATTATGAGTGGAAGTAAAAGAGTTTCTACTTCTTTGCAGGGGCGGCCCGACCTAATTTGGGGGGGTATGCGAAGAAATTTTGTCGCCCCGCCGCCGCCGCCGCCGCCGCCACGGCCTGTAGACGCTTCTGCGCATGCGCACTCCCTCCCACGCGCGCCTGCCGCTTTGGAGCCAGCGCGCATGCGTGCAGTGCAGCGTTTGCGCATGCGCGCTGGCTCAAAGCGGCAGGAGCGCTTGGGAGGGAGTGCGCGTGCGCAGAGCGTCTACAGGCGCTATAGCGCCTGTAGGTGCTTCTGCGCACGCGCGGACGGCGCGCAGGGCAGTGTGGCGGCGGTGGGGCGCGGAGTCGGCGGCGGCGGCCCCTCCCAGCCGGTGGTGCCCCTCCCAGGCGATGGCGCTCTGGGTCGCGCTGGGGCCGCCCCTGTTCTTTGGGATGATGTTCTGCTAAAATAGGCCACTACTAGATCGGGATAAGAACAGTTTGTCCCCTTCTCTTTTTTCCTGCCTAGGATCAAGCCCCTTTCTGATGCCCTGGATGACCTGTACAAGGAATTCAATGCCCTCAAAGAACGGCTTGGAGAACTCACCACACGCTTTGAGGGCGTGGAGTCCTTTGTGGATGAGGCGAACAAAGGCCAAAGCCAATCCGCTGCCAAAGCCCCCATCAGGGTCAGCCAACCAGAGGCAGAGAAAGCAACCATCCCTTTGCCAGCCAAGCGCCGGAGAGTCCTGGTCCAGAACGGGAGGAAGCGCACAGAACCTCTGAGAGATGCAACGCAATAGAAATGATTCCAGAGAGCTCCTGGGGTTACTCCCCAGTTGTTTTTAGAAGCTGAATGCATCTGTCTGTCTTCCCTTGTCTTTTCCCCTAAAACACTGTTCCTGAAGGAGATCACAGCATAAAAGATCTAAATATGTGGAATAGATAGGATGTTTTCATTGGCTAGTGGGCCTGGAGCCACATTTTGTGTATGCTGGAGTACTGCAAAAGTACTATCTGGGGGTGATGGAAGTCTAGCAGCTTGGCTTTAGCAAAAAAAAAAAAGCATTACACATGAGTTATTTGAGTCTCAAAGGGGTTGTTTCTTAAATGATCTGTGCACAGCTCAGCCCCATTGGGAGGATGCAAAGCTGCTCAGAACAGTTCTGGCGGCAGGCCCACAGCCTGTACTCTCTGTCTCTCAATAATTAAAACTATATGATGGGTCTCAGAAAATGCAATGATAACAGTTGGAAGAGAACACAAAGATCATCCAGTCCAAATCCCTGCCATACAAAAATGCTCAATCGAGGCCATCTAGTCTCTGTTTAAAAGCCTCCAGAGATGTCAGCTCCACCACACTCTGAGGCACATATTTCACAGTTGAACAGCTCTTTCCATTAGAAAAATCTGCACATTGTTATAGTGGAATATTTTCTTGTCTCTTAGTCTCCAGAGCACCATCTTCAACATAATATTTAAACATGGTCATCATGGCCCCTCTTAACCTTCTGTTCTCCATGCTAACCACGTCCAGCCCCCCAAGCTGCTCCCCAGAGATTGTGGCCTCCAGACCCCTACCCAGCTCTGTCAGTATCCTTCTTGAATATGGAACACAATATTCCAGGTGAGGTCTGACCAAGAGGAGTTCCACCTTGGAGGGTGAATGACTCTCCATCCTTGGAGATTCTTAAGCAGAGGTTGGATGAGCGTCTTTCAGGATTGAATTGTGGACTTCTGTTCCTTGCTTTGCAAATTCCCATCACAGCAATAAACGTTGTGGGAAAATAGTACTTACCACCCCCACACCACCTCCAAAGGATGGACTGGCTGCACTATCTTAATCACAGGTAGCAGCTGTAGTAAGCCAGCTCTGAAGAAAGAATGAATCTGTTCTTTACAGATGTAGACTGTTTGATAATCTATACATTTCATTCCAGGAAGCAGGAAAGCCATTGGTCTTCAACAGGTGGGAATCTCATATAGGATGCTAATGCATAGTTTCTTATCTTTTAAGACGCTATGTGTAAGAATTCATTTAAGCATTAATGTATACAGCCTCTAGCAATACTTAATATACCTGACGAATAGCCACAATTGTTTTCCTTTTATGCTAGTAGAGGCAAATGAAGGCAGTCAATAAACTATAAAGGAACTGTGCCTGTGGATATTGCAGAGGAAACCCGTTAAAATAGAAGTATATATGTATGCACACTAATTGATAGTGCCATTTTGCTAACATACATGTGTCAAGTGCAGGACCTAGGGGCCAAATCCAGCTTGCCACACCATTTTCTGTGGCCCACAAGGCTTCCAATGTCAGGGCAGCATAGCTACATTTATAGATTCTTACAATTTCAAATGACCCTTTGAAGGCAACAGTAAAGCTGATGTGGCCCTCGATAAAGTGGGCCTGACACCCCTGACGTAACAGAAACTCTAGTTTCCATACATCCAGGCATATTAGGGACAAACACAACAATACACCAGAGTTAAGATTTAGCCATCAGCTTCAGAATATCCATGTTGAGAAGTGTGTTTATGCCATATTCTGGGGCAGCAAACCTGTGAGCAGAGGATTTGAAAATTACATGCAGTTTGCACATTGTCGCCTTGAGAGGAAACTGAAGTCATTTCTTGAAAGTGACTTGAATTATGTAGTTGACTCCCCTGACTTCCATTTGCTGTGTGTGTGTGTGTGTGTGTGTGTACACAATCTCTCTTTCCCCAGCTTTTTGAAAAAGTAAGGAGTGAGTTGTAACCAAAACACATCTTCATTCTTTCCCTGCTTCTTTTGCCAGCCAAAGGCCTTTCTTGGAAATGGAAAACGTCCGTCCAAATCGCCACATGGCCAAATATCACGGCTAATCTTGAGCCAGAATATGAGTAATGAGAGTTTTATATAATACTTCCCATTCCCCTGGGAGTTCACAGGCATGTCTTTTTCTGATACTATGCAGGGTTGCGAGACACCGTCTCTTTAGTTGTGTGTTAAAAGACAGAAAGGGCCACATGCTGTTCTAAAGTCATTTTGCTGATGAGTCTACAGTTTGCCACAGCACACAGGCATTTTGCAGCGAAATGACTAACCCATCTAGCCTTTACACAAGCATATTAATACTGCCAAGTGAGCAAAGTCTGAGAAAATGCAGCAAAAAACCCCTGATAGAGATGTCCCCATAAGCACTTTCCATCTTCATTTCACTTTAATGCTGCCAAGACCAGTTTATGTCGTAGCCTGAAGGACAAATCTATCCACCGTATCACCAAGTAATCCATCTTTATTATGTTGTAACTATATGTCTAGAAGTCTCTTATTTATGCAGATACAGCTGCAGTTTATGGGCTTTCTAAAATTGATTGGTAGAAACAGTATGATTCAGCAGTTTTTCCATAGATTTCACTCCATGTGTATGTGTGTCTATGTGTAAACATTTTCATCAGGACATGTCTTTGTCTTTCATAATACAACCTCCACAAAGCTGCCTTGACTTCTACAAAACCAAATACTCTAGTCTACAGGATTTGCAAGATCATCACTAAAGTACCTCTAGTCCAGTGGTTCTCAAGCTGTGGATTCCCAGGTGTTTTGGCCTACAACTCCCAGAAATCCCAGCCAGTTTCCCAGCTGTCAGGATTTCTGGGGGTTGAAGGCCAAACCATCTGGTGACCCACAAGTTGAGAACGACTTCTCTAGTCTGTGCAGTACACCCTTGCTGTCTAGTTTTGTAAACAAGTGAGAGGATTTTGTTTGTCCTTTTAAATTTTATCAAGAAGCCAAAAAAGAAATGACTGGGGTTTGAAGTTTTAGGAAACGAGCTTCTAGGCTCAAAAATAACCCTCACTTGGGGGTGATTCCACAAAAATATAGCAGAGTGCCAGAAGCACAGTTCGTAACCAGCAGAAGCTTAAGTGCAGAGAGCAAGGATTAGTTTCCATTCAGCAGGGTGGAACAGGATTGCAGATCCACAACTTCATAGGTTCTAAAAATAATATGTTTATTAAAGTCAAAAGAAATCCATTCTGGATAGGAAAGGTTCTTGGAGCTAACTAGCTTCACTGAGCTATCTTCTAAGGCAGGCATCCTCAAACCGTGGCCTTCCAGCTGTTTGGGCCTTCAACTCCCAGAATTCCTGACAATTGGAACAAGCTCGTTAGGGCTTCTGTGAGTTGGAGGCCCAAACAGCTGGAGGGCAACAGTTGGAGGATGCCTGTTCCAAGGAAAAGGAAAAATAACAATTTTTATTTTATTTATTTTATTTATTTCCAACATTTCTACCCCGCTCTTCTCAACCCCCGAGGGAGAATTCAGAGCAGCCTAACAAAAAGCACAATTCAATGCCAGCATAATAAAATACAATATAAAACCAAAAACATATAGCATTAAAATACATTAAAATACAATTAACATTAACACATCATACACATTCTCTTAAGTTAAAAACAGTATTTCGTCCATAACAGGAGCATTGAGCCATATCCGTCAACTTGCCGTTACAAATCCAGTCCAAAGTGCTGCATTGTGCTAATGTGCAAACGCCTGGTCCCACAGCCAAGATTTCACTTTTTTCCTGAATGCCAGGAGGGATGGGGTTGATTGTATGTTGCTTGGAAGCGCGTTCCACAGACGGGGAGCCACCACCGAGAAGGCCCTCTCTCTCGTCCCCACCAACCGCGCTTGAGAAGTTGGCAGGAGCGAGAGCAGGGCCTTCCCGGATGATCTTAAATTAAGAGGTGGGACGTAGAGGCTGATGCGTTCAGACAAGTAAGCTGGGCCGGAACCGTATAGAGCTTTAAAGGTCAAAACCAGCACTTTGAATTGAGCTCAGAATTGGACAGGCAGCCAGTGGAGCTGACACAACAGGGGGGTGGTATGCTTCCTGAATGTAGCTCCGGTTAGTAATCTGGCTGCCGCCCATTGGACTAATTGTAATTTCCGAACTGTCTTCAAAGGCAGCCCCATGTAGAGTGCGTTGCAGTAATCTATTCGGGATGTGACCAGAGCGTGGACGACTGCAGCCAGATCAGACTTCCCAAAATAGCCATGCATCTACTGTACGTCTTGCCTGGAGAATGGCAAGATGCCTCCTCACTCAAGGAGAACAAAGGAAGAGAGAGGGGGGCCAAAATGGAGAACTGACCTCATGGTGTCACTAGGGAAATAAAAATACGTTTAAAGAGAAAATAACATCTTCCCTGAAGATATCACATTGCTAACTATTTAAAGGGGAGGAGATAGTGGCATGCAGGATGAGTAAGACAACCCCCCTTCTAAACCCCTTCTTGAGATAGGCATGCTTAGGTAATTTGGGGAAGGAATCCCTCATTTGAATCTATCTAGGCTAGCTACTCATTGAGGGCTGGAGACCTGCAGAGTCAGGGATGAAACCCAACACAAAGAAACCTGAGGCAAATAATGGGGTGAGACCAAATAGGACTGATTTTAGTGAGCAAATCTGTGTTACAAGAAGTCAGCCTTTTACTCACACCTATGACCATCTGATTTGCCTCTGCTCATTCTTTGTTTCTACACACAGCATTGTGGTTTATCCATTCAGCCGCTTCCAACTCTTCGTGACCTCATGGACCAGCCCAGGCCCAGATTAACACTTTTTTTGCACCCTAGGCCACACTTTGGAATTACGCCCCCTTTAAGCCAACCTCCCGCCACCTCCAAGGTCCCCATTCCCACCAGCTGGAAAGCTCCGCTGTGCTCTGAAGGTCTCCTCGGGAGTCGGGAGGTTCCCATTCCCACCAAAGGCACTCGAGAGAGAGAGAGAGAGCGCGCGTGTGTGTGAGAGAGAACGCGAGAGATAGAGAGCAAGAGAGAGAGAGAGGGAAGCGTCTCCTCGAGAGAGTGCAAGAGAGAGCACGAGGAGGCAAGGGAGAGGGAGGGAGAGCGGAGGGGACGGAGCAGAGACTTTGCCGGGAGAAGGAGTGAGGAGGGGCAAGGGGCACAGACCAGGGTTTTTTTTGGTCTGTGATCTGCCCCCCCCCCCTAGGCCATGGCCTCGTTGGCCTTATGGGTAATCCAGGCATGGACCAGCCCACGCCAGAGCTCTCTGTCGCCACCCCCATTTTCTTCAAGATCAAGCCAGACACTTCAAGGATCCCATCCATCCATCTTGCCCATGGCTGGCCCCTCTTCCTTTTTCCTCCCATTTTCCCCAGCATCATTCTCTTCTCCAAGGTATCCTCTCTTATTATGTGGCCAAAGTACTTCAGCTTTGCCTCTACTATCCTTCCCTCCAGGGAGCGGCTGGGCAATATTTTCTTAAGTATGGACTTAAGAAGGGTTGGATCTTCTCGTGGTCCAAGGCACTCTCAGAATTTTTCTCCAACAACACAGTTCAAAAGCATCTACCTTCCTTCACTCAGCCTTCCTTATAGTACAGCTCTCACAACCATAGGTTACTACTAACAACACACACAATAGTGTTTCTCAAATATAACCCTATCCCACTGTAAGCAGCAGCAATGCCATCTACTGGTTCTGGAACTTAAGCATGGCAACATTTCCCTCCCTTTTTTTACACAAAATAATCCAAGATATCTGCACACTATTCTTAGCTGCTGCCTTTGGAACATGCCTGCTGCTGCTGCTGCTGCTCTGGAAATGGAGAGACAGGCCTCTTGTCATGATTTTCAAGCAGATGCCATTGATCAAAGGCATGCGAAATTACAACAAAGGCCCGTCTGGCTTAGCAACCGAGGTCCCCATGGAAGCAGTAGTGCTTGTCCCTAGCAGCAGCTCGGATTCAGAAATAGTCTGTCCCTTGCGGTCCTCTCCCCGTTGGCTCTGGAGATATTTCTGGTGTCCCTCCAGAGACAGGCCTAAGCGGAGAGGCAGCCAGCCTTAGGCTTTCACAAACACGATGTTTGGGGACTCAATGTAGTTATTAAAGCGGGTCCTTCTAAGTCTTAAGGCAGTGTTTCCCAACCTTTTTTGAGCCGCGGCACACTTTTAACATTAAAAAAATCCGGGGGCACACCACCAACCAAAATGACACAAAATGACACTCTAACACAGTAAAGAACGGCTGGGGGTTGGTGGCCTGCTTAAAGCGGAATCGATGCTTTTAGCAGAAGTACCGTCAGGAGAGAGTGATGCACAGCAAAGGTTTTAGTATAGTTAGCCTAAGAACAGTGAGGCAGCTCGCCAAAAAGCCATGACGGGGATAATCAGCTCTGATTGGCAGAAAGGCACAAGCAGTGATTTGCCAGAAGAACATCATGTGCCTTTAGATAAAAGCGGCCTGATTGGCCCATAGTCTACCATGCTGCGTTGTTTACATTGTATCTGAATGGTTAGAAAGCGCGCATGGGCAAATGAGGCTGTTCCTTTTGGCTGGCCCAGGGGATGGCCGTAGAAATGTTGCGATTCAAGAACATCTTGCCCATATGGCAGATAACATACTGTGGGAATGAAAAATTAATACTGCGCCATAGCTATTAGCAAACAAGAGTGTAATGCTGAATAATGCTGTGTTTAATTGGATAAAGAAATGGGTTCATGTGTGCCAGCCTATTGCAAGCTGTGCAGATGGGCGGGATCAGGAATTGTCGCCATTGAATGTATAAAACCTGAGTGTTAGCGTTTGTGCGGGGCTCTGCCATATTAGCAGCCTTATGCTAGGCAGACTCCGTCAGCTGATGTAATAAACTTGGCTTCATTTGGACCAGTATCAATTGTTGCGTCCTTCGTTCCTGTGCCCGCACGAAAGCCGCCGCTTGTGAGTCAGAACGTAACTGCCTGAAGGAGTTTTGGGACTCCAGATTTCCGCTACATGCTGGGAGCAGCTGCTGGGAGTGCCAAAGCTGGGGAGGGGACGAAGCCAGGCTGTGCCATGCCCCACCCCCTACCTCTGGCTTCACCTCTCCCAGCAGCTGCTCCAGCCTTGAGGGGGCAGTGCCAAGCCAGCGGTGCCAGAGCCAGCACAATGCTGGCTTGGCACTGTCCCCTCAAGCTGGAGCAGCTGCTGGGAGTGCCGAAGTCGGGGGAGGGCAGAGCCAGGCCGCACCATGCCCCGCCCCTCCCCCCAGCTTCAGCTCTCTTACAGAGGAGGAGCATGAGCGGTGGACGGGCTTCAGCGAGCGAGGGGCGAGAGTCATGGTGGGAGTCATGGCGGATTGGAGGCTGGCTGGGGAAATGGCCAAAGGAGGCGGCGCCCCAGCCCCTTCTTTTTCTTCCCCACTGCCCGGCCCCTTCCTCCTCCTCCCCAAGCAGCAGGAGTTTGGCAGGAGGGGGAGGAAGGGGGGCAGAGAGCTTTTCTCGCGGCACAGCAGGAGGTCCGTCACGGCACACTAGTGTGCCACGGCACACTGGTTGAGAAAGACTGTCTTAAGGTACATCTATACCAAGAATGGGCAAGCTTCGGCCCTCCAGGTGTTTTGGACTTCAACTCCCACAATTCCTAACAGCCTACTACAGCTCCCAGAAGCCCCCAGCCTGCATTCCCAGGCTGGGGGCTTCTGGGAGCCGTAGTAGGCTGTTAGGAATTGTGGGAGTTGAAGTCCAAAACACCTGGAGGGCTGAAGCTTGCCCATGCCTCATCTACACTGTATCAATAACACAGCCTTCACTCCACTTCATGGCTCAATGCTATGGAGACCTGGGAGTTGTAGTTTGGTGAGCCAAGAAGAAGGCAGAAGACCTTGAGAAGCTACAACTCCCCCCAAAAAACCCATCACTTTTGAGCCGTGACAACTGAAGTGGTGTCAAACCGCATTAATTCTACAGCGCAGATGCACCCCACATATCTGGTTTTGATTGTCGCCTCCAGTCATGCCGGCCACATGACCTCGGGGGGTGTCTGCGGACAACGCCGGCTCTCCGGCTTAGAAATGGAGATGAGCAGCACCACACTCCAGGGTCGGACACGACTGGACAGGGGGAAACCAGTCAGAGTAATTAATCTTTCACTTAATTAATGCCAGACTGAGAGGGAGCCCAGAATTCTTGGAAAACGTGCCTAACAGAGCGAGCCACTTTCCCTCCCTTTTTTCTCCCAGAGGTGGGCACGCGCCCCTCCCTCGCGCCCCCCTCCACTCTTCTTCTTCTCCATGGCAACCGCCACTCGCCAGAACAGCAGCGAAGGGATTGGCCAGAGCGGGTGTCATTGATTGCTTTGGGCGGGTCTATGTTTTGCATTATACCCAGCAAGGGAGACAAGGTGGAGGGAGAGGCCAACGCTCTATCTCCGCCCCTTGTCCGGAGAGGCAGTAGGATTGGTTGAAGCGGGTGTCATTGATTGCTTTGGGTGGCTCTATGCATTTTACTCAGCAGGGGAGACGAAGTGGAGGCAGGGCCATCGCTCTATCCCCGCCCCTAGCAGGGAGAGGGGATGTGATTGGTCGAAGCGGGTGTCATTGATTGCTTTGGGCGGGTCTACGATTTGCAGGGGAGACGAAGTGGGGGCGTGTCCAACGCTCTATCCCCGCCCTTTGCTGAGAGAGGAGGTGGGATTGGTCAGAGCGGATGTCATTGCCTGCTTAGGGCGGGTCTAATGATTTGCATTTTACTCAGAAAGAGACGAAGCGGAGGCGGGGCCATGGCTCTATCCCCGCCCCTTGCAGGGAGAGGGGATGTGATTGGTAAAAGCGGATGTCATTGATTGCTTTGGGCGGGTCTACGATTTGCAGGGGAGACGAAGTGGGGGCAGGTCCAACGCTCTATCCCCGCCCTTTGCTGAGAGAGGAGGTGGGATTGGCCAGAGCGGGTGTCATTGATTGCTTAGGGCGGGTCTATGATTTGCATTTTACTCAGAAGGAGACGAAGCGGAGGCGGGGCCATGGCTCTATCCCCGCCCCTTGCAGGGAGAGTGGATGTGATTGGTCAGAGCGGATGTCATTGCTTGCTTAGGGCGGGTCTATGATTTGCATTTTACTCAGAAAGAGACGAAGTGGAGGCGGGGCCATGGCTCTATCCCCGCCCCTTGCAGGGAGAGGGGATGTGATTGGTCAGAGCGGATGTCATTGATTGCTTTGGGCGGGTCTACGATTTGCAGGGGAGACGAAGTGGGGGCGGGGCCAACGCTCTATCCCCGCCCTTTGCCGAGAGAGGAGGTGGGATTGGCCGAAGCGGGTGTCATTGGTGGCTTTGGGCGGGGTTTAAGGGTTTGCATTCATTCTACTCGGAAGGGAGGGACTCGTGGCTCCTCTCCTCTCCCCACCCGTGTCACCCTCTTTGTTCCCTACGTCGCCGCGGGTGGGGGGCCCCTCGGCGTGGCCGCGTCTCGGGTGGGGAGGACCAGAGGGACGCTTCCCTCTCCCCTGCCTGTGTCCCCGCCATCCACGCGTGCCCGCGTGCCCCTGGTGGGAGCCCGCCATGGCGCAGGTGGGGCACCGGGTGGACTACCTGGCGGGCTTCTGCTGCCCGGTGGGGGGCCTGGCGGCGGGGAAGCCCCGGGTCCTGTGCCACGGGAGCCAGATCTACCTCTCCAATGGCACCGAGTACGTCTACGTCTACGACCAGGAGAGCAGGTTCATGAAGGTAAGGAGGGAAGGGACCTAGTACGGATAGGTCCAGGTTCAGGAGCAGAGAGAGAGAGAGGGGAGGAGGCCAAGGGTGCTGAGATCCATGGCATCCAGTTTGAGACTGCTTGACATCTCAATGCGGATTGGAATCATCTTCTAATCTAGTGCATTTTAGGAGCCTTCTTTGAGCATGTCCATGCAGTTTCATATGGCACGATTTGGCAGTGTGGATGGGTCCCTTGAAGGGAAGGAAGCAGGACATATAACAATAATAGGTCCACATTTAGGACCCATTTTTGGGGTTACAGAAGAATAGGCAAAGAGTTCCCCATATTCGTTCCTCAGGTTGAGGCTTTGAGGCTCATTTAAGAGAAGGGAACTGAATATAAATATAATATCTATCTATCTATCTATGTATATAATAGAAGTCAGTGTTTGCGGGCGGTGGGTGGGTGGTGCGCCCGAGCGAATATGTGCCAGCGTTTCGATTGGCTGCAACTGTCGGATTATTTGCATAAATGGCTGTGACTGGCCAGCCTCCCAACATTCCAACACAGAGAGGAAAGGGAAGGGCCTGAGGAAGGCATAAATGGCTGGAGTTGAAGGTAGCCAGTTGACCGTTTTTTTCTGTTGGAAATGGAATGTTCAGTACCTTCACCCAATACACTTCTAAGGTGACTCAGAGGGAAAGCAAAAGGCCTCAGGCACTCAGCCACTGCGGCCCACAGCAATGACGGATCAGGACCAAACATAGCAAACAAGGAACTAATGGCCCACTTCACAATTTGGTGTGATTTAGGGCAGGATGGGCCACGAATGATGGGATTTGCAGTACCTTCACCTCAGTCACTTCCCAAACAACACTGCAGCCCCTATACATCACAGACCAGACCCAAACTTGGCACACAGAGTACCCATGACCCACTCTACATCCTGGTGCAGTTTTGAGTGGGACAGAGCACGGATGATGGGATTTGAAGTACCTTCACTCACTTTCTGAGACCGCTGCAACACTCATCCTGAGACTTCCAGTACCTTCCCTCACTTCCAGACAGCACTGCAACCCTCATCCAGAGAATGATCAAGACAGAATGTGACACACACAGCCCCCATGACCCACTCAACATCCTGGTGCTGTTTGGAGGGGGATGCACCATGGCCCCCTCGCAGTACCTTCACTAAGTTCCTGAAACCACTGCAAGCCACATAAACATCTAATAGGAACCAACCTGGACACACAATGCCTTCCTCAAATAACCCGGGCACCGCCGGATCCTCAGCTAGTTAATAATAATAGCCTAGAGAGCCCATCCTGCCCTTATAAGCAAAGGCATATAGTGCATTTGGAAGGCTTCACAAAAGAGTCTGGAGCAACAAGCACCTGAGGCAAAGCACCAAAATCAGTGTGTACAGAGCTATCGTACTGTCTGTTCTCCTCTATGGGTCTGAAACATGGGTCACCTATCGCAAACTATGACTCCTTGAACGCTTTCATCAGCGCTGTCTTTGCACAATCCTAACTATACACTAGACTGACTATGTGACGAATGTTGCTGTCCTTGAGAAAGCAGGGATCACCAGCGTTGAGGCCATGCTATTGAGAACACAGCTGCGCTGGGCAGGGCACGACTCTAGGATGGAGAACCACCGCCTCCCAAAGATACAAAGGATACTCACTCTAGGGTGGTGAACTTACTGGTACATTATTTAAACTGTTATGTTTATTCATATCATGATCTGATCACCATGCTCATTATATCCCCCAATACAAAAAAAGGGAGATATAGTCTCAGGACTCAGCCCCTGAAACAAAACATCTCATGGTGACTCAAGAGAGGCGGCCAGATTGATCACCAAAAATGGTCCACCCTGGCCTCACATTGGGAGGCATGGAGATGCGCTATCCACAATGCTGCGGCCTCTTTCGAGAAGTCACGCCGAATGGGTCTTGAAGAGAAATGACAACGCAGAAAGAACCGCAACTTGGAAACAACATCACCCAAGGAGACTTTCTGCTGTGCTTTCTGCAACCAGACTTGCCTATCTCGGATTGGCCTTTTTAGTCATCAATGCGCTTGTAAAAAGTGTGGGATGAGTCCTTCCTAAGAATCTTCGTTCACGAAGTAATGCCGAGAAAGAGAATAATAGCCTCAAAATTTAGGATTCATTTGGGGAAGGGTTGTACAGGAGAGTCCCCTCGGGGAGACAGGGCGGAATAGAAATAAAATCTTACTGTTATTTATTATTATTAGAGTAGGCAAAGGATGCTGAGGTCCCCATATTCGTTCCTCAGGTTGAGGCGTTGAGGCTCATTTAAGAGAAGGAACCTGGATACAAATATAATAAGAATAATAGCCCCAAAATTTAGGACCAATTTGGGGAGGGGGTTTACAGGGGAGAATGTAAATAAAGTACTATTATTATTGTTATTATTAGAGTAGGCAAAGGAGCCCCACAGTGGCACAGAGGGTTAAACCGCTGAGCTATTGAACTTGCTGGCCAAAATATTTGAATCCAGGGAATGGGGTGAGCTCCCACTGTTAGCCCCAGCTTCTGCCAACCTAGCAGTTCAAAAACTTGCAAATGTGAGTTGTTCAATAGGTACCACTTCTTTGGAAAGGTAATGCCAAGAAAGGTAATACACCGGGAATGTGGCGCAGCTGGCTGGGTGTCAGCTGCATAAGATCTCTACTGACCAGAAGGTTATGAGTTCGAGGCCTGCCCGGGTCGAGGTGGGCTCTCGACCTATTGTATAGCCTGTTGTCAACCTTTGCAACCCGAAAGACAGTTGCATCTGTCAAGTAGGAAATTAAGGTACCACTTAGTGGGGAGGCT
The DNA here is from genome assembly GCA_030556195.1 of Anolis apletophallus. NCBI lineage: Eukaryota > Metazoa > Chordata > Lepidosauria > Squamata > Anolidae > Anolis > Anolis apletophallus. The sequence goes on along the minus strand of JARBWK010000001.1, from coordinate 125,648,454 downwards.
AAATTTAACTGATTAACGAGGCCATAAAAAGATCTCTGGGAAACATGCTGAGGGGTGTGATAGCTTCCCCCTAGTGGCCAGATGTTAAATTGCCTCTGTCTGTCTTGTGTGTCTAAATGTAATGTGTACATTGTAATCCGCCCTGAGTCCCCTGCAGGGTGAGAAGGGTGGAATAGAAATAAAGTAAATAAATAAATAAATAAATAAATAATGGCGCTCCATGCAGTCATGCCAGCCACGTGACCTTGGAGGTGTCTAGGGACAATGCCTGCTCTTTGGCTTAGAAATGGAGATGAGCGTCACCTCTCCAGATTCGGACATGACTAGACTGAATGTCGAGGGGAAACCTCTATCTTTAAGAATAGGCAAGGGATGCTGAGGTCCCCATATTGGCTCCTCAGGTTGAGGCTTTTGAGTCTCATTTAAGAGAAAGAAGCTGGTTTTAATGATAATAATAGGTTCAAATTGAGAACCAATTGGGGGAAGAAAAGGCCAAGGATGCTGAGGTCCCCAGATTGGTCCCCAGGTTGAGAGAAGAAAGCAGGATATCATATCATTCTCCAAATTTAGGAGTGGGGGAGAGAAAACATGGGGATATCTTAGAGTTAGTGAGAGAAGTCAGGTAGGATGATACAGGTTCTTTATGACACTGGTACCCAAGAAAGCCTATCTAAAGCCCTCCTGCACAACCCTATATCCCAAGGCAGAAAACCCCACAATGTCTACTTTAAGCTGGGTCTACACTGCCATATATTCCAGTACAAAGCAGATAATGTTACATTTCTGCCTTGATATTCTGGGATATAGGGCTGTGTGGAAGGGCCCTTATTCTTCTCCCTTTTTAGAGTGCATCTACCCTGTCTAATTAATGTGGCTTGATGCCACTTTAACTGCATGAGGCACCAACGCTTTTTTTGGGAGAGAAGTCTAAAGGCCTTGTGAAACTACAGCTCCCCGGATTCCATAGCATTGAGCCATGGCAAGCTGAAGTGCTGTCAATCTGCATCCATTCTGCAATGCTAGATGCATCCCCAGAGGTAGTCAAGATGTCTCTCGCATACTTGTCTGCTGCATTTATTAATGTGCAGCTGCGCTTGCCTTCGCTGTCATGCATGGACAATTTAAAACCAATCACCCATGAGTGTGCAAAAAAAAAATCATAATGAAAGCACCCAAATTGGGATTACTGAAATGTAGGAAAGGGCAGAACTGATCAAGGCAAGCAGGAACAGTATTGGAGAGGTGCCTTTACTTGCTCAGTGGTCCAGTTTCCTGCAAAAGAAAGCCAAATCCAAAAATGAAACACAGTCCCAGCAGTCTCTCTGCAATAGGTTTTTCTTTATCACAGTGTCAAGTCACAGTAGCTGGTGAAACCGTTGCTAAATGCTTTTATGCACAAGCTAGAGAACAGATTGTATGCACGTTCGCAGCTTGTTCACTTTTCCACATTTAGTTGTTAAGGTAACCCCCTACAAGTACTTCTTAAATTATATAAACGAACAAATTTGCATGCACCAATGGGTGTCTTTTCACTAGAAGTTTAATTATCTATTTTCTGCAGATGTGTTCAGAGGAATATCTATGGAGAAACAGATATTCAATTTTAGCAGCACAGATCTTATATTTTCAGGAGTCTATCCATATAAGGGGAATTTTGACTTAGGGTACATCTTCACTGTAGAATTAATGCAGTTTGACACCATTTTACTGCCATGCCTCAATGCTGTAGAATCATGGGAGTTGTAGTTTTGTAAGATATTTAGTCTTCTCTGCCAAACAGGGCTGTTACCTGACCAAGCTACAAATCCCAGGATTCCATAGCATTGAGCCATGGCACTTAAAAGTTGGGTCAATCTACATTAATCAGCCAATGTAAATCAGGCATGAGCAAATTTTGGCCCTCCAGGTGTTTTGGACTTCAACTCCCACAATTCCGAACAGCCTTCTGGCTGTTCATAATTGTGGGAGTTGTAGTCCAAAACACCTGGAGGCAGGCATGTAGCTGGGGGGGGGGGGAGCTTGTGAAACTACAGCTCCCCGGATTCTATAGCATTGAGCCATGGCAAGCTGAAGTGCTGTCAATCTGCATCCATTCTGCAATGCTAGGTGCATCCCCAGAGGTAGTCAAGATGTCTCTCGCATACTTGGCTTTAGCCCTCCCTTCCCCAATTCACAGGGTGGTCCACGAGAAGCCCTTAGTGGTACATTATTTAAACTGTTATGTTTATTCATATCATGATCTGATCACCATGCTCAATATATCCCATATGCATGGGGTTATTATTGGGATAACAATATAAAAGGTTTGCTAGGGTAGATCCTCTCTCACTCAGACTCACCCCCCCCCAATCAAACTCTGCCCCCGAAACAAACTCCTGGCTCCGGGCCTGCCTGGAGGGCCAAAGTTTGCCCATGCCTGATGTAGATGCACCCTCAATGTATTAAGGAATGAGTGCTATCCTCTATACACCCTTTCCAGGGTCAAGGTCTTGACCAGCCTCGTTTTTTCTTTGTCCAACTCTGTGTTTGTTTTGAAACAAGACAAGACATTTGTCAGTCTTGTATATTTAACCACTTCCCTGATTTCCACTGACAAATGTAAAGTCCAGTTAAATATGCAAAATCCCTTAAGAGAATGCACAGATAAGGGAGCCATAATAAATAATTTTGGACTAAATGCTACAGATCAGTTTGTTGGAAACTTTAGCTTAGCATAACACCCTTTGATTTTGGATGTTTGGCTTTTGGGACATTGATAGGCAGGCCTACCCCATGTGGAGGCCTGACATTCGTCCTTTGAGCCTTTCATTAGATATTCTGCTGACCTTTATGCATTCTTTCACTACAGCACCGTTTTATTTCAGGTTGGTTGTCAGCGCTTCACAATCAGCCAGCACATAGAATCCAGTTCTTGGCATCTGTCTGTAAAGGATTTTTTTTTTTGGATATTTCATGTCTGTCACTTAGAAACATGCCTTCCTTTTCTTGAGTAGTGCGGTAAAAGGCTTTGGAATGGTTAATTAAATGGTGCTTTTCTGGCTTTGTTCAGTGCCTGTGAGCTGAACATGGGGAAAAGCCCTTTTTCATATAGCCTCCATGTAATTTGCACGACAAGCCTTAGCACGATGTCGAATGGATCCCTTAAATGTATGCCATTGATTGTTTCTAAGGAACCTATTATGGTAATATCTGGCTCAGCCTCTTACATATATTTCAGGCAGAGAAGTAGGTCACAAAAGGGTGAAATACATATTGCTGATTCTGTAGCTCACACGTGAGTCTAAAAATCTAGGTTTTGCTGGCGTTCTTGTGCGGTGAAAACACACTCATTTCTCAGCACGCACATTCCTGTTATAGGTTTTGCTGCAAACACAGATATGTGGGTTATTATTGCCTGTTCCGAAATGGAGCCCCATCTTGGATAAAAGATGTCACTGGTTCATCGGCACAGTGCAGCAGCAGAGGCAATTGCTTAGAGCTTAAAAATGAAGAATCGCCCGTAAACTGCTGGGTAACGTCAAGATCGCTGACTGCAGTGCATGCTTTTCAGCAAGAAAGGCATAAGTTGCACATCCTCATTCAGAAGGGGGGGGGGGGAAATAAGAGCCAGCTGATTTATGAGACCAGAGCTTGCGTTAAATCAAAGTGTGTTCAGACATAATGGCTTCTGACTACATGCCTCCGGGAGTATGAAATGATACCCAGAGGAGGTTATGTCTGGCCAGATGTAAAATGGGCAGGAGGTAACAAATGCTCTTCTGCTCACTGGCTCTTTCCTCTCATATGTGGCTACAGCATTTCAGAGTGAGAAACTCCCCTCTCCCTGTTTAAAATCCCTTAGCATAAAAGGCAATATCCATTTAAGCATAGTCACCAGTTTTTTACTGCCATCGCAGTCCATTCTTCTGTTAGCCATATTGCATGGATAAATTAGGGTGGAAATTCTCCCATTTTTATACCAGGAAAAAGTAGAGCCCCCGGTGGTGCAATGTGCCCGCAGAACTGCTGACCAGAAGTTCTGCAGTTCAAATCTAGGGAGCAGGGTGAGCTCCCGTCTGTCAGCCCCAGCTTTCCATGTAGAGATATAAGCCTCCCCCAGGATGCTAAAACATCTGGGTGTCCTCTGGGCAACGTCCTTGAAGACGGCCAATTCTCTCACACCAGAAGTGACTTGCAGTTTCTCAAGCCACTCCTGACACGGGAAAAAGGGGGGGGGGACGTTTCAATCACTGCCTATCACCAGATAGGTGTGCCTATCACCATGCCTGGCTACTGTAATTGGTACTAAAGCAAGCCAGTGAAGGAAATGTAATAATAATGCAAACAATTTCCATTTATAATGATAGAGGACTATATGGATGAGATGCTGTGGAATCATGGGAGTTGTAGTTTGGTGAGGTGCTGGCACTCTTTGGAAGAGAAAGATAAAGACCTTGTGAAAGTACAACTCCCATGATTCCATAGCATTGTGCCATGGCAAATTGATATCAAGCTGCATTATTTTTACAGTGTAGACCAGGCATGGGCAAACTTTGGCTCACCAGGTGTTTTGGACTTCAACTTGGGAATTATGGGAGTGAAGTCCAAACCCCCTGGTGAGCCAAAATTTGCTCATGCCTGGTGTATACGCACACCTAGACTGGATGAGACTGGGTGTATCTAGGCGTAGTTCCTCTGGGTTTTAGGCAGGACTTTTTGCTAGTCCTGCTTGGAGATCCCTGGAGTTCCTTGGCTGTCTCATATTCAAGGATAACCACCCTGACCATGCTAAGAGTACAAAACCAGGCAAGAGCGGATGTGTTGCAGGTGGTGTATTTCAGTGCCTCCTTTCCCATGTGCCTTCTAAGCTCTCTTTTTCATTCCCAGGCCATTTACCGATTTCCTGATCAAGTTTGGCATGTTGAACTCTTGCCCGTCCACCAGCAGCTTTATATCCTTTGTGCTGGAGTCGGTATTTACTGTGTGTCCTTGGACTACCCAAACAGGTGAGAAATGGGGCTTATCCGATTTGGGATTTTGGACTCTTCCATGTCACCGTGGGAGCAGTTTGTGCACAAAGGCCAGGTCAGCCTGTTGGTCAATCTAGCCTTGAATCCAGGGTCTCACACAAAATTTCCCCCTCCTCTCTAGGGCCTCAGATCTTACCTGGAGGTGAACCTGGGATCTTGTGCATGTCAAACATGTGTGCTGTGGCTTCCTTAGTATATTGTGAATCACAAAGAAAGGTAGATGGAGACAAGATGCCTAGTAGGTTTTCCCCTACAGTATATCAATAAGTTAGTGTCAGTTTAACCCTTCCCATCACACACCATGGGCTTCTTTTCCTGAAAGCCTTGGGTGGTTTTTAAATAGTTTTTAGCATCTGGATGTAGAAGCAAATCTGACTGGGAATGCAGTACTAGGTGGGTTGGGGTCTATTCTTCCCTGTTGCCATCACACCGTTTTGCTAATTAAAATTGCTTGACCACTATGTGGCAAACCACCTTTCTCCGTGGTTCAAATAGCACTTGTATGTGTCTATGCACAGGTGATTGTTATTTGGGAAATGGTGCAAGTGTAGAAAAAGTGTAAAGGCCCTTCCCCTGGCTCATAGCCCCAACCCAATCCTTTTCTTCTTGTCCTCAGTTGCTGGTTGTGAATGCTTTGTTTGTGTCAAGGTTAGCCTTGTATTTCTCTTGTTCCCTCTTTCGCAAGCTCCCTTCTGAAAAGGCGTGTGAATTTTGTAAGATAGCACAAGGGTTAAGCTTTGGATCCTCCCTCTAGAGCAGCGGCTTCCCTTCACTTTATACAGCTGGTTGCTCCCAAATTCAACTCTGTGAAGCGAATGCTAAATATTCTGATTTTCTGACTTCGCTTCTGAGCATTTCCCTGTGGCCACCCTGAAAGCTTTTCCTTGTTTGCTTTGAAGGCTAGCGAAGCGAACGGATGGGGAGGAAAATGACTGCTTCTCATGCATCCTCCCCATGGGCTCCAGCGCTTGCACCTTTCCCGACGCCTCGCTTTGCACCTTCACGCTGCTCAGTGACGTCCTCGTCACCCTCTCCCAAGTCCAGGGGAAGTGGTGCATGAATCTCCATGAGCTCCCAGGCCCCGAGGACCAGGAGAACTTGCCACGACAACCAATCTGCCATGTGGACATCACCACCAGCACCAGCGGCGATGGGGACATGTCCTTAGCCAACTTCCTTCCGGTCCTGTGCTGTGCATCTTCTCCTGATGCCAGTGACCACAAGGAGGACCTTCGCCACTCAGGGGGCTTTGTGCTGGAGGAGCCCCTTTTTAGCCTCCTCTTTGGCGTAGATGCTGCCATGCTGGATTCTCCCATGATCCTTTGTGGCTTCCCAGATGGGCAGCTGTGCTCCGTGCCCTTGAAGGCCTTGAGGTCTCCTGACAACTGCGGCCGTGAAGACTCACCTGTCAAGATCCTTCATCATTTGGAGGAGCCAGTTGTCTTCATCGGGGCCTTGAGGACAGAGCGAAAGTCTCTGGATACAGAGGAGCTGCCGGCCTATGGGGACTTGGGCTGTGACTGTGTCATGGCTTTGGGTCACTATGGGAAAATGGTGGCCATCAAGGCAGCTGCGGGAGAAGAGGTCAAGGTCCCAGAGCTCCGAGAATATTACATGCAGGGACCGGTTCTATGTGCGGCATGCAGCGGGGGGAGCCGCATGTACTACAGCACCCATTCTGACATCTATGCTGTTGACTTGGATAGCAGCACTCCTGAGGCTGAGAAAGTGGAGGATGCACCTGGGACCCTTCCTTCGGCTTTGTCTCCTGCCAGCTTGAGTATCTGCAGCGTGGTGGCACTTTCCTTATCTTCCCGGGAGTCAGAAGGTATGAAGCTGTAGGCTAAAATGACTCATTAGGGGAGATAGCCTGGGTATGGGGTTGGGCGGCATGTATGTGAATTGAGTCCTCAAAACCGCCACTTGTAAATTGAAAGGAAAAACTGAAGAGCTATCATAAGGAATTGCTTTGGCCACGTTGTGCTTTAGCCAGGGCTCATACATGCTTCTTTTAGTCCTACCCACTTTTGTATGAGTCTGTGACATGGTTACACAGAGTTAACAGAAATCCTTTTTCGCTTTCAAAGGCGGGCAAGCAATGCTGAAAGCTTGTTTGCTTCAAATTTATTATTTATTTATTTATTTCAGGATTTTACCCCCGCTCTTCTCAACCCCCGAGGGGGGACTCAGAGCGGCTTACAGAACGGCACAATTCGATGCCCACATCACAACAGCATAAAACCCCCAAACCCCACAACAATTAAAATACATTAAGATACATTAAAATACAGTTTCAACAGCATCATACACAGTCATTCCAAGTTAAAACAATATTCAATCCATAAAAACATTGACCCTCTTCATCCATTCCATTAAAATCCTCATCTAACATGGGGATTTTCAAACTATTGTCTACTGTTCCAAAGCGGACCCTGATAAATATGTCCCACCAGCTCCTCTGTTTTTCTTGCAGAGATGGGGAAAAGGTATGATGTTTTCAGCACAAGAGAGATTTCAAAACTGTTTATGATGTGGAGAAACCCAAATTGAAAAGATACGATTTTAGTAAACACCTAAAAGGTGTTAGCATCCAAACCTGACATTCTGCAGAAAGGAGACCATTTGAAAGGGTGGACGCTACTGTAGAAAAGGCTAATGTGTTACTGCTATTGGCCACAACACAGATCACAGAAACTCTCCTGACAATTGTTTTGGCCTTGCAGGTTGGTTTCCTAAAAAATTGTGTGGAGAATGAAATCACCACTCTAAATCCATTTGAGAGATGAATGATGTCAGGAGAAATGGCCACCGCTAATGTCATTGGGTACCCTAACCAAAGGACTTCAGAAGAGAAACCATCTTTTCTCTTCCCTGGTAATGGGAAATGGTGGGAAAAAGAAACCCCTCTCATCTGGCCTGGCAAGACCTGTGGCCGGATCCCCGGCAGTGCTTGCTAGTCTCTCAGAGAGTGACCAGAAAGCAAAGGAGAATGAATACATCTTGTCTCACTACTTTCAAGGATAGGCACCTGCCAGCCGACCTAAGAGCCCTAACTGTGCTCTTCTTTGCTCCTCTTTGAGCAGGAAAAAGAAACAGAGAACCCAGCCTTCTGGCCTGGATTCTCAGGTGGGTCCCAACTGGGACTGAGTCACAGTGCTTGCAAATCCATCAGAGAGTGGTTGACCAAGCCCTTACTTCCCCGCTTTGCTTGTTTTCCTAGTGGGGATGTGCATTTTGGAAGCAGTGGGTCTTCAGAGGAGAGAGGGCCAGGTCAATAGACACAATGGAAATTTGGGTTGCTGATCCAGGCAGCAGATTTCTCCCCATCTCCATTTTTGGCAGCAGGTGCAATGTACACCTTGACTAGTGAGTGACATTTGGCTCTGAAAGAGATTGCAGCTGATTTGAGTACTTGTGGAATTTGTGAGTGAGCTCAAGGTGAGGTTTTCAAATTCCCTCCAAAGCCCTTCCCACTTCCTATCTAACTTTTTCTGGTTAGAACTTGCATCTTCCCCTGTAGTTCCTGTGACTTATTTTGTGCGAGTCCACCAAACAGAGAGTTAAAGAGGTGAATAGTTTGTTCAAGGGTCTCTTGAGCTTCCCTGTGTGTTTTGTTATTTTGATAATGTTTATTTAGGGGGAGGGGGGAACTAGCACAAAATCTTCAAACAGACCTAAAAACAAGAATAAAATCTATAAGGCAAAATACAAAGACAAAAAAGGAGAAATTTATTTTTCTAATATAAATCTAAGCACTTGGCATTCTCTGCCTGGTGGTTTTATTCCCTCAATTTTCCAAGCTCATTAAAAGAATAAAAACCATTGTCCTTTCTCCATATAATGACACTCTTTTAATAATCAAAATAATGAAGGTTTGACCCCATCTTTGCTGAAGAAATCTGATAAATAAGTTGCAGTCTTTCTTGAAATTGATTAGAGATTTCTCCTTAATCAACATCGTGATTCTGTCCATTTCTGCTAGTTCACAATCTTCGTAACCCAATCTTCTTGTGATTGGGTGGTTGACTCTTTCCACCTTTAAGCATAGACCAGTGTTTTTCAACCTGTGGGTCCCCAGGTGTTTAGGTCTACAACTCCCGGGAATCCCAGTCAGTTTACCAGCTGTTAGGATTTATGGAAGTTGAAGGCCAAACCATCTGGAGACCAACAGGTTGAGAACCACTGGCATAGATTATTCTTGCTGCCATGATCATATATAACATTAGTCTTCCATAATTTCTTGCGTGTTGATCATCTAACATTCCTAGCAAATAGAGTCCAGGTTTCATCACAAATTTAACTTTTAACAATTTCTTCTAGAACCCGATGTATTTATGCTCAGTATTTCGGGGCCTTTTTACACAATCGCCACATATCATAAAATGTTCCAACATTTCCCCCACATTTCCAACTATCACTCGAGCTATTTTATACATCTTACAAAGCCTTTCTTGTGTTAACTACCATCTGTCCGTCACCTTATGAAAGCATTATTTCAAGTCATTACTCAATAAAAATTGCAAACTCTGTGTCTAACCTTTTCCCATTGTTCCCCCTATATTTGTTTACTAATGTTATGCGCCCACTTATGCACACAATCCTTTGCCTGTTCCTCCTCCATCGCATGTTTTAACAACCTTTTATACTGCTTGGCAATGAAATTATAGACACCAGGGTCTAGAAAAGTTTCTGGTGCATCTTGTTTGTTACAAATCCAAATAGATTTGTATCCATTTTAAACCTTCTGCCTTTATTTTGTCATACCAAAGGTAAGCATCCGTGTTTCTGTACATTTGGTAGCCCAGGGGGACACCTGGACCTCCAGGTATAGTTTCACCACAGTCCCTATCATCCCTCAGCATGGTCATGGTGCAAAGGGGTGATGGGAATAGCAATCTAACAATATCTGAAGTCAGATGTTCCCTTGCCCTGTCTTTTGTCTCCGCTTGCTTTCTTCTTTAAGCAGAGTGGAGTGTTTTGTACCAAACCATGCCCATTGTGTGCTGCCTTGATGGTGCCACAGCTCTGAATCCTGCACAGAGGGTGACTTGAAACCAGCACAGATCAAGGCCAGGCATTGAAGAAAAAAGAGGCATTGAATAGCAGCTGAGGAGTGCTGCCTCCCTCTGGCAAAATGGCTCCATAATGCTGAGATCCTAGCTGAGTGTATAGCTATTCAGAGCCTCTTCTTTTCTTGTGTTGAACAGCTGCATTCTGCTGGCTTGCCATGTGAGAGGCATTAATATAACCTGTGTGCAAAAAAGCAGCATTTATTCCCAGCAAGAAGCAGCACACACTTAGGAAGGCAGGATCCCCATTTTCCTCTGCCTTTTTAGGAGAAGAGGAGGGCTGTGGTGCCTTGCAAATTGAAAGGTGAGGGTTAGGAACATAGGGGTTCTTTGTACTGCCTCTTCCTAACAGCTCACTTATTGCTAGCTCATTGCACTGATGCGTTAGAAGGGGCTGATCTAAGGACTTTATCACATGATACTTTGCAGCCGGACTGTCACTTTTGGAAACAGCCCATATTGCATAATGCCAACTGAATCCTGCTACCTTTCCCTATGATTCTCCCCTCTCTAGTTATTTGCAGGTAAAGTCCATACATAGTTTCCAATTCTGCAATGTTCCCATCACCTGCCTTGGTGTTCTGGATCCTCTCCATTCCTCTGCTGGCATGCTCTCAGTAAAGTTACATCAGGGAGTGAGTTTCTCCTAGTCTCCTTCACTATTCCCATTGCTTTCCCATTATTTTATGTTATATTTACCTTTAAAAAAACCATTAGCATTGCACAATTGCACTAAAAATAAAACTAACAAAAATCTAGGAACAGCATTAGTGCAGAAAGGTGAAGTTACAAGTTAGGTAGAATAACTATCACAGGACAATTCATTGGTGAATTGGACTATCACAGTAGTATGGCGAGCACTCATTGCAGCGTACTTTCACTTTCAGGGATAATACGACTATCATGGAATAGTGGGTTTGTGTGGTAAAAACCTTTGGTTACTCCTTCCCCGATTCATGATTCATGTCTTCTTTCATTCATTCATTCATTTATATCTCAGCTTTTTGCCAAATGCTTGGCCTCCACTGCTTACAAAAACTGAAATAAATACAGATTAAAATATCTCCAAAGGCATACAAATAATAAAAGTGATTTTCAAAATTCTGTTGAACTTACTATGAAATTAAAACTATATTCCAGATCAATTGAATGATGGAAGAAAACAGCACACCATTAAAAGTTCATTGTAGCCAGTTCCTAGAAACCCAGGGGAATAAAAATCTTCCATTTGCTGGCAAAGGGATAGGAAGGAGGGAGCCAGCCTAGCCTTCATACGGGGGGAGTTACACAAGCCTTGGAGCAGCCAACAAAAACACCGGAAGAACAGTTGGCATTCACAAGTTGGATTTCTGTCAAACTGAAAATGCCTTTACACTGAGTAGTGAAGGCATCAGCAGGGGAAAGTGGTTGGGGGAATGGTGTGGTTGCAAAAGCAGACAGCAGTGATAGTGGGGCAGGGACCTAAAACAATGGAAGTCCGAGTCCGCGACTTGTGGTGCTTGGTTCTGATCTTTTATCACAGGGAAGTGCATGACGGTTTTTAAAATCCAGAATGTCCCCAACCACCATCTGTGGTAGTGGTGGGGTGGGGGGTTGACCCCTATTGAGCTATTTTCAGCCCTGGAGAGGCCTTGAGAAAAAGAGATGAATGTGCAAAAAGGGTTTTTGCTTAATTGGCCCAGTGTATTCTGAAAACATGACAAAAATACACACCGTACAGGCATTTTAGGACACTTTATATGTTTGCAGAAAAGGCAGTGTGAGGGTGACCTACACAATTTAGAAAAATTCAGGGAGCCAGAGTGATCGAATCCTGGACATTGGCCCTTTGATCATCCATACTTTTCACCCTTCTTGTTGTTGATTTATTTAGCTTCAGCACCTGCTGTCCTCACAAGCAGGAAACAGGTCTCCATGACGGAAAGAAAAAGAAATGCAGCAGAGGCCAAATGAGCCTGAGGTTGAGAGGGTCACTTCTCAAATTCTAACAATAATAGTTCAACACAAAATATGCATTTAAATGTACATATTTATATTCAAAGCATCATAGAAAAGTGACAATCTTATTCTTTATAACAATAAACATCCATAACAATACCGTGTCCAGGGCACATCTGGGACGATGCAATGTCTATGAGGAGTAAATCTCAGTAAGTCCAGTCTGTGCACCCTGGGGCCAATAGTCCAAAGCTCGATGAGAGCATGACACAGGTAAAGGGATGCGGGCAGGAGTAATCCAAAACTATAGACCAAGAATGAACCCGGAGCCAGCAATTCCAAGGCTCCTGGGAATGAAAATAAAAGCAAGCCGACGGAAGAATATCCAAACACAATCGGGGCCGCTGAATTCGTTTCGACCACAAAACGGAATTCAGCGGCCCCGATTGTGTTTGGATATTCTTCCGTCGGCTTGCTTTATTTTCATTCCCAGGAGCCTTGGAATTGCTGGCTCCGGTTCATTCTTGGTCTATAGTTTTGGATTACTCCTGCCCGCATCCCTTTACCTGTGTCATGCTCTCATCGAGCTTTGGACTATTGGCCCCAGGGTGCACATACTGGACTTACTGAGATTTACTCCTCATAGACATTGCATCGTCCCAGCTGTGCCCTGGACCCGGTATTGTTATGGATGTTTATTGTTATAAAGAATAAGATTGTCACTTTTCTATGATGCTTTGAATATAAATATGAACATTTAAATGCATATTTTGTGTTGAACTATTATTGTTAGTATTATCTAACCTTGACTGTGTTTGAAGAAGGTCACTTCCCAAATTCCCCAACTTGCACGGCCAGCAGTTGTGCCACCTGGAGAATTCTGAGAAAAGTGACCAAATGGAGTAACCACCTCTAAGGCACAGTCTAAAGACAGACCGCCTCTGTGCACATTCACCCCTCTTTTCCTGGGTTTTGCAGAGCGCTGTTTGAAAGGTGTTTTGCCATGCATTCCTTCCACCTTGCATGCTTGGGTTGCTGGCTGATGCTTTTCTGCATCCCTCCTGACTGCGATCTTCTGCAGGGGGAGAAGGAAATGGAAGCCCCTGCTTCATGGCCATGGGGTGCCAGGCAGCAAAGAGTGGGGAGCTTGCTTTGTAGTGAAGGAGCTGCCATTTCTCTCACTTCCTTTTCTCTGTATGGCGTCCAGGACTGACTGCTGTGCATCTTTTCCAGTCTCTCGGTGGGCAGTCTCCTTGTGCCATCGATTCTGTATGTGTAATGTGCCACTTTTCGATCTGCAGTCTTGAAAGAAGGGCAGCTTTTGAAGTAGCTTTTTGCCAAGGCGCAGTTGGGTGTGTTAGAGGTGGAATCGCCCCACAAATGCACCCATAGCTCCAAAATGAACAAATTGGCACACTCTCTTACAGATACTGTTTCTTTTGGGACAACTGCAGCCATTTGATGTGATCCATGACCCTATGTTTATCACACTGCTCCTAAAGTCATATAATTGGAAGATACCACAAGGGCCATCTAGTCCTAACCCCTGCCATGCAGGAATATGCAACTGAAGCACTCCAGACAGATGCTCAGATCTTCATTGCTGAGCATCTCCTATGAAGCTTTCTTTATAATCACTTTCCTTCAAAGTAGATACAGGGGAAATGTCAGCCTCCAGATCTCGCTAGATTGCAGCTTTCATTATCTGTCGCCACTGACTACATGCCAACTAAAACCTTTATGCACTTTCAAGTTAACTTTTAAGTTACGGAGCCCCCAGTGGCACAATGGGTTAAACCCTTGTGCCAGCAAGACTGCGGACGAAAAGGTTGGTGGTTCAAATCCGGGGAGTGGGGTGAGCTCCCATCTGTCAGCTCCAGCTTCTCATGCGGGGACATGAGAGAAGCTTCCCACAGGATGATAAAACATCTGAGCATACTCCGGGCAATGTCCTTGCAGACAGCCAAGTCTCTCACACCAGAAGCGACTTGCAATTTCTCAAGTTGCTCCTGACACGAAAAAAGCACTGCCGTTCAAGCAATGAGAACTGCAGTTCATAATGTTCTTTACCTGTTCTTTATATTCCCACTTTGAATTACTATCCGGTTTAATGCCCTACACAGGAGCAGGATCTTCAGATGTCCCAACCAGTTAATCCCAGTCATCCAGGTTACTGTGTACTACACTAGCAGAGAATAGGAACTAGTAAAAAAAAAAAAAGATATGCTATCCTAAAAGGTCTGTTGGCCCAGAGACTCCAGCAAGTACGGTAACAGCCTCTTTGTGTCACTTCTCAGTCCAACCGCAAGATATAAAATGCCATGCTAATGGCCTCTTCCGTAGAATGGCATTTTCCATTTGGAAGTTGGACGGAGAAATGACACAAGTGATGAGTAGTTGGAGGTTCAAATCCTGGGAGAGCGAGGATGAGCTCCCTCTGTCAGCTTCAGCTCCCCATGTGGGGACATGAGAGAAGCCTCCCACTAGGATGCTAAAACATCAAAACATCTGGGTGCTCCATGGGCAACATCCTTGCAGATGGCCAATTCTTTCACACCAGAAGCGACTTGCAGTTTCTCAAGTCGCTTCTGACATAGGAAAAAAAGACTTTGTCTGTCATTAACCTTCACCAGCATAGACAGTGGTGAGGGTGAATGGGTTCATGGTATAGCAACATCCAGGGGAACATTATTTGCTATGCTCACTCTTGAACCCATTCAGAGGTGAATCCATGCACCTCTTCATCTTTTTCCAGAGTACCTCCCAATGCCAGTTACACCACCATTTTCCCTTGAAAAGACAAAGTAGAGAGAGACTAATAAGTAAGTTTTACACTGTTTTGCTACATTATCTTGCTTGTTAGACAATGTAGTGTGTGTAAATACTAAGTCAGCAAAATGCTCATGGTAGAATCATTCATAGAAAAGTAACCTACTCTGTTGGAACATCTTTAATGTATATTATGTGGGTAGAAAACCTTTTACTTCTTCAAGAGTGGGGAAGGGTGACAATACATGGATGGGGGACCCTGGTGTTCCTGTGCCCACACTCTCTGCCTCTCTCTCTCTCTCTCTCTCTCTCTCTCTCTCTCTCTCTCTCTCTCTCTCTCTCTCTCTCTCTCTCTCTCTCTGATTCATATTGCTCTCCTCAGGTGAATCTGAGCTTCTGGCTTTATCTGCGAAAGGTCGCCTCATGACCTGTGGCTTGTGCAGTCCAGATGATACACAGCCTGTAAAAATGAACCCTGACAAAGCAGGGCAGAGGATCAAAGAATTGCTGTCTGGGATTGGCCATGTCTCTGAAAGGTAATATCTGTTTATTCTTGGCCATGTGCATTTACCATATTTCTTCAATGGTAGGACACCATCGATTGTAAGGTGCATCCTAATTTTAGTACCACCACCACCAACAAAAAAACATGTTAGACCTGTGATTCTAAGACACACCCCATTTTTAGAGATGCTTATATAGGGAAAATGTGCCTCAGAACTGAAGAAATACAGAATGTTTCTGTATGTGTGTGCAGAAATACCTGTAGAAATGTGGCATGCTCAGGCATTATCAAATATCATACAACTGAGTTGAGATGCTTAGTTTTGCTTTATCTTACCTGGGAATGAGAGTGGGCTTGAGTGATCAGATGACATTATTGGTGTCAAAAATCTACATATCCATTTGTTTTAGGATCTGTTGTGGAGAAGGCATGTGTCTTAGATCTGTGGTGCACTTTGTATATGCATGCATGTCCATATGCTGACACGTGTGTACCACTTTTCATCTCTTGTACATTTGAAATTGGCAATGCAAAGAATGATTTGGGGACTACTCTTATAATATACTGTATGTATGTGTTTCCTGTGGATGCATTATGGTGTATTGTGACCAGACTGGCGTGGATATCTCTGTATAGCATAAAGTTAAGGTACCCCTGATGTCAGGATGTCCATGTTCAAGGGAGGCAAGAGGGGAAAGACTGGTGAAGTTGACTGTCCAGTGTTTTGACACAGAAATTAAACTTTAGTTGGATGACATCTGTTGGCTATATGTTGCTTCTCATATCTTCGATTTCATCGTCAAGCCATAGTTTGACCATTGTTCTTGTGATAAATAAGAATCTGCACAATCCAACATAGTTTTCTGTCCTGATTTCTGCAGGGTGTCATCCTTAAAGAAGGCAGTGGACCAAAAGAACCAAGCCCTGACATGCCTGAACCAGGTGATGAGTGTGAGTGCTGCTTTGCTGTCAAGCCAGAATGGCCAAAAGCCCATCACCTGCACCATTACTGCCCACTGGAGCCACATCTTGGTTCAGGATACCTTGACAGTCTCCTGCATCTTGGAGAACTTGAGCGAGTGTAGCCTGGAGCGAGGCTGGACCTTCTGCGTCCAACTGTTTGCTGGCTCCTGCGACTTTGATGAAGGTTCCTCTGATTCTGCCACCACTTATACCTTCCCCATAGATCAGCTGCTTCCTGGAAACAAGACAGAGGTGACCCTCCCACTGGGTCCTACAGAAGGCTCCAAGCTAGAGCTGCCTTTCATCGTCTCCTGTTCTCTCTACTACAGCCTACAGGAAATCCTGGGCACTGTCTCAGAGTCAACCGAGCTGCTGGATGACCTGTTTTCTGACGATTCTCCAGGGCTTTGTCCAGACAGAGAAGGCATCTGCCTGCCCTTGAAGGAAGCAACCATTGATCTCCTGCAGTGCCTTCGCTTGAAAAATGGTGGCAGTGCATCCGATGGCAGCCCACCTGCAGCTGCCATGCCTCTCCCTGGGGACCCCCTCGACACCTTCCTGAAGTTGTCCCAGATGCGGTCTGACCTTGATGGCATCAAAAGGAGCGATGAGGTAGTTCCAAGAGAGCTGAACACTCTGGGAGAGGGTTACTTGGCTCCCTCGGTGGCTTCTATCAAGGTGTCCTCCGAACTGCTGAGAACTGCCCTCAAGGACTTCTGTGCAGGTGCGGGATTCAGACAAATGCAGGTGAACTCTATTCTTTTCCGTTGTAGTGAAAGATCTGCAAATCTTCCCCCACCATGACTGTTTTTTGCAGCCAGATCTCTTCAGACCTCTCTAGAGAGTTGTTTTTTTCCTGACCCAATGAAGATGGATGTTGAACCGCATTTGCTAGAAGAATCCAGGAGAATCAGTTCACCTTTTAGACAGGTTGCAGGTTGTACTGTTTGATGTAAGGAACTATTCATTTTTGAAAACCAGAAGTGGGGTTTATTTTTGACAACCAGTGCCACCCGTAGAAACAACAAATGTGCCCCTAGATCTACCACAGTGGCCCATTCCAGTCTTAGTATCGGCCGACTGTCTTTTCACTGGCAATTTTCAGATGACATTTACAGAACTTGGAAAATCCTTTTAAAGACTAGAAATCCATTTGGGGGGATTCTGGCAGTTGGGGTCCCCAAAGGTACCTTGCCAGGCTCTGGCAATTCTGCACATACTGGGGGAGGCAGTGCTCTTTATTTGCCTGAAGAGGCTGTTTCAGGGTAGTAGTAGGATCAGGACAAAAAGAAGTTTCACTTGTCAGCGAGGGCCCTTACACACAGCCCTTCTTCTGCCTTCAGGGCCTAAAAATAGGCTTTAAAGGGATGGACATTGCAACCTATGGCCCTGAAGGTAGAGAAAAGCCGTCCCACATACAGGGAGACCTGGAATATCTTTAAGAATGAGTGCTAGACTCAAAATAGTGAACCAAACAAGATTTATTGAAAAACAACCCGTAAAAATGCTGGTGGCTCAAAATGCTTAGTTGGTTGCAAAAGGAAGTCCTTGAAAAAGGAAGCTATCACTTGCCTCTTTGTTTGCAGAGTGATGGTGTCTTTCTTTGATTCCAGGTTTCCTGTTGCCCTCTGGCTTTGTAGGCCCACAAAGTCCTGTAGAAGCCCCAAAATCTGCAGTCTATGTTGAGGACAGGTCCTCCTTTGTACTGCAGGCTTCGGTTGAGAGCGAAGGTTAGGCTTAGTAGGTGAACTAAGATGCTTTTGTCACAGCAATGGCTTAGATTCCACCTTACTATGTCCGTGTGTTTTCTGGAATGAGGCCAGAGAGGAAGTCCAGCCCCTCAGGTAAACTCCAGAAAAAGGAGGAGTTAAGGGCGGTGACACCAGGTTTGGAGCCAAGACACAGCTCCACCCCTAAGTGCCCGCATGGCAGAAAGGTGAAACAAAGGCCCATGCAGGTAAAGGGCAACCAAATACAAAATACATATATAAAACCAGCCCCATGGGGTGCCACAGCCCTATATCCCAGAATATCAAGGCAGAAAATCCCACAATATCTGCTTTGAACTGGGTTATCTGAGTCCATACTCAGATAATGTGGGATTTTCTGCCTTGATATTCTGGGTTATAGGGCTGTGTGGAAAGGTCCTGAGCTACTTTATCCAATTCTTGAGAAGCCTCAATCTAAGCATTTCAGCTGGGTTCTGTTTTAGTTTATTCATATTTACATTCTTTCCTTCCTCTAAAAAGCTTCATATTCTGTATGCTCCTCTGCGGTGTCTGGCCCATATAGTAGCATACTGGGCTGGAGCTACTTTGCTTCAGTATTAGAGTTTCATGATGTGCCTTCCAACTCTTCTCACTTCCAATTTTCCCCATCTTGTCACTGATGAAAATGCAACCTGCCCAAGTCAGTCTTTGCTCCCATGATGTCTCTGAACCACAGTCCAAATGGAGGTGGCTTCAAATTGATTTTAATAAACTCATTATCTTCTATCCTCAATACCACCTCTGAGAACTCATTTTTGGAGAGAAAAAGTGTGGGTTTGTACCCACACTTCTCATTCCCTTAGGTGTTGCTGCAAGAGCCTGTGTAATCCTAGCTGAACTCTTTTTTGAAATGTATTTGCAATCTGGCAATTGTTTTGCCTACATAAAATGTTTGGTAACATTCCATGGGAATCTGACATAGATTGAGGTGTCGTGCCAAGGTGTCACAATGAGGATGGGAAAACAATTCTTTTGTTGAGCCCAGAATAGGAATTGGAATCTGACAGTGTTTGATCTTCTTGCAAGGCCCAAAACAGCTATTTTACATATTGGAAGGCAGCTAACCAAATAACCCCTAGGGTGGGAGTTATTTAGTCACACTTAAAAAAAACCAAAAACAAATAATTTTCAACATTGTTGACAAAATTCATGCAGAGTATTTTCAGGGGCCACAAGAAGACAGAGCAAAGGACCTGGCAGCCTATTTTTACTGCTCACCCGCATCTTCAACTAAACAAGTTATTTCCAAATGCCCAAAACAGATGCTCAATACATGATTTGCTAATGAAAAGCCCAATGCATTTTGGGCTATATATGCTTTCAGAGGCCCTCTTCAGGGGTTGTTTGAAATTTAACTTCAGAAATTTCTGGAACTGAAACTTACACACCGTTTGCTGGACAAAAAGAAGGGTGAATAAAGTCCTTTGAGAGCATACACAGGCTAAAACGCATTAATAAACCATTCATCATCAAACATCTTGAGACATGTTTCTTGTTTTCTGCTGATTATATTGGGTACTTCCCAGTTTTCATTTCCTCCCAAATATAAGAAAGCTCTCGAGTCATATAGCAGCAGCAGCTGGAAGGGGATTTCCTGAAAAGACAAATTGTCCTGCCCAACTCCACCCCGTAGACAAGCAGCTCCATTAAAACTATCATAATGAGCCCCTGGTGATGCAGCGGGTTAAACCACTGAGCTACTGAACTTGCTGACCAAAAAGTTGGCAGTTTGAATCCGGGGAGCTGGGTGAGCTCCTGCTGTTAGCCCCAGCTTCTGCCAACCTAGCAGTTTGAAAACATGCAAATGTGAGTAGATCAGTAAGTACAACTTCTGCGGAAAGGTAAAATGGGGCCCCATGCAGTCATGTCAGCCACATGATCTTGGAGGTGTCTACAGACAATGCTGGATCTTCAGCTTAGAAATGGAGATGAGCACCCCCCCCCCCCCAGAGTTGGACATGACTAGACTTAATGTCAGGAGAAAACTTTACCTTTACCTAATGAGCCCTTTCCACCACTGCTTGCCCATGTCCAGAAACGTCTAATCCTTTGGTCCAGGGTTCCCCGACTGTGGTGCTTGCTGCATATTACTTCTTCCAGCTAGTTAGAGTGTCAAGCTCACACCCAAGCAACCTTATGCCACCGCTTCCTCGACCTTGTACATGGTTAATACCCTCTCAGTCAGTTTTGTGTATATGGCAGGGACAGTAAAAGCTAATCCACCAGACCCCAATGGCCCTGATTATGATGTCTCCCTCTCTTTTATTGTTGTTGCTCAGATGTTCCGCTATGCTGTGCCGTGCTGCGGTGGCTAATGGCAGAAAACATTGAGGCAGATGCCCTTCGGAGTCAGGAAAGAATGGAAGTGCGGGGCCTGGCTCCAGATGGAGGCGAAGTGCAGCTGAACATCCGAGAGGCAAGGCATGAGTTACAGAAGAGTAGGGTTGAGGTCCTCCAGCCAGAATCTGGAGTAGGCTTGTTTCAACTTTAACCAACCCACTTGTTGTTTAAAGTTGTCTGGGGCTGCATATGAGAAACTGCTCACAACGTCTGTGAGTATGACTGCAGTCCTCCTAATTTTATAGTGAGTATGGGGCTTAAATCCATTTGCAACTAAAGTGGACCCTCTGAATTGATTTTGATTAATTTTCAATGGATCTACTTTAGTTTGGAGTAACAGCAGGATTCAGGCTTACATGTCCCAACCTGACAAGAGAAACGATATTCTAGAGCACTGGTTCCAAAACCTTGATTTCCCAGAAGCCTTGACCAGCTTGACTCACAATAAGGAATTCTGGGAGCTGAAATCCAAAACATCTGGAGAAACAAACTTTGGAAGCTACTGTCCTAGCATATCTGAGTCATATCTGTACCATCTACACCAGTGGTTCTCAACCTGTGGGTCCCCAGATATTTTGGCCTTTAACTCTTAAAATCCTAACAGCTGTTAAACTGACTGGAATTCCTGGGAATTGTAGGAAACCTGGTAACCCACAGGTTGAGAATCACTGATTTACACTGTCATATAGTATAGTTTTATAATGCAAATTAGCAGCATTGAACTGCATTGTATGGCAGTGTAGACTCCTATAATGCAGTTCAATGCAGTTAAACTGTGTTATGAAACTGCATTATATGGCAGTGTAAATGAGGCCTAAGACGTTTTCTCTCTCTTAGGTCTTATGCATTGAAGAGTTGGGCTGGTTGACAAGGAATCATCCATAGTTTTCTGTAGCCTCTAGAGCACATTCACAGTTCTTCAATTATTGAGAGTGACCTATTTTCTGACTTGGGAAACTGCCGTTTGTGGATAATGCAAAAGCACATATTTAGGGGTAGCCATGTTGGCTGTGCAGCAAAATGTAACACAATCCACAAATACTGATACATTTATTGGGCCATACAAATGGCACAGAATCCATCATGTAAGCTGTCAAAGCTTCACTGGCTGTGTTATCAGAAAAGATGTAAAAAAAAAATCACCTAGGAGAAGAAAATTGACAATCCTAGAGTCCAACAGATTATACTTCTGGTGCCAGTTAAGATGGTCTGGACTCTGGAGGGATATCAATGCAGTCAAAAGCCATTCCCTATTTCTTGGCCGCATGGGACAAAGTGCAACAAAACACAGACAATGAAATCTCAAATCCAGCAGCAGCAGCAGCCAAGTATTTTCCATTGAGATTCAGGCAATCTCTCTCCTTTTGGGCCTTTTGATTGACCCAGTAAAGATGCCATTGCTTTGTGAATTTTGGACAAAAATACAAGAGCTTTCAATCTCACTGCTCTTGCTATCCACATCCTGGCCATAGCCCTGGAAAGTCTTTCTAGCTCAGGACTGTGGAGGCTGAACCACTGGTGCCATTGGCTCTAGAAACTGGGCGTGTAGCCTTAACTGACTGGCTTTTTTTTTTGCTTGCCAGCCTTTCTGCATTTCTGACCATTCTTCTATGCAAAGGGTGGAGTTGTTCAGCCCTTTAATCCTCTTGGAGCTGCAAATTGCAGATGTTAATTGCTAGCTGCTTCTTCTGCTGTGGCTGGTTAACCCTCCTGAGATTGGAGTAGCTGAACGTTGCTGTGGCTGGTTAACCCTCCTGAGGTTGAAGTAGCTGAACTGGGCTCTTCTGGCTATGCGCAAGAAAGTGTTAATAATGCCAGTGTGATTAGAGCCCTTACTAATTTGGTTCTCACTAAACGTCCTAGATGAAGCTCATGCAGGGAAGCCACATCTCATTGGGCCTTGATCAAGAAGCCACCTCATTTCTGCAGAGTGAAAGGCCTGTTGTTCTAGGGCTTAAGCCAGCCCCCCTTTGGGTCACCAGATTTTAAGTATGGTGCTTTTGGCAGTTATTGACCCTGTTAAATTCAGGAAAGGTAGAAAGAGCAAATTTCAAAATATGTTAATGAAATATATTGGTATTTATTTGGGATAGAAGGAGCCTAGGGCATCATAGATTGTCATAGCTGAGGAGAGAGAAGAGACATTTCTGAATGTGGTAGCCTTCTTGTACAGGTCCAGAAAGCTTGCTACTGGTAGTTCTGGGTCTTTATGCCTTATCTGGGGAGAGGAAGGAGTTTAGCATGATTACCTTATTTTGTTTATTACTTTTTTGTCTATCTTTTCAATTAAAGACAACACCCAGGGTGGCTAACAAACATCATTAAACTCAAACTGTAATTTTTCTACCTTTATAATTCTTAGGTATCTTACTGTAACCCCCCCAATATTCTTATCTGTTAGATAAAACTACACCCAAATTGGTGTAATTTAGTGTTTGCTGGCAAGTTGACTTCAACTCTAGGAATGAGAGACCTCCAAGACTGGTGATCAGCTGCTCTGCTTAGGTCTTGCAAATTTCAGGCTGTGGTATCCTTCATGGAGTCTCCCTTTTTGCATCCTGTCTTCCGTTTACCAAGCGTTATCTTCTTTTCCCCTGCATCAATATCTCCTCCTGATGTGTCCAAAGTACAAGAACTTCAGTTCAGTCATCTTGGCTCTTTGGGGGAGGACAGGCTTGATTTGCTGTAGGACCCTTTTAGCACTCCACAGTATGCCCAGAATACTCTTCCAGTATCAATGTGTTGATATTCTTCCTGTCAGCTTTCTTCATTATCTGACTTTCGCAATCAAACATAAAAATCGGAAATGCAAAGACCTGAATGAGTGACCAGTATTTAATGGTATGTCTTTGTGTTTGAGGATCTTTATCTATTTCCTTCATAGCTGCAGATCTTCAGATTTCTTGACTACAGTCTTAATTTATGGAGCTTGTTTCCAAAAGATATGAAATACCTCTGAACAAATGCTACAGAAATCTACTTTTTTAGAACTTTGCCTTTTCCTGGAGCATTTGACTTATCTTTTTTCCTTGAGCTTTGCATCATTCCAGATTGTGCCAGTGTTCAGCTACCCACATGCTGATGGCACATTAAAATTTGGATTGCGTAGAGCAAGTTTGTAATGGCCTTGATAATTGAGTTGTCCTTCAATCCATTAAAGAAATGGAAGCTGGAATGCATCAGGTTCTCTGGCCTAGTTGAATATTTGATTTTGGCTGCTAAAAGAGCCCGTGGTCATATTCTGGGATGCTTCTTCATGGGGAACATTCACTGTTCAGAAGACACAGATGATTAAGACAATGGGCTAGGAAGCTCAAGAGCAAAAATTCTGTTCTCACCTTTGCTCTTATCCATGTGAGGACAATTAACCCTTTCCTTGTTCCAAATTCACATTAATCTCTAGGCATTTTTCCTCTGCAGGGTGAAATATTTCCGATGCCTTGGAATTTGCTATAGATATAACCTATAATGGCTCTCACAGCAACAAACAGTAATGGCTTCTGCACATATTAACATTGCAGTAATATAGATTTTTTCCTACAGTAAGGGTAACCAATATATCCCTGCTGCCCTTAAAGTTTTTGAAGCTAGGATTGAATCTCTATTACTATACGACTCCCCTATTTGGATTTCTGCAATCAACCAATCATTTAATACACTACATTCCAAGTTTCTCCAGTAGTTAATGGGGCCCCCCAGATTTGTGGCTTACGCCGTGCTATGTGTTGAGATCGGTCAAACCACACTTGAAAACTTGGCATGGAAGAGGACTATAAAATTCTGGCTGCATATACATTTTCGAGCAGACCCCATAGTTATATTCCCTGTCTGTTATCAGATCCTTTTATTTCGGATTGGTATTCTTTGATTCTCAAAAAGATCGAAGCAATTGGCCTATCTTTGGAAGCACTCTTAAGGCTCACAAATGTGGAAGCTTGCAAGTCAGTCAAGAGCAAACTTTTGGATTTTGACTTCCATAATCTGACTCTTGCATCAAAGACAACTTGTTCCCCTACCACATCATTAATTCCACGTGAGTGTGGAGTCATGGCAGCATATCTTTGGATTTTGATTAATCCTACCCAGAGATGAGCTTTGTTGATTGCAAGATATGTTTTGTCATCAGCTCTTTTGGATGGGAGATATAAAAAAGTGGAAAATTCCAAAAGGGTTCTTATGACTTGGTCTCTGTTGAAACACTTCACCATTCTTTGTTTGACCCAAATACGATAATGTATGGATGAAATACAGGAATTCCAATTTTTCACAGTGTTCTCAATGGCAAGGGTGCTATAAAATTCCATATCTTCTGAACAACTCTGATGTATTCTTTTGTGGGAGTGTTGCAAATTTTTTTTTTGAGATTAGGAACCCATAGGTATGTTTTCTTGTTATATATGGCTTCCATTTGTGGTATGTACCTGTGTTGTGAGTTTGTTGTTGTATTCCAATAAAGTCTGTATGTGTTCTAGAGCACATTGGGAAGCACTGAGATTGCAAGAAAAATATGTTGGAGTAGAAAAATAGGAACATGTTACATACAAAAACATGCTGTTGCATATTTTTGTATGTAACATGCAATTTGATCAAACGGAGATCTCTAATCTCTTTCAAACACTCTGTTAAACACTGAGAATTGTTCTAAAATAAAGTGACAAAACCTAATAAAGTATCTTTGTAAGATTGGTATTTTTTAAAAACGCCTATTGGTCCCATGTTGCATACTTTCCAACTTCTAAATGCTGAAAGTATGACAGTTGATGACAGTCTCACAATCTGTAGGAATGGCCAAGAAAGTTCCTTGGGGATTAAATCCCAGTTCAGCCCTAGGCACACTTGGTGGACTTGGTTATCACTCACATATAGAATGTAAATAAAATGTTTGTTTTTGTGTTTGTTTACATGTTTATTACGTCCAACCCCAGGTGGCTGTCAGTGACATGAACACAGCCGGGCCCCTCCAAGCTGTCGAGATTGTCATCCAGAGCTCCCCGTTGGCCAACATGTGCCAGATACACCATGCAGTGGTCAGGCGGATTCAGGTTTGTATATGCAATTCCTGACGGGGGTGGGGGTGGAAGGAGGTGAGGAGAAGAACACTCTGTCCATTCAACAGCTTGTGGACATTTGAGTCGGATAGAAAAAGTTGTATGTCTGGATGCAGTTCATCAGCCTTTCTTATACTAGAACCTGGGGCTAACCTGTGAATCTGAGTGGTGGAAAAATCAAGACAGGCAAGGGAATTACTGCTTCAAACAGCAGATTGGCCATATCGAAACACAAGATGCATGATTGCCACCAACTCAGATAGCTTTGAAAGTGAATGGAACAAATGGAAGATGGGGGTATTGATAAATGCTAGTTGTGATGATGACATCCTTCCTCCAGTAGTAGAGACCTGTGTCTCTCAATACCAGCTGTTGGGGAACGTGAATGTTGCCCCATGCTCTGCCTGTGGGCCTCCCATAGATGCATGACTGGGAAAGAAGGGTAGACCAGAGGCAGCATTAGCTCTGATCCAGCAGGATGGGGGAAGAGGGGCTGTGCAGTATCTCCCTTGAACTCCATCCTCTGTAAATTGGGATTGATACACAAAATGGAGCTTAGCCCCTTGCCCTATCAGGCAGTCTTTGAGATATATCCATTCCTCGCTCTCCCGTCTTCTTTCCATCCCATATTTTTTTTCAGTTTGCTGTAAGCCACTCCAGCAATATAGTTATATGTACATTGTAAGCCACTCTGGCAGTATTGTTGTTTGCTGTAAGCCGCTCTGAGTCCCCTTCGGGGTTGAGAAGGGCGGCATATAAAAATAGTAAATAAATAAATAAATAAACAAACAAACAAACAAATAAATATTTCTGGAAGCAGCAAAGAACATTGCTTTACTTCTCATACCATAAAACAGTTATGGTCTGAGATCCCAAAGGAGTTGGTTTCTATGGAGAAGAACGAGTGAGGAGCAGGAGATTTTTCCCTTCTCTTTTTCTCCTTGTGTAACTTCTCTGCAACAGATTTGTCCCATAGCCATCCCCCGGTGACGCAATGGGTTAAACCCTTGTGCCAGCAGTTTGAATCTGGGGAACGGGATAAGCATCCATCAGTCAGCTCCAGCTTCTCATGCAGGGACATGAGAGAAGTCTCCCACAGGATGGTAAAACATCCTGGTGTCCCCTGGGCAATGTCTTTGCAGACAGCCAATTCACTCACACCATAAGTGACTTGCACTTTCTAAAGTTGCTCCTGACACACACACACAAATCACTGTCTCTGAACATAACTAGTTCCTTCCACCCAGGCATATAGCCCGGGGGGCTTGAGGGGCTCCCCCCCCCCCGAAATTCTCAGGGTGGTCCGCGTGAAGGCCTTACTGGTACATTATTAAAACTGTTATGCTTATTCATATCATGATCTGATCGCCATGCTCAATATATCCCGTATGCATGGGGGTATTGGGTTAATTAAACAAAAGGTTTGCTAGGGTAGACCCTCTCTCACTCAGACTCAGCCCCCCTTGAATCAAACTCAGCCCCTCCCAAATCAAAATCCTGGCTACGGCCCTGCTTCCGCCTTTCTTTTTCACTGTTGAGGACCATGCACATTTTGGCTTGTAACTTAACACCTTCTTTATTGAACTTGAGAGAAGGGGGGGGGATGTCAGGAGACACCCAGAGGCATGTGGAATATGCAGGTGTTTGATTAAATGACAAAGTTTTCCTTCCTTCCTTCTTTTATAACCCACATTCCCCCTTTATCCCTGTATCTTTGTACTCCCAAAACACTTCATGATATAAGTTGAAACAAAATGCAATTAAAGCTACAAAATGATTCAGAAGTCACAGAACACAAACCATCATATTAAACATTAAAAATAGTAAATAATACAGTGTTTATTTAATTGTAAGAGGCCATCAGTTGTGAGATGCATGCTAATTTCAGTACCAAAAATACATAAGATATACCTAGAATTCTAAGACGCACCCTATATTTAGATATGTTTATATAGGGGGAAAGTGTGCCTTAGAACTGAAAAAATAGAGTAATAAAAATAATAAATGAAATACCTTCTGGAAAAAAGCAGTTCAATGTCAAAGGCCTAGAAAAACAAAAATAATGCCACAGTTAGCTTGTCTTTTCCTAGCTTTTAACCAGGTGGTGTCTCATTGTGTTTTATTTCATACAGGCTCTGGTTTTGGAGCAAGCGGCCCAGGATTCTTCTCCCCCAGATATCCGAGTGCAGTACCTCCAGCAGATCCAAGCCAACCATGAGGTCAGCAGCGTTTCTGCTTCAGAGCGACTGGGGCTCCCTCCACTTGCTGTAGGAACAGATAACCTGCCCTGTTTTTGTGCCTGGATAGTCTCAAGGAGAGCATGTGTGGATTATGTTTCTGTTAAGTGGGGTGTGTGTGTGTGTGTGTAAGGGAGGAGGTGAAATAAAGTGTCTGCATCCACAACCTCTTGCTCTTGGGGTTTCACCTGCCAGAGCAGAGGTTTTTGAGCTCCCCACCTGCCATGAAAGGCCTTTCAGCTCTGTCAAGCCAAGCCGTACCACCCTTGCACTGGAATCTGGTTTGACAGAGTAAATGACAGGGAATGGATTTATGGCTTGTTCTGTAATTGCTGGGCTGAGACAGGCAGTTGGGCTGACCCAATCTGGCAGCGACTGTGTTCATTCTGTTTACGCTTTCCATAACTTGATTAGTAACCCCTTTCTCACTCCTCTCCCCCCACAGCCGAGGGTTTACAGCAGGCATTTGTATAATACATTCCATATGATTGCAGGAGTTGGGAACGTAACCCTTTTTGGTGCTAAGGTTTTCACTTAAGGGCTACCTTTCGGTCTTCCCCTCTTTCCACTCCCTGTCCGCCCAATTGAGTAGCAGGGAGAAGTGCCTTCCAGACCCTGCATTAATATATGCCAGTGCTTTGGTGCTTGAATAATGCGGCAAGGGGAGAATGACAAAAGACCAGATGGGAAAGGGGAAAGCTGGAAGCTCAAAGATGGGGGATGAAACAAAGAGCACCATATTACTTAGGAATATGTCCTGCCCTATTTGTGTACAGCTCGGTGGGATAGAATCATAGAATTGGAAGAGACCTCATGGCCAATCCAGTCCAACTCCACATTCAAAGCACCTCCGACAGATGGCCACCCAACCTCCAGGGGCGGTCCTACAAGATAGGCCAAGTAGGCGACCGCCTAGGGCGCCATCCGGGAAGGGGGCGCCATCCTGGCCGCATGGGGCGCCATCCTGGCCCTGCCGATGTTCCTCAGACAGTGCTGCAGCTGCCTGCTTTTTGACCCCGGCCTTGTGCACTTCGACGCCGCTTCTGGGCATGCACGGAGGTTTTCACGCAGGCGCAGTTGCTCCGGAGCTGAAGTTGAGCGCAGGAGCAACTGCACATGCGTGAAAACCTCTGCGCATGCCCAGTAGCTCCCTTGTGCAGAAGCCTGTAAGCAAAGCACTCCCTATCGGGCAGGCAGGGCGTGCTTCCCCTCCCCCTTTGCCTCCGCCGCGGGGAAGGAGAAAAGAATCAGTGAAGGAAGTGTAAGTGAAGGAATGAATGAAGGGCTTTCCTCCTCCGTGACCTCTTCTCTCCCTCCTTCCTTTCTTCGGCGCTATTTCTGCCTAGACCCGAGGGGCCTGAGGCTATGAGGAGTTGTGGGAGTTGGAGTCCAAAACACCGAGAGGGAGGGAGGGAGGGCCCAAGTTTGCCCAGGCCGCGCTGCCTGTATTTGACCTCATTTGAACATTTTGGCTGTTTTTCTATTTACATTGACATTGGGATCCTAATTTTGGACGTATGGGAGACTCCTATGGATTATGAGACGGGTGGTAGGTAATAGATTCTGATTTTGATGCATTTACATTGCATTCCTTGTTGATTATTATACAGTTCTGCTTAATATTGTCATACAATATAATAAAAATACAATATAACAATAGAATAATGATATATTTTATATGACATGTAATATTACAAACAATATTGCAGTATAGTGGTATTGTACAAAATAGTAATATATAATATTTTATTTTACTTTATTTTGGGTTATTTGAGTTTTATAGGAGTCATGAAAATATTTAGTAGAGGATAATTTTATTTAAATAAATAATGTTATTATTTTATAATAATAATAGAATAGAATGTTACATTATATTATAACATCAATATATTATAATATAATTATATTGTAATGTAGTATAATATAATTATGATATAATATAGTATGAGTATGGTATAATATATTGTATATACATTGATACAATATAATACTACTAATGGTATTGTGATATTATAATTGTATATTTGTTTTACATGGGGGCGGCAAAATAATGTTTTTTTGGGGGCACCAAAATAATGTTCGCCTACCATTTAAAATCACCTTAGACCGTCCCTGCCAACCTCTGTTTAAAAGCCTCCAAAGAAAGCCTCCTGACTGGGGATAGGCTTGCCCAGTGCCCTCTGACAGAGCCACTTCTCTCCTCCAGATGCTGCTAAAGGAGGCCCAGTCCCTGCGTGACCAGCTGTGCTTGGACAACGATTCAGATGCGACCGTGGAGAAGCTCCTTCACGTTTACCGGCAGCTGCGCAACCCCAGCCTCATCGTCTTGTGAGCACCAGGCTGTGGCTGCTTCCCCATCTTCAAGATGGGGCTTGGATGATTTCACTGCCATTTCTGCTTGGTGCCAATGAGGGATGAAAGGGAACAGCTGGCTGTACACCTTGTGAACTGACTGAGGGCTGATGCAGAGGCATAGCCGGGGGGGGGGGGGGGAGATTAATCTGGGCAAAACTAGGGTCCAAATGGGTCAGTTCTGAAGGATGAAAGACATGGGGCTCAGCCTTTCCTTTTGTCCCCTGCTTTTCCCATTCACTCCCCATCTTTAATGTGGCACTTTCTCCCTGCCACCCCCACCCCGAGCTCCTGAGTGCCTGCCTATTCTTGGTGGGTTTGATTGGTCCTTTGTGGCAGTCTGACACACAGGCAGAGACGCTTGGGTGGATAGCCTGTGTGCAAGTGCGTGTCAAGCATTGTATGTACATGTGTGTTGCTTGGACGGCCAGCAAGGTGCTGTAGTGGGTGTGGGTGGCGTGTTGTGGATCGCACTTGACGTTGTTAGTTTTGACTTCTTTTGCTTTTGGTGGTGGTTGCTTAGCTGTGGCAGGCCAGAGTCTGGTGAACTGTATGTGCGAAGGGGAGGGGGCAGGTTCAACTGGAAATGTAATCACTTTTTATTCACTCCAGACAGCAAGAACAGCGGAAAAGGGCTATGCCTCTAGCTGTGTCATATATTTTCGGAAACACTGTGGAAAAAAACACCTGATGTCACATACACACACAAAGTAACAGAGGGGTGCTATTAGTACAGTACCCCTTTTTCTAATGGGGCGCATTGCTCCTTTTTCCAGTATTTGTCCTTTCTATAAACAATGTGCTTCTTTGTTTCCATGATGGAGACTCCTACAAGTTTGTGTGTTTTGTTTTCTTCCTCCCCTCTCCCTTGTGTGTGTGTGTTTAACTTCCTTTCTTCTCAAGAGAACACAAATCTAACAAGAAAATCCCGGTATTTTGTCAAGCCCTCGGCTGCCGTGAGAGGCTGTCCTTGCGATGCCGACTGTCAGCATCTCCTTTCGCTTTCCGTCTACCGGCAGGTCCTTGGGAGCTCGGGGGCCTTGGCTGCAGCCTCCCCGCTGAGCTAATGCTACCGCATCCACTTTAAAAGTTGCCTGCTCCTGATGAATAATTGAAAAGCCATTCAGTGCGCTTGCTGGCCAGCACTAAAGGCCATTAGGAAATGCTCCAACACTCAGGGGTGAAAGATGGGGGCACTCTTCGGTGGCTTGATCTGGAATAATTGATGTTGCATTTGCCCTTTGACCCCCAGCAGACTCTTCACCTTGAGCCTCAGAGGCTGTTTGCAGGCAGATGGGGGTGCTTTCCATCCCACTCCCCAAATCCCTCTTGAAGCCACTGATGGGTCAGGCTGCAAATGGGAATCTCGAGATGGAAAGAAAATCGAGATGGCCCCAAAAGAAGAGTGTTTCTCCTTTGCCTTCTGCAGGCCTTCACTTTTAATCTTATAGAGCAGCAGCAACAACAGTCCACCCGTCATAGCTGGAGTGTGTGATGCCCCTAATCCTTGTCTCTCTAATTTCCTCAGTGCTACTCAGTCTCTTTCTGTAAGAACTATACATGAACCACATCAGCCTCTGCAAAGGTGTGGCCCTGAGACATGGCCATGGGAAGGGAGGGTGGCGTGAGGGACCTCTGTGTGTGCACGTGTGTCCATGCACATCTCCCACTCTCCCATGCAGTGCAGTGAACTGAGGTGAGGGAGGCCTTCTGCCACTTCGGTTCTTCCCTTTTCTTCCTTCCTTCTCTTAATATATATGGACACCAGCAGGGATAGAAAAGAAGCTGCCCCTACAGAAAGGTCCCAGAACGTCATTGTCTTACCCTCTGCCTGCTGTGAGCTCAAAAGGCCTGGCTGTATTGCCCTGCTGAGGCTGAAGGAAGGAAGTAGCTGGCATCTTCTGCCCCACTGCTAGGAAAAGAAGAGTGAAGAGTGGGGGTGGGGAATCATCCCCTCATGTGCGGGTTTGGAGAGTTTAAGGCTTAGGCGGCTGCCGTTGGTTGGTGTCAGTTGGGATTACGCACTCCAGCGCGCCCGCTGCCTGCCCACCTCCCTCTCCTGCTCAGCGAGTCTTGAATGGAGGAACTGACAGATCTGGGTCTTTGGGTCTCCTCAGCCACCCTGCAGGGCTAACCTAATTGGATTCCAGCCAACCGACAGTCAGAAGTCAGTGTGTACAGAGAGCCCAAGCCTGGCTGCTCCTGTGATTGGTGGGAGATGTCTCCACCAGGAGCAAGAAAGGCCCCTTTTCAGATACATTGCTACTGCCTCCCTCCATCCCATGCTCCTCATAGAAGGTGGATTGCTTCTCTGGAGACAAACTCTTTCCAGAGCTGGAGAGGAATAAAGTTTCAGAAGGTGCAAGGGGCCCCTGTCCACATTGGAAGGAGTAGCTTTCAAAGGCTGTTCCATACTTGGGACTCTATCGTATCAGAGGTGAACCGAGGGTACAGTTGTAATGTATTTAAACACAAAGAAAGTTTACTAAAAGCTCTTTGACCAGTAGCTGGCCTCTTGGAGTGCCTCTGGTGTTGCTATAAGAAGGTCCTCCCTTGTGATGTGGCAGGGCTCAGGCTGCATGGTAGTAGGTAGTCTGTGGTTTGCACTTCTCCAGAATCACATGTTGCAGACTCCACTTTGTGGCCCCAATTCTTAAGGTTTGCTCTGCATCTCATGGTGCCAGAAGGAGGGATTTCAGTCCATAGGCACTGGCTGGCCAACACAATTTGGAAGTACTGATTTTGGCAAACCTGCCAGTAGATGCATTTTGGGAATTGTCAAGGTTCATTTTATTACAAACCCAACAACAAAAAATTCTTGGTGTCTTGGTTTTTAGGCCTGTTCCTGGGGTTATTTGAAGTGCTGATTCAGAAAACAACATTGTATGATCAAATCAGCAATAATAATATAATAATAATTCTGAATTCAGACTGGCAGAGCATTGGAGCACAATACTCCTGACCTCACGGTCGTGTTAAAAAACCAAGTCTGGATCATCAATGCTGCAATCCCAGGTGACAGCAGGATTGAAGAGAAACAACTGGAAAGCTGACACAATATGAGGATTTAAAGATCGAACTGCAAAGACTCTGGCACAAGCCAGTCAAGGTGGTCCCAGTGGTGATCAGCACCCTGGTTGCAGAGCCTAAAAACCTTGGCCTGCACTTAAACACAATCAGCACTGACAAAATTACCATCTGCCAACTGCAAAAGGCCACCTTTCTTGGATCTGCACTCATCATTTGCTGATACATGACGCATGTGTGATCGTGATTTTGTTTGCTAATCTTTTTGTGTTTCTAATAATAATAAAAATATCTTGCTTTATCTCTCCTGCAGGAGACCCCAAGTGGCTTAACATAAAAGCTTCAGCAAACAATTTAAAATATACAAATATGCAAACTTTGAAACAGGATTAAATATAAACAGCATTTTAAAAATCCCAGTTAAAAACCATTAACTGGGAATTTCTTAGGCCATCATGGATGAGCAGATTACAACTGATATACAGTATAGCATATGTTCTATATCTCAAAAACTAGAGCCGATAGAGGAAAACTAGTGCCATTGTTGTAATTGACAGATTAAATGTACCCAGAGACAGGGCTAATATTTGAGGCACCAAAATGTGTGTTGTCCAGTGGCATCCTTTAAAAATAACATTCTAAGGTATGCTTTCTAACCTATTTTGCTTTATGTCAGCCTCTCAAGTGTCCCAGCCAGTATGTGCAACTTAGCAAAGAGAGTAGAGCCAAATCTATGTAGAAAATAATTCAATCCAAACGGTTCTTGTTTTACGTTCATGAAATTTCTCCTTAAGCTGATAATAACTTGGCCAAATACTGCTGCCTGCTAAGGCAACTGCTGCTAGTTTGGGCCTCGAGGGTCAATGTTGCTCCATGGTAAGTCCACACTCAATGCAGCCTTTCAGATCATGAGGGGTTTGGCCAGCAAAAACACTACCACCACCACCACTTTGCCTTGCCCAGACTTTTACAAGAATGGAAAGAAAGCCGCCCTGTGCAAATCACTGCGCTATGGCTTCGAATAGTTGTACCATCCTGTTTTAGGCAGTAGGGGTCATCATATCACCAAAATGATTCTCCACTACAGTTTGCTTTAAGGATCCCTTGTGGATGATACAAGATACCCAGATCTGTGGGTGCACTGCTCATGTCCCTTTATATACAGTGGTGTAATAAAGTAGTGTCACACAAAAGGACAAAAATCAAGACCTTTTGGAATGTTATTTCTGAGGATATTTTTCAAGTTGTGATGCAATTCATGAATGCAGAATCCATTGACATAGGGAGTCAACTGTACTTGCACATGCCTTTTAAGCTTACTGTATACCAAGATGGACACTGAGGGCATCTATGGTATTGAATTAATTCAATTTGACTTTAAACTGCCCTGGATCATTGCTATGAAATCACTGTAGTTGTAGTTTGATGAGGCACCAGCACTCTAGCAGACTGGGTTGCTGTGAGTTTTCCAGGCTGTATGGCCATGTTCCAGAAGTATTATCTCCTGATGTTTTGCCTTGCTCTATGGCAGGCATCCTCAGAGGTTGTGAGGTCAGTTGGAAACTAGACAAGTGAGGTTTTTATATCCGTGGAATAATGTCCAGGATGGGAGAAAGAACTCTTGTCTGTTTGAGGCAGGTATGAATGTTGCAATTGGCCAACTTGATTAGCATTGAATAGCCTTGCAGCTTCAAAGACTGTCTGTTTCCTGCCTGGGGGAATCCTTTGTTGGGAGGCATTACCTGGCCCTGATTGTTTACAGGCATTGTCAAATGCTTTCATGGCCAGAATCACTGGATTGCTGTGAGTTTTCCAGGCTGTATGGCCATGTCCCAGAAGCATTCTCTGATGTTTCATCCATGTCTGTGGCAGGCATCCTCAGAGGTTGTGAGGTCTATTGGAAACTAGGCAAGTGAGGTTTATATATCTGTGAAAGGTCCAGGGTGGGAGAAAGAAGTCTTGTCTGTTTGAGGCAAGTGTAAAGCTTGCAGTTTGCCACCTTGATTAGCATTGAATGGCCTTGCTGCTTCAAAGTCTGGGTGCTTCCTGCCTGGCTAAAGACCTTGTAAAACTTCAACTCCCAAGATTCCAAAGCGGTTTAAATGGTTTCAAACTGTGTTAATTATACATTGTAGATGCACTGATTGTCTGGCCCTCAGATATTGCAGGATTACAGTTCCCAGAAACACTAGCTAGTATCACCATGAATGAGAGGTTCTAGAAATCATTATTTAAAAGCTCTTGGAGAGTTGCATGATTTCTATATTTGCTCTATCTCTTCTTTCCTGAAAGTATGACGAAAGGAACTCTGCTGTCAACATCAGACAAGTGCAAAACCAATCCTTTTGAATTCCGAAAGTTAAATAATCCTTTCTGGAACATATTCCCAATAGGTGTTACAGCTATGTCATGACTTCTGCGGGGATGTTTCAAGTCGCTGAAAAAGCAACCATATCATTGAGCTTTTATTGTCAACAGTACTTTTGTCCTCTCGGCTTTTTTTCCTTTTTTCAGTCTGGTGGAGTCTCAGCATTAGCCCTTGGCCGAATGGGCTGTAGTAATCTGTCTATGTAACAGTTCTAAGTAGGCTCGCTTATTGTAAAGCCCAGTTCATTCAGACTAAGAGTATTGGTGCATCTACACTGTAGAATTAAAACAGCTTGACACTACTATCACCGTCATGGCTCAGTGATATGGATTGAGTGGAGGTTGTAGATTTACAAGATAATAACAACAACTTTATTTTTACCCTGCCACCATCTCCTCAACTGGGATTCAGGGTGGCTAACATGAGGCCAAGCCCTTCTCTGCCAGAGTGGTGGTGCCTCACCAAACTACAACTCCCATGATTCTATAGTATTGAAGTTACATTGAAGTATTGAAGTTACAATGGTTTCAACCTGAAATAATTCTGCAGTTAGGTCTATGTTATTAAGAATGTAGCATTTGCTTTATGGAAGCTCCAGTGAGGCATGATAGCACTGCAGTTGGGAGTTTTGTGCCAAAGTTGGAGTCTCACCTTTTTGGGGGGCTCTGTCTTGCAGAGTCTTAGTGAAAGTATAACAAGGTGCTGCATACTAATCAATGTGTATTTAGGTATCTGATGCTTCAAAGGCATTGTGCAGTTATGCAGATTTTGTGTCTCTCGACTGTTGTTGATGACGATGAGGATACAACATAAAGTTACAGCTGGGAGAGAGCTGGACCAGGTCTGGCCTATCATCAGGCAGGCCAAGGAAGCTACCTGAGGTAACACATGAAGAGGAAGAAAGAGAATCGGAAATAAAAGACAGTATGATTCCCATATCTGCAGGGAATACTTTTCAAGACCCATATATTTCATTTGGATTCCTGAAACACTGGATAATAACAAAACCTATATCTTGACTATAACTGCCAGAATAATATCATAGAATTACACTGAAGGGTTTAAAGAAGCTCACAATATCTCCAGAGAGGAATACTTTTTTGGAGAACAGGTAAGTGAAACCATAGATAAGAAGATTGTTTTGTAGATGTGCTATAGGGACTGCCTTGGCTCACTAAGATAACTGATAGCTCTCAGTGGGATAGCAGTGAATGATAGAAGTTGGGATGGTAGTGCTGATAGTCCAAATTGAGTTTCTGTATGTAGAATTGGAGGGGGGGGGCATCATGTGTCTCAGGCACCAAAGTGGTTTGCTTCACCATTGGTCTGGGCCCCATTCCCCCACCCCATACATTCTGTGTTTGAGACAGGATAATAAGCATCAGGTGTTCTTGGTGTCCATTGAATAATGCTCCTGCCCACATACATGGATCATGAGTTAGAAATGTTTTGGAGTTTCAACACTCTTTGTAAAAAGTAGGAAAAAGTGTAGTTTCTCCTGCTATTGAATCTGTTTAGATCTGAAGCTGTTTTCATGACTTCTATGGGTATCTGAAACTGTCCATACTGAACAGGCACCATGAAACTGGGGGACTCCTATTGTCCAAACAGGCACTACCGTTGCCCTGCTTTTCTGGACGAATGAGATGTGGTTTAAATGTGTATATGAAAGCAATGTTGAGTGTGCCACCCATTCTAATAGTGATGCTACTAGGCCCGGAGGTGGAGAATACGTGATCCAAGAAACTTTGGCTACAGTGCCCTTAAGTCTGCAAGCTGACACAGGCCATGCTGATGGATGGTGGGCACTGCAACCTCTGAAAGGCCATGCGATTCCCCATTCTGTCAACAGATGAACCACAGTAAGCAAAACAAGTGCAAAATCTGGAGTGTTGTATGGCCCATGTTCTAACATCAAATTCTGGTCTGTATGGCCATGTTTTAGCAGCAAATTCTCCTGCATCCTTGCCTGGCATCTTCAGAGGATCTAAAGTGCAAAATTCATAAAATTCCATAGGGACACAGGCAGGATAGGATAGCTACTAATGGAGCGGGATCGGCTACTAAAGAGGAATGCTGCCATTGCTATTCCAGGGGTGGGTGTGTGCTGGGTGGGAGTTGCTATACTGAACACTAAACATCTCTGTCGCTGCCAGTGTGTGCCAGTTGCCTCTTGAGGGAGCTGTTGCTTCTTTTTGGCACTCTGAGAAGATGCATAGTGAATTGAGATTGAACTGCTTGCTGTAGCACTGATCTTCCCCTTGGTGGAATCATCTTCAGGTTTTGGCCAGCAGAGAACATTTAAAGAAGGGAGAGAGCTCTTATGTTTGTGATCAAAGATGTTCTCAGCACAGGGTCTCTTCATGATTGCCAGCAACCCTTCCTTCCCACTCCACATGCATAAGTTGCAACTCTTCTGGAATATGAAGGCACCTGGTTTCCTGTTCCACCTAGTCCTGTGATAGCCCAGT
Source organism: Anolis apletophallus (assembly GCA_030556195.1). Classification (NCBI taxonomy): domain Eukaryota; kingdom Metazoa; phylum Chordata; class Lepidosauria; order Squamata; family Anolidae; genus Anolis; species Anolis apletophallus. Next base: position 125,610,589 of record JARBWK010000001.1, on the reverse strand, counting down.
TATCCCCCCCCCCCAATCCACCCCTCCTGTAACTCACAAGAGACAAGCTGGCTGATCCCAAATATTATTTACTTAAGAGTTTGCCACTTGCGTCCCCCAGAAATGCAGACTTTTCTATTTGAGATGAGTCTATTATTAGATTTGTACACTTCAGCGTAAAGTTGTGCTTCCTACTAGGATTCTTCTGCTTGGGGGAAAGTGGTTGCTTGGTCAGGGTTCCTGGTCTTGGTGACTAATGCTCTGTTGGTACTGTCACTCGTTTGTTTCTCCATATATGGCTCTGCCTGAGCTTAGTGCCGTTTCCCTTTCTTTCTGAGAACTCCCCAAGAATTGCCTTTATATGGCTTGGGCTGACTGGGCCAGTGGCCACAAGGATTGCCTTCTCTGAGCCCAGGGCTCTGCAAGTGAAGCCACCTCTAGAGGGTGTGCTGAGGCATGTTCATTCACTCTCTGTGGGTGCCTTCAAATCTCCTGTCAGTTTATGGCAATCTCATGGACTATTCAGAGGTAGTATTGCCAGTTCCTTTCCCAAAATATAGACAATGCCAAGGATTTCTTCTTGAAATACTAACCAGGGCTGACCCAGCTTAGCTTTCAACATCAGACAGGCTCTGGTGTCTTTAATCCTAAGACTTGGAAAACACCACAAGAGCCATCCAATGCAAGTCCTATTCATATACAGCACAAAAGGGAAGTAGTTAATTCATTTCCGCTCTGGTATGATGCATTTTATGCTTTCAAGCTGCCTGTAGACAACCTCATTAATTTCATTGGGTTTCCCCATGCAAGAAATATTCAAAAGAGGGTTGTTGTAGGTTTTTCAGGCTGTGTGACCATGTATGAGGCTCTCTCTTTTGACGTTTCACCTGCATCTATAGCAGGCATCCTCAGAGGTTGTGAGGTCTGTTGGAAACTAGGAAAATTGGGTTTATATATCTGTGGAATATCCAGGCTACCAGTATTGGCTACCAGCATTTAAAAAACTCTACAATTATAACAATAAATAAAGAACAAAATTCAAACACAGGGGAACTCCAGACAAGAAACAATCAGGAACCTCTCAAAAAAGGGTTCCCCCAGGCAGGAACAAGCCACACCTAAAAACTGTCAGGCCATCAAATGCTAATCAAGGTAGCCAATTGAAACATTCAAACCTAGCTCCAACAGACAAGAGTTCTTTCTCTCACTCTGGGCTTTTCACATATATATAAACCCCATTTTCCTAGTTTCCAACAGACCTCACAATCTCTGAAGATGTCTGCCCTAGATGCAGGTGAAACGTCAGGAAAGACTGCTTATAGAACATGACCAAACAGCCAAAAAACCTACAACAATCCAGTGATTCCGGCCATGAAAGCCTTTGACAATCTATTCAAAGGTGGTTGCAATTGCCTTCCTCTGATGATAGCCTAAAGCCCTGGTATTCTCTGGTGATCTCCTATCCAAGTACTAACCAGGTCTAACCTCAATAATTTATCATATTTTGAAAAGCAATAAAAAGAACTCATTTACCATCTGACTAGTTAGGCCTCTGTATCCACAGATTCTGCATCCACAACACTTTATACAAGCAATGCCAATTTACAGTGCCATTGGATATAAGACTTGAGCACCCAAGGTCGGGAGGCTCTGGCACCAACCCTAGAGCATACCAAGGGGCCATTGTATTTTGTACCACTGATTGCTGTGGCAACTCTCACTTTAAATAAATAAAGATCCTATAGGGGTCTGAAACATGGGGCACTTATTGCCAACACCTACGACTCCTCGAATGCTTTCATCAGCGCTGTCTTCACACAATCCTAAATGTACACTGGACCGACTATGTGCTGAATGTTGCTGTCCTTGAGCAAGCAGGGATCACCAGCATTGAGGCCATGCTATTGAGAACTCAGCTGTGCTGGGCAGGGCACGTCTCTAGGATGGAGGACCACCGCCTCCCTAAGATACTACTCTATGGTGAACTCGCCGCGGGTCAGCGCAAGAGAGCCACCCCAAAAAAAGATATAAGGACTCCCTGAAACAGCATCTCAGGCTCGGCCAGATTGATCACCAACAATGGTCCACCCTGGCCTCACATCGGGAGGCATGGAGACGCACTATCCACAATGTTGTGGCCTCTTTTGAGAAGTCACGCCGAACGAGTCTCGAAGAGAAACGACAACGCAGAAAGAACCGCAACTTGGAAACAATATCACCCAAGGAGACTTTCTGCTGTGCTTTCTGCAACCGGACTTGCCTATCTCAGATTGGCCTTTTTAGTCATCAATGCGCTTGTAGAAAGCGTGGGATGAGTCCTTCCTGAATCTTCGTTCGCGAAGAAAAGCCAAGAGATAATACCCACCAGAAGCCCAAGATTTATCATTTAAATCAGTCCAACAAGAAGAAAGACTTTGTGACTGAGCGCAATCCTGGCCACCCTTTCTAACAAGTCTTTTTCTCAGGTCAGAAGAGGATGGAGGCTCCAGTAACAATAGTGGTGGGTAAACTCCATGGATCTCCAGCCGACTGCTTGGAAGACTTCCCTCACCCTGCTTTAATCTGGCATCACACAACTTTACTCTCTGATCACCTGTTTCCTCCAGTCCATACCTTGTAAGGAAACATGGACAATTAGAAAATCTGCCAGACAGAAATTTTAGCTCTGAAGTAGGATTTAAACCTCCACCTTATAGTTATACCTGTGATTAGATTGCAACAGCCTCTTACATTTCATTGTGCTTGTTGGGATTGATGGAACGTGTAAGACATTTTTTTGAGGGTCTTTGGTTCCAAGGCTGTAGGCTATAAGATTCAGAGAGTGTATGTCGCTGGAATGCACAATGCTCATCCCAAATGGCAGATGATTGTGTTGATGGAATAATTCTCTGGCAAAGAAGCACTGACAGAGAAGCCAAAATATGGGGAGGAGGACACTAAAATGGTGCCCACACTTGACTGTGGTTTGGGTTGACACCAGCCCCACCAAACTTGGTGAAAAGAATTAATGCCCCACGGACATTCAAGCAACGCAGAAGATTTAAAAACAAGTGTTGCCGCCTTGGCGAGCTCTCTACTTGTATTCAGAGCCTAAGAGAACCTTGGCTTTATTGAGGAGAGGTTGGGAGGATGTTATTGTTATTGTTGTTATTATTATTATTATTAGATACACAACAGTAAACAAGGTCACTATCCTGGCTTTTGTACTGGATACACATCGGATACTTCCCAAGTGTCTAGGACTGTGTGATGTATTGGCAAATAATGTGTGCAGATCCGAGTAGGGTGGCCTCTTGCAGCTGACGGTAACTTTGTCAGTGCTGATTGTTTTTAATTGCAGGCCAAGGTCTTTAGGCACTGCACCCAGTGTGCTGATCACCACTGGGACCACCTTTACTGGCGTGTGCCAGAGTCTTTGCAATTATTATTATCATTATTGTTATTATTAGGCTTAAAGGGCTGAAACCGCTTGATACAATTAGAGGCTCACATTGGAAATGCAAAACTTTGTTAAGGTCCCATAAAAACTAACTGCTTAGGAGAGAAGCTCTACCATCTTGTGCTGGATGATAGCATGGTAAACAAGGCATTCCCGAGCTTTTCAAGAACCTGTGCACTGTAAAGCTCTATCTATTTTCTTAATTTCTTTATTTTAAAACGTCATACACTGTGCCATCATCCAAAAAAAAAATCCACCCCAATTTCAGAGCAGCATATACAAAAATCAAATATTCAATACATTAAAAACCTCTATGTGTGATTTGCCCAAGTATTCTACTTTACGGTCACGGTGACAACTACAGCAGTTATGTGTAAAGTGCAGATGTGATCCAGTTATATGGATATTTTCACAGACTACCTCAGTATGCAGTTTTGCTTCAATCCCCTTCTCTTTCTCTTTTTTAAAGCTCTATACTTGGGTGGAAGTGCCAAAGGCGTATGAGACTGTTTTTCCTTCTTCACCTTGTATTTGTGGAACACTAGAATATCAACTACTTATCTTTGGAAGCTATGAGTTCTCCCTCACCATCACAGGAGTCTGTGTGTATATCTCTCCTTTTTAATGATGATCATAGTCACAGTCATATTAAATATTAAATACATTAAATTAAAAATGTGATAAAAGCCTTCCTGCCTATCCCAAGAAAGGAGTCCTGCCTCCAAGGTCTTCTATGGGAGGATGTGTAGCTTTGGTACTAGATCAGGGCTAGCACCACCTTAATACCAAGAGGAAAATTCAGAATTGAGGTGCCTTCTAGAAAGCAAACTGTGCACAATGAGCAGAAACCTAAAAACAAGTTGACAAGTGTTCACAGTGCTTTGTTTGTTCAGGCCCATCATCCTGGAGCCAAGATTTCTCTCTTGCCAGGACTGTGAGAAAAGGAAGATCAGGCACCCTCCAGCATTCAAGAAGATGAAAACAGTGCGTGTGTGGCCCAAGCCATATCAGAGTGCGGTAATGATGGCAAAATGTTAATGAGGAAGAATACACACCAGGAGAGACTGCAGTAGTTTTGCTTTTGTCAGGAATGACCAGGGAGGACAGGTTTCTGACCCCTCGTTTCCGCTCCCTTCTGCTGAGTTATGTGAGCACAAATTGCTTTTGGGTTATGAATTCTGTTTGCAGCAGTTGAAGCGAGCTGAGGACAAAAACAGTGGGACAGAACAGGATTAACTGGGACTGTCTGTGACAAATTGGGACAGTTGGAGGATATTCAATGTGGGAAACTATGTTTCTTCCTCCTGCAGAATTCTGGGGTTTGTAGTTTAGGGGGGAGCCTTTAACAGCCTCACTAAACTACAAACCCCAGAATTCTGCAGGAGGCGGAAACCGGATTTTAAGTGGATTTTTTTTCTTTAGTATGATGAAGTGGCAAGTGCAGTCAACTAATTCAGGCTGTGTGCAAAGGCCAGTAAGGCTTACATCTTGTGAAAGGACTGGAACTCTGCAAAAAAACCCCCAAAAAAACAAACTTGGGGGTTTTGACAGTCCCAGGCAGGGTTCTCCAATAGTCCCTTCCCAATCTTCACAGGGAAAACCATTCTAGAGTTTGGGAAGATGGCCATTTTGGTTGAGGAGTTTTGGGAGTCTTGCCAAGAAAAATGACTTCGGGGCTTTCCCCCATCCAATTTCCCTTCTTCCCATCCCAATTCTTGTCAGAGCTTTCAACTTCTGCCAAGTGTTTTTAGCCCAAGCAACTCTTTGTGGCTGGACCACCTCATGGACGTGGTTTCTTCTTGAACTGCATCCAGCTTCTACTGCATCCTGTGGGCTTCATGCACCTCTGGGGAAGAGGGGAAGGAAACTACTAATCCTCACAGAAAGATAACACATACAAGAACATGGCCCACAATATCTGATGGTTAAGTGATGGAATTACTGGAACTACAGATCTTGGTGAGAAAAAGGAACTCATTACAACACAAGAGATGTACGTATGTTAGATGAGCTGCAGCCCCAGACTGAAGATATTGGCGGAGCAGGGAATTCGCTGGCTTTCCGCTCCTCCAGCTTTAAGGTTGGGGTGGATTGAAGCTCCCAAGTCTACATGAGGCCCAGATCACTTTGCATACAGTGGGAATTGACGGTTCCTCTCAGTGTCCCTTTTGCACCTTTAGGATCCACAGGAATTGATTTTTTTTCCTCCTGTCCAGCAAATGGAATGAGACTCTCAGTTTCAGAAATTTCCATTGCTAGATTACATATTTCCCCTAAAGAAGGCCATTGAAATAATGTAAAGTGAAATGCGTTTCACTTTTTCAGCCCTTCATTGAGAACTTGGAGATATATCCCCCCCCACACACACACACACATGCACCACCCCTTCCCTGTGGATTCTATTGGTGCTCCCTGATGTTTGCCGCTTTTTCTTTTGCACCTTTAGACAGGCTCTGAAGCAAATCCTTAAGACCAGCACAAGTTGGATTCCCACACTGACAACACCTCCTGGAACCTGTAAGTGTCCTCGTCCCCCTCTCCTCCCGCCCCCAGCCTCCTTAGTCTGAGATGCAGGGCAGATGACACCTATGTGTCACAGCAAATTATTTGGAGTTTCAACAGCATCAAGGAAGAAACTGGCAGCTTCGTAACACATGACGCTTCCAGTAGACGAGGATGGGCAAAGTGGTGGGAGCAGAGAAGCCAGCCATAGGCATATTGTGTTGGCTCTGACATGGGGCTTCTAATGCTTTGATCCTGACAGTTGTCTTCCTCCCATGAAGTTTTATTTGGAAGCAGCTTCTAAAGCTAGAGAGAAATGACTAAAGGGAACAAGAAGGAATAGCCCAGGTCTCTCCACCCATATGGGGACACGGGGAATATTACAAACCATTCTGGAGTCCATGTGGGGAGCACTATGTGTCCCTTCTACTCCACCCCTCTGTCCACCGTGAGCTGTCTTGGCCCCCAATGAGCAGGGCCCTAGAGCATTTCTAAGGTGCTATGTGGCAGGCGTGGTAGGCAGGGGCTCAGTACTCCCAGAGCGTGGCGCGGTGCAAGGTCTCAGCATCTGCACGAAGGGTTCCAGCTTGGTCTCCTCTGAGGTATTTGCCATTCTTCCCTTTAATGGCCACGCGGCTGCACTCACGGAACTCGAAAAAGAAATCCTCGGACATCTCGCCGTCGCTGCACACTGTACCATTGCTGGCCACATACCAGAACCTGCCGCCAAGGCCTAAAAGAACCCAAGAGGCTGGAGTCAATGTGGTGCATATAAATTAATACAGATGATCAAGGTAGGCTCCCCTCCCCTCCCCTCCTTGGCTTAGAAGCTAATTTAGCATTTCTCTCATAGTGTGGATTGCACAGTAATGGGTATGTTGAATGGAAGAGAACTTCAGTCTCACTAACACAGAGGATGGAAATCAGGGGTAGCAGTTTCTGGGATGATTAGAAACTAGTTTTTATGGGTGTGTGTCTTTAATTATAGGTGCAGTGGGTTAAACCCCTGTGCTGGCAGGACTGAAGATTGACAGGTCACAGGCTCGAATCCGGGGAGAGTGCGGATGAGCTCCCTCTATCAGCTCCAGCTCCTCATGTGGAGACATGAGAGAAGCCTCTCACAAGGCTAGTAAAACATCAAAAAAAACATCCAGGCGTCCCTTGGGCAACATCCTTGTAGACGGCCAATTTTCTCACACCAGAAGCGACTTGCAGTTTCTCAAGTCGCTCCTGACACGACAAAAATAATAAATAAATAAATAAAGAACAGAGATTATGGAATAAAATCATTGCTGTGTATGGAGCAAAGTAATATGGGCATTGTCCCTGCAATGAATAATTCTGCCCTTCAACAGAATTCTCTTTTCATCCCCAATATCTAGCATTGCAGAGTAAGGCAATGAAAATCATTCTCTTTTCCAACTCTTATTATTGATGTGTTTGCATTCCCTATGTAACTATACCTACTCTTGTTTCTTTGGATGCTGAAACTGTATTTCTAAATGCTCTACTCAGGTTTTAAGTTACTGCAATGTTAGACATTTGGAGGCAGAAGAAACATTTTATGGGAGGGGCAGAGAATTATGGTTTGTGAGGCACTGCCTTCTTTCCCATCCTATAGCTCAGTGGTTCCCAGCCTTTGGTCCTCCAGGTGTTTTGGACTTCCTAACAGCTGGAAAGCTGGCTGAGATTTCTGGGAGTTGAAAGCACCTGGAAGACAAAAGGCTGGGAACCACTGCTATAGCAATATTCTCGCTCCCTTTATTGTTTGCCAACAATGGTATCAAGACCATAGAGCAGAATGGATAGATGGCTCTCCGTGGCAAAAGGAAGCCAATAAAGAAGTTAAAACAAACTACCCACCTCCTTGAAAATATCACTGACAAGTACAGTAGCTACATTCCCTGCTTTATAGAGCAGGAATAATCCTTGAAGATGCCCAACAACAGTTGATACCCAGATCACAGACAACACTTATACTACCTGACTGAAAGTAATCTTCACTACTATGCTGAGCATGTTGCATTTCTATTAACATTCTAGTAGTGATTTTCAAATTTGTCTCTAAATATCTGGTTAATGTAACGTGTAGATTTTATGCAAATCTGTATTTTTGGCTCTAATGGGACTGGGTTGTTGTAGGTTTTTCGGGCTGTATGGCCATGTTCTAGAGAAGCATTCTCTCCTGATGTTTCACCTGCATCCGTGGCAAGCATCCTCAGAGGTTGTGAAGTAATGGGAGACTTCACTCCATCTTATTTTTACATAAACTGCTACCAAGTTCCAATCCGAATATGCAAAATAAAAAATAAAAAACCCAGCATGGTAGCTTTCTGAGATTACATTAATCCCAGGCTCCGTAGATGGTTTGAAAGATTTTCATCATTTGAAGGATAAAAAAGTTTAAACCTATGGAAAGGGGTTTTCTAGATTTTGAAGTATGGTACAGTATATAAAACATATTAGATACTTTAGTAAGATTGCTTGACAAGTCTGCAGTCAAAGTTGATCAGTCAATGAGGAATCGCAAGTAGTGATGTAGTAGAGGGCTGGAAGTCTTCCCATCAGGAAGTCTGATGACATTGTGTCTCACCCTGTTCTGCCCCCGCCCCTTTATTTCCTCTAAATTTAGCTGTGGGGCCAGGGCTAGAAATATTAACTATATTGTTATGGGTTATCTTGCTCTAATGCAATGTAATTTGGGTTGGGCTGGCCATGTATGGACAATTAAAGCTCTTATCTTTCTAAAATATCTGCTTCTAGGGTTGGAAAACCACTAGAACGAATTGGTTGTTACGGTTCAACATAGCTGCCTGCACTTCTGGATTCCTCTACGCCTTAGAATATACCACTGCACTGCTAACTAAGATCAAAAGCATATTGGGTGTGAAAGTGAAGTTGGAAGCTATGTGAAATGTTGCCATAGATGTTAGCACCGGGACTGTGGCGCAGCTGGCTGGGAGTCAGCAGCATTAAGATCACTACTGACCAAAAGGTCATGAGTTTGAAGCTGGCCCGGGTCAGAATAAGCTTCCGACCATCTATGTAGCTTGCTGTTGACCGTTGCAGCCCAAAAGTCAGTTGCATCTGTCAAGTAGAAAATTTAGGTAGCGCTTATGCAGGGAGACTAATTTAACTAATTTACAACACCATAAAATCTCCAGCAAGCGTGCAAAAAGAATGAGGAAGCATCCCATCAGTGTCACAAATGGATAGTGAAGTGACAGCTCCCCTGGTGGCCAGAATACCCTCATGAAGCTGGAATGTTAAATAGCCTCTGTGCGTCTGTCTATATATGTTGTGTGTCTATGGCATTGAATGTTTGCTATTTATATGTACATATGTATATGTACATTGTAATCCGCCCCAAGTCCCCTACGGGTGAGAAGGGTAGAATATAAATACTGTAAATAAATAAATAAATAAATAATAGAGATATAGAATCGTGTTTCTGATCTCTATGCGGGGACTCCACAACTGTGTCCATAGCTGGAAAATAAATGTTTTCAGCATTCATTCGACATATAGTCCCAAATTACTCCATGATGTTAAGAATGGCAGAATATTTCTTATCTCCCACCAGCCCCCCCCCCCTTTTGCTGCCGGTTACCTTTGATCTGATAAGCACCATCATTGAAGATGATATGGAAGACATCGTAGACGGAACGGTTGGCATCCAACAAGTTGGAGCTGCGATGGTAACACACAAAGCCATGGGTTCCACGAAGAACAAGGATGGGCCGGTTAATCAGCTTGAGAACAAATTCCTCATCTTCCCCTGCATTCAAAGAAGTGCTGGTCAGTAAAATCTGAGTCTAATATTACTGGCTGGGAGTGGGAAGAGCTGCAAAATACGTGGTTGTGAATGCATTTGGATTAGAGTACCAGATTACTCTCCTAGTCTCATATGAACTTTCAGTATTCAACCATTTGCTGTCCTCAAGCTCACATGTTTGTAATGCAGTAAGGCGCACATACAAGACCAATCTATGTTTGGTTCCTTCAATCCAGAGAGAGCCATAAGGTTAGCCATAATCAACAAAGCCTTGGCCATACTCAACAATAGTGAAAAATGGTGGAATTTGTAGACCAAGCCAACCGGAAGGCCACACATTCCCTGTCTCTGATGTTTATGGCTTGGACTTTTCTGGTCCTTGAAGCCACCATTTTCAGTAAGAAAATAGAAGCAAAGAAATGAAGTTGAAGAACCTTACTTTGTATTGTGTTTTATAATATGACTAGCTGAGGACCCGGCGGTGCCCGGGTTATTTGAGGAAGGCATTGTGTGCCAAGGTTGGTCCGTATCAGTTGTTCATTTGGCTCGCAGTGGTTTCGGGAAGTGAGTGAAGGATTATGGACCATGGACCATAATCCATGGTCCATCCTCCTCCAAATTGCACCAGGATGTAGGGGGTTCTGTGTGCCAAATTTGGTCTTGATCAGTCATTGAATGATGGTCACAGCAGTCTCAGGAAGTGAGTGGAGGTACTTCACGTCCCATCATCCATGGTCCATCCTCCTGAAAACTGCACCAGGGTGTAAAGTGGGTCATGGGGGCTCTATGTGCCAAATTTGGTCTTGATCAGTCACTGGATGAGAGTTGCAGTGGTCTCAGGAAGTGAGTAAAGGTACTGCAAGTCCCATCATCCATAATCCGTCCTCCCCCAAACTGCACCAGAATGTTGAGTTGGCCATGGGGGCACTCTTTGCCAAGTTTTGTCTTTTTTGGTAATTGGATGAGTGTCGCTGTGGTCTCAGGGAGTGGAGGTACTTCAAGTACCATCATCCATGGTCCATCCTACTCGAAGCTGTACCAGCATGTAGTGTAGGTCATGGGAGCTCTGTGTGCCAAGTTTGGTCTTGATCAGTCATTGGATGAGAGTCGCAGCGGTCTCAGGAAGCGAGTGGAGGTACTTCAAGCCCCATCATCCATGCTCTGCTCTTCTCCAAAACTGCACCAGGACATATACATATAGACTAAAGATAATTCTGTGTGCCAAGTTTGATATTTATCGGTCTTTGTTGTGGGCCACAGTGGTCTCTGGGAAACAAAGCGCTTTGAAGTACTTCAAATCCCATAATCCGTGGTTCATCTTTCTCAAACTGCACCAGGACGGAAAGGGCATCATAGGGGTTATGTGTGCCAAGTTTGGTCCAGGTCCATCACCCGTGCTGGTCAGAGTAAGTGAGTGAAGGTACTGCAAGTCCTTCAAACTGCACCAGGATGTAGAGTGGATCTTGGGGGGGGGGGGGGGTGTCTGTGTGCCAACTGTAGTCTTGTTATGTCATTGTTGGGGGCCTAGTCAAGAAAATAAAGTTAAGTAAGCCTTACTGTCAATTCAGGCTGAGACCTAGTCAGGAGAATCAAGTTGAGGAAGCCTTACTGTGAATTCAAGCTGAGGCCTAGTCTCGAAAATCAAGTTGAGGAAGCCTTACTGTCAATTCAGGCTGAGGGCTAGTTTTTAAAATCAGCTGAAGGAAGCGTTTTTGTAAAGAACTCTGTCTGGCACCTTTGAGATTTGGGATGTTGGAATGCTGGCCAATCCATGGTCCATCCTCCCTCAAACTGCACCAAGGCGTAAAGTGGGTCTTGGGGGTTCTGTGTGCCAAGTTTGGTTTTGTTGTCTCATTGTTGGGGGCTGCAAAGTGTTTTGGACCTAAACTCCCACCATGCCTGACTGGCTCAGCCCTTTTCCTTACCTCCCTCTGGCACTTTTGAGTCTCGGAATGTTCGTGTTGGCTGGCCAGTGGGAGTTGTTTATGCAAATAACCCCACAGTGGGAGCCAATCCGAAAGCTGCCACATTTCCTTCCGCCCTCCCGCCCTCCGGACACATACAAACATACATACAAACATTCCGCTTTATAAAGGTATATAGAGATTGGAATACTGGTCACCTGGTAGGAGTTGTTGGACTCCCATTAGCCTCAGTTAGCATGGCCAGTGATGGAGACTGTATCGTATCCAACAAAATATGAAAGGTTACAAATTTTACACTTCTGCTTAACAACAGCATGCCTGGTTGCAGGGCCGTAGCCAGGATTTTGATTCGGGGCTGAGTTTGGTCGGGGGGGCTGAGACTGGGTGGAAGAGGGTCTACCCTAGCAAACCTTTTGTATTGTTATCCCAATAACCCCATGAATGTCGGATATAATGAGCATGGTGATCAGATCATGATATGAATAAACATAACAGTTTAAATAATGTACCAGTAAGGCCTTTTCGCGGACCACCACTGAGAATTTCGGGGCTGAAGCCCCTTAGCCCCCCGGCTACATGCCTGCCTGGTTGTAAGACTTACCGACTGCGTCACTGACAGCTGCCAGTTGTCCATTCTTCTTGGTGCAGATATATTTACCATTGCCAGCTTTGAGGGCTATGCGGCGGCCACGCCACTCAATGTCAAACATAGTACTGGCAGATCTAGAGGACCAAGGAAGAGAAGCATTCGAGATGAGAACCAGAAAAGGAAAAAAAGTTGCTGCCCTCACCCACAAATACTGCTCTGACTTCTTTCATAGGTATGAAGGCTGCAATGCTGCACATGGCGACCACAGGACCCAGGTGTATAGCAATCGGTTCAATTTACTTCTTCATAAAGTGTTAACACTCTCCCCAGCAGAGCATTAAGATCTGCCAGGGAGGCCTTGCTCTTGATCCTACCCCCCTCGCAGGCGCGATTGGTGGGAATGAGACACAGGGCCTTCTCAGTGGTGGCCCCTTGGCTATGGAATTCCCTTCCCAGTGACATTAGTCTGGCCTCCGCCCTCCTCACATTCAGGAAAAAGTTGAAGACCTGGCTGTGGCACCAGGCGTTTGAGGAATAGTGTAATATGGAATGCAGCACTAACAACAACTATGGGTCTAGGCACTAGGTTTTAATCTTTTTAATTGTATTTAAATACTTTTATCTGTTTTTATTACTCTATGTGTTTATTTGCTTATTTTTATTTGTAATGAGGCACTGAATGTTGCCATACCTGCAAGCAAAATTCTCTGAGTCCCCTTTGGGATGAGAAGAGCGGGGTAGAAATATAGCAGATAAATAAATAAATAAATAAATAAATAAACTTGAACCGATAGCACCAAAGAGAGGGGGCAATATCTATAAAGCTTTGTTGCACTAGGTTGAAATTTATTCAGATTTGTATTCGTCCAGATTAAGTCACATTAAGAACAGAGTCTCTGAGTCTCATTTAATCAGAAAGCTCAGTCCAACCCCCTTCCTTTTTTTAATGTGGCAGATGTAATGTACTGAAGTTCATTTGGATAAAGCAACTTTTCTGTGCCATTTTACCCTCTTGGTTATATATAGATAGATAGATAGATAGATAGATAGATAGATAGTTTGGATTTATACACCGCCACTCTCCAAGGGCTTGGAGCGATTTACAAAATAGCACTGCAAACAACAATAAATTTATAAAAACCAGTTTAAAAACCCATTTTATAACTCAAAGGCCAAGCGGAATAACTGCGTTTTGCATGCCCTACAAAAGGTTGGCAAGTCTCGCAAGGCCCGGACATCAGCCGGTAATGTATTCCACAAGGAAGGAGCCTAGACCGAAAAGGCTCTACGCCAGGGGTGATCACACTTTTTCAGCATGCTAGCTACTTATAAATCAACCAAGTCAAAATAATCTACCTACCAACTACAAAAATGTGAAACATATAATACAATATCTGCTTTGAACTGGGTTTTCTGAGTCCACACTGCCATATAATCTGATTCGGAGCAGATAACATGGGATTTTATTCAACTGTGTGGAAAGGATTTCGGATAACCCAGGGCCGGCAGCATTTGGGCTGCGTCGGGAGTCTGCGGGGTTGGACTGAGCCTTCATCCCGCCCTGCCTGCGATCTACTAGGATGCCCTACGCCTACGCAATCTACCAGTAGATCGCGATCTACCTAATGAGCACCCTGCTCTAGGCCTAGTAGCTGTCAAGTGGAAGATCTTGAAATTGGGAATTTCCAACAGATTTTGATCTTCAGAGCAAAGTGATCTTTGGGGTTGGTAGGTTATATACATTCCTGTTGTTTTATTCTAATCCGCATTTGTTCAGGTTTAACCTCCAGTCTTTGGTTCATTTTTTTTGGATTGAAGTGTATTTAAGTACTTCCAGACTTGCCTGTTTAAAACAAAATGCAAGCTTTGCTATACATTAAAGGCAAAGTAAGGGAACAATAAAATGAATAATAGAAAAACTGTGATAGGATCACCCATGGTTTGAAAGAATGCCGAATTACCCCGAGTTCAAACAGCTTTGCAGAGGGGACAAATTAACTGAGGTTGAGGTCATGATGGCTAGTTGTTACTGTTGTGTACCTTCAAGTCATTTCCAATTTATGGTGACCCAAAGATGAACCAAACACAAGATTGTCTGGGTCCGAAAGTGTGCCCAGGGTCAGCCAGTGAATTTTCATGGCCAAGCAGGGGGTTGAACCATGGTCTCCAGCATCACAGTCCAGTACCTGAAACCACTACTGCTCTAACACCTGAAAAGTTCAGCTGGTGGGTCATAACTCTCATTTGGACCCAGCTGGAATTCGAGGTGGATTATAACACTATCACTGTACAAATTTCTGGGAGATATTTCCAAAGGGTGGATCCCTGGTCTGAAAAGTCCAGAAACTAGACTGCTTATCCAGAACACCTTCAATTGTATGTGCACTTTCCTTTGGGACTCACTGCAGCTACCAGAGGATATTTCACAAACATGGGATACCAAGCATTAACTATTTTGTTTAAATAGTTTTCTACTAAATGCCATGGTCTTAGATTCTAGCAAATATATGAAAAAATATACATCTGGAAAAGCTGTGCAAATTATATTCTCTCTCTTCTTTATGACAGGCACAAAGAAGTACTTTCCCCCATGGTACACAAACTAGGTAATTGGCTGTTAGAAGATGGAGAGGTAGCTACTGATTCATATGGTTTTAAAAAGGATTAGGACTGTTCCTAGCAGAGAGGATTATAGATGGCTACTCCCTCTGCTGGTTCTCAGTTACCTCCAGTATCAGAATAACAATATATTTATGTACCAGCAGCAGGGCACAATAATGCCATTGCCTTTGTGTCCTCTTTAGTTGGTCATTCTGACCAGTATGCTTGACTGCATAGGCCAGAGGTGGGCAATGAGCAAAGCTCTAGGTGGCCCCCAGAGATATTTTGTGACTCTAAGTTGTATTTGATTTTTGCAATCATAGCTCAATACCCAGACCTCTGCATCTCTGCATCACACTGGTTCGTTGAATACTTTTTGGGCCCTGCCAAAGAAACAAGGTGGGCATTGCTCAACTTACACTTCAGTAGCCATAGCTTGAATCCCCCCATGTGACACCAAAGTCCAATAGTTGCCTGTGTTGGAATGGAAGATACACTTCTTGGTTTCTTTGTCAATCTGCATCTGGAAGGTTTCATGGTGTGTCTCTTCATCCTGATTGGCTGAGACGTTGACACCTAGAAGGAAGGACATCCTTTCATATCATGTTAAGGGCTCTAAGAGTCAATGTCAGGACCTACAAAAAGGGGTTCAGGCAGAAAGCGTGCTTTTTAGACCAGACACATGAGAACAGCTACACAGTGGTGATGATTAAAGAATAGTTACATGATATTTACTAACGGAAAAAAAACCAATCTAAAAACTGTAAATAAAAGATTAATATTAAATAATCAAATGTGGCTGTTCCAATGTGCCTTCCCTGAATAAAGTAAATAATGCCCTGTTGTGTTCAATTCTTTGCGAAATGTCCTCAGAAGCACTTTAATTACCTGTTGGGTTGTCTGCCCCACATTATCTTTAAAAACCTTCCTGTTACACATATTCTACCTCTGTTCGCATCCACTGTTTATTATTTTAAATTTTAATATTTCACATTTTAAATTTTAATATTTCACATAATGGTTTTAAATTGTTTGTTATTGCTTATGTGTAAGTTATATTGATTGTATTGTTTTATTATTTGCCCTTGTGTCGTTTTATTATGTATCATTGGGCTTGGCCTCATGTAAGCCACCCCGAGTCCCCTTAGGGAGATGGTGGCGGGGTATAAATAAATAAATAAATATAATATTTATTTATTATTTATTTATTTATACACCACCACCATTATTACTATAATGAAGCCCGGGAGGAAATGCAATTGTTTCAATGCTTTAAGAAGTAAGCTGAATTAATCATAGATTCAGGGCCATTGAGCTGGATCCAAACCACAGTGTGAGGCAAAGGGTTAAATTCTTCTTCCCTGCCAAGAATCCCACATTTTGGCATTGCTGTTAAGTAAAACCATGTGAGTGGTGTCATGTTTCATTTAACCCTCACAAACTTCAAACACTTCTCCATCTGACTCTCCGTCCCCACTGCCTCATAATGCTTCTGTCTATCACATCACATGTTTACTAGGACTAAAGCTATTACACACAGATCTCCTGGCTTTATCTCATTCACCATCCCAGAGATCCAGTGGTGTGAGTCATTCTCATCCCCATGTGATGGGTGGGATAAGATGTAGTGCTTCCCTCCAAGCCATTTGTGAGTCTAGAATAGTAGCCTTGAATCAAGGACAAACATCCTATTCTAAGCAACAGCCATGTTAGTCCATGGCAGCAATGCAACCAAAAGCCTTGGGGCACATTTACAGCAGATGAACTTTATTACAAAGGTATGAAAAGAACTGGCAGAAGTCATTTCAGAGCCACTGTCAATCATCTTTAAGAATCCTGGAGAACAGGACAAGTTCCAGCAGACCAGAAGAAGGCGAATGAAGAAGGGAAAAGGAGGACCTAAACAATTACCACCCAATCAGTCTGACATCAATACCAGGAAAGATTCTGGAAGAGATCATTGAATAGACCAGTGTTTCTCAACCTGGGGGTCGGGACCCCTCAGGGGGTCGTGAGGGGGTGTCAGAGGGGTCACAAATTACTATCAGAAAACATAGTCTTTTTGTTGTTCATGGTGGTTCTGTGTGGGAAGTTTGACCCAATTCTATCATTGGTGGGGTTCAGAGTACTCTTTGATTGTAGGTGACTTATAAATCCCAGCAATTAGAGCTCCCAAATGTCAATGTCTATTTTCCCCAAATTCCACCAGTGTTCACATTTGGGCATATTTAATATTCTTGCCAAGTTTGGTCCAGATCCATCATTGTTTGAGTCCACTGTAAGTAGGTAAGTAGGTGAACTACAACTCCAAAAACTCAAGGTCAATGCCCACTAAACCCTTCCAATATTTTCTGTTGGTCATGTGTGCCAAAATTGGTTCATTTCCCCCATTGGTGGAGTTCGGAATGCTCTCAGATTGTAGGTGAACTACAACTCCCTGCAACTACAACTCCCAAATGACAATATCAATCTCCCCCCCCCCCCACCTCACCCCAAATTTGGGTGTATCTGGTATTTGAGCCAAATTTGGTCCAGAATATATATCCTGCATATCAGATATTTACATGACAATTCATAACAGTAGCAAAATGACAGTTATGAAGTAGCATCAAATATAATTTCATGGTTGGGGGTCACCACAACATGAGGAGCTGTATTAGGGGTCGCGGCATTCGGAAGATTGAGAAACACTGAAATAGACAATCTGTCAGCACTTAGAAGGAATGACATACTTATATAAAGTCAACATGGGGTTCTCAAAAGCAAATCATGCCAGATGAACTTTATTTCTCTCTTGTTTTCATAGAATTACAAGTCTGGTAGATGAAGGGGAGGCTATGGATGAACCATATCTCGATTTCATTTAGGCCTTTGAGAAGGTTCCACATGACATTCTCACAAAGAAGCTAATCAAATGTGGTCTAGACAATGATACTGTTAGGTGGATAGGGAATTGGTTAATCAGCCAAACCAATGGCTCCTCCTCATCCTGGAGACCAGTGGGATGCCCAGTGCGAGTCAACATCTTTATCAATGACTTGGATGATGGTGTCAAAGACAGGCTTTTCAAATTTGTAGATGACACCAAATCGGGAGGGATAACTAACACTCCAGAGGACAGAATCAAAATCCAAAATCCAAAATCACCTAAACATATTAGAGAGCTGGGTCAAAATTCACAAAATTAATTTCAACAGGGAGAAACGTACAGGAAAACAAAAAAATGAAATGCACAGATATAGGATGGATAACACCTCTGTTGAAAACAGTCCATGTGAAAGGGATCTAGGAGTCTTTGACTCCAGCTGAATCAACAGTGTGATGCGGCTGCTAAAAAAAGCCAATGCCATTCTAGGTTGCATCAAGTATAGGAAACCCCTGGTGGTGCAATGGTTTAAATCCTTGTGCTGGCAGGACTGCTGACTGAAAGTGGTTCGAATCTGGGGAGTGGGGTGAGCTCCCATTTGTTAGCTCCAGCTTCTCATGCAGTGACATGAGAGAAGCCTCCCACAGGATGGGAAAACATCCAGGCGTCCCCTGGGCAACATTCTTGCTGATGGCCTCTTCTGTCACACCAGAAGTGACTTGCAGTTTCTCAAGTTGCTCTTGACTTGAAAACAAACAAACAAACAAACGGGTCATTTGAGAAGTGCAGCAGGATGCAGCACAAGAGAGGCACCCTAAAAAGAGATATAAGGACTCCCTGAAACAACATCTCAGATTCGGCCAGATTGATCACCAACAATGGTCCACCCTGGCCTCACATCGGGAGGCATGGAGACGCACTATCCACAATGCTGCGGCCTCTTTCGAGAAGACATGCCAAATGGGTCTAGAAGAGAAACGACAACGCAGAAAGAACCAGGTGTCCAGGACTTTGGTCAGACCTCACCTAAAATACTGTGTCCAATTCTGGACACTACAATTCAAGAAGGATGTTGACACTGGAATAAGCAGAGGAGGGTGACCAAAACAAAGATCTAGAAACCAAGCCCTATGAGAAGTGGCTGAGGGAGCTGGGTATATTTAGCTTGGGGAAAAGAAGGCTGTGAGGGAGCATAATCGCCAGGTTTATCTGAGTGGATGTCATATTGAGCAGGAGGTAAGCATGTTTTCTGCTGCTCTGATACAAAACTGGATTCAAATTGTAGGAGAAAAGATTCCACCTAAACGTTAGGAAGACCTTCCTGACAGTACAAGTTGTTCACCAGCGGAATATGCTGCTGCCTCTGAAGGTAGTGGAAGCTCCTTCCTTAGAGGGGGTTGGACTGGATGACCCTTGTGGCCTTTTCCAATTCTAAGATTCGACGATTCTATGACTGATAAATTTATTACAGCACAAGATTTCATAGATGCAAGTTACTTCTTTAAATGTATGCAGTATAATATTAAGATTATATCCCGTGTATTTGAGTAATGATAGCTCTGCTCATACTACAAAAGCAAACTGCTGCTTGTATGCACAGCTTTTGCCATCTTTACCATGCTGTAATGTGGCTTGGCCAAAAGTGTCCCAGGTTTGGGGGATATGTTTTGAGATACAATGAAACATTGTATGTTATTATGGGTGGAATGGAAATGGGGGGGGGGGGACCTTAGAAAAGGAATGCTTAGCTCCTGAATAGAAGGACTCTATTTTCTGATATTTTGTTGCAGGCTCCAATTGTTCCATCTTTTAATGAACTCTTAAGTTCTTCGTTATCTAATTCCTTTTTTTACTTAAGGTGTCCAGATAACTAGCCAAGAAGGTATAACTTTCCTCCATCTGTATATTGCATTCACACATTTAGATGAGAAGAAACCATGCTGATCAAATGTCCACAAGTTTCATATATCTAGCCGTACTGCCATGGAAAGAAGCCAGGAGTGGGCCATTTCCAGTGTTGTGGAAATATGTGAACAAACCCAAAGAGCTCTTTTGTTCATCTAATGCAATGGTTCCCAACCTGTGGTCCGTGGACCACCAGCGGTCCTCAAAAACTAAAATATGGTCTGTGGCCTCATTGTTACTACACTGTTGTAACAATAGTTATTGGTCTCACAAAACCCTCTTATCATGCCGAGGCTTATTAAATATGGTTTTCTGTGGGTGAGCAGGTGGTGACTACTGGATGGCATATGTTCTGTATCAGAAACTAGAGCCGATGTGGACTATCCAATGCAATGTTCTGAATCAGCAACCCAAATAACCAAACCAAATTGAAAAACTGATTTGTAGCCCTTTTGGTACTAATGCTGGAGAGTGGTTCCTGGTCAAGTGGTCCCTGGTCAAAGAAAGGTTGGAAGCTACTGATCTAATGGAAGATGTAGAAGTAGGAACTTTCCAACTAATTACATTGCTCTCATCCTAGTGCACTGGCTGACATCCCCATTAACTATCCATTTTGACATCTGATCCCGAGATAACTACTTTGGACTTTGTGTGAATTTAGGGCTTCCACTGGCCACTCAAGCCACCAAAGATTGACTGGAGGCTATGAATTACATTTTATTTTCATCTGTCCCATTCTCATTTCCACTCTTGCTGAAACTACCTGTGACACAGGAATCCATAACTGGATCTCCCAGTGTTTTCAAGTTTAATTAAAGAGGCTTCAAGTGACTCCAATTTTTATCAGAGCAACTGTGGTGGGATGTATACGTTTAACATTTCATCACTTACCAGTCTGCATCTAATTGCCTCCCAAATCTGCCGTTAGCTGTATAGAGAATACTGTTGCACAACAGTGTATTACATAAATAACCTCCCCCTGTATGATCAAAAACATAAGCTTCCCCTGGATGCTTCAAAGTTAAAGCAAAGGTATGATTGTAGCTTTCCTACATCTTGCATCTTTTCATCTATGCAATATATGCAAATGGACATAAGACAAATTCAGAAGCAGCAGCAGGACACTCCAGGAATAGAAGGGTGTGTAACCGTGTATATGTGCACGCGTATTCACATGCATATAATTTACTTTGTAGAATTATATGTATTGTATCTTCCACCTTCATTGCTAAGAGGACTTGTAGGATCACAGTAAAAGACTGGCTACAGTGTTGATGTTTAGTCCTTGTCCTACCCAGAAGGGAATCTTGCTTGTATGGGATTGGAGCAACAGCAGCTTTTCATCATAAACAAGGGGAAAAACATCAGAACCCTAATCACCAGAAGTATGTTGTACAAACAGCTTGTCCAAGACTTCTTTTGTTCTCCTATAAAATCTAAGACCCAGTTTATCCCAGGTAGGCAACAGGATCATGCCTATTCAACACAGCGTATCCTGGGCATTTTGTCTGAACAAAATGACCCTCAGCCATCACACTGTTGATGCTTCGTATGTTTTCAGTAGCAAGCAACTATAATATTATGGAACTCCCCTGTTGAGAGATGCCCACCTCATCCTCCATTTTTTGCAATGTACTCTTAGAATCTGACACACTCTAGTTTGACTTCCTGCTGTTTTAGTGTTGGACTGTGAAGTCTACCGTGGCTCTCGTTACATCCAGGATAGACTACTGTAACACACACTATGTGGCGTTGCCTTTGAAGACTGTTCGGAAGCTTCAAATAGTCCAACGAGAGGCAGCCAGGTTAATAACTGGGGCAACATACAGGAAGCACACAACTCCCATGTTATGTCAGCTCCACTGGCTGCCTGTTTGCTTCCGGGCACAATTCAGAGTGCTGGCTTTGGCCTATAATGCCCTAAATGGCTCTGGCCCAGTTTACCTGTCCAAACGCATCTCCCTTTAAGAACTATCACTAAGACTAAGATCTTCTGGGGAGGCCCTGCTCTCGGTCCTGCCATCATCACAGGTGTGTTTGGCGGGGATGAGAGAGAGGGCCTTCTCAGTGATTGCCCCCCGGCTATGGAACTCCTTTCCAGGTAATATTAGATCAGCCCCCTCTCTCCTGGCCTTCAGAAGGATGGTGAAGGCCTGGCTGTGGGACCAAGCCTTTGGGGCAGTGCAATGAGGCAATAATAGAATGGTGTCCTGAGATGGTTTTTAAGCAACTGATTTTAAAGTGGACATAAGTGATTTCAATTTTGTGCATATTTATGGTTTTATGTCCCAGCATTGAAAGTTTGTTGTATATAAGTTGTACTCTGCCCTGTGTCCCCTGCAGGGTGAGAAGGGTGGAATATAAATGTTTCAAATAAATAATACATAAATAATATTTGGATAAGGAGTGACCTGCAGACAGGAGGTGACATACCAAGGCCAAAAGTGCAATCCCCCCTCTCCTCTGCGCATAATAGAGAGGCAACCACTAATAATGCTTGCCACATCTTGCCAAGGATGGGTCTGGGCTTGCTGTGGCAATCAAATGTTGTGCAAATGGCCCCATTCTCTCCTACCATCCCACTGGCACCAGTCCCAGTTTAAAATCTCATCTTTTGCAAATGCTTCCCCCATCCATCCCCCACACTACAGTCCTGTATTAAAATCTGGCCCCATGAAAACATTCTCATTCCCTCCTTCCACCCCCTTCACACCTTCCAGTCCCAGCTTAAAAGTGATTACTTTATAAATTACTAAATTTATTTTTAATTTTAAAAAATAATTAAAAACTCAAAAGAGATCCACCACCTACAATATCTCCAGATGCCTGAAAACAGTCCCCAGCCGCACCAGAGTTCTCTATTCCTGATTTAGATGGCTTAGCTCTGTTGTTAGCTACTTTTAACTTTTGGAAGAAATGGATGATAAAAATATACCCCTTTGAGGCTAGGAACCCTCCAGTTTGCTAAAAATGCTTCTGGCATGTACCGTACCTGTTCTACAAAATTATGTCAATGTTATATCAGTCTAACTGCCATGGTTCCATCCTATAGAAGTATATAGGTATTATGATCTGGAGAGTTAACTCTATTGGATTGCTCTGAGGCCCCTTCCACATAGCTGTATAAAATCCTACATTATCTGCTTTGGGTTATATGACAGTGTGGACTCAGATAACTCAGTTCAAAGCAGATATTGTGGGATTTGCTGCCTTAATATTCTGGGATATAGGGCCTTGAGTGTGGAAGGGTCCTGAGTCTCCAGCAGATAATTCCAAGTATCACACCAAATGACAAATCCAATGATCCTGTAGGTTGGTGCCAGTAGTGTCATCTGTTACAACTATCCAGTGTAGATGCACACTGTGTCAAAGCAATCTATTTTAAATGCATGGCCTTTTAATGCCATATGGAAAATTCTTCAAGGTCACTTGAGATTTAGGGCCTGTCCACATAGCCCTTTATCCCAGAATATCAAGGCAGAAAATCCCACAGTATCTGCTTTGAACTGGGTTATCGGAGCCCACACTGCCATATATACCAGTTCAAAGCAGAAGATGTGGTTTTTTCTACCTTGATATTCTGGGATATAGGGCTCAGTGGAGGAGCCCTTACTCAGCCCTAAAGTAACCAAGACAGAGTTTTATGCCGTTCAAACCTGCCATGAGTGTAATTGTTTGAACTGTACAATGGGCTCCACAACAGATAGTGCTGCCTTTTGTTTTTTTGTTCACAAATAGCAAGCGAACACTGGAAGTTCCCTTAGAATTTACTACCTGAAGTAGCTACTTCATGTAGTTCCATCATGGTATGGCTGGCTATGTTTATCTGAAGAGTTTCATTTATTTTCCAGCCGATCCCATATACCTGGGTCTTAGCAGGTAAGCTAAATTTCCTAAATATATCTGAGTGCATCCTTCCTTTAGACAAGCTCGTTTAATTGGATTGTTCTGTTGCATATAATCAGGAAAGACCACACACATTGCGGAGGTGGATTCATCTGAATCCATGCAGCTGGCAGGTTGCAGTTTAGGAAGGAGCTGGATAATCCTCCAGATGGAGAAGGATGTGACCCTCCCTGCTCTCCCCTGAAGACATCACAGTCTTCAGCATTCCCCACCAGACCCCTTCCTTTACCATTGATCTGTGGGCATCCCCTTCCCCCATCACTACATTACCAGAAAATCCCGAAACAATTGCTTTAATTGGCTTCATTAATCTGATTGCTGTTGTTTCCATCTGGCTGACACACAAGCCTCCTATTAATAACTCGCCCGTTCTTAAGTGGCTTGGAGCAGGCAAAGAAGTCCTGCCCGCCACTGTCCTCCCGTCTGTTGCTCACTGCCAACAAAAGAAAGCTATTGCCAATGTGTTGGTATTTCTGGTATCCCACAACCCCAGTCGCTCTGAATGAGAGGTCTAGCAAGGACATGGGGAAGGACTGAGGTGAGGATTCGCATCTGCTGGGCCAGTTGGGCTGAGATGGTGTGACTTGGATAAGATCATATAACAACCCAAGCAGAAGGGCTGGACTTTGTAATGTCTTTGCAACACTGAGAGGTTCTTTTCTCCTGCTAGCTAAATTTCGCCAGCATAAAATAGGCTACTGTTGAACTTTAAAAAAGCAACAACTAGGCGGCATCTGGGAGGATGGAGGATGTTTTACACCACAAATTAAATACTTGTGTAATAAAAATAATGCAAAGGGCCTATTTTAGTTATTTTCAGGAAACAATCTATAAAGTTAAACTGAAAAGGACCTGTTTTAGTTATTTTTGGAAAACAAGAATCTAAAAAGGTAGTACTGTACTTTGTTTTTTAAAAAAATCTGTAATGGTAGGGTTGCTGTGAGTTTTCCGGGCTGTGTGGCCTGTGGCCATGTACCAGAAGCATTCTCTCCTTTCGTTTCACTTGCATCTATGGCAGGCATCCTCAGAAGATGTAGGACCTCACAACTTCTGAGGATGCCTGCCACAGACACAGGCGAAATGTCAGGAGAGAATGCTTCTGGAACATAGCCATACAGCCTGGAAAACTCACAGCAACCCAGTGATTCTGGCCATGAAAGCCTTCAACAATACATCTGTAATGGTAGCTAACTATTTTTTGGTCTAGGTATTATAACGTTGATAAGAGATCTTGCATTTAAAAATTAGGAATTTAGGAGTCCAAGCATCTCAAATAGTATGGCACTTGTTGTGATACATAATAGATTTTAAAACACACATGTTGTTATTTAATATTTATTTATGACATTTATTTAAAGTTTCTTTGTAATTATTGTATCCTCATCATTTGGGAAATAATACTTTTAGTATATATACACACAATCTAGGTTGTGAGTGCTATTTCTCATGAAGGAAAAATAACCCAACATTTATGCATAAAAAGTAGGCTTGGAGGAACCCCAATTTTTTCAGAAGTACAAAATAAAAACAAAAACCACAAACCTT
This sequence comes from Anolis apletophallus, assembly GCA_030556195.1. NCBI lineage: Eukaryota > Metazoa > Chordata > Lepidosauria > Squamata > Anolidae > Anolis > Anolis apletophallus. The sequence continues at coordinate 125,585,557 of JARBWK010000001.1, read as the reverse complement.
TCTTTAAAAACCCATAAAGAACTGAACGTGTTCAGTAATAATGGGATGACATGCAAGGAAGGATAAAACAACCAGCTGGCAGGGAGAATGACTGTTATCTGTGACTAATATGTTAAATGCCCTTAAACTATTACCCACCATCACAACCTGTGACACTGAACATGGTTGGAGACATGGTGCAATTCAAGGCAAACAGGCCACATGCCAGCTATGGGAAGAACCTTCTTTCACAGAGACCAACAATCGTTTGGCATCTCTATTCTGAGATATTTATTTTTCAGATCTTCATAGTCAGCTTCATCCTTTTCTAATAAGATATCCTCCATATGTATTTAATTACGATCGCCATACTCTTTGGGATGAATGGGAATTCCAATCCAAATAAACTGGAGGGGATATTGTTGGAGAAGTATAAGAGAATACCCAGATTTAGAAGTGGTACAGATCACACACACACACACACACACACACACACACACACACCCAGGACCAATTTGCTAGAACAGTACAACCCCTGTATCCATGAGTTATATGTTCCAAGTGTGCCTGTGGATACTTGAAACTATGAATAACAACAAGCTCTATATATTGGCTATACTTAGGCTACAAGCAAATGATAGAATTGCACTGGAGGACCTAAAGAATTCCAAAAACACTTTGGGGAGATATTTTTTTGACTTTGGTTAAATGAAACTGTGGATATCAAGTCACAGAATCAGAGTTGGAAGAGATCCTGTGGGCCATCTAGTTCAACCCCCTGCCAAGAAACAGGAAAATTGCATTCAAAGCACCCCTGACAGATGACCATCCAGACTCTGGAAAGCCTCCAAAGGAGCAACCTCCACCACGTTCTGGGGCAGTGAGTTCCACTGCTGAACAGCTCTCACAGTCAGGAAGTTCTTCCTAATGTTCAGGTGGAATCTCCTTTAATGTAGTTTGGAGCCATTGTTCCACATCTTAGTCTCCAGGGCAGCAGAAAACAAGCTTGCTCCCTCCTCCCTATGACTTCCCCTCACATATTTATACATGGCCATCATGCCTCCTCTCAGCCTTCTTTTCTGCAGGCTAAACATGGCCAGCTCTTTAAGCCACTCCTCATAGGGCTTGTTCTCCAGACCCTCGATCATTTTAGTCACTCTCCTCTGGATGCAAGTCCATGGATAAGGGGTTCATAGTGCAATGCCATGGCTTTCTAGCACTTCACAAGAATAGTCTCAATAATCCTTCTGATAACTTGTAAAATATTTTGCTATTATACACACATAACATAAACAAGAGGTGAATTTAGGCCTGAGACAATATTGACTTGCCTTAAGGCTGTCCAGGGGCATTGCAGGCAATAAACTCACATTTTTAGATTTTCTAGCCCATGGTCTTGACTGCTACTTTCAGGTCTCTCTGTGGGTACCTCTGGTGTGAGGGCCCCTTGTCCCAGAACACTACTTTGCTTGCAACCATAGACTTTGAAGGACTGAGTAAGTCTGGAGCAGCCCATTTCACTTGTTTCTTAGGCTGTCTCTGTCCTGAAATTGTCCTAGGGCCATATAATGGGCCAGCAGTGTGGCATTTTGGGTTGCCATCTGTCAGCTCCTATTTGTTTCGGATGACCACTTCCATCATCATGTGAGTGTGGAGAAGAGCAAGCCACAGATCACCTACTATAATGCAATCTGAGCCCTGCCATATGCACAATGGAGAACCTTCTTACAGTGACACCAGAGGCACTCCAAGCAGCCAGCTTCTGGTCAAAGGACATTTAGTATCATGCCAAGTTTTTTACTTTGTTTGTGTTTTTAAATACATTACAACTGTACCCTCAATTCGCTTCTGACACAATAAATAAATACTTCCATCATCTATGTCACTGGCTCTACCAGTTGATGGGACTGATAATCCCAGAGATTTGGAGGGCATCAGGTCGGGAGAGGCTATGTTAGTGAATCACTAGGTTGGGATTGGGGGAAGGAAAGCAGTTGAACACAACCCTTTGCCCAATTGAAACACCATCTGAGCAAGCTTTGCTGGAGACCGTAGAGAGGTATTCTGTCTCTACTGGGGAAATCCCATTTGCAGGAGGCAATTTATTTATGTACATTTTAAAAACACTGGCTGGACACTGTAGAGAGGATGGAGATTTGACATAATAAAAGCAATTAGTACAGAGCTGATGACAGCAGACTGCTTGAAGCAGCTAGTGTCTTTGTCAGCTCATTTGATTCTCAGAAACTCCATTGAAATAGTGTAAAAGACATCTACAGATATGCAAACTAAAGAAACATAAACACTCATACCGTATATAGTGTTTCATAAATCCCCAAGGTTGCCAGACTTCTCACACTATGCAAATCTAAGGGTGCAACTACACCATATTTACTGTAGAATAGCTGTATTTACCCTGTAGAATTAAAGTAATATAGTTTTATCTCACTCTAACAGTTATGGCTCAATGCTGTAGAAGCCTGGGAAATGTTACTTGGTGAGACATCAGCACTTTTTTAGCAGAGAAGGTTAAATGCCTTGTAAAACTATAACTCATATGATTCTAAAGCCTTAAGACCTAACAATTAGAGAGGTATCAGACCATATTAATTCTACAGTATAGAGACCCATCAATCTCTAGAGCCATTCCCTTTGATCTATGTTTATTTTACCTTAAGAGTGAATAGCAAAGGGGAGCCTTTATGCTTCCACAAGTGGACACGTTAAACACATGGACATAATGTGCTGTGGTTTTGGAAAACAAAATAAGGCTCGGTCTCTGGTTATGACATGTTGAGACAAACACATTGTTTGTGTCCCTTATCTTTCTATATTAATATTGATACTGATCCCTCTAGATCTCCCATTAATATGTCATATATTGAGCAAAGGCAACCAGAATAAAATATATGAAGGTAGTTTGTAATAATAATCAAAATAATCCTAATTATCAGAATTTAGTCATGGCAACAGAGGCAGCCACTGATAAAACACATACACAGAAAAGAGCAGACAAAACTTTTTTTCTTGGAAGACGACTAAATATTAACCCCTGTAAACTGACAGAGTGCTGCTGTGAAAAGGAGAGCTGCTTAGATATTGGCAGTTCTATGTGCCTGTGTTATGGATGCAGAAATGAGGCTTCTGGGTTGTTGTAGGTTTTCGGGCTGTATGGCCATGTTCTAGAAGCATTCTCTCCTGATGTTTCGCCTGCATCTATGGCAGGCATCCTCAGGGGTTATGAAGTCAAACAGGCGAAACGTCAGGGGAAAATGCTTCTAGAACATGGCCATACAGCCCGAAAAACAACAACCCAGTGATTCCAGCCATGAAAGCCTTCGACAATACAAGGTTTTTAGCACAGTTTTAGTTCTTTTCACAGTGGACAGAACAGTAGAAATGAAATGGGCTGCCTTCATCATCCTGTGGAGCTTGGACTCTGAAAAGAATAATGGCTTATATTTAGTTTACTTTTCTCTGGAGGAAAGGAGTTTTTGGGTTTTTTTGTTTGGTCAAGATTTCTTGTATTTCTTTAAAACATTGCAGATTGCATTTCAATTTTTCGCTGGTGCATTCTCCCTGTTCTGCAATGGGACATATAAATCTTCGTATATTTAATGGAATTGTGATATGCAAATAGCACTTGTCATTTCTTCCCCACTCTGCTCCATATGGTGCTTTGGGGAGGCTAGGAAAACAATCACCATGAGACAGGGCACACATGTACAGAAGCAAGTCAAAAAAGCTATTAAAGGCAAGAATGTTGTAGATTTGTTACCCATCCTTTCATGCAGGCCGCCAGTAAATACTAGTGAAAGACTGGCTTCTTTCCCCAATCAATATTCTTCAAATGCTTCTTTATACAGGAGGGTTTGTGATTCTAAACAATGTTGAGCATTGAGATGGGGCTGCCAGCCGTTCCTCTTGCTTCTATTTTTGTGCCATTGAAACAGCAATCCCAATGCAATAGAACTAAGGAGCAACTACTTATTTTGCTTTATGGAACTAGTTCATTTCCCCAACAACAAAGATATAACTGTATTATATTATGACTATAACATAAAGGGGGGGGGGGGACAACCATTTTCATGTTGTAGGCCTAACTGCTATAACTTTTTTACTTCAATATTTGTCAGAAACATAGGGCCCTATATCCCAGGATCTGATCCCAGGTTTTCTGCTTATCCCAGATTATCTGCCAGTGCAGTCTCATATGATCCAGTATAAAGCAGAAAACCTGGGATCAGATCCTAGGATATGGGGCCTATTGGGAAGAGCCCATAGATAGACTCTCAATATGGTGTAAGAGAACAATCACATGGTTCAGATGCTGGCATGCACTCCTGACTTATACTGTGATGTGGATGTTGAGACTATGATGAGATGGACAGGAGGAGTGTGTGTGCGTTTTCTATGCCAGGTTACAGGTTGTATGTAGCTGGAGCAGAATATTGACAACTTTTTAAAAAAATCTACTTACTTTTGAGAAAGGGAAAGTGAAAAAATTACCTTATAAATGTAATAGTATATAACAAGTCATCTTTTAATTGCAGCTAACTCTGACTAGCTACATTTGAGCCTTTGCACTATATTGGTGGCTGGTTACTTTTTAAAAGCAAAATTTCTGAAGCTGGTGGATAGTTTCCAGACACAGGGCTCCCACCACTAGCAAACAAAAGGCAGTGGCTGCAATCCAGCTGGTGACTCATGCATGCATAAGCACCCCTATGGCAGCGGATAGGCATTTTTGTCTGATTTGAACATGCCTGTTGAGTACAAGGTTGTGGAAGCGGAGCTATATATGTGGAGACATGAGGCACAGGCAGAAACACATGTACCTTTGGATGTATATTCTATTGCACATTTAGACGAGCATCAAGTTGTGTGAGGTTGTCATTCAGAACAAGGGTTGCATAGCACAACCAAACAATGGTTACATAGCACATGCAACTCCACATGTGAATATTTATGTATCTATTCCTGATGTAGGATCTCAACCACTGCATACCTATCCTATATTTTACTCTTTGTTGGAGAGGCTGGGCATATTATATCTAAACAGGTTATAATGTTTTGTACTTTCAAATGGAAATGTCTGTCTCTTCCCAAAATATTTTCTCGGCATCTTCTTTCTAAAATATATATCCACATTGGTCAAAAATGTCTGGAAAAGGAATTGATTTGATTAGTTGGCACAGAGTACAAAATTAATACCACACTGTTGCTTTGCAGTTGTGCAAAAATGACAACTGCAGATGTTCCGGGCTGATGAATACCTCTGGAACCACTGAAAATAAGCTGGGAAAAATGAAAGATATGAGGTTGTATTGGCTGTTAAAGGCATAGACTCTCTCTCTCTCTCTCCCTCTCCCTCCCTCTCTTCCTCTCCCTCCTCCCCCCTCTTCCCCCCCTCTTTCCCTCCTCCCTAGATCAGAAGATATTATCCAAGTGCCATTGCTTAATGGCACAGAAGAAAGTTAAATGCAATGAGCAAATCATCTGTCCATGTGCCACCAGGGTGCACTCTTGCAAATCCCATTCATTTCAGCTGGATTTATGCAGAAGAGATTCACAATGAACTGGGGGAGGGAACCAGGAATTGCTTGTTTGCTTGCTTTCCTTATAGACCATTCTGTCACTTGCATATGTTGAAAGAGGGGCCAGTTAACAAATGTCTGATTTAGTAAATGAAAGGAGGATGCATTCTATATCTTTCAGTTTCTCATCCCCAGGGACTGCTGCTGGCTGTCTCTATATCTTAATTTGTAGTACAAGGTGTCTCTGATTCTAAGAAGCTCCTGAGCTTAGATCTGATTGTCCTGTGGATGCGAGACCCCTCCAGTTTGGCACAAAGCCACAAAGGGTGCAGCAAAGCTATGAACACAGAAAGCAGATTTGCCTGCTGCTGCCCATCCCTACGCTTGTTCTTGGCTCTGAGATTCTGAACCCCTCTTCCATCCACAGCATCAATTGTTGTTAGTTGCCCACCTGTACAGAAGTCATAGAAGCAGTACTCTGCTCTGACAGTGAGCTGATATGAACAAGACAAGAAGATGCATTGTACATTTCATAACATAAGCTGTATCCGTCCCTCCCTGACCACTTCTGGGGATACCCATGAGTATCAGGAAGACAACTGCAGACAGGATCTCCAAGTCAAAGGCAAGATTGATTACTTGAGAGAGAGAGAGAGAGAGAGAGAGAGAGAGAGAGAGAGAGAGAGAGAGAGGAGAGGGGGGGATGATGATAATTGCTACCATCTCTTCCCTGCCCCTCCTATATGTACTCAGTCAGCACCTGCCTCTTTCCATTCCAGAAGACAGGCAAACAACTAGCATTCTAGTAATTGAGACAGAAGGGCTACCAATGAAGAGCAATATGGATTTACCTTGCCTGATGGAGACATATCTGCCATTGGAGGCCACGAAAACTACTTGTGGGTGGCTTTCTTCCAGATCGAAGAGTTCGTCTTTGCCCGGTTTGGAGCTCCTGCCCGATTTTAGAGTGCCGGTAGGTCCCATGGGTGCCAGGTACTTCCCGTCGCAATCCTTGAAGGCCAGCTTGCCTGCCTTGAATTCCAGGGTGTAGCCTGCGCGAGAGTCAGGCTCCTTGACCAGGGTGCCATCATTACGCAGGTAGCGGTTATCACAGGTTCGCAAGCAGTACTTCTTGTTCTGGAAAGTAAGCGTGATGAGGGAGTCCACTCCCCAGGGGATGTTGCTGTCAGTGGAGATCTCATCCTCTTGGGCACTGAGGTGCGCATATCTTCTCCTGCTCACACTCAGAAGATTTGCTTGAGGGTGGATGGCCAAGTGTACAGCCCAGAGCTCCACTTCAGTGATGGATTGGGCAAAGCAGGACAACCGGTCTTCAGAGCCACCAAAGAAACGCTTGTACGGTTCTGACTGGAGAGCCCAGCGCCCATCTGACTGAGTGACAATTACAAAACGTCCATCGCTTCCAGGCTTCTCGGCCTCGCAAGAGACCTTGCCATCCTTGTCAGCAGATAAGTACCTACCTAGGTGGCTCTTCAAGAAGACCACAGAACTGTCTCCGTCCTGCTCCAGGGTCCATATTTGTTTCCTTTTCAGGCTAAGCGCAGAAGCATTCACCTTGTAGCCAAAGCTCTCTGCCGTCAGGTACCGGTTATCGGAATTGATTAAGCCAAACTGGATCTTCAAGACCTGGTGGATCCCATTTGTTGGCATCTTCTGTCTGGAGAGCAAGCAGCCCTAAGGACAGGGGGCAAAGGCTAGGTTTTTCCCTGTCCTTCCTATGGTACAAAAACGTGTGCGGACATACGCCCAACCTCACAATCAAGCAATCTGGATTACCACAAACGAACCTTACACTTCAGTCAAAGCCACTGTGACGTGCAAGTGCCCCAGTTCCTAGTCTCTCAGCGCTAGCTCTCCCTTCATTTAATCTGCTGCTGTTGCTGCAGCCCATAAAGCCAATCTCATTTGGCTGTCTCTTCCCCCCTGCTGGCAGCACTGCTGCCTCCTGCATGCCTCAGAGTGACCTCTTCCTCCTCCTCTCCTCCTCCTCCTCCTCCTCCTCCTCCTCCTCCTCCTTGCCTTCTCCAGTGTGGTGGGGGCAGAACACTCAGGAAAAAGGACATGCTTAGGTGGCCCCACAGTCTTGCTTAATTAGCACAGCTAGGATTACAAAGCTTTCAGTGAGCTGCCGGCCTTCTGTAACCAATAGTGGGGCTTCTGCATAAGCTGCAAAGAACGGTGGTTTGACAGGCTACACAATGGCCTTTTGATAAGGCCCCATTCTTCAGTGCAAGCCTGCTCCCCATGTTAGCTGTGCTCCACACTGTATCTATATGTCTCCTTTTGCCTTGGCCGCCTTACTCGACCTCCTCTTTCGGGTGCTTGACAGTTTCCCTCATATCCCCCAATGCTTAAGGTGGGAAACATGCCTGGCAACCCAATCTGCCAGCTTCTACTTCTGATTCCCTCCGTGGAGGATGTATTCCTCCTTACACCTGGGTAATGTTACGGGACTCTCTGAGACCATGCGGTAGGTCACCTCTGAGCTGCATGCCTCCTCCATCGAGCCTCTAATCTCCTTAACAATTAGCTGGGCATTTCTATTAGTGTAAATCTTTGATCCTCCTTTGGCCCCCTTTGCCTCCATCTGTCCTGCAGCCCCAAAGCTACAGCTCTATTAAAAAGGATAATTGCTTGGTCCCTCAAAGCCCATGAAATAGCCTGGCCAAGAATCGAGCCAGGGAGGGCCAACAGGGAAAAGGAGTCCGCCCGTGCTTGAAGCTGCCTTCACTTGGGTACAATTGGGGTTGATTTCAGCTGGGGATCTGATGAAGAAGAAATTAGGATATGAATAAAAGGAGGCCACACTAAGTAGTCTCTTCTCTCTTCCCCTGGAGCCAAAAAAGGCATTCACAACAGATATTTTTAGGATCTCTGTCTGGGCACCGTTAAGGCTAACATGTAAGAGAGTTTGGCTGGTGAAGCCACAGTTGGCAGCAAGCAAAAACGGAGCTGTGTAAAACATGCCAGCAGACCGCAATGGCCTAATGGTTATGAAAGAGATGACAGAGGGAACAGGATAAATCAGATCTATTGCAATATGTTTCCACCTCTACGCTATTTCCCTGCTTCCATGTCTAGATTGTGAGATAGCCACAGTATGCATGGAGCTTTGATCTTAAGACCTAAATCCAATTGCTAGGCTCAGCAAGAGAATACCCACAGCACCCACTCTAAGGCAACCTTTAGGTAAACATCATCCCTTAAGTGCAGCAGGAACTTGCAAACTGATTTCGGCAGAAGCTTCCTTTCTTTACTCCGAGCATTGTGCGCAACGAAACATTTATACTATAAAGAGTGGATGAGATTCAAAATGGCTATATTTTGAGCAGAAGCATTAGCACCGATGGAACTGAAGTTACCTCAGTCTGAAAAGTCCCACCAATTTCGGGAGATTAAATTGGGCTCCAAGTCATGAGAGAAGCCTCCCACAGGATGGTAAAACATCTGTGCATCTCCTAGTCAACATCCTTGCAGATGGCCAATTCTCTCACACTAGAAGTGACTTGCGGTTTCTCAAGTTGCTCCTGACATGAAAAAATAGGGGGGAAAGCTGTCCTCACTTTTCAAAGTCAGTGTATATACTGACTACTAGCATATAGGACGCTGTCTTTGTGTTATTGAGACCGCTGCCTGCCTACTTTGTCCCTTCTCCAGCTTTGAGAAGGCCTGCCTCATAATGTCTCCATGGCAACACTCTGACAAGAGTTGTCAGACTCTCTTTGTGGCTCTTTCCTTCCTTCATCCCTTCCCCCTGTACACGTGTCACCTTTTCCCCCAATCGCATGACAAGTGGACCACTTCACCTAGCAACAGCTAAGTCAGTGACATCAAAGAGGGCCACTTCACCTATCAACACCCTTCGTGGTACAAAAATACATATGTACATACTTTGACTTTTATAAAGAGAAAAATCTATACATTTTAGTTTTAAATCAAGGTACGGTTTCATGATTTTGGCGGAGGCCAAAAAATGACACTAGGCAGAGAAGGATAGTCTATTTTATGGGGGCAAGCGGGGTTTAAAGGAATACAATCATTTCCCCCTGTTTTCCTATTATTTCCCCCATCGTCGTGGAAACAAGCCTCATTTATGAAATTGGAAGGAGGAATAACCAGCAAAAATGGGGAAAATTGTATTCCTCCTTTTCCTCCCCCCCCCCCAATAAAATGGACTATCCTTTTCTGTCATATTTGACCTCCACCCGGATAATGGAACAGCACCAAAATCAGCTCCCAAAAACCTGAATTGACTTATTCACAGGTCAATGTAAGTAGTGGTGAAAGGCAAGAACTTAGTCTGTCTCAGAAGAACTTAAAAGAATCACTGACATTTAGGAAGAACCTAAAAGAATCACTGCAGCATATCAAAATCCATAATTTTGTCCTCAGATGGACCTATACAGGAATATATACAGCAGTGGTGCTCAACCTTCCTAATGTTGTGACCCCTTAAATACAGTTCCTCATGTTGTGGTGACCCCCAACCATAAACGTTTTTTTGTTGCTACTTCATAACTGTAATTTTGCAACGGTTATGAATTGTAATGTAAATATCTGATATGCAGGATGTATTTTCATTCCCTGGACCAAATTTTGCACAAATACCCACTACGCTCAAATGTCAATACTGGTGGGGATCGATATTGTCATTTGGGAGTTGTAGTTGCAGAGATTTATAGTTAACCTACAATCAAAGAGCATTCTGAACTCCACCAACGATGGAATTGAACCAAACGTGGCACACAGAACTCCCATGACCAACAAAAATACTGGAAAGGTTTGGTGGGCATTGACGTGGAGTTTTGGAGTTGTAGTTCATCTACATCCAGAGAGTGCACTGAACTCAAACAATGATGGATCTGGACCAATTTTGGCACAAATACTCAATATGCCCAAATGTGAACACTGGTGGAGTTTGGGGAAAATAGATCTTGACATTTTGGAGTTGTAGTTGCTGGGTTTTATAGTTCACCTACAGTCAAAGAGCATTCTGAACTCCACCAACAATGGAATTGGGCCAAACTTCCCACACAGAACCCCCATGACCAACATAAAATATTGTGTTTTCTGGTGGCCTTTGAGGACCCCTCTGGCACCCCCTTGCAACCCCCCTCCAGAGGTCCTGACCCCCAGGTTGAGAAATGCGCTATATATATATATATATATATATATGTATGTATGTATGTATGTAAGTATGTATGATATATATAGTCATACAAATCAACTGTGGGTTACCTTTTTCCTTCCCTCACTTTTTGTGCTTCAAGTGGGACGTCTGCTTCCTATCCCATGCATCTAATCAGCACCTCATTGAAAAATGTTTTATATTTTGGGAAATATCGCACTGAGCTGGAACAACCAAGATGTTTCATTTTTATACTTCCCCGTCAGGAAAAAAATGAGTAAATATTCATTAAAGATAAAGGGGTGGGAACTTCTGCTTTATATTCTGAAGGATGTGGGGCATATACCACAACTTTGTAAGAGGGACTGCAAATGCTGCGAACAATACAGAGAGCTTTCATGACTGTACCGGTATATCCATTCTCTTGTAACCTATGGTGAGATGCTTTTGTTTTATTGCGTGGATTTTGTTTTTGCCTTGAAGCCATTATTATATGGCAAATGACTCACTAGTAACCAAAATAGACATGATGTGAGAGATCTAGCTTTGATCTGGGCTCCTGACTTCTTCTTCTTTAAACGTGCTTGAAATTAGTTTGCATTGTGTCTTCTTTCCCCTCCCAGTGGGAATAACAGGGAATATATTTGGGTGAGGATTGTTCCTCATGAACAACACACAGTGAGAGAAAGAGTAAACATCCCCATTGCACACATACTGTAGTGGTGCCACCTCCACTTGGTTAATCTTCAACCCCCTCTAATTTTTCTAAGTCACATACATCTCCAGTGCCACATCTATTTGTGCAGGTGGGCTAATAACCTTTCAGCACAGACTGCACACAAGAGCAGGGTTTGAACTGTTGGCCTTTCTCTCCCCCATATTATGTCATAGCAAAAAGCATTTGCTGAAATGCCTTCTGGTATGTAACATGCTCTTTCATGGGTAATTGTGCATATACATCAATGGCAGAGCAGGTAGGTCCAATCCCACCCAGCTTCCAAGGCGAGCATGTCCAAAGAGAACATAACGTATTATACTGTACTTGTCACTTTAAGAGCTCAGAGGCAGACCAAAAGCAGGCAGAATCCATTCCTCTTTGAATAATCCATCACTCTCCCTTCACCTCTGCCTGCAATAGTTGTCCAGCCTTCAACTGAGTAGAGCAAAAAGTCTTTTTGAGGACTGCAGCAGGATATGTTTGTACGGCTGCTGTTCCTCGGTCTGCTGCCACATTCTGTGTAAATATATTGGAACTAACTGATTCCATAATTCATGGAGCCTTAAGTGCTGTAGCTCTATGGGAGAAGGCTGAGATCTATAGCAAACCCTGTCCCACACCTTTAGCAAAACAGGATTCTTTGGGCGAAAGTGGGGTAATAGCTTGAGCACTGGATTACAACTCTGGAGACCAGGATTCAAATGCCCACTTAGCTGTGGAACTGCGTCTAGTGGCTTTGGACAGGACACACTTTCTCAGCTTCAGAGGGAGGCAATGGCAAATCCCTTCTGAAAAAATATTGGCAAGGAAGCCTTATTGCCATAAACAATGACATTGGCAAGAAATTGCCATATGTTTGCAATGTGAGAACTTCTGACATTTTACAGTTCAAAACTAGGATGTGGCCAAGCAACGTCAAAGTGTAATTGAAAGGGTGTGGACAGTCAACCAGAGAGCAAATGTTATTTATGAGAAAAAATGCACAAAGCTACTTTTAGTAAGGAAACCCTGGAATTTATGTACTAACCTTAAAAAGAAAAAGAAGAGCTTACTGGGAAACTCTTTTGTTGCTTAATCAAGTACAAACTACTTTTCTTTCTGGGTTGCTGTGAGTTTTCGGGGCTGTATGGCCATGTTCCAGAAGCATTCTCTCCTGACATTTCACCCACATCTATGGCAGGCATCCTCAGAGGTTTTGAAGTCTGTTGGAAACCAGACAAGTGAGTTTTATATATCTGTGGAATGGCCAAATTGGGAGAAAGAGCTCTTGTCTGCTTGAGGCAAGTGTGAATGTTGCAACTGGCCACCTTATTGTTTCATTTATTTATTTAAAACTTTTATATCCCGATCTTCTCATCTCCGTAGAGGGACTCAGACCGGCTAACAGCAAAGATTCAATGCTACTAATACAAAATTAAAAATATCCCACAACAATACAAGATTAAAATACATATAGGTAAAATACATAAAAGCCAAATCGCCAATTAAAAACAAGTTCAATTCAATCTGCATATGTGGTCACTCACTTTGGTCTATAACCAGTCTCAGCCATTATTCTGGGAATGCTTTGTTCTATAGCCAGGTTTTCTCTAGCCTCCTAAAGGACAGGGGGGAGGGGGCAGATCTAATCTCGCTTGGGAGAGAGTTCCATAGCCGAGGGGCCACACAGAAAAGGCCCTTAATCTGATAGGGTTGAATGGCCTTGCAGCTTATTTCTCCCACAGATCTATAAATTCCACTTGTCTAGTTTCCAACAGACCTCACAACCTCTGAGGATGCCTGCCACAGATGTGGGCAAAAGGTCGGGAGAAAATGCTTCTGGAACATGGCCATACAGTCCCGAAAACTCACAGCAACCCAGTGATTCCAGCCATGAAAGCCTTTGACAACACATACCTTTGTTTCCATTTTGAATTCACTTTACAGCACTGAAAGTAGGCCAAAGTTAAAGAAGGAAAGTGAAAGAAACTCATTTTAAAACATTTTAAAAGCAGCTGAAAAAGTGGGAGAGCCATCTGTGCCAAATGAGGACAATTGAAGAGTATAATATGCTTCAAAGCCTAGTCATATTAATCTGGATCTGTATGCAAAGGGATCTTGTAGCACCTTTGAAACTAGAGAAAGAACTTTGTAGATAAGCTTTCATGGACTGAGAGGACTTCATCAGATACATGGACTCCTCACGCAGGCTATCTGCTTATTCTGAATTTACAATTGAAAGAAATCCATGTGGCTTGGGAGCCTAGTTCAGAGTCAGCCTAAAACATCTCCGTGTGATCTGTGAGGGGCACAACCAGATCAAAACTAAAACAGAGGTAGATTCAGGACAGACTTAAGATGCTCTTTAGTGTAGATTGACACCTGGACCTGGAAGTTAGCAGGGGTCCGCTCTGGTTAGTACTTGGATGGCAGACCACCAAGGATACCAAGTACTGAATGCCAAATTTCAGAAGAAGACAACGGCAAACTACCTGAGTATTCATTGCCTTAGAAAACCCTATGAAATTTATGGAGTTCCCAAAAGCCGACATAAAGCAACATGAAGTCCTCACCACAACTGATTATAGGGCAAGTCTTCAAAATTATTTTAGTAGCAATAGCTGTGCGGGTTAATTGGCCATTAAACAGGAGACTGGTGACCATGGATCTAAATAAGCCTTCAATAAGACAAGGATAAGAGCAGGGCCGTAGCCAGGATTTTGGTTCGGGGCTGAGTTTGGTTCGGGGGGCTGAGACTGGGTGGAAAAGGGTCTACCTCCCTAGCAAACCTTTTGTATTGTTATCCCAATAACCCCATTAATGTGGGATATAATGAGCATGGTGATCAGATCATGATATGAATAAACATAACAGTTTAAATAATGTACCAGTAAGGCCTTTTCGCGGAGCACCCTGAGAATTTGGGGGGGGGGGGCTGAAGCCCCCTTAGCCCCCCCTGGCTACATGACTGGATAAGAGGCATTTCTACCTAAATTCTTATAATCTTCTATCTTGTCCTATCAGATTAAGGTTGAAGCATGTCAAGTTAGCATGACTTTTTAATACTTGTATTTATTTTATTTTTATTTATTTTCTATGTATTAGCTTTTGAGTTCTTTTGTGAGTCAGGTCTTATATCCCTTTTTGTTGTTGTTTTTCCAGTTTTCAATGGCCAAGTCCTCAACACAAAGGGAATGCTACCAAACTGTTATCATCATATGGGGGAAGGGAGGATTTGCTGAAATCTAGGTTGCCAAGAATTCTACGGCAGGAACTTTTTGGTCAAGAGATGTGGCAAAAGCAAAGTGTTGGACACATTCCTGTCACAGAGGTGAACATTTTCCCACTTGTCAGTTGTTCCTAAAACATTTCCTTTTGCAAGAGGCCAACCATCTTGTTCCCATTTTGACTCCACCCTATGGGACAATCAATGTATGCAGGCAAAGAAAGATGGAATTCCAGACAAGAATCAATTAGGGCCAGCTAACACCTCCCAACAAAGGATTCCCCAGCCAGGCTATGAAGGTGCAAGGCATTCAATGCTACTCAATGTGGCCAATTATAACATTCGCACTTGGCTCAAGCAGACAAGGGTTCTTTCTCCCACCCTGGAAATTATTCCACAGATATATAAACCCCACTTGCCTAGTTTCCAACAGACTAACAAAAAGCAAATGGGAACTATCAAGTTCCTAAAGTATGGAGAACCTATTAACAAAGTTATCAAGTAACACTTTTAGTGGAATAATATGATGTATTTGGTAAACAATTATTTAAATTATTTCCCCAGTCCTGAGGAAGCCGGAAGGTGAAACGGTCTAAGTGCAGGCATTTGCTGACCGTCGACCGTTTGCTCTCAATGGAAGGTTTTTGCCTACGTGAGCATACATGCTCTGGATTTACAATTTGCATTGCTTCAAGACCTTTCTTTTATTTTTTTGATCATATGGATCTCTGAACTACTATTAATTTTGAACCTCTATGGACAATTGAGTGCCTGGGGACTACTTATTCGTGAGTACTTTGGGGAGGGATTTTCTCCAACACGGACTTTGTTAGCGTTCCAACTTACCTGCATGTAAGTCTCTATTATGCATGATATTGAATGCTTATATTGTTGAATGTTTGATAGTCACTATATTATTAGGAGCGCTTTAAATAATTGTTTACCAAATACATCATATTATTCCACTAATAGCTTTGTTAATAGGTTCTCCATACCTTAGGAACTTGATAGTTCCCGTTTGCTTTTTGTTAGTATTCAGTGGACACAGTTTCCTTTGTTTGTGTAGCTTCCAACAGACCTCACAACCTCTGAGGATGCCTGCCACAGATGTGTGTGAAAACGTCAGGGGAGAATGGTTCTGGAACCTGGCCATACAGCCCGGAAATCTTACAGCAACCCAATAATTCTAGTCATGAAAACCATTGACAACACAAACATGTTTTCACTCACATAAGGTCCATCACCTTCCAACCACTCTGCTCCTGTCCTTCACAAAGCTTGCCCAATTCTTCTTCTACTGTTATTCATATTCTGCTAGAAGAAGAAGAAGAAGAAGAGAGAAACCAAATATTTTATTCCACCTGATGACAAAAGGACTTACCTATTCAGAGTTATCAAAATACTTTTTCAGTTACCTAAGGAGAGAATATCCAAGTGCTCTTCTCACTGCAACAAACAGGAAGGCATTCCTTGCACAACTGTGATGCTAGTATTCCCAAAATCATTCTCACAGTTCTAGATGCTGGGCAGCTTTTGTTCAGATGAGAGTGGTTTTCTCAGCTAGAGTGAAGGAAACCACAGATATTTCCGCTAGCACTGCCTGTTTCTGTCTCTTAATAGGATATCTTTCTTTCACTATCCAGAAGCTGTCCCTTTTATATTATGTTTATACTTTAAAAAAACAATAGCAATGAACACGTGGTTTGAAAAATGGATAGGAAGTCCATGGGAACTGAATGCGTTTTTGGCACAAAGGAACATATTATCTGCTTACAAGGGTAAATTTATCTGATGTTGAGGAAGTTCATTCCCCACCTGTATCCTGGTCAGAAACCACTAGTCTGCAGCCTATCCTGGGAATGGGTTCACTCCATTTTATTGGCAAGTTATTCATTTTTATGGAACATCAGGCCTGGAAAATGTGTGACCTGCTCAATGTCATGAGATTGAAACTCCCATCCACGATAGATGGCTTAATCAGGGTGTTGAAGGATAAGAATTGTAGTCCTGTGAGATCTTGAAGACCTTGGGTTACCTAATCCTGATTTAGTCAAGCCTGCATAACCAGACCCCTTGTCTTGTTCATAAGTCTTGGTAGTGCTTTGTTGTCATTCATGTATCCTTAAATATGAGAACTCATATGACCACAGAATGTACATGAAAGGGCCCTCCGTGTGCTCAAGATAGCTTGCTCCTTGGTAACTGTGCTTGCAGGCAGCCTTCATTTTTCTTGGAAGGACAACTATTACAGTCTTCATATTTCTTAGTGTTTGCTCATATAGTACACTTCTGATTGATAATTCTTGAGGAAGTTCAATTACACAGGAGTCCTAGTGGTCCACTTTTTCCAGATCACTGCAAGGAGAAGGGCCCAGCAGTCGAGTCTTGGAGGAGCTGCCCTGGTCCAGACTCCATTATACTCATAATCAAGATTGAAGGAGTAACTTCAGGAACTCAAACTAAAAGTCCCTGCAGCACCACAAGGAGAGTCTCAAAATCCTCATCAACATACCTGTTCTGGCAACCTTCTTCTCCTCTAGGAGCACATCTTAGTATAAACCAAGAGTTCTTAATCCCCGATTCAAGACCAAGTCCTTGCAAAATAATTTGTATGACAGCAGTGCTGTGAAATGATGGCATAAACTTTGCCTTAGGCTCATCTTTGACCTCTGGTAGATAATGGTCAGTTACAAAGGGGGAAACATTCCTACACATCCAGCTGACATATAGTAGAGCAAGGTTTAGTGCAGGCATCCTCAAACTGCGGCCCGCCAGCTGTTTGGGCCTTCAACTCCCAGAAAACCTGACAATTGAACAAGTAAAAAATCCCTAGGCTGTGAAGCAGTTGTAAGGTGGGAGAAGGCATGTAGCCAGGGAGGGGGCTAAGGGGGCTTCAGCCCCCCCCCCGAAATTCTCAGGGTGGTCCGCGAAAAGGCCTTACTGGTACATTATTTAAACTGTTACGTGCATTTAAATCATGATCTGATCACCCACATGCTCATTATATCCCACATTAATGGGGTTATTGGGATAACAATACAAAAGGTTTGCTAGGGTAGACCCTCTTCCACCCAGTCTCAGCCCCCTGAATCAAAATCCTGGCTACGGCCCTGGGTGGGAGTGATTGGTTTGCCCACAGAATGTCAAGATGCCCCAAATGACTAGCACATGCGTGTGTGGACTAGCACCTTTATCTGCGAATCTGCCTTTATCTGTAGATAGCAAATGTGTGTGTACGCCCCAGACATATTTCTGTACTTGTCTTATTTTCTAGTTTCCTTTATTCCTATTTATTTGGGAGGTTCTGAAATATTTGCCTTTTAAATTACAACCATCTGATATCTCTTGCCACATGGCCCGTTAGCAAAATGGATGCCATCTGTTAGCTTGTGTCCTGGGCAAAATCCGATGGCGCTGGAGATGTTTGTATGTACTTTGAGTCTGATGGCACTAATTTCAGAGCCAAACCGCTGATACAAAAAAGCAATGAGACAGACCCTGTGTGGGCAGCAAGAATTTGTGTCCCCAGAAACGAATCCGTGATGGCATCACGGTCCTTTGCTTCCTCTGTGTAGGCTGCTCTCCCGAGGTGGGCATTCAGATAGGCTCGGGCTCTGATTTCTCCCTGGAGGGGTAGTTCAAATTTCATTGGTACCCAGCAGAGAGCTTTGTCGCTGAAAATAGGTCCCAAGGATTGGTTGCCTAATAATTTTTTCATGCTTGAGAGCATTCTCTTTCTTCCCAGTCTCTGCTTTCAATCGCTTGGGTCTGGCTGATCTCCTCCCTCCAAGTAGGTGTAGGTTACCTGGGCTGAAGTGCTGTGGGGTTTAGTGTAACAGCTTCTTGTAACACTTAATGCAGCTAAGTGAGTACTGTAATGGATACACAGCCCATGGATTATTTTTTCAGGCATGCATGGAGCAACAGGCCCTGGGTTGGGTGTCACATTTGGACCTCCCCCCCCCCACCTTATTTTTTACAATAGTACTGTGCTGAGTTACCAGTGATGGCGAAATAGAGGGGCTGTCTCTCTGCCACCGAATTGTTATCTTACTGTGGGTAAGTCTTCTCCTTCCACTTCGCTAAACAACTGCATATTAAAACATTTCTGAGCCACAAGAAAGGATAAAAGGAATATAATCAGGAAGTTTTGCCTCTTCTGCTTCCTTTCTACTCCCTTTCCTTTAAAAAAACATATTTGCTTGTGCATTGCAGTTTGCTATACAGACAGTCCCTAGGTTATGAACACGATAGCTTCTGTAAGTTTGTTCTTAAGTGGAATTTGTTTGTAAGCCAGAACCATTAAATTTTGAAGGGCAGCAAACACACTCCCTCCCTCCCCTTTTGCTGTTTTGCCTGGCCAAGCAAAAAGCCCAGCACATGCTGGTGGCTAATGCGCCCAATCTCAGGCCCATCCTCATCCACCAGCAGCAGCACTGGCTGCAAGACATAGCAGCACACGCTCCAGCACCACCAAACCCTTCCTGCGCAATGCTCTGTTGGCCACCATCTTGCCCATATAGAGCAGGCACCCCATAACAATGTTACCATGCATTTCTGCCCCAAAGGCCAATGTGAAGCACGGGTAGCACAACATTTGGCCCATCTTGTGGCGCTGGAGTTAATGCCTCTGGGGTTCCGGGTTCCTCTAAGCCTTTTCACATAGGTGGGTGTTTGTGCAGATTCTAACATACTCTCGAATCTAATGCGCATCTCAATTTTGGCAATGTAACAGCACACTGTGTAATCATGCAGGCCACGTGACCTTGGAGGTGTCTAGCTCTTCAGTTCAGAAATGGAGGTGAGCACCACCCCCC
Source organism: Anolis apletophallus (assembly GCA_030556195.1). NCBI lineage: Eukaryota > Metazoa > Chordata > Lepidosauria > Squamata > Anolidae > Anolis > Anolis apletophallus. Next base: position 125,566,152 of record JARBWK010000001.1, on the reverse strand, counting down.
AGTGTCGGACTTGACTAGACTTAATGTCAAGGGGAAACCTTTACCTTTTTAATTTAATCCAAACAGGTGAGCATTAGACTTTAGGGTACTGTTCCATTATTTGGGCAGACTCCAAAGGAGGCCTATTCAGAGAGGAATAGTCCATTTTAAGGGGGGAGAGTTGAAGGAGGGAAACCATTTTGCCCATTTTCGTGGTTATTCCCTCTCCCCACTTCCCCCGTCATAAATGACAACAGTGAGATGAGTGTGTGTGTGTGGGGGGGGGGGGGGGTTAAAACATGGGGAAATGGTTTATCTCCTTCAGCCCCCCTCCCCTTCCCCTTTATGAAATGGACTGCCCTTCTCTGACTAGGCCCCCTTGTGGCCTCCATCCGGATAATGGAACAGTACCAACTTAAGTAAATATGTAATTCCATACAATATTTGCACATAATTTTGTGCATGAGACAAAGTTTGTGTATATTGAACCGTAAGAAAGCAAAGACATCACTATCTTAGCCACCCATGTGGGACAATTTCTGATTCTGGAATATTTCAAATTTCAGATAGGGGTTATCTAGCTGTACCTATAGCAGACAGCACTCTGTCGCTGTGCTTCCCATATTTGCTTAGAAGTCTCACTGAGTCTAATGTGGGCATTGGCAAACTTTGGCCTTCCAGGTGTTTTGGACTTCAACTCCAGGTGTTTTGGACAGTTGAAGTCCAAAACACCTGGAGGGCTGAAGTTTGCCCATGCCTGGTCTAATGGGACTTACACCTAGAAGTGAACATAACACTTTCCTGGGAGTAAGGCCTAAGGCCTATTTTTGAGGAGATATGCATGGCATTACACTGTTGATTTATGAAGGTTTTTACTCGGGCCCTCCCCATTTTGCCCAGGAACACTCTTTGCAAGGAGATGCATGTGCAGTTTCCAATTATTCACTATAGCACACATTGTCTCTGCCTTCCTGTCCCATTTTGTTGGCATCTGTCCTCACTGAGCTGACTCAGGGTCATTTCAGTTCCCTTTTCAGAGATGGAATGCGAACCTGCCTTTTCCCTTCCTTCTTAGGCGCTTGGTAAGGTCATGTGGGGCTGTGTAATACTGGCCGGTCTGCCGTTGAGGTGCCTTCTTCCACCAGAGAGACTGCAAGAACCTGGACTTGGAGCTGTGTCAGCCCATGGACCCACCTGGTGGATGGGATAAGCAACAACAGCACCTGAATGCCCAAGCAAACAAAAGGTGGTTGGCAAATCTCCACAGCCTCAGAAGTGACCATGGAAAGAATTTCCTGAGACAATGCTGAAGGAAATAATAGTAATACATAGCAAGAAATAACCAACCACTTGGTGGTGATGGTGCTGATAATAATTACACTTTCAAACAATTTTGTAACAATTATATATAGGGTAAGGGTAAAGGTTTTGCCCTGACATTAAGTCTAGTCATGTCCGATTCTGGGGGTTGGTGCTCATCTCCATTTCTAAACCAAAGAGCCGGCATTGTCCATAGCTCATGTGGCCAGCATGACTTCATGGAGCGCTGTTACCTTCCCGCTGGAACAGTACCTATTGATCTACTCACGTTTGCATGTTTTCAAACTGCTAGGTTGACAGAAACTGGGGCTAACATAACAGCGGGAGCTTATGCCGCTTCCCAATTCGAACCTGCGACCTTTCGGTCAGCAAGTTCAGCAGCTCAGCGGTTTAACCCACTGCGCCATCGGGGGCTCCTTAATTATATATAAGGTGGGCAAATATTACACCCATTGTATAGATTAACCTATGGGTGTGTCATTTGTTATTTGAGCCCAATAGTTAATAAATTCCTTTTTTTGGTGGTCAGGACCAAGGTTTCTGCCATCTATGATGCCTACCTTTTTGGGTCCTGCCTTCCAGGGTTCCCATAAAGAGGCAAAGTGCAGTGAAGATGAAACCTGATGCGCTTTGTGAGAAAGGGTTCCAATTAAACTTCCTTTTCATGTCCCTACAGACAGACAAGCAGAAGAGCCGCAGACTTGGCCCCAAGCAGCAATTATATTCTGTGAGTAACATGATTGATGCATTTCGATTTTTAAATGCCATCTCTAAGTTTTGCAGGGGCATATTCATCAACAATTAAGTCAAGGAGATTTTTGTTCCAGGAGAATTGAGGCAAAATGCCTGCAAAGCCCTTTGCAGAATCATGAGCCACATTTCGTTAGTAATACAACCTTTTTTGTGTGCTGAATCATTCCATAGCTGTAGTGCTAGGAGCTGCTTGACTGGTCTGGGTGAAGGAGGACACTGCATCCACACGTTGCTTGATTTACTTTGAATGTTTGGTACAGAACGATGAATGGGCTTCTTCTGAAAAGGGTTGCCATGTCTGATCCCTAGAGACAGAGATGGTGGAACCTGGATTAAAGTGTGTTGCCAGAGTAGTGTGGGTGGAAAGATGTATTTGTACTAGGAGCACATCCAGGGCTATCCATTTGTTAACTGAAATTCAGGGCACTTATAATTTCTCTAATAGAACCTATATTCTCAGAAGCAACGGGTTTGCCCCTTTCCTGGAAGGTTTTCTCACAAGGAGAGTATGAGGTTTGACTCAAATATACAGTGAGGTTTGTGTGTGTGTGGTTGAGAGCTTGAGAAAATAAAAAAAATACTGTTCAAATATGTTTGCTTTTCCAGGAAATGGACAGAGACCATCAAATGTAGCAAACTAACAGCCAACTCAGGAGCAAATCTGGCCAATGATGAGGTGAAATCAGCATGAAATTCCTCTTACTCTGTCCAGTAATTTCTAACAGTGTCATTCAGGGACACATTGAAAAGAAGAGAACACTTAAAACTAGAAAACCCATAATCTGAGGTTGCTTTTTTTTAAAAAAAATCTCACAACATGTTTTCATAAACATCTTGCAACATTAACCTGTGAAAGAAGAGAGCCTCGAAGAGTGGGGATGTTGCCAGAGAGGGTAAAGGATCAGTGTCACCTTTCCCACTCAGAATAACTTATGCCTGAAGATGTTATTTTATTATAAATTGAAGGCACAAATGCAGGGACCTTTAGCTATTCAGAGATAGTATTAGACTGCCAGTCCCAGAAGCCCCATTTAGCATGGCTTATTTATCATATTTATCATATCAGAAGTGAACCAAGGGTACAGTAGTAAAGTATTTTAAAAACACAAAGTTTTAAAAACTTGGCATGATACTAAATGTCCTTTGACCAGTAGCTGGCCACTTGGAGCACCTCTAGTATTGCTGTAAAAAGGTCCTCCATGTGTACGTGGCAGGGCTCAGACTGTGGTTTGGTCTTCTCCACACTCTCATGTTGTGGATTTTACTTGTGGCCCCATTTCTTCTCATAGTTCCAGATGCAGTCTGTTCAGTGCCTTCCAAATCTTTGTGCCCAAGGGGGGAGTCTCTCATTCAGTATCAGCCATGGTTTGATGTTCCGGGTTTTAGCCTGCCACTTTTGAACTCTCATTTGCTGAGGTATTCCAGCGAGTGTCTCTGTAGATCTTAGAAAACTATTTCTTGATTTAAGGCATTGGCATGCTGGCTGATATCCAAACAGGGGATGGGCCAGAGAGTTTATTTGCTTATTATTTATTTATTTATTTATTTATTTGGACTTATACGCTGCCACTCCCCAAGGGCTCGGGGAGGCTTACAGACATATAAAATATCACAGAGATAAAAACAACAATTAAGCAAACGATGAGGATTTCCAACTAGCAATCAAAGGCTAGTCAAAAAAGATGGGTCTTGCAGGCCTTGCGGAAGGAGATGTCACTGCCTTGGTCCTTTCATTATTGTCTGCTACTTCCTGGTGGATGTCAGGTGGTGCAATACTGGATGAACAGTATAATTTCTCCAATGGTGTAGGACGTAGGCAACCTGTGATAATGTGGCATGTCTCATTAAGAGCTACAGCCACTGTTTTAGTGTGATGAAATGTGTTCCACACTGGGCATGCGTATTCAGCAGCAGAGTAGCAAAGCACAAGGGCAGATGTCTTCACTGTATCTGGTTGTGAGCCCCAGGTTGTACCAGTCAGCTTTCATATGATATTGTTTCTAGCACCCACATTTTCTTGATATTCAAGTAATGCTTCTTGTAGGTCAGAGCACAGTTCAGGGTAATTCCCAGGTATTTGGGGACATGAGAGAAGCCTCCCTGCAGGACTGCAACATGTTGGGAGTCCCCTGAGCAACATCTTTGTAGACCGCTGATTCTCTCATACCAGAAGTGACCAGAAGTGACTTGCAATATTTAGCATGGTCAGGGCATGGTAAAGGGTTTTGGAAATGGTAAGACACCCAGAGGTTAAAATATATCCTTTAACTGTCCCACCAGTTCTTCTGTTTCGATTGCTTTGAAAATGTCCTGATTCTTTCTCCAATCATTTACCTCTGGCTTGCTAGTGCATCACAAATACAAACACCTTGGCATTGAACCCTTTCTGGAATGGGTGCCCAGTTGAAATCTCCCTCATACACAAAACTTTCTTCTTCTGGCATCTTTGTTCTGGGGATTTCTCACCTAAGGGACTTGGGAAAGCAGAGGAATTCTCCGAGACTTCAACTGGTATGGAGCATTTCTGGCATGTTCTACTTTTGGAGCTAAAACAGCTTGATCAGAATTGGGTATCACTGTGGGTTCCAGGAAGCTTCCTTTGCTGTTTCGTTTCAGGCAGCAACATGACTGGGGGGGGCTGGCCACATTTTGCACAAATATGCTCTGAGGGTAGCCAGCATGATCTGGTGGTGTCATGCAATGGGCCCTGTACATGTCATTAAGATGCATGATCCATTAAAAATCCATCCCAGGTGCTAACACAGTCTAACACAGGAGAAAATACTTCTCTGATTGGAAATTAAGGTAGAAATCATAGCCAAAGAGGGAGGTTGCCAAGTTCAGTTGAACCAGCTCAGGGAGCCCTGGTTGGAAATGTTTAATCAAGCCTATTTTCCAGCGCCAATTAGAAACTTAATTTTTGACAGCCTAGGTCAGGGCACAAGTCTTTTAATAAGTGCAAAACAGGTTTCAGTATTTTGAAAGAATTAATGAGATGCTGCTCATTATCAGTCCCTTGACTGTCAAGGGCTATCCCCGGAGCATCGATCAGAGCAACATCTTGTCTTGTAGCCTAACAGAGGAACAAAGAGACAACTCAAGGAGTGTTCCCTTTTGGCTGAAATCACCAATAGCATCAGTCAGTTTCCCAGACCATATGTGGCATGCAAGCATTTGCCCTCTGAAAGGAAGGACCTTTCTCATATCCATTGCAATCAGTTATTGCAAAAGACACCACATTTTCTATTCTACTTCGGTTTTGTCACAATTTAGGGATACTTGAGAAACTATATCCTCTGCTCGCTATTTTTTCTCCATTGTTGTGTCATTTCTAGCTTATGACAACCCAAAGGGAAAGCCATCACAGGGTTTCCTTAGTCAAATTTGTTCAGAGAGGGTTTGCCTTTGCCCTCTTCAAAGCCTTTGAGAGCATGACTTGCCACCCAGTGGGTTTTCATGGCCAAGCAGAAGCTTCAACCTTGTGGTCCAAACTTGTCACCCAATGCCCAAACCACTACACCACACTGGCTCACTACTTTTTTTACTGAGACAAGAATAGATTCCTGTCAGGTTATGAACTTGTTGGTCAGAGTTTGTGCATCTACATACAGGGTTTCCCCTGACATTAAGTCTAGTCACGTCCAACTCAGGGGGATAGTACTCATCACTATTTCTAAGCTGAATAGCCGGAATTGTCCATAGACACCTCCAAAGTCATGTGGCTAGCATGACTGCATGGAACGCCATTACCTTCCCATCGAAGTGGTACCTATTGGTCTACTCACATTTGCATGTTTCCGAACTGCTAGGTTGGCAGAAGCTGGGGCTAACAGTGGGAGCTCATCCTGCTACCCAGATTTTAACCAGTAACCTTTTGTTCAGCAAGTTCAGCAGCTCAGCTGTTTAACCTGCTGTGCCACCAGGGGCTAAGTACATCTACATATACTTAGCCAATAAGCAAAGCTTATCAGAAGAATATGAACAATGTTATTTTACATGAGGCTGAAGCAGTTTACACCTGCTCTGAGACAGGTAAAAGACCATTCTTTCCAGGGTCTGTTGTGCATCTCTTTGACTCTCAGCAAACTTTCAATATATCCTTTGGAGTGCACTCTGTCATTTTTTAAAAATTAAAATGCTGTCTCAAGCTTTCAAAAATAGACAAAAACCCATTCTGTGTTATGGCACAGGGGATGTTTTGAATCCAGAGACAGCATCTGCTGGACTTAGCATAATCCTGTTTCCCACAGCTATCCCCCTTTCTCTATCCGTTTCATGTCTTTTTGGACTGTAAGCCTGAGAGAAAGGAATTGTCAAATTAGCAATTTATAAGCTGCTCTGATAGCCTTTTTTGGTTGAAGGGCAGGATATAAATGCTCTAAATAAATACATAAATTATATTTAGTCATGAAATAAATATTATTAAAAGCTTATACCCAGAAGAGTATTTTTAATTAAAAGTTCTAATTAACTGACCAATTAAAAATAAGAGTGGCAGAACAATGGCTATGGAAAAGTTACCTCAAATGCATGCTCCAGAGTAATAGATTTATATTCCCATCCTTCTCAGAAGGCATCCCTGAAGAGACATCTTCCTGCCGAAAGAAGGTGATCGGCTTTTCTCCCCCTCCATCCTTCTGGGCCATCCAGACTTTCTGGAGCCTGAGAACAAGCAGAGGAGAAGACAAAAAATGCAAGGAAAATGCAGGCAAGGCAGGTAGCATTTGGAAGACAAAAGTGAGTGCAAAGAAGGGTGGCAGCTCTCAACGTTAATCCCCCCATGGACGCCCACAAGTACAAAGGCATTCATTCACAATTTAGAACAGTTAGTTTACTAACTTTTTCTATTGTTGAAGGCTTTCATGGCCGGAATCACTGGGTGGTTGTAGGTTATTCGGGCTGTATGGCCATGTTCGAGAAGCATTCTCTCCTGACGTGTCACCTGCATTTATGGCAGGCATCCTCAGGCGTTGTGATGTCACAACCTCTGAGGATGTCTGACATAGATGCAGGCGGAATGTCAGGAAAGAATGCTTCTTGAACATGGCCATACAGCCCGAAAAACCTACAACAACCCAGTAACTTTCTATTGTTAGAGTGAGGATATAGCTCCCAAACAATCTCCCTTATTGGTCAATGCCAGGCTGGCCTGAAATCATTTGCCTAGCTATAGGAAATGCAAGAAAATAGGGGTGGGTCTGGCAATGGGAGGAGGGGCATGCACCTGCAGCTTGACACTCATTCTACTTCTGTGTCTGCTACTGCATTCCCAACTATTGCACAGTGACAGGCTGATGCTGAATGTTTTTCGATTAATTTCAACGGTTTGAACATTCCCGAGAAAAGATCCCAAGCCTTGCAATGCTGTTTTTTTCCACTGGCAGCCCTTGGGGAATGGGAGCCAGATGTCAGCAGCAGCTATTACTCAGTCTCTTAATAGGCAAAATATGACACAAAAAAGAGTAACAGTCTCTCCTGTTCACATTACAGAATTATAACACGATTATTCAGCTTTAACTCATATGGTTCCATCCTATGGAATCCTGGGATGTGTAGTTAGGTGTGGAATTGGAGTTGAAGTTGAACATGAATTTGGAGGATCTTGCCTTAAAGACAGAGACTGGCCAGACCCACCAATGAGGATCCATTAACCCTGGTGAGATAGAAAGCACCTAAAAGAAATTTCCCTAATTTTCCAATAAATCTCACCAAGTTGAAGGAAATGCCACCGAGTTGTTTATTTCATTCCAACTGAAACGGATGTCAACCGCAATCATTTGCCTAGGAGCCGACATAACTCCCAAGGCACAGTTTTTATAGGAAATACAGATATGTCTAATTCAAATTTCCCACTCCTGTCCTCCTTGCCGAGTTCTCACTGATTGGATGGAGTTACCAGCTGGCTGGGAGGTGCGGCTGGCTTAGCTGAGCCTTGCCCAATCAGAGAGCCAGCACTGCTTCGGCCTCTTGGCCAATGGGAAGAGAGGAGGCGGGCCAGGCAGGAAACAATGAAAAAGATGAAAGATTATAAGATTAAAATGACTAATAGTTGTCCAATCAGACAGCGATAGCTTTTCTAGCCCTCGAACCGGCCAGGGCTATTGTTGAGTCTTTTGAAAACACATTTTCATCTGACTCGAAAGCCAGATCCTTTGTTGTCCTTCCGTCCTGGATATGGGGTTCATTGATGGGATCAGAGACTGGTATCGGCCAGCTGGGCTGATATAATGGAAAGAGGCTGCGATGAATCCTAATTCCTCACAGACAGGAAGACACCTTTTGTGTAAGGTGATTAGGTTGTCCATAGATCCTATCTCCCAGATGGACTAGCCTTCAGCCTTCCGAAGTCTGGGGCTGATAAGAGCCATTTGCTTATTATTCATGCAATGAGCCTTGGTGAGTCCTTTGTTTAGGGATTTACTGGCTCAGGAATTTGAGGAATGCTTCCTGTAGCCATGAAGTGCTGGGTTCCTGAAGAAGGTGGTGTTTTCCTTCCATTTTTAAAATATAAACATACATACACATAGGGAATGGGAAATGGGGTAAGGAAACATACAAGGAATTCTTAGGAAGAAGGGGGGAATTATGCAGGGCCTCGGAGGAAATCATAAAAGTCCGTGGGGAGCATGTTGGAGCCACTTCTGAGCACTGGAGGTCACAGTCCATTCAATGAAGAGGAGAAAACTATACATTACATTCAATGGCCAGAATGGCCTGTCGGGTCTGAGAGTCCCAAGGGGTGACCGCAGCAGCCTCCCCCCCCCCCCCGGGGTTGGCAGGCTTCTGGAGACACATGAAATGCACATCTGTTATGGTGGCATGAAGCAATGGGTTGGAGTCAGCTGGCCTCCACATGAGGTTTTCTGAAACAAAATGGGTTTTCCCAGAGTGCAGAAGTCCAAAATGCAGAAAGTAAGATAGCAATTAGTCTTAAAATAAGTCTAGGAAAAGAATGGCACCGTTTTGGAGGTGATCCGTTGACCCGTGGGTATGGGGGGCCCATGGGTCTTCGTATCCATGCTTCAGAGGACCGCAGTTTTGGCCTCCCCGGGATGCTGTAAGAGCATCCCGGGCGAGCCAGCAGTGATCTGCGGCTCAGAAAGGGGAGGGTTCATTTTAGAAAGTGTTAGAGGTAGTAAAGGGACACAATATATCACTATGAAGAGGAAAAGTGGCAATCAAAGGATACTTTTTATTGGGGAGATTGTTACAATGTTAGGGCAAGGGGAGAAAGACCTTGGTTGGAGCTGCTGCCATGGCCACAATCCCCTTGGTGCTGGCTCAACCAGATGTTCAGGAACTGTGGAACTCTCCACTGCAGTTCAGATCAGCCAGAAAGCAGGGGCTGATGAATTCGTTGACCACAGAGTTCCCTGGCTAACATCTCTAAATATATTTCCCTAAACAACCAGTGCAGGACTCCACAGGACAAAGCCCTTGCAGTTAATGGGGCATTTTTGTGTGTGTCAAGAGTGCCTTGAGAAACTGCAAGTTGCTTCTGGTGTGAGAGAATTGGCCGCCTGCAAGGACGTTTCCCAGGGGATGCCTGGATGTTTTGATGTTTTATCATCATTGTAGGACGCTTCTCTCATGTCCCCACATGGGGAGCTGGAGCTGACAGAGGGAGCTCATTTGTGCTTTCCCCGGATTCAAACCTCCGACCTGTCAGTCTTCAGTCCTGCCACACAAGGGTTTAACTGGGCATTAATGGGGCATTAAAGCAATATAATGTGAATGGGTCCCTGGAGTTTGCCTATCTTGCCAGGAAATAGAGAGATACACAGCATCATAGGTTCTGGGCAGGGCTCAGTTTCTGGGAAGACATTACTCACACAGGTTAGGTGGATAGTTGTTGCAATTGTGGAAACACAGGTCATGACAGAAGTATCTTGTTTTTCTGGCTGCAAGGCTCTTCTCTTAAAAAGGAGAGTGACATGGAGGGGCAAAGGAACTATGCATGCAGAGAAAAGGGAATAATTCTGATCTTCTTGTACAAAAGAAAGGATCAAATTGCCAGGTAAGAAAGTCAAGAGGCAGGGCTCCTTGGAAAGAACCTATGGACCAGCTCCTTCGAATTCCCAATGCTTTTCCTCCATGCAAGCACAGGTATCAACATAAGTAATTACAGTTGGTCCGCCACCATCCACTGCTTGAAAATATCCCCACCCCGAATATTCTGAAAAGCAAGCCTTGATTTTGCCATTTTGCTTGGTTCTACTATACTGTTATGTATCATGGGGCTCAAACACCTATGACTTTTGGTATACACACAGCATCCTGGAACCAAATCCCAGTAGAAATCAAGCACTCCATGGGAACCTTTCTGTCACACACACTTTCTCACTCTCTGGTAATTGGTGATATGAAAAAGTCATGCAAGGGAATACAGTGTATTTTTGCTGTTTTGTGGGATTTTGCTGCTGCCGCTCTCCAGAACACTTTCCCTCCTCAGTCCTCCCCCCACCACCTTGAAGGGCCTTTCCTTCCTTTCCTTCACTTTATTTTAAGTTTATAAAGACTTAAAATAGTGTACAACTACCAAAATAATGTATAAATATTAAAATAAATAGAACATCCCTATATCATGGTTTTTCACTTATTGCGGGAGGTCTTGGAACCTAACCCCAGCAATAAATGAGGGAACACTGTAAGAGCCTTCCATCACAATTGTTCCCCAGTGTGGGAGGAGAGGGTGAACTTGTTCAAGCAAAAGGCAGGGGACTTTATGGAGTTACTATCAAGAGATCATATGGCACCATGAGCAAGCAAAGAAAACTGGACTTTAGTCATAAGGCAGGTCTGATCGCATCTCCCTCAGACTGGCTCCACCAAGCCTGGCCTTACTTTGGAGTGATGAGCAGCCACTTTTTATTATTATTTCATGTCAAAAGCATTGCATAAATAAGTATAAAACTGATAAAATAGAGGAAGCACAAGCAGCATAATAATTTTAGACGAAAAAACAGGCAATAGTGACCACATTATCTGTAGCTTTAAACAATTCTTCCTCTGTGCATGAGGCAGAGCACTGTGGGCAATCACAATGTGTGGAGTTGTTTGTTCTGCTCCACAGTCGCACAAGGTGTAGAATTCTTTAGGTAGTGCCTTTTTGCCAGGTTATATTTTGATCTACCCACTCCACTTCGGAGCCTGTTCAGAGACTTCCAATTTGCCCATTCTTGGTTTGCTCTTGCAGGAAGACCCTTGGGGGGTGGGGGGATCCAGTTGGGATTTCCTGGTTTAGCTGCCCAGAGGGATACCCTTGCTGTTGCTGGGGAAACATTAAGAGGAGTGGTGGTTCTCATGAAGCTTTGCCTTAATTTAAGTCTACTGGGAGAAGGCTGATAGTAGCCATGCAGAGGATAGCTGGTATCAGAGAGGAGATCTTTCTTTTACCTGTCTCCAATAGGAATTTCTGTGTGTCAGTACAAAACCAACTGAGGGTGCGCATGTCTCACCTGGCTTTTCAACTGCATCTCTTTTTTAGGAAGGGCTTTGTTGCCTCTCAACCTTCTAGATTCGCTTTCTTTATTTTCCCAACCTTTGCATTGTGGTGTAATCTGAATCACTTGCATAGCAGGAAGGCATATATTCTACAAGGCCCAAACAAAAACATTGCAACAGGGAAAGCATAAGGGTGCAGCCAGCAACACCCACAGGTCACTGTCATGATGTCTGTGATGAGAGAGCTTTACCAATGAACTTCCTTATGGATTTATGAAGGAGGTTTTCTTCTTTTTTAAATAGGTACAGAAAGGATGTTGGACATCCACTCCCAGGGAAGTCACTGAAATGCTGTCTGAATTTGTCAGGGCGATGAAGCTTGAAGAGTACATTCTCATCAGGACAACAGCCAAAGTCAAACGAGATGCAGCCAGCACTTGCTATCCAATCCATGGATTCAACCAACCACAGCTTGAAACTATTGTTATATATGTGAAAATATTTTACTATGCCTTTGTATATAATGAGGCTTGAGCATCCAGAGATTTTGGTATCTTTAGAGGTTCTAGAATCAAACTCCAGCAAGTACAAGATTTAACCAATATATATATATATATATATATATATATATATATATATATATATATTAGCTTGGGCACCCGGCCCTGCCCGGGTTAATTGAGAAAGGCATTGTGTGCCAAGGTTGGTCCTCATTAGTTGTTTATTTGGCTCGCAGTGGTCTCAGGAAGTGAGTGAAGGTAATTGAAGACCCATCATCTGTGGTCCAATGTCTTCCAAACTGAAGCAGGATGTGGTGTGGGTCATGGTGGCTCTGTGTGCCAAGTTTGGTCTTGGATCAGTCAGTGGATGAGGGTTGCAGCGGTCTCGGGAAGTGATTGGAGTTACTTCAAGTCCCATTATCCATGGTCTGCCCTCCTCCAAACTGAAGTAGGATGTAGAGTGGGTCATGGGAGCTCTGTGTGGTAAGTTTGGTCTTTATCAGTCTTTGTTGGGGGCCACAGAGGTCTGTGGGAACCGAAGGGTGTGAAAGTACTACAAATCTCATAATCCGTTGTCTGTCCTCCCCCAAACCTCACCAGAACAGAAAGGGGGTCATAGTGGTTATGTGTGCCAAGTTTAGTCGGGATCAGTCATTGGATGAGGGTTGGAGTGGTCTAGGGAAATGAGTGGAGGTACTTCAAGGCCCATCATCCATGGTTCATCCTATTCAAAACTGCACCAGGATGTAGAATGGGTCATGTGGGCTCTGTGTGCCTAGTTTGTTCTTTTTTGGTAATTGGATGAGGGTTGCAGTGGTCTCAGAAAGTGAGTGAAGGTACTTCAAGTCCCATCATCTGTGGTCCGTCCCACTCAAAACTGCAGCAGGATGTAGAGTGGGTCATGGGTACTCTGTGTGCCAAGTTTGGGCCTGGTCTGTGATTTGTAGGGGCTTTGATGTTCTGTGGGAAATGAATCAGGTGAAGGTACTGCAAATCCCATCATTTGTGGCCCATCCTGCCCTAAACCGCACCGGGTTGTAAAGTGGGCCAGTGGGCATCTGTGTGCCAAGTGTGGTCTTGATCCTTCTATGGTGTGGGCCACAGTACTGCAAGTCCCATCATCCTTGGTCCATCCTCCCTCAAACTGCACCAGGATGTAGAGTGGGTCTTGAGGGTTCTGTGTGCCAAGTTTGGTCTTGTTTTCTCATTGTTTGGGGTCGCAAAGGGGTCGCAAAGTGTTTTGGCCTTAAACTCCCACCATGCCATGCCTGACTGCCTCAGGCCTTTTCCTTACTCCTCTGCCACTTTAGAGCATCTGAATGTTCGTGTTGGCGACTGCCTCTGGCCTTTGCCTTATCCTCCTCTGCCAGTTTAGAGGGTCGGAATGTTCGTGTTGGCTGGCCAATAGAGCCGTTATGCAAATACTCCCTCACTGGCAACCAATCATGTTGTCAGAATGTAGAGGCCGGGAGCCAATCAGAATGCTGCCACATACATACAAACATACAAACATACATACATACAAACATTGATATATACATATATATATATGTGTGTGTGTGCGCGCCAAAAGTTAATGTATTGTAGATTGTACTGTAGATTGTACTGAATATTATGTGTAAAACAAATTCTGTATAACAAATGTATTGAGATATGTCTGTCTATCTATCTATCTATCTATCTATCTATCAGAGCAGGTCACAGATTGAATGACCACAGTATACAGGAAATACCCTGGAAATAACCTGGCATCCTTCAGGTATGTTGGACTATATAACCAGTAAAGCCCAGTCAACATGCCATGATGGGTGGTATTACAGTCTGGTGCTTCTGCAGGTTGCAAGGTTGAGGTAGGCTGCACTTAGTTTCTGCAGCCCAACAACCATAATGAAACACTGAATGCTTAGAGCGGGCCTGTCCAACAGGCGGCCCACGGGGCGCACACGGCCCGCCAGCCCCTTGGATGCGGCCCTCCTACCCTCCTGCAATTTTTTTTAAAAAATAAAAAAATTCCCAAAAAAAGTGCGCATGCGCATGGTTTCACCTGCTTCTGAGGCTGGCGTGACGCTTTGGGAGGGAGGGCAGAGCCATGGGGAGCCCCCCGTGGCTCCACCCTCTCTCCCAAAGCATCATGCCAGCCTCAGAAGCGGGCGAAACCGGAGGAGGGGGGCCAGGGCAGAGTGGCCCCCCAGGTGATCAGTGACTGGAATCCCGGCACTTGGGCTGGTAGAAGTTGGACAGCCCTGACTTAGAGTGCTGAGCAAGACTGTGTGTGGATGTGCCTACAATTTCCCCATTGCCTTATGATGACTACACAGATTTCATAGGTTTTTTTCTTAGGCAGAGAATACTTACTCAGAAGTGGTTTTGCCAGTTCCTTTCTCTGAAATATAGCCTGCAGCACCTGGTATGCCAGATGCTATTCATGTTGAAGGAAGCATTTATTTAATTCATCCTTAGGTCTACAGAACATGAGGAATATTCCAGAACCATGTGACCCCACCTAAGGGTACACAGAGGTGCGTCACAAAGCCCAAGCACTGTAGCTTATTATTTTATTTATTATTATTTATTAAGTTCGATTTGGTATACCGCTCTCTCTGGAGCCCAGAGCGGTTCACAAGAATGGCAGAATAAAAACATAAAATACATAAATACATTAAAATACATTAAATTACATTAAAACAATTCCAATCCCACGAGTAAAACAAATTGCAGACCGGGCTGCAGTACAGTGGCAGGCTAGCAGCAGGATAGCGGGTGCGGTAGACAGCAGTCAGCTATGGGCCGAATGCCTTTCTAAACAACCACGTTTTTACTGCTCTGCGGAACACCAGAAGGGCTCGAGTGGCCCGTGTCTCTTCAGGAAGGCTGTTCCACAGAGTTGGTGCCACTACGGAGGGAGGACAATCATTGCTCTTTTTTCATGTCAGGAGTGCAAGTCGCTTCTAGTGTGAGATAATTGGGCACCTGCAAGGATGTTGCCCAGTGGTCACCTGGATGTTTTTGATGTTTTACCATCCTTGTAGGATGCTTCTCTCATGGGGAGCTGGAGCTGACAGAGAGAGCTCACCCACGCTCTCCCCGATTCGAACCTCCAACCTGTCGGTCTTCAGTCCTGCTGGCACTGAAGTTAGGGGAAAAAACCCTGCTAATCAGTGAACTGATCAGTCAATTATCTTGATCCTCTCCTCATGTTTAGGTGGGCTGTCTGCTTCTTTTATTCTTAAAGCGATCCATATACATTTAACTTGAAAAAACATAATCACATAATCCATTTTAAAAGACCTGAAAAAGTGCCCAAGGAAGGTAGAGATTTTGTGAGGTCACCAGTTCCAGCTAATCAGGACTGTGCACATTTAGCCCTAGCTGTAACTCTGCAAAACCAGTTTCCTCTGAATTCAGTCTGGGAGCATATATAGAGCATAATGCCACAAGAACCTTTCACTACACCTACGGCAGATACTTGTGTAAGTGCAGACCCACTAGTTTAAAACAGAATTTCCAAACAGCAGTAGCCAACTCCAGCAGCATTCCCCTTAAGAAAGGATTGGTGTTGTTAGGTGCTTCAAGTCAACTTTGATTTACAATGATCCTACCCTAGGGTTTTCTTGGGAAAATTTCATCAGAGAGGGTTTGCCCTTGCTCTGACCCTGAGACAGTTCACCCAGAAGGTTTCCATGGCTGAATGGGGATTCAAATCACCTAGAATCCTAGGGTGCCAGACCCCCACAACCTGGCAGTTGCAAAATACCAATTTTTAAAACAAAATTAACTCTATCTCCCTTCCTCTGTGCTTAATCATGATTGCCTGCAAGTTATCATGTGACTACCAGTTTGCCCCACCCCTTCCCGCCCCTTTTTGCCAGTATGAGGCTGGGCTTCTCCTCACTGGTTAGTCCTTCCCTTCCAACGCTCTCCAGGGACGCCCTTTGTAGGCCGCATCTGTCTCGTGGACCCTATGTTGTGCAGGCGTGATCTACATTGTAGCATTAAGGCAGTTTGACACCAGTTTTATGGGATCCTGGGATTTGTGGTTTGATGAGGCACCAGCACTCTTTGGCTAAAAGTCTTCTAAAATTACATCAATAATGCATTTAGGACGCATCCAGACAGCACCAAAATGCGGGTTTAAGAAAAGGGACAAACCTGGGACCTCAGAGCAAGTCCCTGCACAAACCTGCCGGTCCTGGGCTTTCTTCACCTGCTGTCCTCACAGCCCTTCTGTGTCTTGGGATAAAATGGAGAGCGGACAGGGGACATTCCCGGAAAGTTTTTTTATATACAAAACCCCACACAATTGTGCACTGAGGCCACTGGGAGAGAGGAGGGAGTTGCTGGGTTCCCCTCAAGACCTGGGATTGGTGGAACCGGAGCTGGATCGAGTGGACGAAGGAAGAGGAGATGGATCTCCCCCCCCAATGAGCTGTTTATTTGGGAGCTGCTGTCCATTCGTCCAGGCTGGACTGGACCCACTAGTGTGTCCATGGTAGACGAGCCGTAGATTGGGGACACCGTGGACCGCCGCCTGGCAAGACACCGGGAACTTCGACATTTCCCAGGTACTGCAGGTGCTGGAGGGTGGCCGCCCAAGACGGGCGTCCCTGCTACCCCAGGAGAGACTGGAACTAGGCCGCCTAGCCAACATGGCGGGTGGCCTTGAAGACGCGCAAGGAGAGTGTGTGTGTGACCAGCCTCCGGAGGAAGGAGGGGTGGATAGGGCGCGCAGGCGCAATCAGCGAAGACGACTTCGCTGGAAAAGAAGAACTCCTGCAGCTGTTTCCCCTCTCGATGGGCTTCGCAACAAACAGGAAGCCCAACCTCCACCCTCCCAACATCTTGAGATAACGGAGGAGGAACCAACAGGAGGCCACAAACACCGCGAGAGCTCCAGAACTCCCGAGGAGGGAGGGGGTGAGCAAGTGCGCATACATAAACAACGCAGAAGACAGCGCCGGAAAAAGAGATCCCCGGCAATCGCCACCCCTCCTAAGGGGCCCTGCAGTAAACAGACGGCTCAACTCCCATCTCCCCAACACCCTGAGGAAACCGAGGAGGAGCCTCGATCCCAAATCACACCGGAGGAAACAACAGAAGCTTCTCCCCCATCTGATCCACCAACTTTGCAGATGACATCTCCCCAGGAGAGCGATCTATGGGTCCCCAAAGATGATGTGGACAGTAAGGACCACCACACTGGGAAGCATACAAAACTGGGGAAAAGACACTTTAGATCAAGGACCTTTTGGGGTTCGAGATTTAACACCCAAGGACGTAATGCTCCCCTTGCTTTGCCATCGGCTAATACTGAGCCACTTAAAGACACTGAGCTGCACATGGGGTCTGGACTAAGGGTGGGCCCAGAGTCACAGCCCAACTCAGGGAAGATAAAACAACACCTTGTAAGGGGATGGGAGGGATGCTGTCCAGATATGGCATCAACCATAGACCTAAATGATCAGAGCCGGGCAACGACTAGCTTGGCCAGAGCAAACCATTCAACGACCCCTTTTCAGAGGGTGGGTCGGAGACCGGATACTTAAATGTATCAAGGGAAGATGGGGACAAGGGGCGGACGATCTCTGTGATCTCGGGGAGGGGTAGAAGGGACGGTAGACGTAGGATTGAGAGAAAATGAGAGCACGAACAGCTGATCAGCTATTTCAGGTAAAGAGGGAAATCCCGAACTTTACATGACTGCAGGGCCACACAGTCAAGGGAAAATCCATTTTTTTTCACCTGGAACCAAGATATTAAAGGACCTTTTTGAATCTGGTTTTGACTCTGTTGCTGTTATTGAGTGCACATTTAGCACAAACGTCATCTTTTAGCATGTTCTCTTCCGAATTATAGGTATTGTCCGGAAGCACCCTAATTCTAGTATAGATGTATTGCCAATTCAACACTCAAATCACTATACACTGCTGTCCATTTCTGAAAAGGGTGGATAAATGGAAAAAGGAGTGGGCCTTCATAACAGCAGCTACACCTGCTGAAATTCCTTCTTTTACATACCTTTTAAAGGTGTGGAAATTCCATCCTCTCTTCACTCTCTGGCCATCCTTGTGAAAGCATTTATAAATACTCCAGAAAAGACAAGTCACATGTTGAGTATACGTTATTCAAAATCCTTGGGGCCCAAAGTGTTTTGGATTTCCCCCCCAGTTTTTGGAATAACCGTACTTCTATTTACAATGAGATATCTTGGAGATGGATCCAAGTCTAAACATGAAATTTATTGTGTTTCATATCCACTTTATCCTTGTAACCTAAAGCTAATTTTATACACACTATTTTTCAATAAATTTGTGCATGAAACCATGTCTGTATACACTTAACCATTTGAAAGCAAATATGTCACTCTCCCAGCCACCCATGTGGACAATTTTGGATTTCCAGAGAAGGAATGCTCAACTAACTTTCAGAAGAATCTGCTAAGTATTCTACAGCACCTACTATGACTTAACCCTTAACTGTTCTTTCCATCACTATTCCTCACCCAAGAAAAAGCCATAGGCCACATTTAAAGCCAAACTTATGGTATCTCGACTGGCATCCTATTGGTTAGTCCAAAAGTAGATCCAAACAGACAGTTCTTGGAGAAGGAATACACAGCCAAATTCCATTGATCCATTAAGACTGTTTTAATTAAAGCAAACAACAGGATTTAGGACATAAATCTTTTTTTTTTTAGTCAGGTGCATGAGCTAGCAAGTACTGTCCCTGAACTAAGGAAAGAATTATTACATTCTATATCATTTCACAGAATTAAAAAAACAGATCTCTGACATCTATTTTCCCCCAAGTAATTTAATATTGCCATTATAATGGGATGTGACTTAATTCCCAACCGGGGTTAGCTGGGACTGGGCTCTGCCATACCTGCTGCCAGAGGTAAAAGCAAGAGATGCTTACATCCTTCCATTCTATATATGGAAGCTGACTGGGCAAATGACAGGATCAGCCCTAAAACTTTTTTTTTCTTTTTTGGCTTTCTTAAGCACAGTTTCACTTTGTACCCAGCCCAACCCAGGGGAGGTGCCCTCATCTAAGCCAGCTATGTTATTTTGACATGGGAGGCAAATTCATTCTATGTGTTCCCATTCCTGATAGTAAAATGGTAAGAACGGCCAGTTAAATAGCTGGCACCCAAAATCTGCTGCCTGTGATTGCTACCCCATCCTAATGACAAGACTATCCTTGATTTCAATACACCCTTGGGACAATATACTCCAGCAAGCAGTAGATATGAGAGTTCAGGGCTTGCTGCACAGTGTGCCCAGCTATGTCCTTGAACAACTTTTTATGGATCTTCACCACCTGGCCTTGGCTACCTGAGATGGCCACCTTACTGTGTCATGGGCTAGACCAACCCAGGGATTTCAGGCAGCAGCTTTGTTTCCTTGGAAACTTTCTAGAATAATGGTAGGGAAATACCTTATAAACCTTAATTTAAAAATTCACAAAAGTTGCCCTGTGTCACCTTAAAGGAGGAGGTTGGGATCATGTAGACCTCCAGACATCATTGAACAGCAGCTCAAGACAGTATAGCCAATAGGGAAGTGTAACTTGCCTTTTCCCACTAGGCTGGTGAGTTTGGGAGTTCTTGATCCTGCCACAGGCAAATGTTGACAGTCATCTAGTGGCATGAAAGGGTTGGTTTGTATTAGAAACCTTTTTTTAAAAAATCACTTTGCAGTTGGAAAGAGACATGAAGGCTGAGAACAAATTGGGAGAGTGATCCCCCCCCCCCCGTTAACCCACTGTTCTCTTAGCTGTGGGAAAAGGAAAGGTGGGTCTTGCTGGCACACTCCATTATCTTTGTTTGCTTCTTCAGTGTATACCCTTGGACGCCCATTGTCCATCAGCCTTGGCATGGGAGTAGAGGAGTCCAGCATTTGTCAGCAAAAGAACCTCACAAGTCAGGAGAAAATACTGGAGAAAACAGTGCAGTCCAAAAACATCTGGATGATCTATGATCCCTACCCTGGACTGACAAATGTATTGCAGCATAGATCTGGAGCACTATAGACCATTTCACCAGGTGCATCTGATAAAGTGAAGTATAAGCTATTATAGCTCAAGGTACCATAAACGTGTTTTTCCTCTGTTGTTCTTATTGGCATAAATTAATTTGGGAATTCTTCCAAAGAGCTTTCAAGTCCTTCATCACACCCAGTGGTTCCCAACCTTTTTTTGACCAGGGACCAATTTGACCAGGGGCCACTCTCCAACATTAGTATCAAAAAGATTACGAATCAGTTTTTGGTCAACTTTAGATTCAGTTTGGGGTGCTGATTCAGAAAATTGCATGGGATAAACCACATCAGCTCTAGTTTCTGATACGGAACATATGCCATGGTCAGCAACAGGGAAGCAGTAGCAGGCGGCACAAAAGGAGCGGAAATAACATAAAGTAATAAATAAATAAGGAGGAAGGAGGGTTTCCGGACTAGATTTTTGTCCTCGCAGCCCACAGGTTAAGAACCACCTATCTCACCCAATGTCTTATTTCAAAAATCAGAATAAAAAGTGAGGTGAGGAAGAATACCACGTCCAACAAAGCAGCAAAATTGTGATGGGCCTAAAACAGAAAGAGAAAGGTGTTGACCAGAGTTAGCTTCCTGCAAAAGCCACTTGGTAATGCACCGGGGGTCCCGTTGGCATTGGGACCGCACAGGCTGAAAGGGATTCGGAGGATGAGTTGGAAGGCCCAGAGCAAGATTGGTCAGCGGTGCCTTTGCCCAGTCCACCGCCAGAGAGTTTAGCCTGGGATTTCGAATGGGAGCATTCTCCCGGGAAGGAGCGGACCAGGTGGAGATGGGAGGCAGCGAAGCAGCTCGCGGAGATAGTTATGAATGCCCACATGGCCGAGGTTCCCAGGAGCCGGCCGAGCAGCAGATGGAGGCTAGCGGATGGGAACTTCGGGGGAGGCTACTTCTCAGGAAGATAGCGATACTAGGCTGGAAGAGCGGGGCCGTTCTCATAACAGGCGCAGGGACATAGAGGAGGGCAGGAGGAGCTGGCATCTGTCCCTAGACCGTCACCGTTCGGAAAGTAGAGACTGGAGGCGCCGGGCCCTAGATCGTCGGGGGTCCCGGCCGAGGGATTAAGTACGGCCCCGTGGGAACTGATCCTCAGTTCTCCGGCCCACGTCTATACTGAATAGGCGCGAGCGGGAGTGGGACCACAAGCTACAGTGGTCATCAAGTCTTGCCTTGCCTTTGCCTTGTTTCCTGAGCTTCATTGGTTTGCGGCACCTGCCCTGGTTCCTGATTCGCATTGGATTGCGAAACCTTGTCCTGTTTCCTGATCCGCATTGGTTTGCGAGCCTTGCCTCGCTTCAAGCTATTTGCCATTATACTTTGGACTATTGACTTTATACTTGGAACACTTGCATTTATTGGACTATATACCTTTTGGATTGTTTTTATACTCAATAAAGTAGTTAGCCTTTGCTACGTCTCCGTGTGTGTGTTAAAGGGGCAGTTCTAAGTCGGCGATCGTGACAAGACGACACAGCTGGACTTGATCCCTTCCAGTCCGGCTTCCTTATTGGGCATGGGACGGAGACCGTGCTTGTCGCCATTACAGATCAACTTCGCCGCCAGCTGGACCAAGGCGAATCAGCCCTGCTCGTGCTGTTAGATCTCACGGCAGCGTTTGATATGGTAGATCATGCATTACTGACCCACCGTTCAACCGTGACGGGAGTTAGGGGGACTGCCCTTAAATGGGTAGCCTCCTTCCTCCAAGATCGGGGACAATGTGTGGAGAGGGGAGAGGAGGTCTCCGGGAGGCTCCCATTAAATTGTGGGGTACCCCAGGGGGCCATCCTCTCCTCTTTATTATTCAACATCTATATGCGTCCGCTGGCCCAGCTGGTTCGCGACTTTGGTCTGGAGTGTTATTAGTACGCGGATGACACCCAGCTTGTGCTGAGAATGGACGGCAAGTCGGACACCGTACCCGATTGTTTCCATCAATGCTTTGAAGCCGCGACTGGATGGCTGCGTTCCAGCCGGCTGAAGGTGAATCCATCGAAGACGGAGATCCTATGGCCCTGCCGCCCTGGACTGGATGAGTGTCGGTTGCCTACCCTGGATGGCGAGCAGTTAAACCCGTCATCACTGGTAAAAAGCCTAGGGGTCCAGTTAGACCCATTGCTGTCCATGGAGGCCCAGGTCTCCATGGTCAGTAAAACATCGTTTTTCCATCTTCGACAGGCTAGGCGACTGGCCCTCTACCTATCCAGGGATGACCTGGCTACGGTGATCCAAGCGACGGTCATCTCGAGATTAGACTACTGTAACGCCCTCTACATAGGCCTTCCCCTGTCGACAATCCAGAAACTCAAGCTAGTGCAGAATGCTGCGGCTCGACTACTGGTGGGAGCACCGGTAAGAGAGCATATCACTCCCATCTTGCAGCATCTGCACTGGCTACCAATTGAGTACCGAATTGTCTTCAAGGTCACCATTACAGACCTTTAAGGCCTTGCATGGTCTAGGGCCAGTGTACCTGAGGGACCGCCTTACCCCATATGTTCCCCCGAGATCACTGCGCTCGGAAGAGTGAAATCTTTTGACCATACCATCACTCCGTCCCTGTCACCGTTCCTCAATGAGACAACGTGCCTTTTCAGTTGCAGCCCCGGCACTATGGAACACACTGCCGGACGATGTTCGGGTCATCACAGAACTCATCCCATTCCGGAGGGCATGTAAAACCATCTTATTTAGGCATGCCTTCAATTGAGGCCCAGATACGGAACTGTCTATTTTCTTCCAATCGTTGATGTCTCATGTTCTACCTGTGATTCTATTGCTTTTATGTAACTGTTGCGTTTTTACGCAATTTTAATCTTGCCGAATGAACGTTATCTCGGCTGTATGTAAACCGCCCTGAGCCTGCTGGAAGGAGCGGTATACAAGATCGAGGAAATAAATAAATAAATAAATAAATAAATATGTTCACATGCAAATATCTTAATACAAATACAGAGAGATTCCTATGTGTGCATATACACATCAGCGCATAATGGTGGGATTTTAAAAAAAAAATGGCACCAGATTTCCTTCTTTCCCCAATGGCTTGTTTACAATCTTAATATTATAAAGTTTAAAATAAAGCCTTTCAGAGACCCCTAATGGTTCTCGGGTTTTCCTCTCTTGAAACCAGCTGGAAATCAGCTGTGTCTCCATGAGAGCATGAACAGCTGATCAGTTATTTCAGGTAAAGAGGGAAATCCCGAACTTTACATGACTGCAGGGCCACACAGTCAAGGGAAAATCCATTTTTTTCACCTGGAACCGAGATATTAAAGGACCTTTTTGAATCTGGTTTTGACTCTGTTGCTGTTATTGAGTGCACATTTAGCACAAACGTCATCTTTTAGCATGTTCTCTTCCGAATTATAGGTATTGTCTGGAAGCGCCCTAATTCTAGTATAGATGTATTGCCAATTCAACACTCAAATCACTATACACTGCTGTCCATTTCTGAAAAGGGTGGATAAATGGAAAAAGGAGTGGGCCTTCATAACAGCAGCTACACCTGCTGAAATTCCTTCTTTTACATACCTTTTAAAGGTGTGGAAATTCCATCCTCTCTTCACTCTCTGGCCATCCTTGTGAAAGCATTTATAAATACTCCAGAAAAGACAAGTCACATGTTGAGTATACGTTATTCAAAATCCTCGGGGCCCAAAGTGTTTTGGATCCCCCCCCCCCCCAGATTTTGGAATAACCGTACTTCTATTTACAATGATTTGATTTGATTTGATTTATTCGGCTTCTATGCCGCCACTCCCAGCAGGCTCGGGGCGGCTCACAACCAGGACACGATCAAAATATAAAACAACAACCGAAATACAGCATGAAAAGTACAGGATAAAACAAAGTATAAAAAACATCATTAAAATAGCAGGGTATGCAGCATTAAAACAACTGAAACAGTTTAGCACCATTGTAGCGACTTGAGGAGGAAGTTAATTCCAACCGGGGGTGCATCCCGCTAGGCCTACACCTGGAAGGTGAGCTGGAAGAGGTGGGTCTTGCACGCCCACCTGAACAGGAGCAGGTCATGAATGGCACGTGTAGCTGCAGGAAGGGCATTCCAAAGTGTCGGTGCAATAACCGAGAAGGCCCTTCGACGGGTGGCTGTTCTTTTGGCCACTTTGGCAGATGGGACGGCCAAAAGGTTGGTATCCTCCGAGTGAAGTGAACTCATAGGGCAATATGGGTCGAGACGGTCCCTCAGATACGCTGGCCCCAGACCGTGCAAGGCCTTAAAGGTAAGAACCAGCACTTTGAAGGTGATCCGGTGCTCAATTGGCAGCCAGTGCAGATCCTGCAAGGTAGGTGTTATGTGGCAACCTGCTGGGGTACCAGACAGGAGCCGGGCGGCAGTGTTCTGCACCAGCCTGAGGTTCCGGGTCACCGACAAAGGAAGGCCAACGTAGAGAGCGTTACAGTAATCTAGCCTCGAGATGACCGTGGCTTGGATCACCGTGGCCAGGTCATTCCGGGATAGGTAGGGGGCCAGTCTCCTTGCCTGTCTAAGATGAAAAAAGGCAATCTTGCTGACCGCAGAGCCCTGGGTCTCCATGGTCAGCTGGGAGTCCAAATGGACACCCAGGCTCTTTACAGAAGACGATGGGCATAACGCCGCACCGTCCAGGGTCGGAAGCTGGACATCCCCACCACCCGGGCGACCTAGCCACAAGATCTCCGTCTTCGCCGGATTCACCCTCAACCTACTGGCTTGCAGCCATCCAGTAACGGCCTCGAGGCAGCGCTGGAAATTATCGGGGACGGAACCAGGCCTGTCCTCCATCCTCAGAATGAGCTGAGTGTCGTCAGCGTACTGGTGACACTCACGCCCATAACTCCGCACCAGCTGTGCAAGCGGCTGCATGTAGATGTTGAATAACAGAGGGGAGAGAATGGCCCCCTGCGGAACTCCACAAACTAATGGGGAGCCCTCGGAGACCACCCCGCCCCTCCTCACACGCTGAGACCGCTGGTGGAGAAAGGAGGTCAGCCATTTAAGGGCTGTCCCCCTCACTCCAGCCATGGCCAGGCGGTGGATCAAAAGATTGTGGTCGACCGTGTCAAACGCTGCCGTGAGGTCCAATCACACGAGCAGCGCAGACCCGCCTTGGTCGAGCTGGCAGCGGAGTTGGTCTGTGATGGAGACCAGGACCGTCTCCGTCCCTTGCCCCGAACGGAAGCCGGACTGGAAGGGGTCTAGCCATGTTGCATCATCTAAGAAGGACTGCAACTGCTCCATTACTGCCCTCTCAACTACCTTGCCCAGGTACGAAAGATTCGACACTGGTCGGTAGTTGGAGGGAACCGCAGGTCATAGTGACGGTTTCTTCAGTAATGGAGCTACCACCGCCTCTTTAAGCACTCTGAAAGACTCCTTGCTCAAGGGAGCTATTTACGATGTTCAACAGAGGCCACGTAACCCCTCCAGGCAAGATCTAACAAGCCAGGAGGGGCACGGGTCGAGGGAACAGGTGGTAGGCCTAGTTGCAGCCACAATCTTATCAACAGCATCTGCGTCCAGTGGCTGAAACCGGTCGAGGGTGGGCCCGGCGGAGGGCCACGGAGTCTCAAGCTCCCTTACTGTATCAACTGTGGCCGGGAGATCCCGGCGGAGGCTCAGTATCTTGTCTGCAAAAAAGCTCTGAAAAGCACCGGCAGTAAGGGCCTGATCGCTATTTTTTGGGTCAGTAGGGACCGTCGTCAAGGACTGGATTACTTTGAACAATTGGGCCGGGCGTGAGCTGGCAGACGCTATCAAGGCGGAGAAATTTGTACTTTTGGCCGCCTTGACAGCATGCTCATAAGCTTTTTTAAATAGCTTATAAGCTGATAATGAGGCTCCGTCACGGAGTTCCCTCCACACGCTCTCTACCCGTCTCCTTTCCCGCTTCAGCGACCTGTGTACCACGGGGGTCGATGTTTGCGGGATATCTTGGAGATGGATCCAAGTCTAAATATGAAATTTATTTGTGCTTCATATCCACTTTATCCTCGTAACCTAAAGCTAATTTTATACACACTATTTTTCAATAAATTTGTGCATGGAACCATGTCTGTATACACTTAACCATTTGAAAGCAAATATGTCACTCTCCCAGCCACCCATGTGGACAATTTTGGATTTCCAGAGAAGGAATGCTCAACTAACTTTCAGAAGAATCTGCTAAGTATTCTACAGCACCTACTATGACTTAACCCTTAACTCTTCTTTCCATCACTATCCCTCACCCAAGAAAAAGCCATAGGCCACATTTAAAGCCAAACTTATGGTATCTCGACTGGCATTCTATTGGTTAGTCCCAAAGTAGATCCAAACAGACAGTTCTTGGAGAAGGAATACACAGAAAATTCCATTGATCCATTAAGACTGTTTTTGTTAAAGCAAACAACAGGATTTAGGACATAAATCTTTTTTTTTTTTAGTCAGGTGCATGAGCTAGCAAGTAGTGTCCCTGAACTAAGGAAGAAATTATTACATTCTATATCATTTCACAGAATTAAAAAAACAGATCTCTGACATCTATTTTTCCCCAAGTAATTTAATATTGCCATTATAATGGGATGTGACTTAAATCCCAACCGGGGTTAGCTGGGACTGGGCTCTGCCATACCTGCTGCCAGAGTTAAAAGCAAAAGATGCTTACATCCTTCCATTTTATATACGGAAGCTGACTGGGCAAATGACAGGATCAGCCCTGAAACTTTTTTTTGGGCTTTCTTAAGCACAGCTTCAGTTTGTACCCAGCCCAACCCAGGGGAGGTGCCCTCATCTAAGCCAGCTATGTTATTTTGACATGGGAGGCAAATCCATTCTATGTGTTCCCATTCCTGATAGTAAAATGGTAAGAACTGCCAGTTAAATAGCTGGCACCCAAAATCTGTTGCCTGTGATTGCTGCCATCCTAATGGCAGGCCTATCCCTGATTTCAATACACCCTTGGGACAATATACTCCAGCAAGCAGTAGATATGAGAGTTCAGGGCTTGCTGCACAGTGTGCCCAGCTATGTCCTTGAAAGACTTTTATGGATCTTCACCACCTGGCCTTGGCTACCTGAGATGGCCACCTTACTGTGTCATGGGCTAGGACCAACCCAGGGATTTCAGGCAGCAGCTTTGTTTCCTTTGGAAACTTTCTAGAACAATGGTAGGAAATACCTTTATAAACCTTAATTTAAAAATTCACAAAAGTTGCCCTGTGTCACCTTAAAGGAGGAGGTTGGGATCATGTAGTCCTCCAGACATCATTGAACAGCAGCTCAAGACAGTATAGCCAATAGGGAAGTGTAACTTGACTTTTCCCACTAGGCTGGTGAGTTTGGGAGTTCTTGATCCTGCCACAGGCAAATGTTGAGTCATCTAGTAGCATGAAAGGGTTGCTTTGTATTAGAAACCTTTTTTTAAAAAAATCACTGCAGTTGGAAAAAGACATGAAGGCTGAGAACAAATTGGGAGAGTGATCCCCCCCTTGTTAACCTACTGTTCTCTTAGCTGTGGGAAAAGGAAAGGTGGGTCTTGCTGGCACACTCCATTATCTTTGTTTGCTTCTTCAGTGTATACCCTTGGATGCCCATCGTCCATCAGCCTTGGCATGGGAGTAGAGGAGTCCACTCCAATCCAGGAGTCCCACTTAGCATACAACGGGGACTACTGATCAAGGGATGCTGTTGGTGGAATTGACTAATGGCCCCAGTTCTACCAGTGGCTGAGTCTCCATAATCTCATCTACTTTGTACCATCTATTCTACTTCATCATTGTCCACCAAACAGCCCAAAGTTATCCAGTTACCTCTTTAGAACCGCTCCAAAGACACAGGTTTCTTCGGGAGACTGAAAGCAAAGGAGAGGAAAAATATAACTTAGTAAGCTACACATCAGCAAAACTTGAAATTAATTTTGGGCAGTGTAGTAGGTACAAAGTCAACAGAAGCCAAATGAGATAGGGATGCCTAGTGGTTGGAAGGCATGCTGATTCTTCCATAGGGAATGTTTAGCTTATCTCGAAGATGATCTCTCTGTAAAGAGAAAACTTCCTTCTTGAGTGGCTACAGCTGCCATTTGCCAAAGTAAATAGCAATTTGCCAGTAGCCTGTGCATTTCCTTACACTATAGAGGAACACATCAGCTGATACAGGTTCTCACAGCCCAGTGCTGCAAGAAAGGGAGAGATAAACCCTTGAACTAAATCATTTACAAACAATACTTTAAAAGGTGAAGAATCCCTATTCTCTCGTGCAGTTTGCCACTTTTAAACCTGATTAAAATGACAACAAAACAAGGCTACTCTGGCTATTATCTAGATTGAACTCCTACATTGCTTTATCTTTGAGCTTCCTGGCAGAGGAGATTCCCAGACCACAGCCACTTGGTTTCAAAGATGAATTCAATAGAGAAACTACAAAGCAAATGTTTGGAGAATTGCGAGTTAGCCTATTGGACAATGGTATTTCAAGCCCTCGGCCAAACCATGTGCCATAACCTAGTTCTTGCTGAATGCTTAACAGCAAATGATTGTTCTTATAAATGGTAGCAATTTGTTCCAGGTTGGCTGAGAAGGATTTGCAGAAATGTCTTTGAGTCTTCTTTTAGCCATTGTTTTCCTCACCAGGGAGCACAACGATGAAGTTGCTGCTGTGATCACTAACCAGATCATCTACTGCACTTGGGCCGCCCAAATGTAAGGCTTTGTATAATGTAGATATTTCCTATAAAGCCCTAAACAGTTCAGGATCTGCACCTTGAATTGGGACAGGAAACTTATTGGAAGGCTGTGGAGTTGTTTCAACAGGGGAGTAGACTGCTCCCTGTAACCAGCTCCTGTAAGTTATTACCTATAAAGCCCTAAACAGTTCGGGACCTGCTTATCTCTGTGATCGTATCTTCCCCTATGAACCAGTGCATACCTTGAGATCATCTGGGGAGGCACTACTCTCTCTTCCTCCGCCTTCTCAAGCACGGTTGGTGGGGACGAGGGAGAGGGCCTTCTCGGTGGTGGCCCCCCGCCTCTGGAACTCCCTCTCTAGGGAGATCAGACAGGCTGTCCTCTTTTCAGAGTCAACTAAAAACCTGGATGTTCTGGTGTGCTTTCGATTAAGCAGTGCACCAGTAATGTTCCCTGTCCCTACTTTAAGTTCAGCACTTTACGTTCAGCCCTCTTATTGTCCACCTCAACATTTTGATGACATTATTCCCAACCCTGTCTATTTGATTGTTGCAGTTTTCTTGCTCTCCTCTTCAGGATGAATTGTACTTGTAGAGCCTGAACCGAAGCTATATTTTCTCAGCCATATTGTTTGATATTGTTTACAATTGTGTTTGTTTTTATATTTTATCTGATGTTTTTAATTTTGTGTTCTGTTTGTAATTTTTGGGCTTGTCCCTTGTAAGCCACCCCGAGTCCCCTTGGGGAGATGGTTGGCGGGGTATAAAAATAAAGTTGTTGTTGTTGGTATTATTAATAATAATAATATGCCATGTCTCTATAATACAATAATAAAAAAGAAAAATATGGAGTGTATTCAAAGTACACTGCACACGCAAGGTGGGGCTCTGCAGTCCTGGGAATGATAGTTTCACAAGGTCCATACCCTTCTCTGCGTGCATTTACACTATGGAATGAATGGTCTTAGACCCCACTTTAAATACCATAGCTCCATACTATGTGGTCCTGGGAGTTAATATGTTTTCCAAGGTCCATACCCTTCTCTGGATACATCTACACTGTGAAGTGAATGCAGCTGGACCTTACTTTAAATACCATAGAACCATACTATGCGGTCTTGGGAGTTATAGTTTTCCAAGATCCTCACCATTCTCTGTGGGGCAGCCAAGAGAGAGAGATTGCATCACCACTTTTCCTCCTTCCCTACTTCCTTGCTTCTGGAATTAGAGACATGTAACAACTGACATTTCAAAGAGCTGAAGTTTTTGACCCCAAAAAGGACACGAGGGGGGTGGGCGATGCCTACCAATTACAGTGCGATGGCAAATCTACTGAAAGAATGCTGAGTACAACTGAGTAACACGGATACATCTAACAGTGTGAAGCTAGAGAAATCATCCGTTTCATTTCAAAACTGAGCTCTACTCAACCAAACCCTTCCCTGCTTCAATGTGATGAAATCCTTGGTGGTATTTAGTGCCAACCCTATCTAATGAATATGATCCTGTAATAAAGTCCTGTAAAGTGAAAGACCCTGGAGTACCACTGTGGAGTAGGTGGTAGTGACCTAAATGGCTAAATACATAATCTGACCTGCTATAAAACAGTGTCCTGAGCCTATTTGCCGCTTTGCTGCTATGACAAACTTCGGTTGCTTCTAAATTAGTATTATCATTTAACAGTTCCGTTATATCCCAAGCAATCTTTTCTTTTCTTCTCAGAAACAAGTGTGGAAACTGAACAAAAAACATCCTTCTTTGTGGTAAGAAGCCACAGGAAACAGATTGGGGAGGGGAAACTTTGCTGGGCAAATAGTGCATCAAACAATGAGCTTCCTGCTTTTATAGGAGAAATGTGATCTCTCCAGGGAGGTGATTGCTGAACCAAAGCGCAGGAAGGGAATGACTTCTAGTCCTTCCCAAGAGAGTCTGTTTATGATTGGGATCGGTTTGGGTTCGATTTGCTTGCAGCTGGGGATATATTTCTCCACAGCCATCCGCTCTCCCAGCCCCCATAACTCTCAAATCCGTTCCCCTCTAACAGAAGTCATTTCCTGGTGCTTTCAAACTCTGCCTGTGAAATGTGTTATTCAGAGCAGGGAGGCATGTTTCTAGCAGTAGCTGCTGCCCTTGTAGAGAATGTCAGCCTATGACTCAAGATCAGCCTCTGAGGACCTCGCATATATTATCCTCAGCAGTGTTAATTCCCTAGGTTTTGTGTCACGGAGGTCTTAAACCTTACTGTTGGCGCGCAGCAAGAAACCAAGCCAAGTGTACTGCACTGCATTCACTCCAATACACGCACAGCATTTTACAATTTGTAATAATTTCAAATCAGGATACATTGGCATTGCCTATTCTATGGAAGAGTACCAGCAGTCTAGTGGTAAAATTTAAGCTGCCTGTTATTCTTGTGATAGTCCCTATAGCAATGCATGTGTGTTTTCCAGTCGCCCGTTGGCTTATGATGACCCTATGAATTTCTTAGAGTTGTTTCATACAAGAAATACTGAGAGGTATTTTTGCTTATTCCTTCCTCTGAAATATAGCCCACCCTACTGCTCTTTGTTGGCAGTCTCCTATCCAAGTACTAACCAGGGCTGATCCAAGATCTGATGGGATTTGGCTTTTTTAAGGTCTCTAACAATGCCATTTCTTACTGTATTGTCAAAGGCTTTCATGGACAGAATCACTGGGTTGTTGTGTGTTTTCCAGGCTGTATGGCCATGTTCCAGAAGCATTCTCTCCTGACAGCATTCTCATCTGTAACAGGCATCCTCAGAGGTTGTGAGGTCTGTTGGAAACTAGGAAAATTGGGTTTATATCTCTGTGGAATGTCCAGGGTGGGAGAAAGAACTCTTGTCCGTTTGTGGTAGGTGTGAATGTTTCAATTGGCCACCTCTATTAGCATTTAATGGCCCAGTAGTTTTCATGGTCTGGCTTCTTACTGCCTGGGGGGGGGGGAATCCTTTGCTGAGGGGTGATTAACAGTCCCTGGTTTATTTGTATCTGGAGTTCCCCTGTTTTTGGGTGTTTTTTATTTACTGTTATGATTTTAGAGGGTTTTTTAAAATACTGGTAACCAGATTTTGTTCATTTTCATGTCCACATACTTGTGGATTTCCATGGCTTGACATGGTAGTTATTAGAGTGGTCCAGCATTTCTGTGTTCTTAATTGATATGCTTGTGTCCAGGTTGGTTCATCAGATGCTCTGCTATGGCTGACTTCTCTGGTAGAGTTAGTCTGCAGTGACTTTCATGTTCCTTGATTCGTGTTTGGGCAATGGTGCATTTGGTGGTCCTTATGTAGACTTGTCCACAGCTGCATGGTATATAGTAGACCCCTGCAGAGGTGAGAGGATCCCTCTTGTCCTTTGCTGAACATGGACAATTTCAACAGAAAGGAAGAAACCATGAAAATGAACAAAATCGGGGACAGCTAATCCCCTCTCATCAAAGGATCCCCCCGCAAGGCAGTAAGAAGCCAGACGTGAAACTGCCAGGCCATTAAATGCTAATCAAGGTGGCCAATGGAAACATCCACACCTACCACAAACAGACAATAGTTCCTTCTCCCACCCTGGACCTTCCACAGATATAAAAACCCAATTTTCCTAGTCTTCAACAGACCTCACAACCTCTGAGGATGCCTGCCATAGATGCAGGCTAAACGTCAGGACAGAATGCTTCTGGAACATGGCCACACAATCTGGAAAACACACAGCAATCCAATTTCTTATTGTTACTGTGTGCCTTCAAGGCATTTCTGACAATGGGGACCATAGGGTTTTCTTGGCAAGACATGTTCAGAAGAGGTTTGCCATTATCTTCTTCTGAGGATTAGAGAATATGCAGTGAAAGAGCATGCAATGGATTTCATCAAACCCTAGTCTCTAGAGTTGTAGTCCAATACTCAGATCTCAAAACTCGACTCTCTGTTTAATAAAAGTAGTTTTTGTTAAGATAATGGATCTTGTCTATTCTAGACCAAGTCTTCCCAAGAGTCTTCCAATTACAAAAAGACCGCAATTCACTGTTATCAGGAAAATCCATTTACTTTGTAGCTACTGTAGGGATTGCTAATAACCAAAGAAGGAACCTGGAGATGGAAAGGAGCAGCAGCAGCAGCAACAAAAACAGCAACAACATAACAATAGCAACAACATAACAACAACAACAGACAGATAGACAGACAGACAGAGTTTTGGATCACAATACTCCTGACCTCATGATCGTGAGGGAAAAAACAAAGTATGGATCGTCGATATTGCAATCCCAGGCCATAGCAGAATTGACAAGAAACAACTGGAAAAGCTGACACGATATGAGGATTTGAAGATGAGGATTTGAAGTTCGAACTGCAAAGACTCTGAAGCCAGTAAAGGTGGTCCCACTAGTGATCACCACACTGGGTGTAGTGCTTAAAGACCTTGGCCTGCACTAAAAAACAATCGACACTGTCAAAATTACTATCTGTCAGCTGCAAAAGGCCACCTTACTCAGATCTGCATGCATTATTCACCAATACATCACACAGTCCTAGACACTTGGGAAGTGTCCAACGTGTAATCCAATACAAAAACCAGCATAGTGATCTTATTTGCTGTGTACTAATCTTGTTGTGTATCAAATAATAATAATAATGTTATTATCAGCTGCTGCAAGGAAATTGAGCAAATAGACTACAAAAAGAGGCACAACTCTGTGGCCCAAATGATTCATTGGAACTTATGTCACAAGTACCACCTGTCAGTAGTCAAGAACTGGTGGGATCATAAACCTGCAAAGGTAGTGGAAAATGAGCATGCAAAAATACTGTGGGACCTTCAAATCCAGACTGACAAAGTTTTGGAACACAATATACCAGATCATGATTGTGGAAAAGAAAAAGTTTGGATTATTGATGTCACCATACCAGGTGACAGTTGCATTGACCAAAAACAACAGGAAAAACTCAGCCATTATCAGGACCTCAAAATCGAACTGCAAAGGCTCTGGCATAAATCAGTACAGGTGGTCCCAGTGGTCATTGGCACACTGGGTGCCGTGCCAAAAGATCTCAGTCAGCATTTGGAAACAATAAATATTGACAAAATCATGATCTGTCAACTGCAAAAGGCCACTTTACTTGGATCTGAACACATCATTCGAAAATACATCACACAGTCCTAGGGACCGCCTCACCCCCTACCAACGCCAGAGATTACTCTGTTCAGAAGATCAGAATCTACTTGAAGTACCCAACTTTAAAACTTTTCATTTGATGGCTACTAGGCGTAGAGCATTCACGGTGGTGGCACCTCTGGAATGCCTTGCCAGCGGAAACACGAGCCCTCCGAGAGTTAGTTTCCTTTCGTAGAGTTTGTAAAACTTATCTTTTCCGGCTAGCATTTGAATCCTGTTGATTGGTGGATTGGAAACTCTCTTCGTTTCTAAATGTAATGTACTGTTTATGCATATTGTAAAGCACTCCGAGCCTTCGGGGAGTGGCGGTATACAAGTTTGATTAATAATAATAATAATAATAATAATAGATGCTTGGGAAGTGTTCGACATGTGATTTTGTGATACGAAATCTAGCATATAGATCTCATTTGCTGTGACATACTGTGTTTTTGTGTCAATAATAGTATGTTTATTTATACCCTGCTTTTTCTCTCCACAAGGAGGCTCATCCATGGCCTTTGCTGAAGATCTGATCTTGAGCTCCACTCCACCATTGCTTTCAGCTGCGTATAAGAAAACTATCTTTTTTGCCTTGCCCTCATAACTAAATCAGAACAAGAATACATATTTATTTATTTATTTGCTATATTTGTATACCGCCTTTCTCAGCCCACAGGTGACTCAAAGGCCTGGTGGAAATGCCGAAAAAAATATGTTAAAAAATATTTTCTAGGTGTTTTCCCAGAAATTTTTTAAAAATAAAAAATGAATGATGAAGAAATGCTTAAGGTAAACTTTAGCACATTTAATGCCCCCCCCCCAAAAAAACAAATTTCTTAAAACTTCTTAATAATAAGGATTTTATGTAGGACAATGTATAGCATCAGATTATTACAATTTCTGTCCTTCCTTCATTTTTTGATTATTTTTGCTATGTTTTCTTTAGATAAAGGGGTACAAGGAGAGACAAAATAATTATTCTGGGTTTTTTTCTGGTTTTATTGGGGACTTTTTGCTTGCTTCTCATCAGGACCTTAAAACTGGTAAAATTATTTAAAATGCATATTGTAATTATTTTTTTGAATAAGCTTTAAGTACTTCTGCTATATTGAACATGATAATTTTATGTCTAATGAAGTTATATACAATGTGTTTTATGCCCCTAAAGTAAAAACATGATTTTAAATACATTCTTCATCCTCACAATCCCTATTTTTTTCTGAAGAAAAAAAGTTTGCTTTTGTCGCATGTCTTCAACATTTATGAAAATATTACATGTCTAGGAAGCACTGGGAGTGGTATGCTCTTACATGGTGTCTAACCTGTCCTGTAAAACATGCTATTCAACTGAGATCTGGGAAATGTTTACTATAAATATACTTTGAATAATGAATTCAGTATCAGTTAATTATTGTTCAATATACTGGAATGTAGACACAGAAATTGAATAACTGCATAGTCAAGGAGTTGGTACTTCCACTGCCTTTTCCCCTTTTGGGGCAAGGGAGCTAAGTCAGCCATTGGCAAGCATCCTAAAATATATGACATCTAGAACTGAAATTAAAATATATGGCATCTTTGAACGGAGTTGAACTGAATTTAACTTTTGCAGTTTTTGTTATTTGTGGATTTAAATACCATAATATGTTTTATTTGGCCCGGTGAGGCCTCATCACACTAGAGAAAAAAATCCACTTAAAATCCGGTTTCTGCCTCCTGCAGAATTCAGGGGGTTGTAGTTTAGGAAGGAGACTTTAACAGCCTCACTAAACTACAAACCCCAGAATTCTGCAAGAGGCAGAAACCGGATGTTAAGTGGATTTTTTCTCTAGTGTGATAAAGTGTCATCGAGAGTGATTCTGGGAAGTTGACTATAGAGCAGGCCTGGGCAAACTTCGGCCCTCCAGGTGTTTTGGACTCCAACTCCCACAATTCCTAACAGCCAGTAGGCTGTTAGGAATTGTGGGAGTTGGAGTCCAAAACACCTGGAGGGCTGAAGTTTGCCCAGGCCTGCTATAGAGCCACCCTGAAGGACCTAACAATTCCTAGAGCAGTATTCTCTAAAAGTAGTATTTTTAAAAAATCACATTTTCCCACTTTCAAGTGGGTCCTGCTCCCCCAACCCCACAAAAAGTAGAAAGCCTACAGTATTTTGCTCACACCATACGGTGAGGACACTCCACTAAACCATATACAGCTCATTGGGTTGAAGACGCATTGTAAAGTTTCCCCAATTTCTTCTATCTAGTTCATTCTAGTTTTCTGAATCAGTGGACCTTTAGCTGTTTGTATCAGCTCCCTTCCCATCTCCCTCCACCAAAATTCAAGATGACTTCCTTGATTCACCAGTGTATGGATATTTCATCTGAATGGATCTAAATGGATGCTGCCTCTCTCCAAAAATCACTTGGCTCCCCTACTGTAATCTCAAAGGAGTAGCTGTGCAGTTCTGTTGTGGTAAAAACAAGAAAATGTTCTATAGCCACTTTGAAAACATCAACAAAATTATTGAGAATATGAACTTTCATGAACTATCGTCCATTTTATTCACTATACTAGGCATTGTCCAGAATTTGGGTGGGGGGAGGTGATTGAGAGTGCACAAGACAATTAACATAATTATAGACAATTAACATAATTGTCACGTCAGTACTTTCAATACTTAATTTCTCTCTGGCCTCATTGTGCAGAATCCCATGCATACTTAGTACTATCCAGAATTTCTGGTATACCTAAGTAAAAGTATATACACATCTGATGCCACAGGCTGTAGTCCATGGTTTTCTGTGATAATGAAAGTTGTTACGGTGTCTCAGGTCTCTTAGTTGTTTATACTAGTTTCAGGGCATAGAGAGAGTCTTGTGATAGAAGAACATGTACCAAAAGGCTGCCAAGGAGCTTTCCCCAAGGCAGAAATGTTGGGAATCATGGCCAGGAGAACTGCCACAGCTAGTTGGCAGTGCAAAGATATTTTTGGCTACAGCTAAGTGTGTATCATGAAGACAACCTTAGATTTCATCTACTACATCATTACATGGGCTTGTTCCCATGTAAGCCACCCCAAGTCCCTTTGGGGAGATGGAGGTGGGGTACAAAAATAAAGTTGTTGTTATTCTTATTCTTATTATTCTTATTATTCTTACACTGTAGACTTCAGTGCTGTGAAATCCCAAGATTTGTAGTTTGACAAGGCACCAGTACTGCTAAAGTCCTTGTACAACTACAACTGCCATTATTTCATAGCACCGAATCATTAAATTTATGTCAAACTGCATTAATTCTATAGTGTATTATTATTTGAAACAGAACAAGATGAGTCCACAGCAAATAAGATCACTCTGCTAGCTGTTGTCTTGGATCACACGTTGGACACTTCCCAAGTGTCTAGGATTGTATGATGTATGGGCAAATAATTTGTGTAGATCCCTGTAAAGTGACCTTTTGCAGCTGGCAGATGGTGATTTTGTCAGTGCTGATTGTGTTTAAGTGCAGGCCAAGGTCTTTAGGCACTGTACCCAGTGTGCCAATCACCTGTGTTATCACAGTGTATTATTATTACTATTATTAACTTGATTGATACCCCGCCTTTCTCCCTGTGGGGATTTAAGACAACTAACAATACCCAGCTGTTGGGATTGTGATTGAGAGGTGTGTGTGCAATGCTGGCTTCTACAGAAAAGCAAGAAACTGCCCTGCATCTCTTAAGGAAGTGGTCTGGGGCATATCCTGCGGAGGCCCACGAGGAATGGAGTCCACCCAAGGAAATCCTTCCATCTGCCTCCCCTTCCTGCCACTGTCCCCATGCTCTCTAGAACAGACACACCGGCGGCTGCTGTGCTCAGCCTTGAAAAGATATGGGAAGCCAAGCTGAGAAATACATTCCCTGGAAGTTTCACCTTTGCTCTGCAGGGCATTGTTACGCACCAATCCCACTTTGACCCTATATGGAAGTATCCAAGGATTTATGACGTAAAGTGTGAAGTCAGCACAAATGAGATAAGATGCCAATATGGCGGAGGGTGTGAGGCTGAGTTTGCTTTTGATTTAGCACAGCAGGCAGAGTTTGCTTATTTTTTTTCTTCCATTTAGATTAACCTTTGTTTGCTTATTACGTGTTCTGAGTCCACTGGAACTAACCAACCTCTTAAAGGTGCAGATACACCTTCAAGGATTTTCCTGACCGGCCCCATGATGCCTTTCTGTGCCACAAATGTTCGTATTGCAAAGGTACTCTGGGCCTTTGGGATCCACTGAGGTTTGTTTCCAAACCCCCAGGTAGATACCAAAACTCATGATACTGAAGTCTCATTATATACAATTACATAAGGTAACGGTTTCCCCTTGATATTAAGTCTAGTCATGTCCGACTCTGGGAGGTGGTACTCATCTCCATTTCTAAGCTGAAGAGCCAGCGTTGTCTGTAAAGACCTCCAAGGTCATGTGGCCAACATGACTGCGTGAAGTGCCGTTATCTTCCCGCCAGAGCTGTACCTATTGATTTATTCACATTTGCATGTTTTCAAACTGCTAGGTTGGCAGAAGCCGGGTTAACAGCAGGAGCGCACCCCACTCCCTGGATTCAAACCACCGACCTTTTGGTCAGCAAGTTTGGCAGCTCAGCGGTTCAACCCGCTTTGCCCCATAGTATAACAGTATCCTGTATATAAAATTTAAACATTGTTTAAATTTGGGTTTCTTTATATGTATTATGAAGTCAGGGATGGCTGAATAGATACAGATGACTGACTGTATCTACAATCTACTCAGTCCCCCATCTTTTTTGAAAGCTCTTGAAATAGGGGCAGGAATCACACACCCTTCCAAATGCCAGTGGATTACACTTCTCAGC
Organism: Anolis apletophallus; assembly: GCA_030556195.1. Taxonomy (NCBI): domain Eukaryota; kingdom Metazoa; phylum Chordata; class Lepidosauria; order Squamata; family Anolidae; genus Anolis; species Anolis apletophallus. Next base: position 125,527,426 of record JARBWK010000001.1, on the reverse strand, counting down.
ACTCCTCAACATTGGCTATTGTGGCTACAGTTGATGGGAGTTGCTGTACAGCTATATCTGGAAGGGCACTATTCCCACCCCTTCTCTTAAAAGGTCTTATAACAAACAGAACATGTACACAGATTATAGTTGCTAAATAATGCACAGCATCCAGATGACATTTTCCTGTCCAGTGCATTTCCCTCCAAGGAGAGGAAACTGTATGACACCATCAATCAAACCACAACATTGCATTTCTGGTAATATGTGATTCATCCATCGTCCATGCCCTTCTCCCATTGCAATCTCAGCTGTTTATATGTTCCTGCTATTTTGATTGTGATGATGAGAATGTGCCAACTACATCTTCAAAATAATTAGGGATCGTGTGATTCCCGTGTTTTTAATCCTGTGTCCAACAATGACCTTTCTGTGTACAATTATTTCCTGTCCCCTTGTTTTCTTTAGTTTTCATGGAAGATGCATATTTATAACTTCTAATACAGTACTGAGGACCTCAAGGTAGATATGTACCTGTATCCTAACCCTTGCACTATGTATTTTGTGCTGGTGTAATTTTCATGGATGTTATGCTAAGTATTTTATGATGATGCGTTTTAACTGTGTTATGCCCAGCCTTGAGCCATGGGGAGAGGCAGGCAACAAAATAATAACAACAATAATAACAAAGTTCCGAGAAGTGCTGCCTTCTGGAGCATATGGATTGATGTTCCGTCCAAATTAAGGCTTTTCTAGTGCTTAGTGCACACTTTACGAACATACCTCTAATATCCTAGGCCCTTGGGAAGAGCCTGGTATTCAGAAATGAATCCCAAACACTTTGACCTAATGTGCATGTGTGCTGTGATGTTATGTGCATATTAGAATAGCATCATCAGCAATAACAATAATAATAATAATATAAGTGACAGGACATACATGCACTCAGACTTTTTTTCATGTCAGGAACGACTTGAGAAACTGCAAGTCACTTCTGGTGTGAGAGAATTGGCCATCTGCAAGGACGTTGCCCAGGAGTCCCCCGGATGTTTTGCTATCCTGTAGGAGGCTTTCTCATGTCTCCGCATGAGAAACTGGAGCTGACAGATAGGAGCTCACCCCGCAGTCCTGCTGGCACAAAAATTTAATCGTACCCATTGTGCCACCGGAGGCTCAGGTAATGTCAGTGCCCAACTCATATAATTGCTTCCTAAACTTGGTGCCCTCTAGATTTGTTGGACTCCATCCCCAATGTACATGCTATCTAGGGATGATGGGGATTGAAATCCAGCACAGAACTAGCTCTATCTATCATAAAGGCAAGTAGTTTCCTGTCTATTCCAGGAGACATAATATATCATGACAGTTGGAAGATCAGGCTTAGTATGGCTTTTAAGTTAAGAATAGTAATACATAGGAGACTTGTGGTTATTGGAAAGGCCTCCAAGATTCTATTCACAATGTTGTTTTTGTCCTCACCTCATTCATAGGATCATAGAGTTCGAAGGAACCACAAGAAGCATCTAGTCCAGGCATAGGCAAACTTGGGCCCTCCAGTAAGCTGTTAGGAATTGTGGGAGCTGAAGTCCAAAACACCTGGAGGGTACAAGTTTGCCCACTGCTGATCTAATTCAACCTGCTGCCATGCAGAAATGCATAACTAAAGCGCTCCTCAAAACTGAATCAACTTTCTATCTAACTCTGCAAAGTCCCCCAAGGGTTTACCATGCTACCTCCCTTCCCTTAATGAATGGGGTAAAATTAGGCAAATGCATTTGGGGTATCGTAATCAATGAGGCTGCAATTGGCTCAGGAAGGAGGGAGAGAAAGGACCCTACTCTGGAAAAATTGGTGTACATAATATGATGCTCTGTCTGTCTGTCTGTCTGTCTCCCGTTCCAATGCCCATCCAAGTTTCCCATCGCCTGAAAACTATTTCAGGATCCTGTACTCCTGCTGCCTGGCCTGATCCCAAGGAACGAGGGCAAATGACTAGTGGTTCAAACTTCTGAGTCCTGTGGTGGGTGAAACTTCCTCAAGGCATTACAAAACACCCACTGGGTAAATTATGTGTATGCTCCCCGCAAGGCATGTGAGCAGTACATATGGCAGACGTTCGATAATCCCTCTGCAGAAGTGAGAACGTTCACATTTGAAAAGGGCCTGAGGTTGATTATTACTAATGCAGCCCTATGCTAGGCACGTTTTCAAAGCAGCCCAGTGCTGGGCACGTTTTCTCAGGAGCAAGGCAGCGGCGTTCAGTGCAATTTATTTCCATGCATTTATGCACAAGACTATATGATACATGATAATGTAGTAATTATCGATGGTGATGGTTCCTGCTATATATATATCATTGTTGTTGTGTCCTTTCAAGTCATTACACACCTATCTTAAACCTGTCATGGGGATTCCTGGGGCTGGAAGTGTGTGACTTGTCCAGGATCACCCCTATAGGGTTTCATGGCCGAGCAATAATTCGAACCCTGGACCCCAGAATGACAGTGTGCACCTATGCTAATTTTTTGTGTGTCAGGAGCGACTTGAGTAATTGCAAGTCGCTTCTGGTGTAATAGAACTGGCCGTCTGTAAGGACGTTGTCCAGGGGACGCACAGATGTTTTACTATCCTGTGGGAGGCTTCTCTCATGTCCAAGCATGAGAAGCTGGAGCTCACCCCACTTCCCGGATTTGAACCGCTGACCTTTTGGTCAGTAGTCCTGCCGGCACACGGGTTTAACCCATTGCACCACAGCTCTTATTGAATGAATGCAGCTTGGCAGCACTTTAAAAAGCTATAGCTCAATGTTATAGAATCCTGGGAGTTGTCGTTTGGTGAGGTAAAGTTACAATGCCTGTGATTCCATAGCATTGAGCCATTGCAGTTAAAAGTGGAGTCCAACTGCATTCATTCGACAGTGCAGATGTACCCTTAGTCCTATGCTCAATGGATTTGTATTTGCCATCTCTGCTTCCAATTGGAGGTTGCCACCCTATTTTCCTGAGTGCAAGCTCCATTGCCCCCAATGGCATTATTTCACAACAATCCATCCAAGATGGATCTGCTATGGGCTGGCACTGCCAAGAGTTACACTGTAGAATTAATGCAGCTTGGCACCACTTTCATCGCCATGACGCAGTGCTGTGGAAGCCTGGGAGTTGTAGTTTGGGTAGGCACTAGTACTCTTAGGCAGAGAAGGCTAATGTTCTTGCCAAAAATGACAACCAGGATTCCATAGCATAGCGTTCAGCCATGGGATTTAATGAGGTGTCAAGATGCATTCCTTCTATAGTGTAGATTAGCAGATGCACCCGGAGGCAAGGAAGATATGGAAAAGAGAGCAGAAAGGGGAACTGGTTTGAGGAATCAGAAAAATGCCGGATGCAGCCTCCTTCCCCCTCTTTTTTTTCTCTGCCTAAGGAGGAAACTCCCTTGAAACGCCAGAAGCAGTGCCTTCCCTGTTGCGGGGCGGGTCCCAAGCAGGAGGGAGGCCTTCTATGGCCAAATATAGGCATGCGAGGGACCAGCTGGGCCACCTGGGCCACCACCAGGACACCGCCTTGCCTCAGCCTTCCTCCCACGGGTTTCGGTTGCCTCCTCGCTTCCTGAATGTGTGAAAGGAGAAAAAAATCGGCCTATGAACTCAGGGGCTCAAGTGGTGGCCAGAAATGTCTTTGAAACCGAGGGTACATCTACACTGTAGGATGGATGCAGGTTGCCACCACTTTCACTGCCAGGGCCCAATGATAATTGGAATCATGGGAGTGGTAATATGGTGAGGCACATGCTCTCTTTGGCACAGAAGGCTACAGACTTTGTAAAAGTACAATTCTCAGAATTTCATAGTATTGAGCCATGGCAGTTCAAGGGGTGTAAACTGCATGCGATTTACAGTGTAGAGCAGACACGGGCAAACTTCAGCCCTCTAAGTGTTTTGGACTTCAACTCTCACCATTCCTAACAGCCAGAGGCCCTTTTTGTTTTCCTCCTCAGCCGCTGAGAAAATAAAAGGGCCTGAGGCTGATAGGAATGGTGGGAGTTGAAGTCCAAAACACTTAGAAAGCTGAAGTTTGCCCATGCCTGGTGTAGACACACCCTGAAAGACATAGAACCAGTTGCTCCTTCAGAAGAAAGATTCAAAAGTTCCACTGGGCATGAGCAGAAAGCTTTGCCCACGGCCTGCCCTCCTTCCAATTGTGATGGGGAAAGGTTCCCTATGGACAAAGCATAAAGAAATCTATATATTCGTCAGAATGCTTCTGGAACATGGCCATACAGCCCGGAAAACTCACAGCAACCCAGTCTATCTTTTTTAAAGCAATATAAATATTAGATTGTAAACCAGGGGGCAAATTAATTATTTGTAAGCTGCGCTGAGAGCCTTTGTGGCTTTCTTTGTGGGTACACATACCCAAAATAAAGAAATCTCATTGTACAATTTGCAAAGTGAGTCATTTTCTAACATATCGCTTCTATCACCAAGATACCCATTAACACCAACACTAAAAAGGTAAAATGAATTCTCCGCCTTAAAATATATACATCAAAAATATTTCTGTCATCCTGTTAACTTTTTGTCTTAAATAACTTCTCGGTTCCACCTTACTAACCCGCAAGTCTTTTATACATTTCTTTTCCCATTCTAAATGATGCAAATGGTTCTTATTCAATGCCACTTGGCTTCCCCTTTATCAAAGCAAGGCATGATTTTTGGAGAGCTCCAATCGGGGAGCCCCAGGGCTTCTGTGCCACGCTTGGCACCCAAACCTCCAGTGGATGGCAAGATGACAAGGACGCTGTAACCCACGTCGCAGGACAAGGGAGAGGCGCATGTGTGTGTGTGTGCCTTACTCTCTGTGGAGTGGCAGGAAGGTTTTGAAGCAGAGAGGCAGCACACTTTGCAAGGAAGAGGAACCCAGGCTACATCCTCAGCCTGAAACTGCCCCTTGGCCCTCTCCCTCATGCACCACAGGCACAAAAAACAGGAAAGTTGGCCCTTGGTGGCTAGAAATGGACACCTGGCAAGCCTTTGGGAGCTGGTGCTGGTTTTGCTTGCCTGTTTTGAGCACAGCAAGCACCTTCTTTCCAGCTTGCTGCTTTTTTTGTTTTGTTTTTTTGTTCTTTTGCTGCATTTCGATGATGCCAGAGAGGCACACATGCCAACTCTTCAGAGAGAGGTCGTAGCTAGGCTGCGTTGCTCTCAGCCCCAGAGGGGTTTGCTGTTCCTTGTTGAGCTATACTTGGCCACAGATCAGTCACCTTTGTCCATCCAATCGCAGCCACCACACATGCTTTGGGAGGGCGGGGTGCCAAGCAAGCAAGGCCCCATCTACACTGATCATTTAATGCAGTTCACAATTAGCTTCCAACTGTGGCAACCAGGGCCCCTTCGACAGAGCTCAATAAAATCCCAAATTATCTGCTTTGAACTGGGATATATGGCAGTGTGGACTCAGATAAGTCAGTTCAAAACAGACACTGTGAGTTATTCTGCCTTGTTATATGGTTATATGGCTGTGTGGAAGGGCCCTAGGCAAAGTCCTCCAAAATGGGTGCAAGCAAACCCTTAATGTGTATCTGTGCTTTGTGTTATCACCATCCAACTGGTCCCAGGATTTCCTGTGTAATCACCCTGCACAGCAAAAGTGCCTTCTTCAATACTGATTTCAATGGAAGGAGTCACTAAAGACATGGTTATCAATGGAAAGGGCCACGAGGCTATGCTGATTCCACACAATTAACGGCAAGCTCTGTGGCCTGGTGGACTTTTGGATCAATGGCGGGGAAGTCATTCAAAGGTTGTGGGTTCCAGTCCTGCCAGAGTTGATAGTTCTGACTCATCACTACTACAGAATCCCTTATACAGGTTCCCGGGAAAGGCTGCGCCTCACTTCCAGGCTCACAGCCATTGTCTGCTGCAGACCACCGAATGGCAGTCTCCTCCTCTTCCTCCCCCTCCTCCAGGGATGGCTGGCCTGGGGGAAGCCGGAGAGCAGCAGCATGAAAAAAGAGCAGTCTGTGGGGACTGAGCATGAAGTGCCCTCCCCTTTTCTCTGCGTGGTTTGGGTGGGGCCCCTCTGCCTTGGCGCACCACCCATGTGGAAGGGGAACCGGATTCTCTCCATTGTAGCTCTCCATTCAGCTCTGAATATTCTCCTCTCATAAGAATCAGAGCAGCAGCAGACTCATCTCTCTATCTCTCTCTTGGCTGCTCCAAAGGAAACACACCCTCCTGTCCAGCACAAAAGAATCTGGGAGGAATGCACATGCTTGCAAGGAAAGAGCCCCACGCTGGAGCATGCACACACCCCACTGGAAAGACCTGGAGGACAAAGACGTCAGTCGCTGGGGTTTGGAGCATTTCTCAGCTTTTCTTTCCCCCCACCCCTGCAGTAAAGAAACTAGAAACAAAACCCTCCTCACCAAGCGCACACGAGTTATGCTGCGCGTGCCACTTCCTCCTCCTGCAATGATGTGTCACTTCACAATTCAACATGGCATCTGTGGTTGGAAATGGAGGAAAGAGCAAGAAAAACAAGGGGTGTTGAAATCACAAAACGTTTCCAACTCCGGGAAGGAAGCAGGACCTGCTGACCTTGAGAGGCTTGCCCATGGGTCTTCCTCCGCTAGTTATGCTTTGAGTTTCGGTGGTCAGAAAGGAATTGGCTCTAAATATTATATTGTCACTCGCGGGAGTGCCCTGCTTACTTACTCGGTTTATCTTCTCCCCAAAGATAAGATTGTGTATCCCTGGCAAATAATGTGGCAAAAATCCGAGTGAATTCTCAATATTATGTTGCAGACAAATTCAGAAACTCTTAAAATGCGTAAAATACTTTTTTCTTTTAAAGTCACAATACTTCCTCTAAATGTTCTCAGTTTAAAATAAATAAAAGCTCAGAGTTAACATGGTTAAAGTGCCAATAGAGAGGGCAGGACATAAAGACCATATAAACAAGGGGTGGGGGAAGGCTGTGCCCTATTCAATCATTCCTCACCCTTCAAGGTTACTTGAAAGCCTATGATATGGTTGCTTGATACTTTGTACTGACATATTGCTACTGCCATATAAGGAAGGCGAATTGAAAGTGTCAATGACTACATGTGTAAGAGTCAAAGTGCCTTGCATGGGTCAACAATAATAATCTCAGTCCCCTTCCACATGTGATGTTTGCTTGTGTAAAATTGGCATTTTAATCTGATCAGTGCCTATGATGTTGAGTACAGAACTGAAAATGGAAGGGTATTGGGTTTTTTTTACATGTTTCCTGCCAATAGGTTTCCCATAAGCACTCAATGGGCCACTATGAGAACAGAAAGCTGGACCAGATCCATCATGGCTCGGTTTATCTGCTTATGCAACAATTTCCCAAAATTGAAGAATCCCAAGTAATCTTGCAAATATTCCCTTGGAGTGGAGCAGTCGATACCAAACGAATCATCCCTTTGCCATTCTATGATGTGTCTGATTCCCACTGATGCGCTGGTTGTTACTCATATTGCAGCCTTCTGCTATTGGTAGCTTAATTCTCAGTTGACTTGGCAGGCTGCTTCCCAAATTAGGAAGACAAGAGGGTTAGGCTTCCGTGGGAAGGAAGAGCTTAGTCACCTGCTCATAGGCGAGGCCTGGTTATTTTCCTAGGTGTGTGCAGAGAACAAGGATGGGCAGGGCCTGGCTGTTTTACCTGTGTTTGGATCTGGAGCTTACCAAAAGGAGGTGTCTCCCTCTTTTCTCTGAGCTTGGATCCAGCTGATTGCTGTCAATAGCTAAAATGCCTTCTTTGGGGGGGGGGGGGGGTGAAATGAAAAGCAAAAGGCTGCGGGTTTTTTTGCTAACTGCATGGCAAGCCCAACCCCCCCCCAACACACACACACACTTTCATACAGAGAATAAGAAATTGGAGGCAAAATATGCTTCACTTCTAATGCTATGAAAAGCGGTTTCTATTGTTAGGCAGAACCCAGCAGGGCAAGGATTCATACATAGATTTCCTGATGCTCTGCAGAACTTGAAAGAGACCCCACAGCCAAGGGCAGGGCTACTCTTTTCATATCTTGAGCAGGCTTCCTCCATTTCCATATCTATCACTTTAAAAGGAGAGAAAACCTGGGGCAGCTTGGACCACATGGGTTGCCTGGGGTTAGTGGGTTGTGCTCTGCTTCATTCAACAGAAACACCTTGTGCATCACTTTCTGATCCAAAGTTTCTTAAAGGCCTGATGCATCATGGCGCATTGTGGAGTCTCCCCTAATTGAATAGTAATTGCACGGTCATCTTTGCAGACTGGATTACCCAGTTTCCTTGGAACCAGGGGGCTGAATCCTAGAGAGATGTTCAGAGTAACCTTCCCTAATATTGGCTCGGAAGGATGGGAATTGTAATCCAGTTCTTGAAGAATATGTGGAGAAAGTTTCAAAAAAGAACTCACTTCCTGGTTTGTATACAGTTTAATGCAGAGTTTCTCAAACTGTGCTCCCCCAGCTGTTTTGGACTTCAGCTCCCACAATGCCTAACAGCTGGTAAGATGGCTGGGATTTCTGGGAGGTAAAATCCAAAACACCTGGAGGAGCACAGTTTGAGAAACACTGGTTTAATGCATTGTGCCCTAGGATATATCTACATTGTAGAACAAATTCAGTTTGACAGCACTCTAACTGCCATGGCTTAATGCTCTGGAGTCATTGGAGCTAGAGTTTTACAAGGTCTTTAGCCAAGGAGTGTTGAACAAATCCCCTGAGTCAAGACAGTTAAAGCGATGTCAAGCTGCATTCATTCTGCAGTGTATGCATCCCACGGGCTATAGGCAGTGTTTGTGAGACCACTGCTCATCAAAGCTCTGTATAATCACATTATGATTTAACAGCTTCTGAACCCATTTAAATGGAGGGGATACTGATTTTCGTAATATTTGCTGGCTCCTGGGAGTGCCGTGGTGTAAAAGTCATTATAACTCTCCTAGAAGTCCACTAAAGCATTCCTGAATTGCAGCGTGTCAGCCGCGTTGGTATCTTCCCATACAGAAAACACAATGCTGCTGTGACTATAGCAACATAATAGTCCTCTACCCTTCACTTGAGCAATGCAAGTCGAAGGGAAAGGTGTGGCATTCAGCACTGCAGAGGCAGGCAGATACAACGTGGTGGTGGCACAGGTGAAAAAACATGGCAATGCAAGGACCATATAGGGTAATATTTCAACCCAGAACGCAAGGCGTGATGGCTCAAGGATAAAGGGGCATCCTGTCTAGAATGGGATGTAGGCCTTTGGTCCTTTCTTGGGACGGTGAAAGGATGCCGGCTTCCCCTGGGGAGACTCAAGGCTGCAAATTATAGGTACTTCAAGAGAGAGACACCAAGTCTGCCTTATGATGTAGAAAGGCTGGTGCATCGGTTCAACATTTCCTAGCGGAGCAGGGCTGTGGCGCCGTGGACTACAACCACCATCATTCCTTGCCCCCTCCCATACTGAGTAGGGATTATGGACACTGAGGTGCAAAACAGAGCCCTATGTAAATCTTTGCCCTATGCAACAACAAAGTGCATCCACACTGTAGAATTAATGTGGTTTGACACCACTCCAAGGCTATGGATTCCTGGGTTTTTGTAGTTTTACATGGCCTTTCGCCTTCTCTGACAAAGAGCACCAAACGATGCCTCACCAAACGATGGCGGTGAAAGGGGTGTAAACCGCATTTGTTCTACAGTATAGATCAAGCAAGGGCAAACTTGGGCCCTCCAGGTGTTTTGGACTTCAGCTCCCACCATTCCTAACAGCTTAAGCAGCTGAGGGGCAAAAGGAAAGGGCCTGAGGCTGTTAGGAATGGTGGGAGCTGAAGTCCAAAACACCTGGAGGGCCCAAGTTTGCCCACGCTAGGTGCAGATGCAACCCTTGCTACATGGATCAGGAGTGGGGGTCCTTCAATGTGGAATGAATGCAGTTTGACGCCCCTTTCATCGCCATGGCTCAATGCTGTGGGGTCCTGGGAGTTGCAGTTTTACACCAGGGGCAGCTGTGTGGCCTTCTTGCGACCGTCTGGGGCCTTGGCCGCAAAGCTGGGTTGTCGTATGTTTTGGGGGGCTGTATGGCCATGTTCCAGAAGCATTCTCTCCCGACGTTTCGCCTGCACCTATGGCAGGCATCCTCTGGGGTTGTGAGGTCTCCAGGGGCAGCTGTGTGGCCTTCTTGCGACCGTCTGGGGCCTTGGCCGCAAAGCTGGGTTGTCGTATGTTTTGGGGGGGCTGTATGGCCATGTTCCAGAGGCATTCTCTCCCGACGTTTCGCCTGCACCTATGGCAGGCATCCTCTGGGGTTGTGAGGTCTCCAGGGGCAGCTGTGTGGCCTTCTTGCGACCGTCTGGGGCCTTGGCCGCAAAGCTGGGTTGTCGTATGTTTTGGGGGGCTGTATGGCCATGTTCCAGAAGCATTCTCTCCCGACGTTTCGCCTGCACCTATGGCAGGCATCCTCTGGGGTTGTGAGGTCTCCAGGGGCAGCTGTGTGGCCTTCTTGCAACCGTCTGGGGCCTTGGCCGCAAAGCTGGGTTGTCGTATGTTTTGGGGGGCTGTATGGCCATGTTCCAGACGCATTCTCTCCTGACGTTTCGCCTGCACCTATGGCAGGCATCCTCTGGGGTTGTGAGGTCTCCAGGGGCAGCTGTGTGGCCTTCTTGCGACCGTCTGGGGCCTTGGCCGCAAAGCTGGGTTGTCGTATGTTTTGGGGGGCTGTATGGCCATGTTCCAGAGGCATTCTCTCCCGACGTTTCGCCTGCACCTATGGCAGGCATCCTCTGGGGTTGTGAGGTCTCCAGGGGCAGCTGTGTGGCCTTCTTGCGACCGTCTGGGGCCTTGGCCGCAAAGCTGGGTTGTCGTATGTTTTGGGGGGGCTGTATGGCCATGTTCCAGAGGCATTCTCTCCCGACGTTTCGCCTGCACCTATGGCAGGCATCCTCTGGGGTTGTGAGGTCTCCAGGGGCAGCTGTGTGGCCTTCTTGCGACCGTCTGGGGCCTTGGCCGCAAAGCTGGGTTGTCGTATGTTTTGGGGGGCTGTATGGCCATGTTCCAGAAGCATTCTCTCCTGACGTTTCGCCTGCACCTATGGCAGGCATCCTCTGGGTTGTGAGGTCTCCAGGGGCAGCTGTGTGGCCTTCTTGCAACCGTCTGGGGCCTTGGCCGCAAAGCTGGGTTGTCGTATGTTTTGGGGGGCTGTATGGCCATGTTCCAGAAGCATTCTCTCCTGACGTTTCGCCTGCACCTATGGCAGGCATCCTCTGGGGTTGTGAGGTCTCCAGGGGCAGCTGTGTGGCCTTCTTGCGACCGTCTGGGGCCTTGGCCGCAAAGCTGGGTTGTCATATGTTTTGGGGGGCTGTATGGCCATGTTCCAGAAGCATTCTCTCCCGACGTTTCGCCTGCACCTATGGCAGGCATCCTCTGGGGTTGTGAGGTCTCCAGGGGCAGCTGTGTGGCCTTCTTGCGACCGTCTTGCTGACTGGACGGGGCCTTGGCTGCGAAGCCCCTAGCTGGGATGTTGTATGTTTTGGGGGGCTGTATGGTCATGTTCCAGAAGCATTCTCTCCTGACGTTTCGCCTGCACCTATGGCAGGCATCCTCAGAGGTAGCCGAGGTATCCTCAGCCGCTCAACTTGTAGCCAGCCACTAGGCCTCGTGCGCCTTGGCTACAAAATGGCTGCCAGAGGGCACAGCCCAGCGACCCCCACAATAGGAGGCCTGAGCATGGCCCTCACTCAGAAGGGGCCACACACTCAGCCCTGGTCCCTATGTCAGAGTGTGTACACATGCTTTGGACTGTATATTGGGAGTGGATGGAGAGGCCTTCGACATACTGCCTACTGAACTAAAGGGAGAGGGCCTTTGGAGAGAGGGGCGAAGACAAGGCCTGCCTTGCCCACCCCTCCCTCCCTCCCTCCCTCCCTCCCTCGTTGCGCGCATCCAGGTTCCGGGGCTCCGGAGTTGGAGGGGGGCGTGGCCGAGCCGCTTTCGCCTGCCCCACGTGGCCCGGCCCGGCCCAGCCAATGGCAGCGCGTGTTTCTGAAAGATCTCCATATATGGCGATGTTCTCGGCCGGCCAGGCGGGGGCCGCCGCCCCCCTGGGTATAAAAGGGGCGGGGCTGGCGTTCGCTCGGTCTTACTCAGCCGGCGGCAGCGGATCTAGCACGAGCGGCTCCTCTCTCTCTCGTCTTCTTGACCTTTTTGAAGCTCCCGCCTCCTTGTAGGTAGGTAACGCTCCCCCCCCTCAGACTTTCCTACTTATTCTATTATTATTATATAATTAAGAATATATATATATTAAAAAAATGTCCAGATTCTATATATGAGTGTGTGTGTATAGATATGGAGCGGTTTTGTTATCTAAATGGTCTGTGGGCGTTAAACACACTTTTCCCTCCTCGTCTCGAGCCGGAAATGGCTCGCGAGGGGCGCCTTGAGAGAGAGAGAGAGAAAAAAAGGAAAAGGCGGTTTCCTCGCGCCCCTGGCTTGGGCTCGCGCAACCCCCTCTCTCCCTTCCCCTCGCGCGCCCGCCCGCCCGCGCGCCCTCAACGGTTCTTCTCCCTTGATTGGGCAGGGCTGAAAGGGCAGCTGGACCCGGATTGGCCGGGCGAGAGAGCTGACGTCACTGGGCGGGAAAAGAGAAGGGATAAGGCTACCTTTTTGAAAAAGGGGAGGCAATGGGTGCAGGGAGGGAGGGAGGGGCGCGTGACACTAATGGAGTGCAATGCAGGTCGTCCCCCCCCCCCCCCCATTTTCACTTCCATGGCTCGATGATGTGGAATCACTTGAGTTGTTGCTGCATTGTATGATTTTCTTTTGTGTGTGTGTGTGGGTGTGTGCTCTGCCAAAAGGGATCCATGGCTGTTTTTAACTGCTGTCAAGATCCTTGGATTCTGCAGTGTAGTCCAGACATGAGCCAACTTGTGTAAACCGCATTTGTTCTACAGTATAGATCAAGCAAGGGCAAACTTTGGCCCTCCAGGTGTTTTGGACTTCAACTCCCACCCTTCCTAACAGCCTCGGGCCCTTGCAAGGCAAGGGCCCGAGGCTGTTAGGAAGGGTGGGAGTTGAAGTCCAAAACACCTGGAGGGCCAAAGCTTGGCCCATGTCTGGCTTCAATCCATTCTGGGAGGGTGGTGTTGGTGGGGGCGTTTTTGAGAGCTGAGTCGTTTTTTTTTTTTTTTGCCCCCATCCTGCATTTAAAAGTGCCTTCTAGGGGGCTGCCTGCTTAAAGTCGACTGGGCGAGGCTTGGTGGCATTTTGTTTAAAAGTAGCCTTTGGTGCAGGCCTGGGCAAACTTCGGCCCTCCAGGTGTTTTGGACTCAAACTCCCACAATTCCTAACAGCCTGCCGGCTGTTAGGAATTGTGAGTTGGAGTCCAAAACACCTGAGGGCCGAAGTTTGCCCAGGCCTGCTTTGGTTTCACTCATGGAGGGGTCCTGGTGTGTCATTCGTTTTTTACTCCTTTTCTGGAGACTGGCATGTGTAGTGAGAAATGAGTCTCCTTTTCATTGAGGAACATGGCAACATGGTGAGATGAGGCCCCCTTTCGGTGTTAGCAGGGTGGGCCTCTTTAAGATAGATTTCCAATAGCTAGGGTCAGTAGCATAGCACATCTGCAGCCATCTAGGCTCTTAACTGAGACTTAACACTAATTGAATCTGGATATTGAGAGGAAATTTGTGCTACAAATCTCCAAGGTGTACATAGAAGGCAGAGAGATGCCAATGCCTGCTGGATGATGGGATGCGGAGGGAGGAAATGAATGAGTCTACAAAAGCAGCCCAAGAGGGTGGGGTCCTCAGATTGGCTGGCTGGCTGCCAGAGCAGCCTCTAGTGGCCAGACGCTGCAGTGCCTGAGGAGCGAAGGGGAGGCACTGTGCCAGAATGCTGGGCGGGGAATGTGTGTTAAATGTTCCTTAATGGTTTTTTCCCATTTCTAAAAGCAGATCTAAAAATGGAAGAAGAAATTGCAGCACTTGTCATTGACAATGGATCTGGTATGTGCAAAGCAGGCTTCGCTGGAGATGATGCTCCTCGTGCTGTGTTTCCCTCAATTGTTGGGCGCCCTCGCCACCAGGTAAATGGCCGAGCAAGCAATCTGTTGAAGGGTTCTGCTTTTGTGGTTGAAATTTAGGCTATGTCAGTCTAGTAGCTCAAGCTGAACATTTTTTTACCTCCTCTTCTATAGGGTGTCATGGTTGGTATGGGCCAGAAAGATAGCTATGTAGGAGACGAGGCTCAAAGTAAGAGAGGGATCCTGACCCTGAAGTACCCTATTGAACATGGCATCGTCACCAACTGGGATGACATGGAGAAAATCTGGCATCATACTTTCTACAACGAGCTCCGTGTTGCTCCAGAGGAACACCCTGTGCTGCTTACAGAAGCGCCATTGAATCCCAAAGCCAACAGAGAGAAGATGACACAGGTATGGCATTGGTACTGCTGACCTTCTGTATTTTCACCCATTTCACCCACCCATTTTTCTTTCCAGTTACAGTGTCTCTTCTCTTACTTTTAGGGCTCTGTGCTGTCCTGGCATTTCCTTCTTGAAGTCTCAGGTTTCTGTTGCATTTCTGCCTGTCCTTCTTTTGGTTTCCAACTCCATCTGATACTTTGCATGCCTGCATGGGTGTGTGTCCTTGGGGGAGTGTCTCCTTATTTACAGCTTTCTGTTTCCTCCTTCAGATCATGTTTGAGACATTCAACACTCCAGCCATGTATGTGGCCATTCAGGCTGTGCTGTCTCTGTATGCCTCTGGACGTACCACTGGTATTGTAATGGACTCTGGAGATGGTGTGACACACACTGTGCCCATCTATGAAGGTTATGCTCTTCCCCATGCCATCCTGCGACTGGATCTGGCTGGCCGTGACCTTACAGACTACCTCATGAAAATCCTGACAGAAAGAGGCTACAGCTTCACCACCACAGCTGAAAGGGAAATTGTGCGTGACATCAAGGAGAAGCTGTGCTACGTTGCCTTGGACTTCGAGCAGGAGATGGCCACAGCTGCTTCCTCTTCCTCCTTGGAGAAGAGCTACGAATTGCCTGATGGCCAGGTGATCACCATTGGAAATGAGAGGTTTAGGTGTCCAGAAGCCCTCTTCCAGCCCTCTTTCTTAGGTAAGCGTGTAATTGTATCAAGAAGAAATCATTAACATGCTCTGAGGAAGTGTGTTTACTTGTGTGCATACAGTGGATTGTGCAGTAAATAACTAATCTACTCCTAATAAAGTGGTTGGATAGTATGTTTACAGGTCTTTTCCTTTCTCCCCCTCTTTTCTTAGGTATGGAGTCTTGTGGCATTCATGAGACCACTTTCAACTCCATCATGAAGTGTGATGTAGATATCAGGAAGGACCTATATGCCAACACAGTATTGTCTGGTGGTACCACAATGTACCCAGGAATTGCAGACCGAATGCAGAAGGAGATAACAGCATTGGCTCCCAGTACAATGAAGATCAAGGTGAGAACATAACTGCAATTGGAAGCTCTTGGTTTTGTTCTGAAAGATGGGTGACAGAAACAACTGCAGAGTATCCCTAACTCTTGCTTTCTCTACTCTTGTTTTTAGATCATTGCTCCCCCTGAGCGCAAATACTCAGTCTGGATTGGTGGGTCCATTCTCGCATCGCTCTCTACCTTCCAGCAGATGTGGATCAGCAAGCAGGAATACGATGAATCTGGCCCATCCATTGTCCACCGTAAATGCTTCTAAATGGACTATTGGCAGATGTGCAGCATTTGCTGCATGAGTTTTTTCACCAGTATAAATTTGCCTGGGCAAATGTATACACCTCATGCTAGCCTCATGAAACTGGAATAAGCCTTCTCTTCAAAACATTTTCATTGGGAAGTCTGTCTCCGATAATCCTGTGAGGATGTCTACCTTGTTGCTGATATGACCTGTACTCAAGTTAACTGTTCCCTTTGTACATAGCAGTATAACTGTGTACCCTATACACATCTGGCCTAGGACCTCGTACTGATGGCATTTATACAATACAAAGGTTTAACTTGTGTCTGTAACTGCCTGGGACAATGGTCTCAGTGTAACCAGCGGTGTATCAAAGGAGTTGGAGGCTAGATTTGTACAGGGTAACAGAAGACCAGACTTTCCACTACACAAAGCGCTAGGAATTTCAGATCACTATGGTTGAGGCTGGCAAGGGTTTGTGAAAAGGATGGCCATTTTTTGTCTTGCCACTGTTCCTTACAGGGCTGGAAACATATCGCATCCAAGCCTTATGAACCTGTTTTTCTTTCCTTGCCCATCTGTATCCCAGCGAGACATCACAGGGCAAAATGTTGCTCAACTTAAGTTGCTCCAATGTTTGCATTTTGACACCTGTAAATTTAATCATCAGGTTTAATTTATGTAAGATTTTTGTACGTTGCCTTAATGTTGTCATATGACAGTAGAAAACCAAAATTTGTAAGTCATCCTGAAGTTGAGAATTGTAATGCCCAACACGTCATTGTGAAAGGAAAATAAAGCGCTGCAGTAAATGAAATCGACACCAGTTTGTTTGGTGGGGGGAATGTTGGGTTCCTGTTTAAATTTAATGCTAAGTTTAGACCTTCAAACCAAGTAGCAGTTAAAATCAAAGTATCTCCTACAAGACAGACAATGCTTGCTGTTGAGCATCTGTAAAATTGCTCAATCCTAAAATCAGATCTGCAGAAAATGTCACTTAAACTAGTTAAGATTTATTTTGGTTTGGTCTGTTTGCTCTGGTGTTCCAGAGGACAAATGTTACATTATGTGAGTACGAATGCCCTCTCCTGCGTGTTGCTTTTTCTTGTACACTAATATGTAGAGATAGGTCATATGAAATGCCCAAATAGGCAGGAGGGCATGCTATTCAAGATGGCAGATTAAATCCAAGGTTAGCCCTTTAGGCAGTGTACAATCATTGAGCAAATTATATCATGAGTTCAAACCATGTTTTTTAAAAAATAGGAAAGTTTTTTGTTGAATGTATTCCACTGGAATCTGCAACATTGGCTTGAATGGTGAGTTCAGACGTAGGTTTGAGTAACTACACTGATCTTTCATTTAAAGAATGCTAGGCAAAACAGCTGAATTACGTAGTATATTGCTACCAAGTCCAGAAATGGTATGCCTTCTACAATGCCATAATTCCTAAGCATCGTGGATGGATGCTTTCCTAGGTTGGGAATCATGCAGCCCAGCCAGCATAGCTTTCATTCAGAGGGGTGTATCACTTGATGCATCTGTCAGAGCAGAGGAATATTCCACATAGCACATAGGATGCCACCAAGAGACCACTTCATAGTTTCCAGATTTAAATTGCTTTGGTTGGAGATGGGGAAGAGGAAAATGTATAAGGATAATAAATACGTCTGTGAATTTGGGTGGATCTTTGTACTGAGGAAAAGCCCCTTTTCTCTTCCACATATCTTCAGGTTTCCTGTTTAAACTTTCTCCACTGGGGGGTGGAGTTTCATGCCATTCACAATTTGTTCCTGGCCTGTTTAATTTCCAAGATTTGGGGGTTGTGTTCAGGATGGCCTTCTTTAAATACCTTAATAAAATCATCTTGGTATGAAGGCATTTTGCTTTTTGTAAGAAACAGTTCACTCTGCTGTGCCTTCTGAGATTCCTAACATGTCAGACTAAATAAGCAAGATTGGTTGGTTGATGAAATTTAAGTTGACAGGTCCTGGCTTGTGTGGGTACCAAGATCTTGGTCTTAGATTGCTTTCCAAGTATTTGTATATTATAGGAGATGCAACTTTCCCAACCCTTTGAGATCTTGCAGGAATCACTTCAAGAATAAAAAGCTCTCCTTACAGCAGAATAACTCGAAATGCATTATTTGGCTGGCAAAGAAATGCATTGCTAGTTGGTTAACATTCCGAAAGAAAGATGGGAAAGGCAAAATAAGTATTGGTCATACTTTGGGAAATACAAAATTTTAATAGAGTAGTGGGTGAATTTGAAGAAAGGATGTAATAAAATGATAACATAAACTAAAGGAAAAGTCCCATGTATAGGAGAGCATTGTTTCATTGGATTTGGGTCTTTTTACCAGAACCCTGCCCTGACCCTTTGCCCCTCTCTTTTGTACTCATTTGTAATTCAAGCTGCCCTCAAGGATAAAAAGCAAGGGCCAAAGGGGACTGGGGGGGGGGGGGGTGGCAGGAGGATTTAAAGAGATTAAGCAGGGGACTTGAGGCACAGAGTCCTCATTAAATTACTGCTTCAGAGTGGGGTGTAGGGGAACAAGCAGGAGTTACTTAATAAATTGGGGAGCATTTCTGCCTCTGTACTAGGCTATTCAGCATCCAGTTTCTGAATCAAAGTTGCCCCAAAGGTTCAAGTTAGTGTAAGGACTAGAAATATTTTTTAAAAAACATTGAATTACAATAAACCAATCTGTACAGAGAACAACTCCTTATGGGATCTCTTAAAAGAGTTGCCCTTTAACTCACGTTTTGTTTGTACCACTTTCACACCTTTTGATATGCACGTATTAAAGACTATTAACGTCCATCCTCCCTAGCTAACAACAGGGATGATGTTAACATCTAGGATTTCATGACTGGGAAAAGTTGGCCTGCAATGACTGCCAGCAGCCCCTCCCTGCGACCGCATTCCTGTCAACTAGGTCAAACTAAGCTGCTTATTCAGCTGCAGCTGAGAGCAGGGCTTGCCCTAAGGCAGGAGTAGGCAATTGGGTCTTCAAACCTTTTCATGCTATAACTCTTCCAACAGCCCCAGTTAGCATAGCCAAGGGTGAAGCACTGTTTGACTTGAAGCGCAAAATAAATAAATTGTAGCGCCCCCTTAGCCTGCCCTTGCTTTTAAGTTCTTTTTGAACTTTGGCACTATCCCAAGATCCTATGTAATGGGATAAGTAAAGGTTTTCTCTGACATTAAGTCTAGTCGTGTCCGACTCTGGAGGTTGGGGCTCATCAATATTTCTAAGCCAAAGAGCCAGCATTGTCCGTAGACACCTCCAAGGTCATGTGGCCAGCATGACTGCATGGAGCGCCGTTACCTTCCCGCTGCATGTTTTTGAACTGCTAGGTAGACAAGCTGGGGCTAACAATGGGAGTTCATGCTACTTCCCGGATTCGAACCTGCAATCTTTTGGTAAGCAAGTTCAGCAGTCAGCAGTTTAACTCACTGCGCCACCAGGGGCTCCAATATAATGGGATATTCATACTTAAATAAGTGACTAAAAGTGGGATTTCAACGAGGTGGCAGATTGATGGATTGGATGTAATGTACACACACACACACACACAAGACTTTAAGCCTTGCTGAACCACAGCTGAGATTTACTTCCAAGCATCAAGCCAGTAGGGTAGTGTTTGCGCATCAGAAGAGGAGGGTTCAGATCCCCAAGCAGCCATGGAAACCCAATGGGTGACCTTGGGTGAATCACATTCAGCGTCAGAGAAAGGTAATGGCAAATCCCTTCTGAATAAATCTTGCCAAGAATGCAGTACAGATTCCTGATTCACTCGGGGAAAACGCTGGTCCTTCCCATGGGTCCAAGAACACTGTTTTATACTACTGCTCCTCTTAGCCAGAATAACCAGCAGTTGGGCACAACAGCAATTAAAGTGCAAAATTTCTCTGAACACAACAGTTTGGTAAAGACTACTCTTTTAAAAAACATTTATATACTACACACGATTTACCTAAAGTAATGGGCTATACTCCTAGCATAACGAAGTGGATAATTGAGATTCCTACCGTGTTTCCCCGAAAGTAAGACAGCGTCTTACTTTCTTTCCCCCCCGAAAAGTCCCCCTATGGCTTACTTTCGGGGTACGTCTTATATAACCCAAGATGTACCCCGTCGCCACGCCGCCCACGCACGCCGCAATCCGGCCCCATCGGCCGCGGCACACCTCCGCTGCACACCTTTCCGCCAGGCCTCCAAGCAAGGGAGGGGAAGAGAGCCAGAGGCATGGCGAGAAGCGCCGCGTCAGAGTGACGCGCCGCCGCTCGTCCCGCCCCTGGCTCCTTCCCTCCCTTCGTCAAGCAGGGGGGAAAGGAGCCAGGGGCGGGACGAGGCAGCTCGCGTCACTGACGCGGCGCCCCTCGTCCCGCCCTGGCTCCTTCCCCCTCCCTTTCCCCAAGCAAGGGAGGGGAAAGGAGCCAGGGGCGGACGGGCGGCGGCGCGTCACTCTGGCGCGACGCTTCCTCGCCACGCCTCTGGCTCTCTTCCCCCTCCTTGGAGGCCTGGCGGAAAGGTGTGCTGGCGGAGGTGTGCCGCGCCGATGGGCCGGTTCTTGGCGCCTTGGGCGGCGGACGAGGTACAGCTTACTTTCGGGGTACGGCTTATATTAGCCGACCCCCCCCCGACACCCCCGATACGTCTTACAATCGGGGGTGTCTTACTTTCGGGGAAACACGTTAAGAATAACATATTATTATTTAAACATAATTATTACATATTTATTACATAATACATAATTATTCTTATTAAGATAAGGTGAAATAGTCTATAACGGGTGGGCAATTGCCGGCCCTCCAGGTGTTTTGGACTTCAACTCCCAGAAATCCTAACAGCTGGTAAACTGGCTAGGATTTCTGGGAGTTGAAATCCAAAACACCTGGAGGGCCGGTAATTGCCCACCCCTGGTCTAGAACAAGCAAGGGTTATATAAGGAAATAGGGATACTTTAGATGGCCCTTGTATACTCAGAATAATAATAATAATAATAATAATAAACTTTATTTATACCCCGCCACCATCTCTCCAAAGGGAACTCAGGGCAGCTTACAGGAGGCCAAGCCCAGTAATACATTACAGCAAAATAAATAAAAGAACGACAAAAAATAACATCACAATAAAATAAGTAAAACATAAGAGCAAAATAAAACAGCGCAAAATAACAAAGTGAAAAATCAGACACAATGGGCTGGCCAAATGTACGACATCAAATGATAAAAACTCTGGATGAGATAAGCATGAAAAAGGTATATTTTTGTAAGGGAGGAGCTCGTAGGGGACGGAGCAGTGGTGACAGGTCTTCGGAAAGGTGGAGGGAAGCGCAATATGAGGACAACATTATGGGAGGAACAACAGGAAAGAAGTATATGGCCACTCTCCCAACGGGAGAGCCAAGTTTTTAGATCCTTCTTCAAGGCTGCTAAGGCGGGGGCTTGCCTAATCTCACCAGGTAGTGAGTCCAACAGCTGGGGGGGGGGGCCATGTGAGTAGCAACACAGAAAAAGAAAACATTAGGTAAAAAAGAAATCACAGAGGAGGAGTCATAATAACACATGCTTTCTGAGGCTTTGGTCTTCAAGCCCTGATACTTGAACAATGTTTGCCCTGTTGTTTTCAACCTCCCCCAGTTGCAAATATTGCAAACTTGTCTTAGCAAACCATGTTTTGTGAATGGCTAGTGCTCTTTTAAGTCTTCTGGATGAAGACAACTCCCCCTCCCCTAGTATTATTTAATTCGGCACCATCCCATAATATGGCACAACTCCTGAAAGTGAGACACAGGAATGAGATGTTTATAGACATGGTCTATACCAGGCCTTGGCAAACTTCGGCCCTCCAGGTGTTTTGGACTTCAACTCCCACAATTCCTAACAGCCAATAGGCTGTTAGGAATTGTGGAAGTTGAAGTCCAAAACACCTGGAGGGCCGAAGTTTGCCCAGGCCTGGTCTATACAGTATAATAGGAGTAGGCAGCTTGTGGTTTTTTACGCTGAAGCTCTTAGCCCTACAGCAGAAAAACGAGCTAGGGTGGCAATCAACCAACAAGAAAGCACAGATGCTAATAATGAGAAAATACAAAATGTATAATATAAATATGTATCAGAGATAGGAACCAATGGAGTACAGTACCAGATATGAGTAGGTCATCATCGTCTCATAGTAAAGGGTCCATAATACCTTATAATCCGCATCAATTGAGGTCCCGAGCTTCCGTACACATAAAGGTGCAAAAGCCAGAATTGGGATGAATGCTGGGAGCTGCAGTCCAAAATCAGAGCCTTATGGCGTGTGCTGCATTTACTCAGATGAGCCTTTTAACTCTGTTCTTATTGGGGGGTTTTTAGCACCTGGTGGCACAGCGGGTTAAATCACTGAGCTGCAGAACTTGCTGAACAAAAGGTTGGCAGTTCGAGTCCAGAGTGAGCTCCCACTGTTAGCCCCAGCTTCTGCCAACCTAGCAATACGAAAACATGCAAATGTGAGTAAATCAATAGGTACCGCTCTGGTGGGAAGGTAACGGTACTCCATGCAGTCATGCTGGCCACATGACCTTGGAGGTGTCTACGGACAATGCCAGCTCTTCAGCTTAGTAATGGAGATGTGCACCAATCCCCAGAGTTGGACTTGACTGGACTTAATGCCAAGGGGAAACCTTTACCTTTATTGCTTTTTATTGTGGTCTACGACATTTTAAAAATGTAGCGCTTTTAAAAATCTTTTAAATAGCCATTATTGAATTGTTTCCCATTGCAGATTTCTTTACCTAAAATGTATAAAATGAAATATATGAAAAAACATTCTAGCAAATCCCCAGAAATTTACTTCGTGTAAATAATATTTCCTCTTGTCCACTGTTCAAGTCCCCACACCAAACTTGGGGAAAATCCAGCTTGTGGATTGAATGGCTCCTCTAAACACCACTTTTGTGGACAATTCAGATCTGATTTTCTAAAATAAAAATGGCACAATTTGAGGGTCATTTTCTATTTGAAAGTCATGCTAAACCAACCATAAACAAGCCCTTGCCATTTCTCTTTGTCTCTGTTTTAGTTGCATTGACTTCAAAGAGAGCAACCCAGGATGCCTCTAGATATAAGGAGGGAGATCAACAGGAGGGACAGGGGATAAATTGGCCCCATCTGCCCTGTATGTGTCCATCCCTGGCCTGCTTTTAAGGACAATACAGTATGATCCTTGCTTCACGAGGGAGGCGGACTATGTTCTAAGACTCACATTGACAATCATGGGTACCTGAAACCATGGAAAAGAGAAAAAAACCCTATATTTGGGCTACATTTGGTCTGGAAGTATATAATAGAAATTCACTGGAGGACCCAGGAAACATCTACGCTGTAGTATTAATGCAATTTGATACAGCTTTAATTGCTATGTCTCAAGGCTCTTCATTCCTGGGAGCTGTAGTTTCATAAGTTTTTAATCCTCTTCTGCCAAAGTGGGTTAGTGCCTCATGAAACTACAAATATCAGTAATACGTAACATTGAGCCATGCAGTTAGAGCATTAATTCTACAGTGTAGATACACCTTTAAGTCCCATCTACACACTGACCATTTAATGTAATTCAAGGATAGCTTCAAACTGCAGCGGCCAGACAACAAACTCTCACAAAAATGCATGAATGAAAGCACTTAATAGAAAGCACTTAATATGGAAGGAGCCCCTGGTGGCGCAATGGGTTAAACCAGATGAGCTCCCTCTGTCAGCTCCAGCTCCCCATTTGGAGACATGAGACAAGCCTCTCACAAGGATGATCAGGTCGCTCCTGAAAACATCAAAACACAAATTCTCTGGGCAACGCCTTACTGGTACATTATTTAAAGATGTTTATTCATATCATGATCTGATCACCATCTCACCAGATTGGGATAACTTGCAGTTTCTCAGGTCGCTCCTGACGTGAAAAAAAAGTACTGTCATCACCTACAGGGCCTCAAGCGGGTTCCAGGATTTTGTTAAGTAATCATCTACACAGCGGAGTATCTTTAATACTTGTTTGAAACTGCATTAAATGGTCAGTGTAGCACCATTGGTCTTCCTTCCATAAGTAAGATACTATGCATAGACCCCTTTTGTAGACATCTGTGATCCATCTTATTATGGATAGCATCTCTCTTGATATGTATTCCTTCAGCTATTTATGAAAATATTCCCGAAGACAAAATGGGGTGAGCGGAGAGCTTTCCAGATGTTTTGCTTGTTTGGCTAGGAATAGGAACATCCCTGCAGGTTGCTCATCTCCGAGGCCGTGTATGCCATTTGCACAATGTCACTGTTGTGCGATAAACTTGTAGTGCTTTGCATGTCAGGCTGAAGCCAAAAGCCCCAGGCTTTCTTCAGCGGGGGGAAATGGAAAGGAAATGATGATCCGCTGTGAACGGTGCCAAATTCAACATGGGTGTTTTAGTCACCGCTTGCTCATAAGGATAATATCAAATAAAGCAGCCACACCCAGAAGGCTTGTGCAACTAACACAACCAGTGAGAGGTTGACTGATACAACATCTCGTAATTGGCGGCGAATTCTTAGCACTGAAGCATGCCAAAGCCTTGACAAAGATCTGGAGGTAGGTTCCAATCTGTCCCTTGCCCTTGATTAGCCAGTGCAAAAAATAAAATAAAATAAAAGTGCAGGGGAGGGGGGGGGGGAGAGAAAGGCTGGGCAGTAATGGTTAGGAACAGAGGTCACCAAGGGGGAAGCCAATATGCTAAACTGTGTGTGGATAAGCTGCTGAGTAATGTGATTAAGGGAGGAGGGTGCATTGCTGCTGCCAGCTCTGGACGGGGCCTCCCGCTGTTCTCTTGATTCAAGGCTCTTTCTCCACCCTCTCCCTGCATTCCAGCCCCTTGAACTCCTTTGTCTGGGGATAAAGAGACCCTCGTCCTGGGGGATTTGGCAGCCAGATGTCACGTACTAAGCATCAGAGAGGCCAGGCTAATAAATCCCCCTCTCCCCTGTGGCGATTGGAATTGTTGGTTTGCTCCCAGTTTCCTTCCAGCCCTCTTACAATCCAGAAAAAGATCTTCTATCCTGATCATGGTGATAAAAGCAGACTATATAAGAGAGGGATCCCCCTCGGGAAAGCAGGTGATAAATCTATCGTATCAGGACAACCTGTGAACAACTTAGAGCTCCCATGGCCAGCTTCTGCACCCCTTAATCTAGGCTCTGAAATTGTCAACAAAATGTTAGCAAAATGATGGGGCTTTCCTCCCACATTGGTTTTCATTCCTCCCTATAGCAGCAAAACCATGCAAGGCATTGCTATGTGACATGGAAGTATGCACTGGCACCTTCTTATTCTACAGAAATTACGAAAGGTATGCTTGGTGCAATGACTCCATGGCCCCCACTGGTGCCTTAAAAGCACCAGATCCTGATTGTAGAAGCTGGCTAATACTTGGATGGGAGACTGCCAACAAATAGGAGCTGCTATAGCAGGCATGAGCAAACTTTCCACCTTGGGGGCCACATGGCAGGACGGAACAGGGTGGGTGGGCCAGGAGGAACAGGGTTCTCCCTAAGTCCCCTTCCTGCCCTTTCTTCCCCTTCCTCTTCTCTTTCGGAGGCAGAAAGTGAAGGAAAATCAGGAAAGGGTTGGTTTTGTTCAGGATGAGATGGTGGACAGGAGAGAAAAAGTGTGTTCATTAGACCTCGTATAGCCTACTGATGTAGAATTCTAGAGTCCTAGAGTTGGAAGAGACCCCAAGGGACATCCAGTCCAACCACCTGCCATGCAGGAAGGCACAATCAACGCACTCCCGATAGACAGCCTCTGTGGGAAAGCCTCTTGAGAAGGAGACTCCACCACACTCCGAGGCTGCCTATGTCACTCTACAGGAAGTTCTTCCCAATCTTTTAAGTCAAACCTCTCTCCTGCCATTTGAAACCATTGCTCCCTTGTATCCTGGTCTCTAGAACAGCAGCACATTAGTTTTCCTCCTCGTCAATGCGACACCCTTTAAAATCTTGAAACATGGTTCTCAGGTTCCCTCTCTACCTTCTTTTCTCCCAACTCAACATCCCCCAGGAGGGAAGGAGGAGGAAGGAAAAAGAGAAGGGAGGGAGGAAGAGAAGGATGAATGGAAGGGAAGAGAAGGAAGGATGGATGGGAGGGAGGGAGGGAGGGGGAGGAGAAAGAGGAAGAGAGAAAAGGAGGGAGGGAAGAGGGAAGGGTGGAAGGAAAGAAGGGGAGAAGGGAGGAGGGAAGGAAGGGTGGAAGGGATGGAAGGATGGAAGTAGAAAAGGGAGGGAAGGAAGGGATGGAGGGAAGGAGGAAGGAAGGGAATGAAGGAAGGATGGAAGGAGAAAAGGGAGGTAAGGAAGGGATGGAGAGAAGGAGGAAGGAAAGATGGAAGGAAGGATAGGATAGGATAGTGCAAGACAGGAGAAAAGAGCCCAAGGGACCGCATCCAGCCCCCAGGCCCGGGTTTGCCCATACCTGTGCTATAGGCTGCATTTCAAGGGAAGGAACTGGCAAAACCATCTCTGAGGATCCCTTGCCTAAGAAAACCCTATGACTTTCATAGGGGCAGCATAAGTCAATGGGCAACTTGAAAGTGGAAGTTAAGCAGGGTCAGCCCTGGATAATATTTCAATGGGAAACTGCCAACTAGTACCAGCTGCTGTAGGCTATGTTTCAAAGGAAGAAACTCAAAACCACCTCTGAATATTCCTTGCCTAAGAAAATCTTATGAAATTAATGAGGTCATCATAAGTCTGGAAGAGCAGGCACATACCTTTCTGTTTAGGCTCCCAGCAATAAAGAAAACTGGGAAAAATTGAGCTTGCTTCCATTTCTCAGTCATCTCTTGGCTCTCTTGATCTTTCTGCTGTCACCAAATATTTGGAAGCTGGTTGAGTAACAGAGTAAAAATATATGGAATTAGGCTGCACATCTCATTGAAGTTGCAGTGCCAAAAATACACTCATACTTGAAGGTTTGTGTTGTTCTTCATTGCATTTTGAATTGTATTAATTATTTATTCACTTATTTAATGCATTTCAATGCCACCATTTCCATAAAAACTCACACATGCATACAAAATGGGTTCGGTTTTTGGAAGTGCTTCATGGCCTTAACCATCAACTTTGTCCTGTCTATCATCATCAATGAATGGGGTTAAATCCTTGTGGCAGCAGGACTACTGACCGATGGGTTGGCTGTTTGAATCCGGAGAGTGGGGTGAGTTCCCATCTCAGCTCTAGCTTCCCATGTGGGGACATGAGAGAAGCCTCCCACAGGATGGTAAAACATCAAACATCTGGGCGTCCCCAAGGCAACATCAAGAGCAACTTGCAGTTGGGGATGGGGGGAAGCACAAACTGGGTTATCCATGCTTTAGATAACTATAAGTCTTATAATTGTTTTAGTGTATCATTACAATATGTAACAAATTTTGAAACATTTTCTGTTCCTGGTTTGAAATTGTTACTTCCTGTTTAATGATGTGGTGCTTATTTTGAAAGTAGGTGTCTACTCCAAAAATGTTGTTTTGGCGGCTGAGGGTAGTACTATTACTTCTTTCAATCTATGCACATCATTTGTAATTTCCCTTAATGAAGATATGCTATTTTTAACCTTTCAGTGTGCAGAATGTCTCAAAAGTTTTTGCAGTTTAATAAACTTTTCCCATTAGAAAATGACATTTATAGCCCAGGAACTAAAATCGTGTTGCATAGTGTTATCGGTACTGTGCCTAATTTATAAATTAAACTTTAGTATAGGTATGCATGTCTAGGAATTACAGATATAGGGTTCAGTACTGTCTGCAGTTTTAGGTATACACTTGGAACACATCCCTGTGGCTATTGGGGAGCAATCAAACTGAGTCCTTCATCTCAATGCTCCCATTATTTACATCTGTAGCAGCATTTTCCTATTCCTGGGATGGGCCAGCTGTGACCTTCCAGATGTTGGGCTGCAACTCCCATCAAAGATGAAGAATGATGGGATGTTTAGGCCAAGGACATCTGGAGAGTCACAGGTAGTTCATTCCTGCTCTGTCCCTTGATCAGAATTAATGGCAGATTTGCTTTCAGGGGCACAGAAGTAGAAGATGCCCTCTCCACAGGATCTGAGCTCTTCATGCCAATAGATTTCTGAATCCTTGCCAGTACTTAGATGTCCTTCTCTAGTTGTAGGGAGGCCAGCACTACTATTTTCTTCAGCTTAGAATCACAGTATCATAGAGTTAGAAGAAACCGCAAGGCCAGCATTCCAACCCTCGGCCATGCAGAATCACACAATCAAAGCAATGTTTAGAACTCAAGCATTTTGGGGAAATTCTATGTAGACTTCTCTGCGTGTTCTTGAGAAATAACTTTTTTCATTCTATTGTTATATGATGATACATTTGCTATTATATTAAAGGTAATTCCAATTTATGGTGACCTTAGCACAGAGTTTTCTGGTTGACATTTATTCAGAGACAGGTTGCCTTTGACATCCTCTGAAACTAAGGGTACATCAACTCTGCTCAATGCTACAGAATAATACGAATTGCAGTTTTGTAAGTTTTTTAGCCTTCTGTGGCACAGAATGCTTGTGCTTCTGACCAAACTATAAACCCCAAGATTTCAGGGCCATGGAAGTTAGAGTGGTGCCAAGTTGAATTAACCCTACAATGCTGCTGCACCTTGAGAGAGTGTGGTTTGCTAACGTCACCCAGTGGGTTTTCATGGCTGGGTGCAGAGCAGATCTCACAGGGTCTTAGTCCAAGAACTACACCAAGTAAAGGTAAATATTTCCTCTGGCATTAAGTCCAGTCATGTCCGACTCTGGGGGGTGGTGCTCATCTCAATTTCTAAGCCAGCATTGTCCATAGACACCTCCAAGGTCATGTGGCCAGCATGACTGCATGGAATGACGAAGCAGTACCTATTGATCTACTCATATTTGCATGTTTTCAAACTGCTAGGTTGGCAGAAGCTGGGGCTAACAGCACGAGCTCACCCCGCTCCCCAGATTTGAACCACCATCCTTTCGGTCAGCAAATTCAGCAGCACAGCAGTTTAACCCACTGCATGACTAGGGGGCCACATGCTAGCTTTCTATAAATACATACATGCCTAGGTTTATTAATGTATGTGTGTTAAATAATAGCAAAATTCTTTTAAAAATCAACATTTTAAAATTTAATAGGATATTTTTGCCAATTTATCAAAATGAAATAGTATGCCATATTTCTTGAAACTTACCAGAACTATTATAATTGAGTACATTCATGAATCCCAGATTTGTACATCTTAACACAGTGCACAAGCTGATTAGAATGCTCCTAGTAGTAGCCCTATAACCAATAAAGTAAGAGGGAGATGGATCTGCACCCAAAAGATTTACCATTCTCCAAGGTGCTTATATGGGAGCTCTGTTATCCTGTCCTAACCTGAGCCTGCCTTCCTCAAATGGCCATTCTTAGTTCAGAATGTGCTCCAAAG
Source organism: Anolis apletophallus (assembly GCA_030556195.1). Taxonomy (NCBI): domain Eukaryota; kingdom Metazoa; phylum Chordata; class Lepidosauria; order Squamata; family Anolidae; genus Anolis; species Anolis apletophallus. The sequence continues at coordinate 125,498,258 of JARBWK010000001.1, read as the reverse complement.
GAGAGGCTGTTTGGGTTTGTTTTTCCCCAATCTTTTAAAACTAAGTAGTTTTTTTCAAGTTCTGTAAAGTTTAATTAATATCTAAGTTAAATGGCCTCAACAAACCTTTTTGTACTACCGTAAGTCCAGGTATTCTTTGTAGGGATCCTATCCACAATGAAAAATTGGCGAATAGTTCACTGGAAGCTGTGACTTTCCTTCTAGTAACTCCAGATCAAAATATGTGAAGAAACAGAAATAAAGTTTCCCTTGTCATATAAATGTTAATAATATATTATTGAGGTTTAATTGTTTATGCTTTATGTCTAAATGCTCTTTTATGTTTATGTTTCAATTTGATTAGGTTAATTTATAGTTATATGTTATTGTCTTGTTATTATCTTTTGGTTTTCACATGTATGTACAGCATTGAATTTTGCCTTTATAATGTTGGAAACCACTTTGAGTTCCCTTAGGGAGAGAAAAGCGGTATATAAATATAGTAAGTAAGTAAGTAAGTAAATAAGTACCGTACTTTTCGCACCATAAGACGCAGTTTTTTTCCTCCCAAAGTGGGATGAAAAATCAGCTGCGTCTTATGGAGCGAAGATGCAGGCGGGGGGGGGGGGGGCGGCGCTGGAGCAGAGGGAGGGCTGCGATATACTCACCCTGTCGCTGCCTCTCCTCTTCTCTGGTCCGTTGCGGAGGCGGAGGGACGCTGGTTCGCTCCCCCTCTTGCTCCTTTTCCCTCCCTCCGCCCTTTCTTCCCTGGAGGAAAGGGTGGGGGAAAGAAGGTGCAAGAGGAGGAGGAAGCAGCATTGCCCCAGAGGGCTCTGGCCCGATCCTGCTTCTCTCCTCCTCTTGCTGCTTTTCCTTCCTCCACTCTTTCTTCCCTGGAGGAAAGGGTGGGGAAAGAAGGTGCAAGAGGAGGAGGAAGCAGCATTGCCCCAGAGGGCTCTGGCCCGATCCTGCTTCTCTCCTCCTCTTGCTGCTTTTCCTTCCTCCACTCTTTCTTCCCTGGAGGAAAGGGTGCGGGGAAAGAAGGTGCAAGAGGAGGAGGAAGCAGCATTGCCCCAGAGGGCTCTGGCCCGATCCTGCTTCTCTCCTCCTCTTGCTGCTTTTCCTTCCTCCACTCTTTCTTCCCTGGAGGAAAGGGTGGGGAAAAAAGGTGCAAGAGGAGGGGGAAGCAGCATTGCCCCAGAGGGCTCTGGCCCGATCCTGCTTCTCTCCTCCTCTTGCTGCTTTTCCTTCCTCCACTCTTTCTTCCCTGGAGGAAAGGGTGGGGGAAGAAGGTGCAAGAGGAGGAGGAAGCAGCATTGCCCCAGAGGGCTCTGGCCCGATCCTGCTTCTCTCCTCCTCTTGCTGCTTTTCCTTCCTCCACTCTTTCTTCCCTGGAGGAAAGGGTGGGAAAAAGAAGGTGCAAGAGGAGGAGGGAAGCAGCATTGCCCAGAGGGCTCTGGCCCGATCCTGCTTCTCTCCTCCTCTTGCTGCTTTTCCTTCCTCCACTCTTTCTTCCCTGGAGGAAAGGGTGGGGGAAGAAGGTGCAAGAGGAGGAGGGAAGCAGCATTGCCCAGAGGGCTCTGGCCCGATCCTGCTTCTCTCCTCCTCTTGCTGCTTTTCCTTCCTCCACTCTTTCTTCCCTGGAGGAAAGGGTGGGGAAGAAGGTGCAAGAGGAGGGAAGCAGCATTGCCCAGAGGGCTCTGGCCCGATCCTGCTTCTCTCCTCCTCTTGCTGCTTTTCCTTCCTCCACTCTTTCTTCCCTGGAGGAAAGGGTGGGGGGGAAAGAAGGTGCAAGAGGAGGAGGGAAGCAGCATTGCCCCAGAGGGCTCTGGCCCGATCCTGCTTCTCTCCTCCTCTTGCTGCTTTTCCTTCCTCCACACTTTCTTCCCTGGAGGAAAGGGTGGGGGGAAGAAGGTGCAAGAGGAGGAGGGAAGCAGCATTGCCCCAGAGGGCTCTGGCCCGATCCTGCTTCTCTCCTCCTCTTGCTGCTTTTCCTTCCTCCACTCTTTCTTCCCTGGAGGAAAGGGTGGGGGGAAGAAGGTGCAAGAGGAGGAGGAAGCAGCATTGCCCCAGAGGGCTCTGGCCCGATCCTGCTTCTCTCCTCCTCTTGCTGCTTTTCCTTCCTCCACTCTTTCTTCCCTGGAGGAAAGGGTGGGGGAAAGAAGGTGCAAGAGGAGGAGGAAGCAGCATTGCCCCAGGGCTCTGGCCCGATCCTGCTTCTCTCCTCCTCTTGCTGCTTTTCCTTCCTCCACTCTTTCTTCCCTGGAGGAAAGGGTGGGGGGAAAAGAAGGTGCAAGAGGAGGAGGAAGCAGCATTGCCCCAGAGGGCTCTGGCCCGATCCTGCTTCTCTCCTCCTCTTGCTGCTTTTCCTTCCTCCACTCTTTCTTCCCTGGAGGAAAGGGTGGGGGAAAAAGGTGCAAGAGGAGGAGGGAAGCAGCATTGCCCCAGAGGGCTCTGGCCCGATCCTGCTTCTCTCCTCCTCTTGCTGCTTTTCCTTCCTCCACTCTTTCTTCCCTGGAGGAAAGGGGGGGGGGGAAAGAAGGTGCAAGAGGAGGAGGGAAGCAGCATTGCCCCAGAGGGCTCTGGCCCGATCCTGCTTCTCTCCTCCTCTTGCTGCTTTTCCTTCCTCCACTCTTTCTTCCCTGGAGGAAAGGGTGGGGGGGAAAGGTGCAAGAGGAGGAGGAAGCAGCATTGCCCCAGAGGGCTCTGGCCCGATCCTGCTTCTCTCCTCCTCTTGCTGCTTTTCCTTCCTCCACTCTTTCTTCCCTGGAGGAAAGGGTGGGGGAAGAAGGTGCAAGGAGGAGGGAAGCAGCATTGCCCCAGAGGGCTCTGGCCCGATCCTGCTTCTCTCCTCCTCTTGCTGCTTTTCCTTCCTCCACTCTTTCTTCCCTGGAGGAAAGGGTGGGGGGAAGAAGGTGCAAGGAGGAGGAGAAGCAGCATTGCCCCAGAGGGCTCTGGCCCGATCCTGCTTCTCTCCTCCTCTTGCTGCTTTTCCTTCCTCCACTCTTTCTTCCCTGGAGGAAAGGGGGGGGGGGGGGTTGAAGGTGCAACGGTGAAGCAGCATCGCCCCACCGGGCTCTGATAAGACGCACCTGCTGATAAAACTTACCTAGATTTTAGAGGGGGAGCAAAAAAATTTTTTTCTATTTTCCTCCTCTAAAATCTAGGTGCGTCTTATCAGCAGGTGCGTCTTATGGTGCGAAAAATACGGTAAATACTAAATGGAGTTACACAGCAGTGACCAATGCTGCAGCATTAACCAAAGACTTCTTTGTTTAGATTCCAAAGTTTCCGACAAGGTTTTGTTGTTTGTAATCCCGTTTATTTTTAAGTGTTTTGGAAAATAAAGATCACCTATTTTCTCAAGTATTTCACAAACTCCTCTCGCCCCAATTTGTTTATTTGAAATTATAATTGCTTCCACAGTTGAACTGAGTCATCGCTCTTCAAAGACCACAGATGGGACTTTATTGGTGCTCGCCCAACCTTGAAGCCCAAGTTTTTTCACTGGAATGAGTTCACACTTTCAGCTCCCGAGTCACGAAATAACCGGAAATTAAGTCATGTTCTTGCATGTGAGAACTGGCTTGTTGCCCCTGATCGGCAGCTAAGGGACCACTTTGAAAATTGCATGTGAGACCAGCCCTGTTGTAAATCTTGTTATTACAATCACTGCTCCTTCCACAGCTCAAATAACACCCACTGAATTTGACATGGGGTCTTCAACTGCTGAACCTGAACTTAAAAATAATAGGATGCATAGGGATTCCCATGGGTTTTGAGGAGAAGGATGAGGAAGTGTGGTCCTCCAGAAGTTTCAACTGCAGGTCCCATTAGTCCTAGAGTGACAGTATAGTCAATTGTGGAGGGTGGTGGGTATTGCAGTTCAGCTAGATCTGTAAAACAAATGTAGTTTGACACCACTTTAACTGCTATGGCTCAGAAGGTCTTTAGCCTTCTCTGCCCAAGAGTGCTGGTGCCGTATCAAACTGAAACGCCCAGGATTCCAGAGCATCGAGTCATTGCAATCAAAGTGGTATCAAACTGCATTCATTCTAAAGTGTAGAGCTGTTCCTAGAGGGCAAGGCCACACAGTCCTTTCCCTGCATGACAATAATCTCAGCCACACTTTAAAGAGAGATGGTCCAATAATTGGCACATATCCCCCCATTGCTTGCCACATGTCAGAAATTGACAAAAATAATAAAAGACTTGCACACACACACACACACCCCGCCCCAATTAATGTGATTTGGGCATATACATACACTCTATGTGGAAAGATATATTTCCACACAACCAATTTGTTGATAATATCTGCAAAGCACAATGAGATCTGACATTTCCCTATGGTGTTATTTTATTTTCTTCAATTTTCCATAGAGGGAGCACTGTTAACATCCATATAATCCCAGGTTTTTTTCTCACTACACACTTATAGCACTTTGGTACACCTTTAGCTGCTCGGGTGGCATTCTATGGAATCCTGGAATCTGTAGTTTTGTGAAATATTTCAGATCCTGTGTGCTTAGCATACTACACATTCCAAGATTCCATAGGATGCAGCCATCACAGTTAAAGTGGTATGAAGAGCCACACCTGAATAGTGTAAAAAGGACTGGTTTGCAGTGGTTTCCCCTTTTGGTTCAGCATTCCAGCAGTACTAAGCCTTCTCATCATTTGTTATCATTCACTCAGACTCAGCTCCTTTCCACCACTCATTATGAACTCTGTACCCACCCATCTACATGTTTCATAACTGCTTGATTCAGGTTAACCTTGGGTGACACAGAAATCATGTTGAGCCTGACAACCTGATTCACCTTTCCACCACTGGTTTCCTGCCCTGATTCATCGTGGGCCAGATCCTTGATTATAAGAACAGTCAGCAAGTTCCCCAGTAATGACGTAGGCACACAATGAAGCAAAGAAAACCTAAGAGCCAGTTCATAAATAACAAAATTCCTATATGATAGCAAATTGAGGTGAAATGCATCAAGTGATAGCTGTCATACAGACACATAGTGGGAGGAAACCTTGGTTTATAAATAGTTTTCCTGGGAAATGGCATTTGGAAGGCCATTAAATTATTCACATGGAAATATGATATTATTATTATTATTTTACTAACACAAAACCACAGTATGTCACAGTAAACAAGATCTATATGTTGGATTTTGTATCACAAAATCACAAGTCGAACACTTCCCAAGTGTCTAGGACTGTGTGATATATTTTTGAATAATGCGTGCAGATCCAAGTAAGGTGGCTTTTTGCAGTTGACAGATCACGATTTTTGTCAATGTTTATTGTTTCCAAATGCCGGCTGAGGTCTTTTGGCACGGCACCGAATGTGCCGATTACCACTGGGACCACCTGTACTGGTTTAGGCCGGAGCCTTTGCAGTTCGATTTTGAGGTCCTGATAATGGCTGAGTTTTTCCTGTTGTTTTTCCTCAATGCGACTGTCATGTGGTATGGCAATATCAACAATCCAAACTTTTTTCTTTTCCACAATTGTGATGTCTGATCTATTGTGTTCCAAAACTTTGTCAATCTGGATTTGAAAGTCCCACAGTATTTTTGCATGTTCATTTTCCACTACTTTTGCAGGTTTATGATCCCACCAGTTCTTTACTACTGGCAGGTGGTACTCGTGACATATGTTCGAATGAATTATTTGGGTCACAGAGTTGTGCCTCTGTTTGTAGTCCATCTGTGTGATTTTCTTGCAGCAGTTGAGGATATGATCAATGGTTTCATCAGCTTCCTTGCAGTCTGCATTTTGGGTCATGAGTTGATTTTTCAATCCTGGCCTTAATGGCACTGGTTCTGATGGCTTGCTCCTGGGCTGCAAGAATCAGGCCATCTGTCTCCTTCTTCAGGGTTCCTTTCGTGAGCCATAAGCAGGTCTTCTCCTTGTCAACTTTTCCTTCAATTTTGTCAAGGAACTGCCCATGCAATGCTTTGTTGTGCCAGCTGTCAGTTCTGGTTTGTAGTGCAGTTTTCTTGTACTGATTTTTGTCTCCTGTGCTTTGAGAAGTTTCTGATTATTAACTTCAATTAAAGCAGGTTCTTGGCTTTCCTTTGCATATTCTGCCAGGGTATTATTATTATTATAATTAGCCACAGTGGTGCAACACGTTAAACTGCTAAGCTGCAGAACTTACTGACTGGAAGGTTGGCAATTCGAATCTGCAAGATGGGGTGAGTTCCCCTTGCTAGCCCCAGTTTCTGCCAACCTAGCAGTTTGAAAACATGCAAATGTGAATAGATCAATAAGCACTGCTTTGACAGGAAAGTATCTGTGCTCCATGCAGTCATGCTGGCCACATGACCTAGGAGGCATCTACGGACAACACCAGCTCTTTGGCTTAGAAATGCAAATGAGCACCACCCCCCAGAATCAGACTGGTCAAGGGGAACGTTTTACTTTTACCTTTCTTATAATATTTATATTTATATTCTGCTTTCTCTCTCCATAGGGAGACTCAAAGCGGCTCACAATTAAAGGCATTTCAGTACAACTTAAAATATACAAATATGAAAACAGTATCAAACAATGTTATTATTAAAACAATCCTGGTTAAAATAATAAAAGGATACAAAATCACATCACAAAAGTACAGCAGCCCCTGACGATCTTAAAAACCTTCTTCTTTAAAAGCCTGCCTGAATAACAAGGTTTCAACCTGCTGCTTGAAGGACAGCAGGGAGGGGGCCATTCTGGCTTCCCTGGGAAGAAGGGAGTTCCAGAGTTGAGGGGCAGCCACTGAGAAAGCCCGCTCTCCAGTTCACACCAACCGGGTTTGAGATGGAGGTGGAACCAAGAGAAGGGCTTCTTCTGAAGATCTCAGGGTCCAGGCAGATTCGTCTAAGCCAGTGGTTCACAACGTGTGGGTCCCTAGATGTTTTGGCCTTCAACTCCTAGAAATTCTAACAGCTGGCAAGCTGTCTGGTGTTTCTAGTTGTAGGACAAAACACCTGGGGACCCACTGGTTGAAGGGAATGTGGTTGGCCAAATAGCCTGGATCCGAACTGTCTAGGGCAGGGCTGTCCAACTTCTACCAGCCCAGGGGCCTGAATTCCGGTCACTGATGACCTGGGGGGCCGTAGGGACTGCCCCCGCCCCCAGCTCCGCCCCCTCCCCCGGCTCCGCCCCTGCATGCATACAGTCAAATATAATCTTTTAAATGCAGGGATAAGATATTAAATTATTTTAATTTAATATTAAATATATTTAATTCCATCCTCCCCTCTCCCCTTATTTTAATTTAATATTAAATATATTTAATTCCATCCTCCCCATCCCCTTATTTTAATTTAATATTAAATATATTTAATTCCATCCTCCCCTCTCCCCTTATTTTAATTTAATATTAAATATATTTAATTCCATCAGCCCCACCCCCTTATTTTAATTTAATATCTAATTTATTTAATTCAATCCTCACCCTCCCCTTATTTTAATTTAATATTAAATATATTTAATTCCATCCTCCCCCCCTTATTTTAATATAATATTAAATATATTTAATTCCATCCTCCCCTCTCCCCTTATTTTAATTTAATATTAAATATATTTAATTCCATCCTCCCTCTCCCCTTATTTTAATTTAATATTAAATATATTTAATTCCATCCTCCCCTCCCCCTTATTTTAATTTAATATTAAATATATTTAATTCCATCCTCCCCTCCCCTTATTTTAATTTAATATTAAATATATTTAATTCCACCCTCCCCTCTCCCCTTATTTTAATTTAATATTAAATATATTTAATTCCATCCTCCCTCTCCCCTTATTTTAATTTAATATTAAATATATTTAATTCCATCCTCCCCTCCCCCTTATTTTAATTTAATATTAAATATATTTAATTCCATCCTCCCCTCTCCCCTTATTTTAATTTAATATTATATATATTTAATTCCATCCTCCCCTCCCCCTTATTTTAATTTAATATTAAATATATTTAATTCCATCCTCCCCTCTCCCCTTATTTTATTTAATATTAAATATATTTAATTCCATCCTCCCCTCTCCCCTTATTTTAATTTAATATTAAATATATTTAATTCAATCCTCCCCTCTCCCCTTATTTTAATTTAATATTAAATATATTTAATTCCATCCTCCCTCTCCCCTTATTTTAATTTAATATTAAATATATTTAATTCCATCCTCCCCTCTCCCCTTATTTTAATTTAATATTAAATATATTTAATTCCATCCTCCCCCTTATTTTAATTTAATATTAAATATATTTAATTCCATCCTCCCCTCTCCCCTTATTTTAATTTAATATTAAATATATTTAATTCCATCCTCCCCTCCCCTTATTTTAATTTAATATTAAATATATTTAATTCCATCCTCCCCTCCCCCCTTAATGTATCCCATCTCCCCTTATTTCATATTTAAATATATTTAATTTTATATTTAATACGTGAGGGGAGATGGGGGAAGGGAATGAGGAGCCAACCACCTGCTTCGGCCTACCTTTTCCAAACGCGCAGGATCCAGGAGTACCCGGACGACGAGAGAGACAACCGACTGAGTTGAAGAAGGTCCTAATCGCATCTGTGGGCCTCAGCGATCCCTTAGTAGAGTAGCCGAAGAGTATCGCGAGAATACGCAATCCACACGGGATTTCGCTGTCAACGCCGGCGTGATCTCGCGTTGACAGCGAAATCCCGTGCGGATTGCGTATTCTCGTGATACTTGCTCCGAACCTGGAAGTAGGTTTTTTTTAAAAAAAATATTATTTATTTTATTTTTCAATTTTTATTTTTTATTAAAAAGTTTAGGGGGGTGGAGGGAAGGGGCTGGGGGGCCGTATACGGACCCCGGACCGCCAGTTGGGCAGCCCTGGTCTAGGGCTTTAAAGATCAAAACCAACACTTTGAATTGTGCCCAGTAACAGACTGCTGCTGCTGCAAGGGGGGGGGGGGGGGTGCTCCCTATAGGCGACCCCAGTGAGCAAGCTGGCTGCAGCTCTATGGACCAGCTGTAGTTTCCAAGCACTCTTCAGAGGCAGCCCCAGGTAGAGTACATTACAGTAATCCAGACAGGATGTAACTAAGGCATGGACCACCGTGGCCAGAGCTATGGCTTCTCTATTAGTTTTGCTTTCCTCATTGCCATTGATGTACAAGCTTCAAAACATATTGGGAGATAGGAAAATGATTATAACTCCAGGACAGCAGTCTGGAATCATTTCTCAGGACCACATGTTGGAAACTACATTTGAAGATGAAGTGAATGTGGCGCAGCTGGCTGGGTGTCAGCTGCATACGATCTCTACTGACCAGAAGGTCATGAGTTTGAGGCCTGCCCGGGTTGAGGTGGGCTCTCGACCTATTGTGTAGCCTGTTGTCAACCTTTGCAACCCGAAAGACAGTTGCATCTGTCAAGTAGGAAATTAAGGTACCACTTAGTGGGGAGGCTAAATTTACCTAATTTACAAGGCCATAAAAAGATCTCCAGAAAACACGCTGAGGAATGAAGGAGTGCAACAGCTCCCCCTGGTGGCCAGATGTTAAATTGCCTCTGTCTGCCTTGTGTGTTTGTGTGTCTAAATGTAATGTGTACACTGTAATTCGCCCTGAGTCCCCTGCAGGGCGGAATATAAACGAAGTAAATAAATAAATAAATAAATAAATAAATAAATAAATAAGAGGCTTTTAAAAAATGCAATTTGGCACTGGGATTGTAAGATCTGTCCTTCAAAGAGAGAAGAAAATCCCACTCACTGAGCATGTTCAATTCTTGAGGAAGTACCTTCCAAATTATTCTTTAGAGTCTACACCAAATTTTGTGATGTGTGTACGCCATAGCCAGTGCCACTAGTGTAAATGGAAACATTTTCCTTGCTAGATTTGATCTACTTTGTTTTGTTCATGGAAAATGTTTGACCAGGACTGGGAATTCTGTTGCCCTGCAGATGATGGATGCTAATGGCAACAGTCCTAGTCAGCATAGCCAACGATGATAAATGCTGAAACTTGCCTTCCTTCAACATCTTATTGGGCGATATGATTTCTATTCTTGCTTTTAGGAGCTTTTGGCCCAGATTCCCTCGCTGTTGCTTTCTAAGAAACTTCCCTCTCCATCCTAATGAATGCAAATATCTGCATCACATCTTTTCACCTTAGAGCTGATTACAGTTCAAACTAAAGCAATTAAAATGTACATTGGAAAACATAATAGATTAAAAATGCACAGCTTAAATTGAACCTCAAGAATTGGATGCAATTATAATGTATGTGGTAATTAGCTTACATACTACCAGTCCAGGATGCTTGTCTTACAGTATCAGCAACCACTTTGTGAATGGCCAGTGTTAACAATATAATTTTCATTGGCATACTTTTTGTACTAAGTTATCCTCTGACCTCATTGTCTACATCAATCTGGTGTGTGTGTGTGTGTGTATGAAATTTTAGACAGGACTATGATTCTATGATTCCGTATCTAATATAGTGGTTGCAGTCTACAAAAGTTCATGCTATAATAAGCCTGTTATCATCAAAGTGCCACAGGATTCTTGGTTGCTTTTGTTGTAACAGATTAATTTTGACCATGTTGGTTTTTTAAAGCTAATGTGAAAATACCTGCAATTCAGTGTAAGAAGTCTACCTCTTCCTCTTTGATGTGAAAATGACTCCAGATTTGATTCCTTGGCTTATCCAGGTATGTCTGGGAGAAACCCCTATTGGAAACTCTAGAGAGCTGTTGCCAGTTAGGATAGACAATGCTGACCTGAATAGACTCAATGTGTTGATATAATGTCTCTAACCAAATGCATAAATAAGACTCAGCAAAGTTAAATTCCCAAATTTATTTGGGTGAGACGGATCCATAAATGAAGTCCCATCACAGAAAAGACTTTGTTCAGCTGTTCATGCTCCCACGGAAACCCACCTGATTTCCAGCTTGTTTCAAGAGATGAGAAGCAGAGAGCCATTAGGTTTCTGAACGTGTTTATTTTAAACATTATAATATTAAATAGATCGTAAATAATCAATTGGGGAAAAAAGAAATCTGGCAGCATTTTTTAATCCCACCATTATGCGCTGATGCATACATCCATATTTTTATTAAGACATTTGCATGAGTGCATATGAGCATCAGTGCATAATTGAGTGATTTAAAAAAACCTTCCGGGGATGTCCCCTGTCCGCCCTCTATTTTATCCCAAGACACAGAAGGGCTTTGAGGATGGTGGGGGAACCTGCAGGTTTATGTAGGGACCTGCTCTGAGTTACCGGATTTGTTTGTCTCTCTTCTTAAACCCGCATTTTGGTGCTGTCTGGAAATGCCCTAAAATGGTTCCTGGGTTAGGGCTTCCAGTCATGTTCTCAGTTCAAAGGAGAAGTTCAAAATGCTGAATTGCTCCAGAATGGTCTGGCTCCATGATCCATCTCTGTGTCCTCCACATGTGCGCAGTGGGTTCACCTACCCATAGAAGTGATTTGCTAGTCATAACTCTTTCGCACAACTAATCGCAACATAATACTAAGTTATTGTGTATTGTTGAAGGCTTTCATGGCCGGAATCACTGGATTGTTGTACATTTTTCAACAGACCTCACAACCTCTGAGGATGCCTGCCATTGATGCAGGCGAAATGTCAGGAGAGAATACTTCTAGAACATGGCCCTATAGCCCGAAAAACCTACAACAACCCACTAAGTTATTTTGCTGAAGAGCCGTGTCATAGAACTCCAGTCCCCAGAGCTGTGGATATTTTAAAGGAAGTTGGGATGTATGGTTTCTCTCTTTCCTTAGCAGTTACACTTATTAGGGTCTAGAACAGACCTGGGCAATTGCCGGCCCTCCAGGTGTTTTGGACTTCAACTCCCAGAAATCCTAGCCAGTTTACCAGCTGTTAGGATTTCTGGCATTTGAAGTCCAAAACACCTGGAGGCAATTGCCCAGGTCTGGTCTAGAATATTCTTCTGAAGTGGTGCATTGTTCTCCCAGGATGACTTGGACACAGTGCCCCCATGTGGTCTTCTATATTGTTATTTTCCTATGGGGAAATAGAGCTCTCAGCAGGATGCCATGGAAGCCAGTCCCAAGACCTTGCCTTTTATGCTGGGATTTATTCCTGTCCTGACAGTGTTACTCAAAAACCTGGGTGGCAGGGAACATGATGTTGACCAAAGCAATTTCTGAACATTAGGATGCTGGTAGTGATGGGGGGGGGGGGGGGTGATGGAGGTGGGGATGGAGATGCCATTTCTATTTCCAGAGCACACATAAGTGACCCTCCCACTTGCCTATAACCAAGGAAATTGTGTTAGCTTCAACTGAACACTTTCAATAACTTCAATAGAACCTTATTTAAGACCATCACAAGCCCTGATTTTAAATATTTCAAAAAATATTTGGGGGAACGAAGTACCATCTTTGGCTTGGACTCATGAGTGGGACTTATTTTCGCTCTGTGACATTCTTCTCAGAATAACACACACACAGCTGGACTTAGATAATGGAGCTTTCTGCTTGGAGAACATGCATCGTTCCTAGCTTGAGACCAGCACCTCTTTTCAGGCATTAATTCTTCCCTGAAAGTCCTCTTTGCTCAGCTCTTTTGCAAATGGTATTTCAGAGTAGCTCAGAAACATGGCAATGGATGGATTGTACGCAGCCCCTGGAGGTGGGTGGGTGCGAACAGAAGGTGCAATTTTCAAGGCTGCTTTTTAAATCATTCATCCTCATCCCTCTTTGTTGCTAGCTTTCTTCATCTGTTCCAGACACATGCCTTGGTAGCACTTTATTAATTTTACCTTCAGACTTGAAATGGGTTATGGACCTGTAAGAGAAATGATTAATTTTGGAAGAAATCCCTTCTAACTATGAACTAATAATTGTGCCATGCTATCGAGAATTGTTTGCAAACAATGAGTTTCTTCATGTTGTAGTTATTATTTTTAATAATAATTTTTAAAATCTGAATATATGAGGATGTCTGATTCTGGGTTGAAATCATTGATTTTTGCAATATGGACAATATCAATAAGCGGTACTTCTCGGCATTACTTCGTGAACGAAGATTCAGGAAGGACTCATCCCATGCTTTTTACAAGCGCGTTGATGACTAAAAAGGCCAATCTGAGATAGGCAAGTTCGGTTGCAGAAAGCACAGCAGAAAGTCTCCTTGGGTGATGTTGTTTCCAAGTTGCGGTTCTTTCTGCGTTGTCGTTTCTCTTCGAGACTCATTTGGCGTGTCTTCTTGAAAGAGGCCGCAGCATTGTGGATAGTGCATCTCCTTGCCTCCCGATGTGAGGCCAGGGTGGACCATTGTTGGTGATCAATCTGGCCTTCACATCTACTGTTATTGCACTACATAACAGCATGAGAGAAGCCTCCCACAAGGATGGTAAAACATCAAAATATCAGGGTGTCCCCTGGGCAACTTCCTTATAGACGGCCAATTCTCTCACACCAGAAGCAACTTGCAGATTCTCAAGTCGCTCCTGACACACCAGGGGGTACCCGGGGGGGGGGGGGACACCAGCATGTGAGGTGAAATCTCTGAGTCCCTTCTTGTTGCTGCTTTTTCCTGGGTAATGTTTGTTTCTAAGTCTGAAGAAGTTACATTTTCCTTTGGGAAAAAAACTGGATGGCAAGGAATCATTTTGGAATTAAGAGTTGTTTGTGTGAGGTCACCCGCACCCTCTATCCCACTGCAATCCTTTACTCACTTATCTGGGAACAAACTCCATTTAACTCAGTTGAACTCAACCTGTCTCTATATCCTGAAGACAGGGCTGTCTGTTTCCATGGAGAGCAAAATTCTTACATTGAAAAGGCTGTGACTCCCTCCCCCAAACTATTAACAACTCCTTAAACATTACATGTCATTTTAAAAGAAGAGACTTTTGAGACAATTTGCAGGAAACCTCCTCCCAAGGAATGCATATGAACACCCAGACGGTGGCAGAAAATGTTCCTTTTGTTTCAGATGTTGACTTGCTACCCACGTTCAAAATTTCTCTCAGTAGCCAAGGGAGGGAAGCATTTGCTACTATTGGAAAGATCTGAAATATACATAGTTTTAGAAGGATGTCATAGAGAATGGGTAACCATGCTCCCCATCTCTTTTCTTCAGGTTTAAATATTTGCTCAAGAGGAACTAAAGATACAGGCAAAGGGCAGACAGGCCACAGATGCAAAGGAAGGACAGGAATATTGCCCCCTTTCAAAACACATTTAACATCTTAGTTAAAAACATCTATTTATTGCAAGTTTTCAGGCGGCATTTCTGTTTATATGGTTGATTTCATTGTGTGTTTGTCATTTGTGGTTTTAATTATTTGGAAATATGATTTTATATATTTATCATCTGGTATTAAAAGTGTGTTGTTGTGCAAGCTATCAGTTGGCCCGGGCTGCTGTGAAAACAGCAGGATACAAGGTTGGACAAATGTCACAAAGGGTCCTTTAGTTGAATCCCTCAATGAGGGAGAGAGAGCAGGGTATAAAACAGCAGGGTATAAAACAAAGTAAATAAATAAAAACATATTGTATATGATGCCATGGTATTGGACACCATTTACGAGATTTGATTTTTCACATGGAATATGAATGTGTATCCTATATATACTGTACAGGCAGTCTCCAAATTACGAAGAAGATAGGTTCTGTATGTTTGTTCTTCAGTTGAATTTGTATGTAAGCCTGAAGAGATACATTTTTGTGTAACTCCAGACAAACATATTTTAGCTTTGGATAGCATAGGGAAGGTTTTGCTGTCTGTGCCCCTGTTCAGAATATTTCACCTCACTTTCTTTCCCTGTGATAATTGGAGGATTTTTGAGACACCTTTCCCCCACAAAACATTTGGCTTGTTGTTGGAAACAAGAGATTTGGTTGATGTTTGAAGCTTCAGTGTTTCCCAACCTTTTTTGGAGACACTTTTTTCCCAAAATGACACTCAGTATAACATTTCCAGCTGCTGGGAGTGAATTTCCCTTCCTAGGGATAGAATTCTCTCACTTCCTGTTGTATCAACCCATTCTTAACCATGAGTCATTTGTAAGTTGGATGTTTGTAATCCGGGGACTGTATATAATGCTATGGTATTGTACATTGCAAACAGCAACAAGAACAACACACCACCACGGCCAACAGAAACAACATAAATAATAATGCTATGGAAGAAGGGCTTGAGGAAGGAGCTGAAGGGAGGAACCAAATCTGAAGGAATTAGATACATAAAGAAAAGTTTGTCAGAATTGCTATTCTGAGCAAATTCTCTCCTTATTAGAATATGTTAGGAAAGAATGTTCTTATTTCTCTGTATGTTTGTCCATACATCTTGGCCTTCTTAAGTCTCTGCTGCTGTGCTGTAACTATTGAAAATTGTTTTCTTCATAGCTGCCTTTGAAGGGGATTCAGAAACTTTAGTTAGTCGACCATTGTTTATTAGCAGGAATGAACCAATGGGGGCATATAATAGTGGGGCTGAAAGAAACAATTTCCAGACACAATTCAACCTTTAAAATTCCAGATGTCTCGACTCCAGTATATCGCAATAAATGTTGCTTTTCATATGAATATATGCACATGTTAAGGCTGGTATGGAAAAGAGATAGTCATCCAAGTGATGTGGACTGCAACTTTCATTGAAGCACCCAGCATGGGCATTTATTGGAGACAGAGAGAATAGTAGTCCACCAACATTTGGAGGTCCATGTGACCCCATTCCTCTTACAAATGCATTAAAGGAGGCTTCTCTTTGGAGTTCACCTAAATAGAGTTGTGGCAAGGAGCAGGGCCTTCGTGTTAGTGGTCCAAACTGTGCTGAAACTCTTATAGCCAATTCTGTTGCAAATCAGAGATACATTAATGCAATGCAGTATCTCCCCTTCCACCCCACTCCCAGTGGATGCTTTTCTTTGTATTTTCACATAATGGAAGTTGTTAACTTCATATAATATTAATCTGGATCCATGGTTTCCCTCATGTTGTAAGAGATGGCCAGGTTCGTATTTTACATTGGGTAGCCCTTCATTTGAAGAGCTGTCCAGCCCAAACCCAGTTTAAAGGCCAATCAAAATGGGAAGAATGGGCCTTGAACAGCCGATGAATAGATCACCTCATCCTAGTCATTAATATTATGGATACACACACATACATATTTAGGTGGAATATTAGCAATTATTCCTCATTTGGCATGTATATATAACAAGCAGCCATTGCAAATAATACTTTTTTAAAAACCTGATACTGTTGCTTTAACTCAAGCCTTCCATTGGTTACTGGTTTTGTATGGTCCAGTAAATCATGTTTTCTCCTTCTGATGGGTGAATTAATTCTGCTTGGAGGATCTTTTCCAGCTTTAGTGAGGCCCTCTTCAACACCTTTCCATGGAAAGTTCCTTTCTCTTGAGCTTGTTAGGAAGCGTAACCTGATCAGTGGGTGGTTAGGGCAGAAAAGAGAAAGCCACCTAAATGAAAGAATTGCCCCACCTCAACATACCTTAGGGAACTTGGAAGTTTAATCCTTCGGTAGAGGACCTGGTGAGGTTTCATAGATGGTAATAGATACCAAGGTTGTCAATTCAGGATAATCCTAGGCCTTAACATTTCTGGACCTAAACCTAGGGAAAGCCCCTAATGATGTCATTAAGCATCATGCATTAGACATTAACAACCATTCAAGCACATTTTTAATTGAGACAGAAATCTTAGCTATAGGGGGAATTTCCAATTCAATGTAAAGTGTGGGGAAGAGGGTTGTTATTCCTTCTCATTTAATTAAGGAACATTGAATCTAGCCTATTTGTGTCCTATCCAAAAGTGAATGGGCTCAGAATGGATGGTGAATCTCGGCATTACAATTACTAAGAAGAGAAAAGGAAGAAAAGTAAACATCTCCTTAAGAGTTGCTGGAAATTGCAGTAAAAACACAAAACAATGAAATCTTGCAAACAGTAGCAGGCTGCTGATCTATTAGATCTGGAGATTTCTTCACAGCCCTCTCTTGCCCAGAGCTGGGTCCTCCCAAAACCAAAGATGGTTGGAGATGATCCATCAAAACTGTAAATTGAGCACCAGGCCCTGAAATCTGGAAACCCTAATAAATATACTCTACCAAAGGAGGGTTATTGTGTGTCAGATTATTGATCCATCTAGGCCAGCAGTTCTGTCTCTGAGACATTCTGGCCAGCAGTAGATCTCAAGGGTTTCAGGTCCTTTCCTAGCTCTCCCTGGAGATTCTTGGTGCTTCCTGGCAGTCTTTGATCCAGATATTAAACCTACTTACCTTCCAGAATCAGATGAACTCTGGAATGATCATGGAGAGCCAAAATGGAGGCCCTTGTTGGCTTCAGTTGGGAAACTTGGATGGGATCTTTTTGTACAGCTAAGCTCTTCTGAAACCTGTTTTAAAAAACTAAATTTTATTTATTTTCTCCGAAATGGTTAAATTGGTGCATATTTACTTTAACTACCACCACCCCTCCCTCCTACCCATTCTCAAAAGCAGTTTGCCAGTTTGTGGAACTCGCTGCATAGATAATGAATGTGCCGCAGTGATGCAGATCTTCCTTTGTGGAAGGTGCAGTAATTGTCACTTCTTTCAATATGCTTTGAAGTTCATTCACCACTGGCAATAGGAAAAACAAAATCGCTGCTACCATACTTCGCTATAAATAATTTTGGTGATCATCTAAATTATGATGATGATGTTTATTTATACCCTGCTTTTTCTCTACACAAGGAGACTTAAGGCAACTTACATTACAGGCATCTCAATACAATTAAAAATCTACAAATATACAAACATTAAAACAGAATTAAATATCATTGGTATTTTAAAAAATCCAGTTAAAATCCATAAAAAGGTATTCAAAACTAAAAACCACAGCAGTCCTTGACTTGATCTTAACCCCCCCCCTTCTTTAAAAGACTGCCTGAATAAAAAGTTTTTAGCCTGCCACTGGAAGGACAACAGTGAGGGGGTCGTTCTGGCTTAACTGGGGAAAAGGGAGTTTCATAGTTGAGGGGCAGTCACTGAGGAGGAGGACCTGGTCTCTTGTTCCCACCAATCAAGTTTATACAAGGGGATACAGTAAGCCAAATAGCCTGGACATGGACCATCTAGGGCAGTGGTTCTCAATCTGCGGGTCCTCAGGTGTTTTGGCCTACAACTCCCAGAAATCCCAGCCAGTTTACCTTCCATGCCCTCTGGCTGTTCCCTAGAGCTATGACCACCACTCAGGGCTTTTGTTTTAACCCGTATTGATGGCCTTGGATAGGTCTCCCCCACCCTTCCCCATCTTGCTGAAAAAGGCTCACTGCGATAAAACTTTTTGCTTCCCCCAACTCCTTTCATCAAGAGATGACTAAATGATGGATTGATATGGAGAAAGAGATGGCAAGCTACTCATCATAGATATATGATACATTGTGTGGTGCACAAGGAACTGAAGAGAATGATGTCACCTGTGCATGTGGCTGGTCCGGGAGGGGTTCATCCTAAACAGATCACAAATGCCACCAGCTTGACATGTTGTCAGTGATTGATAGATGGCACATCACAAGCTCAGGGTCCACAGGGCAGGAACATCCACTGGGCAGTTGCAAAAGAGCCACTGAATCTGCCTGGTGTTTTATTTTATGGAAGGGCCAAAAATAATATATTGTAGTGGAAGATCTAGGACTGCTATAAATGAGAAGGGAACAACATAGTTTGAGCACTGGACAATGATCCCAGGAGATCAGTTTTTGAACAACATTCAACCATGGAAACCCACTTGGTGATCTTGGGCAAGCCACATAGACCCAGCTTCAGAGGAAAGCAAAGGGAAACACCTTCTGAACAAATATTTTACCAAGAAAATCCTATGAGAAGTTCTTTCAGTTTATGGTGACTGTCTTAGGGTCACCATGCATCAGAAATTGATTGAAGACAGACAACAATAGAGAAGATCAAGGTATAGCCATGTGTTACATTCATCCAAGCCCTGAAGGATCTCTTTGTCACTGTAAACTCTCTCACGCAATGTATGTAATTTTCTTTGGGCCAAGAGTTATGTTTCCAGACAAGCAACGTCCTTGCATGTCAACTGACTTTTAAAACTAAGGGAACTTTGAAAAACATTTTAGGAGATATACAGTGTTGGAGAGAGGAAGGAGTGTTTTTTGTGATGTTCAATGGAGAATGGGCATCTTGGTAGGGTTGCCAAGTAGCTAGAAAAATGAGTGAGCAGTCCTAAACCCATTATTTCCACAGGTATTTGCAATTCTGGAGACCCCATTTAGCCATGAAAGCTCACTACATTATCCTGGACACTTCACACACTCTCAATTTCAAAAAGCTGAGGTTCACCTTAGGGTTGCCGTAAGTCAGAAATGACTTGAAGGCACCTATCATCAACAACAATAGCCGCCGCCACCCCCTCAACAGCTGAAGCAATTTGATGAGAACCCCTATGATATTCAACCAGCATGCTAAATAGACTTGTTGTGGGAATAATGGTAGCTATAGTCCAACACATCTGGAGGATGCTACTCAGATAGTCACCTTCTATCTGCAGAAAGTATCACAGAATCATAGAACTGAAAATCCACACACCTCACACAAATAATAGATCCTTCAAAACAAACTGAATGACAAAAAAATTCATTGAAGTGTATGACTCTAAAATTATCACTTTTATTCTCCTATATGATTTTAAAAACAACTTTTACCTGATGAAGAAGCAAGTGGAGTTTGGAAAGCTTGTTTGATGCATTTTGTGCATTTTGGTTGACCAACAAAGGTACTGATCTTTTGTGGATTTTGGATTTTATTTTATTTCTTTAAATCCTGTCTCCTTCCTTGTTTTCTTCACTTCTTAGTGAACATGAAAAAAATGAACACATGGTGGACCTTAAGTGCAAGATTCAGCTGAGCTTGACTGGCATGAAACAGCTTAAATCTCTCTAAGTCTCTTCATAACCAGGTTGTCTATTGGACTGATGACATAGCCAAGTTGATGCCTTTTTGAGGAAGAATTTCTGGTCTGGATTTCCTGAATGCAAATAGTGCATGGATTTTTCTGTCATTCTTTTTTTTTTAAGGCAAAACCTGTGCCCAAATTTTGTTTATCTCTTGCAATTCTCCAAGGATAGAAAAGAATGGGTGGATCATTTGATCTGACCCAAATTGGGGTCAGTGATGCCACTTTTGACATCCTAAGACTGTCTAAATTCACAAATACTCCAAAGTCTGAAATTGCCTACATGGATGGCCGAGAGAGTGACACTTGCTTTCTGGTGGATTAAGGTAGACAAACTTTGTTTCATGCAGAAAGTTATTATAAGTTTTGTGTATAAAATGACCTTCAGGGCATGTGTATAAGGTTTATATGAAATATAAACAATGTTGTGTTTAGACTTGGGTCTAACACAATACATTGCAAATACAGGTACTGCAAAATCTGGGAGTGGGGGATTCAAAATCCAAACCATTTCTGCTTTCAGGTATTTCAGATAAGGAATACACAACTCCCGTGAAACATAGTTTTGATGTTGCAGATGAACACTAGAGGGCAATATGGCACTGCTGCAATTGATGTGTGTGTAAGTGAGACTGAAAGAGAGAGAGAGAGAGAGAGAGAGGCCCACATGTGAGCCATTGATCAGTAGTAGATTGTGTTGCCAGTTTTAACTCACCCTGTGCAGAGGGGCAGCAGAGCCGCATAGAGGGTGAGTATCATTTGAAACCTTTTCTGACCTCCCTACCATCTCCACTCTCATTAGCTGCCATTGGCAGCCTTTGTGCATCATTACTGGAAAGTTTGAGGACTCCAGCTAAGGGGACCCAAGAAAAGTCAGAAGAAGGAAGTTAAAGAAGCGGTGGCCTCTCATTTTGACACCCTAAGTCTCTTTGACATAGAAAGGGTTAAAGGCCTCTTTGGATAGTTGCATTTCTCCTTTTTTCTTGTATTTAAAAAGAGGGAAACAGGCCAATTTGGGTCAGCAGCCAAAACAACAGACACCTTCTTTGGCTTGCCCAGTCATTAGTACTAATGATTTCTTTATCACTCAAAATTCAAATTATCATGCATAGTGATTTGGGGTTCTTAAGGTCTTTCCAAATATGAGCAGTGTGGGGGCGTGACATTCATATACTTGCACTGCATGTAGTCCAGTACGTGCTTCTGTCAGGTTCTGCTCCTATCATTCCACAGGCATGACATTTTCACAGTGCTGGATATTTTGCCCCAGGGAAAACGTAGCTCATCCTGCAGATAAATGCATCGATTGTCATTTTGATCTCAATAAGGAATGTGGTTCTGCAAGTATTGGGGACTTCATGCGAGAGGTGTTGAGTGACAACACAACACCTCCTCCCAAATGCCTGTGTCATTGTGTAAGGGGGCTTTCTTTTAAGTATTAGATTTTTTAAACTTTCTAATATTTTTTCCAACGTTCCCCAATCCGTCACGCTCCAGATGTGAATTATCTTCCACTGACATGCTGATGGTGAGGCAACTCTAGGGTGCATCTCTAGAAGATGTTGGATCAAAAGCGTTCCCTTTCCATTCAGAAAATCTCATCCAGTTCCACTTGTAAAAATGAAAGTTCCAGGTGCAGAGAAGATAAATAAGAACAACCCCTCACCACAAATGTTGCCTGTTGCTTTGAGGGGCAGTAATGTTGTTTGTTTGATAATTCCTTCCAAAGTAGACATCACAGCCACATTATTAAACAGCAAAATAGAAACAGCAGCACACCCCCTCCCCCTCTGGTTAGGAGAGATGCCATTCCAAATACACCGATATGGCAGGAAGTCTCAATCCGCTTAGCAGAATGTACTTCTGAATAGATAGCTCTAGGATCATGATATATTTATTTACTTTATTTGTATTCTGATATAGGGACTCATGCTGTAAGCAGGTCTGTTACAGAGGATTTCAAACAGTATGGAGGTGAAGCTTGCAAAAATACACACAAACGGAAGAACTTTTACTAAGGTCAGTTTTACACCATTTGCTGAGACACCCTTGTAAGTTAGACTGAAACCCTGTGCCTATATAGAAAATGCAAAATGGTCTTGTTGTACAAAAAAGCATGCAACTTATTCTCTGAGATTGGGGGAAATATTGGCTTGGTAAAAATCACACCGAGGGCCTTCCACACAGCCATATAAACCAGAATATCAAGGCAGAAAATCCCACGTTTTCTGCTTTGAACTGACATATATGGCAGTGTGGACTCAGGTAACCAATTTCAAAGCAGATATTGTGGGATTTTCTGCCTTAATATTCTGAGTTATATGGCTGTGTGGAAGGAGCCTCAGATAAGCCAGTTCAAAGCAGATATTGTGGGCTGTGTAGAAGGGTCCTGAGGGTCAGTGGCTGGACTAATATGTAATCCTAGATCCCCTTTTACCCCTTCTGGGGTTCTCAGCTGCATTTGCCCTGCCTGACTCTATGGACTCTGGTGACACTGGGTCATGAACCAGGCAGGAAGCAGTCCAGATTAAAGTGTTTGGATAAAATGGGACCAATTTCAAACCGACAAATACTGTGACATGACAGGAACTGGAAGGATGGTATCGTGATTTCCCTGTTTGCGCTGGAATTCTTTGGCTGTTGAAGAATTTGCAGCTGGTGACTTCCAGGATGTGTGCTGGAGATCACTTAATACTGATTAGCTCTGCCTTAGTACTCATTAACTCTTTGGTACTCACAATCAAGATTAGTAAATGGGGAGAAGGGAGGGAGAGATTTTCCCAAGTTTGAGAGGAAAATAAATGTGGATAAATTGAAGATTCCAGTGTGCGGTTCTAATATACTGACGAAGTTGTGAAACTGGGTAGCCAAGTTTGAACTATACAGATGTAGGGCCTGTATTATTTTCCTATATGCTGTCTTTATATACTAAATACTGGCTAGGTAGATCAGTGAGGTTTAAAGTCAGTGAAATAGAGAACGACTAGTCCCTATTTATAAATGCCCAGCCCCTCTGTTTTGCACTTTAGCTATTTCCCCAGCCCTATGGTACGCTGTTTGCACTATCCCTTGCCTAGCCCTTCTTAGCTTGGACATGCCCATTTTAGTAATCCTGGTTACTGTCTGATGAAGCTCCATTGCAATTAGTTTTATACTTTTGTATTTTAGTGTGTTTTTATCTGGTTGTTGTATTTTACGATACTTTTATTTTAATGTTTTTTGTTTTATGGATTGTTTTTGCTTGTATATTTTGTGGACACTCTGTCCCATATGTAAACCACCCTAAGTCCCATTGGGGAAATGGTGGTGGAGTATAAGAATAAAGTTATTATTATTTGAAACCCAACAAGATTAGTATACAGCAAACAAGATCACTATGCTGGTTGTTGTATTGGATCACACAGACAGTTCCCAAGTGTCTAGGACTGTGCGATGTATCGGGGAATAATGCATGCAGATCCCAGTAGGGTGGCCTTTTGCAGCTGACATATGGTAATTTTCTCAGTGCCGATTGTGTTTAAATGCGGGCCAAGGTCTTTAGGCACTGCACCCAGTGAGCCGATCACCACTGGAACCACCTTCACTGGCTTGTGCCAGAGTCCTTGCAGTTCGATCTTTAAATCCTCATATCCTTAAATCCTTATTATTAAATGCTTATTATTAAATCATTATTATTATTATTATTATTATTATCTGTATCCGCCACTTGTTGCTGTGGCCAACCTTCCCTCCCTCCCTCCCTCTTTCCTTCCTTTCTTTCTCTTTCTTTCTTCCTTCTTCCTTCCTTCCTTCCTTCCTTCCTTCTCTTTCCTTCCTCCCCCCTTTTCTTTCCCTTCTTCTTTCTCCCCTTTTTTTTCTTTCTCTGCCTATTTTTGGACTGCAGCTCCCAGCAGTCCTCCTGATCTATCGACCTATCTACCTCTATCTAATCTATCTATCTGAAGGATTGCTGGGAGTTACAGTCCAGGAATAGGAAATATGCAGGGATTGGGATGCTCTCAAAGAAATCCAAGGAGAAGAAATCATACAGCTTGGAAGCAGTGCATTTAGATCATCCTCCTCTCCTAAAGGGGATGGTCTAGGGGATGCTGGGAGCTGTAGTCTAGAAGAGGATGTGGATATGCTATTGTGTGCTTTGTTTGCCAGGGGGAGTCGTTTTGCGCTTGCACTATAGCGTCTTTTTGTGTTTTTAAAAGTCCCTTCCACTGTGTTTTTCAGTGTTTTCATGAGTGACGGTCACTCGTTGGTCTGATAGGTGTATTGTGTCCAAATTTGGTGTCACTTCGTCCAGTGGTTTTTGAGTTATGTTAATCCCACAAACAAACATTACATTTTTATTTATATAGATTATTACATCGAAGTGCAGTGATATAGAGGTGGAGAATTGTAGCTCAAGATGTTAGTTTCTACTCACTGTCCTACCTCATCTAACCTGTGAAGGGCCCCTCCACATCTGGGATGATGGAACAGGCTAGTGACCCTTGACTAAGCTGTGGCCTTGGGGACCATCTCTCAAGGTAGAGGTTCCGCCAGGAACAAACAGGGAAGGGAAGTTTGACCTCCTTCAAGCTGTGGTGCAGCCCTGCCAACTTGGGTCTGAAACCCCATTCACAGCCCCTGACTATTTGCCTGCAGCTAGGAAAACTTGGGGGAAAGTTATGTTTTGGGACCAAAAATCCCAGAATCTCCCTGCTGGTATGTCACTGATCATGCTGGCTATGGAATTTTGGGAGTGTTGATCTAGTGGAGGGACTTTCTCAAGTTCTTTTGCCCCTTGGACTGAAAAGCATGCCTCTTCCCTGAAATAACAGAAGAAATGTTAATGTCAATGGCTGTAGAAGCCAAGTTTAGATGAAGAAAAGAGTGTAAGCAGGATGGCTCAAGCTTGAAGGAACACATATAATTACATATGAAAGAGAATGGCTCCCATAGTTAACTCCAAATATCATGAGTATGAAGCTCAAGAGCAAAGTGAAGGAATGCCCAGATCCACTCACTACATTTTATTATTCTGAGAGCAACAGGAAGCTGCTGTCCCTTTAAAGAATAAAAAGCCCCGAGTCCAAGCTCTCCTTGGCACAGAGGTGGCCTGGGTGAAAGAAGTGAGATGACAGGTCTTATTAATAATGGGTAAACATACCCTGGCTGTGGAGTGAAGTGATTAACGCACAAAGCTGGAGCAGACAGAGGGGCAGCAGCTGTAACTGGCTGGGCAGAGAAGGAAAGTGTGCTGATGGAGGAAGAGGCAGAGTTGCCCAAGGGGGCCCTCAAAGTCGCCCCCAAGAATCTGGTTCACTCTGGGGTCCTCTCCACCCAAAATCACATTGCAAGATAGCACACAGCAGCGATGTGTTCAGACACATACCTATCACAGATATAACACAGAAGGGGGAAGATACAAATATGGCGATTGTGGATTATGCAACCTGGAGAAATGAGGGAAATTTAAATACATGTACTGGAAAGATCATAGGAGCAAATCCGTTCATGACAGTACACTGTTGAAAATATGACTGAAATTGTGCTTATCAGGGAAGTGCGAGTAGAAAGCTTCATATTATGGGGCTGTCATTTTGCAGATAAATGAATGCGACCGGGGTTGAAACTGGGATTATTTTCCATCGCACTGTAATTGTTTATGCTCCAACTCACATCCATAATAAAGGTGAAAAGTATATAACCTAAGACAGCCTTCAGCACCCTAATGCCTCACAGTCAAGTTTGATTGCCAACTCTTGTTATTCCCAGCCAGCATGCTGGCTGGGGATGATGGGAGTTATTGTTCATCTGGAGAGCCTAACAATGCAATTATATAAATACTTTCACAAGATCTACTAAGTGCCACAGAGAAGACAGCCCTAGGTATACTGTCCTAAGAATGGGCCAGGTGCAGCTAGACCATGTCTAAAGCTTTGGGACCATACTGAACTCAGTGAAGCCAAGTGGTCCAACTTGATCTAAGTCAGCTTGGCAATAAGAAATATAATTAAGTGGCAGGCATTTAGTGCTTGGGAGTGGTTGGCTAGCCAGGCGTACTCTGATTATAAAAATGTGTAGTTTTCAGGGGAGATTTTCTTTGGTGTTGGATTAGCCTCTGATTAGCCATGTATTACTAGATGGACTATGAAAGCAGTCGAGCATGAGATGACACACCTCAGCTGCATTTCATGTCTGGGCAGCAAATCTATTCTGACAATTGTTCGCTGCTGCAACCTAGCACCCATAGGAGACTTCAGGAGGTGGACCGATTTTTAAAAAGGACTGAAAATCTAGCGAGGCAGCAGCTTGCAATGCATTCTTCCAGAAAGAATTGCCTCTACCATTAGGTAAAATGAGTCCTTATGTTCATTAGCTCTGTTTTCTGGCCAGGCAGAAGAGGCCAAGGGCCCTTCCACACAGCCGTATAACCCAGAATGTCAAGGCAGATAATTCACAATATATGTTTTGGACTGGATGATCTCAGTCCACACTGACATATAATCAAGTTCAATGTAGATTTTATATAGCTATGTGGAAGGGGGCTAAGAGGTGGGAATAGCAGCAAGGTGTTGGGGTGAGAGAGGTGTGTGTGCCAGACATCTAGCCTGAATCCAGAAGCTAGTTTGTGGCCCTAAGACAGGGGTGCTCACACTTTTTCAGCATGGGAGCTACTGATTAAAAAACCAAGTCCCAAAGATCACCTACCCAGAAATGTAAAACGTATAACTATTTTCTTATTTATTTATTTATATTTATTATTCATTTTTATGTACCGCTCCTTCCAGCAGGCTCGGGGCAGTTTACATAAAATGAAGTTATAAAACATCAACATTTCAATTTAATAACAACAATATAAAACAGAGCATAAAAACGCATCCAACCACCCCATTTCTCCCACACTGCCATATTACCACACATATTATCAGCCAGAAAGTAAGAAGAGAGGCTTTTGAACGGCAAGGCCATTTAATACTCAGCAAGGTAAACAAAGGGGCATGCAAAAATACATCCAACCACCCCATTTCTCCCACATTTCCATATTCCCCAACATATATTTCTCAAGGAACAAAGCAAGCAGAGAGGCTTTGGAGCTAAAAGGCCATTTTTAAATAAAAAGGAAACAAAGAGACATGCTACAGTACAATCAAGCACCCACTCCAAAGTAAAAAGACCGACCTTTTGCGGTAAGGAAATGACCCCAAAGCGTCCTTCTTCTTCTCCTTCGTTGTTGCTCCTATTTCCACGCCGCCAGCATGCGTGCCGCCTCCAAGAGCTCACGAGAAGTCCGAGAGGCAGAATGGGCGCTCTTCGCATGCGCGGGGCCAGCCATGCATCGCGTCATCCAGGCCCGCCCCCTTTGGTCTCCTACGACTCTGAGTGGCTGGAGAAGGACGGAGGGAGGAGGAGGAATCCAAAAGAGGGGGCCCATTCTGCCTCTTGGGCTCTGGAGCTTTTGGAGGCGGCGCGCGAGCAGGGAGCGGGGAGGAGCAACGACGGAGGACTTCTTTGCAGCGTGCAGGGGCGTGTGAAGAGGACCAACAGCAAAAAACCTGGTCAGGGGCCTGAAGATCACCAGGATGAGGCCCGAAGATCACCCTGGTGATCCCGATCACCATTCTGAGCACCCCTGCCTAAGATGTAGTGAAGGGCACCTTCTCATCACCAGCACTGGGCCAGGGCTTACACAACCATTAGTGGCCAGCTAGGGAAGTGGATTTGGGGAGTCATGAAAGGAGAGCAATTATTACTTGGTCTTCTTGCCTTTTTACTGCCAGAGAAGAGCAAAGTTACTTATGGGATTTTCTGCATCATGTGCCAAAATAGCATGGGACCTTTAGTTGGTGAGTGAGTGCCATTTGCTGTTCTATCTCAGACATCTACATATTTTGGGTTAGTCCTGTGTTAAAGTAAATTTCAACAACAAATTTGGTCATCCTATGTGCTAAAATGGGGGGTTTACTTCCACTTCAAGGAGTGTAAAATGAATGTCTTTAGCTGGTTCTGCCTCCAAACTTTGTAAGACTCAAAGGTGTGCAGGCAGTGAGAGCCATTTGCTAAGAGAGAAGGCACTGGTGCTCGTGCTGGTGGTGGTAGAACATGCGAATATGGTTGATTCCTTGGCTGGGTGCAGGTTTTTGAAATACACTGATAATCTCCAATCAACCTGAGCTGGTGAAGAGGAAGGACTGACTGGCATGTCCACATGATGTGTGACTATGAAAAGTCCTGCCTCTGTCCTTTTTCCTTCTTTCACAGACAGGTTCTGACATGTGCTCTACCTGCCACAGAGGGAACGCATGACATGAATACTCTGAAAGCCTTTAGGGTCTCTATTTGACTCCTAGTCTATACAGCAGGGATGTGGATTGCCCAAATGGGCTCCAATTGCAGTTCCTAGCAGTTCTAGCCAGCATATCCAGTGGTGAGATCTGCTAGGACTTGCAGTACAACAACATCTGGGTACGGGCACATTTTACTATCCTTTCTACATACCAAGAAAGCCTTCAAGCACCTTTTCTCCCCCTCACACACCCATTAGATGACAGATGGAGATGCTATAATCATTATTTTCCATAGGCTTAGTTGTTATGAAGGCTACCACCTGATGAGTATTTTAGTACTATCTTAATGTTCTGTTTTAAATTTGCATGAAGATTGCCACCTGAATAGTTTTATATACTGGTTAGGCCTGTGTTCTTTTCTTCTTGTTCCATTTCCCCCTCTCCATTTTTCAGAAGCTTAGCCTCAGTGTAAGACAATAAGTTTGCATCCATTTTTACTGGATTAACATATACAAATGAGTGTGGGTCTCCCCCCACATCACGACCTCCCCTCCCCTGTTCTCGTGAAGAGGTGGCAACCACAATATACATAAATGTAATAAATTAGCAGCTGGCTGCCATGGAGATGTGGTTATAGATGTAGGAGTCTGCCTTTGGCAAATTGTGCTCTAAGGAGCTCAAAGCCAGGGGGGCCTTTGCTTTAAAAATGTCTAGAAAGCACAATTATTTTGATTGGATGCAAGATGGAAATTATATATGTCTGCTTACTCTGGGTTATAAATGTTGGGGTTTCCCTATGATTTTAGAAGAGAGATTCTGAGGTGAGATGGGGAAAAATGGGAAGACTCCACAGGGCACTGTGATGCTAACGGACACCAAAAGATACAAAGAAGGAAGGTTGTGAAGTCAAATCTGGTTTGCTCAGAGCAGAAGAAAAAAGCACATCCACATCCACTATGATTACGGGATCTTATCTTTTTTAATTCCAAGCAGCACTGCCCATGCCTAGAACAATTATAAATGATTTCTCCACATATGAGTAACCCCCCCCCCCCCAAATCCACCAGATGATTCATTACAAGGTTACAATCAAGGTTTAATTTGGCCATGAACATTTTGGACCTGGCCACGGTGGTCCACGCCTTGGTTACAATCAAACTGGACTATTGCAATTCACTCTACGTGGGGCTGCCTTTGAAGATGGCCCGGAAATTCCAACTGGCACAAAGGTTGGCAGCCTGGCTTCTAACTGGAGCTAACTATAGAGAGGGTACAACACCCCTACTAAAGCAGCTCCACTGGCTGCCAATAAGTTTCTGGTCCCAATTCAAGGTGCAGGTTATAACCTACAAAGCCCTAAATGGTTCGGGCCCTGCCTATCTCTGTGATCGCATCTCCCCCTATAAACTGATGCTGACTCTAAGATCTGCTGGGGAGGCCCTCCTCTTGCTCCCACCATCATCACGAGCACGGTTGGTGGGGACGAGGGAGAGGGCCTTCTCAGTGGTGGCCTCTCCCCAGAGAGATTAAGCAAGCCCCCACACTGTCCTCCTTCCTCAGGGACCTGAAAACCTAGTGGTTCCAGCAGGCCTTTGAAAATGACTAGCCCCAAGCCCTTCCCTTGGCCATCAGCTAGGACACTTCCCTGCACTTTATCCACTTCCTCAGCCCTATGATACTTCGTTGCATTAGCCCTTGCCCAGCCCGTTCATACCTGACCGTGTCCACTTCATAATTCTGGCCATTGATATTTTGAATCCTGTCTGATGGAGTAAAATTGAAATTAAATTTTTGTGACTGTTTTAATAGGATGTATGCTTATGTTTTATAATGTTTAATTTTGTTGTATGGTTTTTTCATTTGGCAATTGAATGTTTTGCATTATGTTGGAAACTGCTCTGAGTCCTCTTGGGGAGATAGGATGGTATATAAATAAAGTTTTATTTATTTGTCATTATTTATTTATAACATTTTGGGATTTTTTGACAGAAGTTGTGGCTCAAAGATTGGTATCAGTGGCCTAGAATATAGGTGTGTCCTAGAATTCAAAATCACTGATTAATTCATGAATAACTTCAAGACATACAAATACGCAACACATATGCCCTGCAAAGTAAAACACTTGACAACTTAGATGTCTCAGAGGAGGAGAAAGGAGTGGATCTCCCTCAGTTTTGCACACACCAGCACTTTCTCTCCATGAACGCAGCCAGATTTTAAATAGCACTCATGATGGTGGATGCAGAACTCGGGAGAATGGTGAGTGTATTTGATTTTTTATGCAAGAGCGAGAGGTTTTGATCTTACATATGCATCCAAGGATCCATCTGACTCAATGTCTCCACAACAGGCACACAAAATGTTCCTGAGTGGGCAGAAACAAAATTGCTTTTCTTCTTGACGGTGTCCTTGTAGGTGGCTGATTGTAGAAGAAGCCGGTTTGTTTGTAGCGGCATGTGGCATCTGGGACTCCAGTGGCAATCTTAAGTATGCTGAATATAAAGGAGCCTACGAGCAAATGTGCTTAATACTGCATTGTAATGGGTAGTGGGGGTGATGACAATAACATCAATAACATTGCTGAAATTAACAGCCTCTAGCTATGGTTGGACTACAGCCCCAATGTCCAAATCCATACAAACCGGTCCTATACTGAGGCTGCTGGGAGTAACAGTCCAACATAGAGAAACATTGGCAGATTATGGGACCCAATGCATGCAAAAGAGCTGTGAAGATTCAAACCATACAAAGAGAGAAGAAAAATACCTTCTCTGGAGATGTTTAAGCTGAGGCTGGATGACTATCTGTCGGGAGCACTTTGTGTGTTCCTGCTTGGCAGGAAGGGATTTGACTGGATGGCCCTTGGTGTTTCTTCCAACTCTAGGATCCTGCAAGATGGCCCAGAAAGCTCTGTCATCCTTCCTTGGATAAAGCATTTGAGTTTTGGTAGCCCATCTAGCTTCTGTAGTGGGCAGTCTATGAACATCCAAACCGTGGTGATATCATGGACACTCCTGACAAACTCAGCTACGATTTGGAAGCGGGAGAGAACTTGGCTCCGAGTTTGGACCAGATTTGTCCCCAAAGTAAAGAAGAGGAACAATGAGGACGCAGAACAATGGCTTCAAACTTCAGGAAAGGAGATTCCACCTGAATGTGAAGAACTTCCTAATTATTAGAGCTGTTCAGCAGTGGAACTCTCTGTTCTGGACTGTAGTGGAGGCTCTTTCTTTGTAGGCTTTTAAGTAGAGGCTGGATGGCCATTTTCTGGGGGTGCTTTGAATGCGATTTTCCTGTTTTCTTGGCTGTGTGTTGGACTGGATGGCCTACGAGGTCTCTTCCAACTCTATGATTCTATGAAGAGGCCAGCAGCTATTCATATGGCACTTGGCACTGAAGTTACAGACTGGTGAAGCAAACACAGTGGAACCAAAAGGACTCCTTTCTGAGCAGTCCAGCAGAAGCAGTGGCCTTGAGCAGCCAGTGGGTAGTTCCAAGAAAGGGAACTCCCCGGAAGAGCAGCTTGGAGAGGGGGGAGGAGGAGGAGGAGGAGGAGAGAAGGTGCTGGTGGACACTTGCCAGCATGTGTCCTGTCCTTACCCAGGCGGTAACTAAAGCTGCCAGTGCCAGATTTCTCTCCTTTTTTTCTCCTCCTTTTTTAAAAAAAACCCTCTCTCTATTGGCATCCCTCACAGTACAGCTCTAGCCAAATTGGCTGCATTTGATTGTTCACTTGTTAACTTGCTTAGCCAGTGACTTCTTAGATCGTGGTGTTGGAAGGGATCCCTGCTAGGCTGTTATTCCACAGATGGGGGGATTGGGGGGAGGGGAGTTGTGTGGCGGAGATGAAGGCTTAACTCTTCCAAAGCTGGCACAAATAATCCCAGAATCCAAATTGCAATCAGTGTCTCCCTGGAAGGGTGAGATGCAGCCGCCTGTTTGGAGGTGGGAAGTGGGAGACTTATTCACAGCTTGGTTGTGTGTGTTTTCCCCTACCCTGGAAATGTGCATGTGGACCTTGGGAGGCTGGCTATAGGCATCAACCTATAGGCATCTCCTGGAGAGGAGAAAGTGAAAGGCCTTGTGAGAAAACTACAGCCCCAGTGGCTCCCTAGCATTGAATCATGGCAGTTAGGGGTGTCAAACTGAAATACTTCACCTTCATACCAGTGCATGGAACCACCAGCATCATTGAAATCTGGAGCCAAGGACTGCTTCCTTGTGCACATAAGCCCTCAAAACCTTCTGGGGGGAAAACATCTTCCTCTCGCCACCCTCACTCTCAAATAGTAGGTGAGGACATGGAAAAAGAGAGGTAAGATTACTGCATCTTGGGAAATTGTCTCAGGTTGATGCAGTAGATGCCATCTGAACACATGGAGAGGAATGTAAATCTCTTTTGCTATGGGCACACATCAGGGATGGGGATCTATCACCCCTGAGATGTTGTTGGGATGCCGCTCCCATCAATGTTAGTGATGAATGATGGGGACTGCAGTCTAGTAACATCCATGGGGGGAGAAGCCCACTCCCCATCCATGGAGCATCTAGATATGGAGGGTCTGCAAGGCCTGCTAGCCATGGCAACGGATATTGGGATGACTACACCTCTCCTCTATTGGGGATGTTTTGGATGACAACAGTCACAATCCTTTGACAGGTGGCACTCTGGCTGGCTGGGACTTCTGGGAGCTGAAATCCCAAAAACTTGAGGCCAGCTATCACCCTTCAATGCCTTACTCCATCATTGAGTCTCAAGTTCCCAACTACTGTATTTTAGATACTACCTAAAACACTTTGGATCCCATTTATTCATATTTTCATCTTTCATTAAGGAAGCTGTATCTTAGGAAAGTGACTGGGCTCCAGCTCCAACCTTCCGGCAGGGAGTGCATTGGGGGATTCTGCAAGCTGTAGCCCAAAAATATATAACTTTTCCAAGCTTTGCTTTGATCCTTGACAGTTTAGCAGCCTTTCCCTCTGCTCAACTGGCCTCCTTGGTGTTCATCAAACAGAACTGGCTCCAGGCAGGAGGTGGGCTGATGTGCTCCAGGCATTCAACGTAGCTGATGCAGGCCACTGTTTCTGTGGCCTCCCAGATTGCAGCATGGTGTTGTGGTTTGAACATTGAGCGAACTCTGGGGACCAGGGTCCAAATCACTCTAGGCCAGGCCTGGGCCGGCTGTTAGCCCTCCAGGTGTTTTGGAGTCCAAAACACCTGGAACAATTCCTAACAGCCTGCTCTAGGCCTTGGGCAAGGCCCATTCGCTCTGCCTCAGGGGGAGGAAAAGACAAACCCCCTGAACCCTTGAACAACTGCCCCCATTGCCTTCCCTTCATTTTGCTCCCTGGACCCATCAAGGGTTCTTCTATAGGCATACAGCAACCGGAAAGGATACATTCCACTGTCAGATTCAAGTGACAAAGATTTGACTTACTTCCAGAGCATCCTCAGCATGTGGGGGACGAAAATGGGTGCAACAACCAACTGCTTGGCCGATACATTTTTTTAATTGCTCAGGCTTTTCCTGTGCTGAGCAGAGAACCAGTCTACCCTTGGGGCTCCTATTCTGGGGTGCCTCGCACAGCTCCATCCATGCTTGTCCTAATCTAGCTTCAAAAGAAAGCAAAGGAGGGGGCAGCTGTCTGGTTGGTTGGAGCCCATTGAAGAGGACAGGATTGGCCTCCTACCACAAATTATACTGTCGAGTTTCCCCGCATTTGGGGAAATCACAGGGGTCAGCACAGCCGGAGTGCAATGGATGAACCTCACCCTGGGAAAACCCTCAGGGTGCTTTGGAGAGGGGTTTTGGAGGGCATGGGTGAGGGGCAGCCCTCTCTCAGGATGCCACCTCCAAACACTTGCTGCTGAGACTGCAAGCCTCACATAAGGAAAACCCATGGGTCAGATGGGGCTGCCCAATCGGTGTCCGAATGTGCCTTCAAGTCACCTGAAGATGAATGGCAACCCCATGAATTTCATTGGGTTTTCTTCGGAAAGAAGGGGGGAGTTTGTGGAGTTACTTGTGACAGAGGTACTATGTATAAATGAAATACCTGTGGGTGTGAATTCAGTTGCAGGTGACATTCCTCTCTATGAGTCTTGCTCGTGGATAGCGGTATTTCTTGGGGTGGACATCTGTGTGAAGTCACTTCTGACACAGGTATTACAAACACAGGGTGAAGGGAACTAAACGTGTGTACCTGTGAATAGAGTTAGAACTGGGTTGCTGTGAGTCTTCCGGGCTGAATGGCCATGTTCCAGAAGCATTCTCTCCTGACATTTCACCCACATCTATGGTAGGCATTCTCAGAAGTTGTGAGGTCTGTTGGAAACTAGACAAGGGAGGTTTATATATCAGTGGAAAGTCCAGGGTGGGAGAAAGTACTCTTGTCTGCTTGAGGCACTGTGAATGTTGCAATTGGCCATCTTGATTAGCACTGCATGGTCTTGCAGCTTCAAAGCCTGGCTGCTTCCTGTCTTTAACTGAAAAGAAAATACTACTTATGTTTCATTGTATATTAATGCTTACTGTGTCTTGTACAAGCTGTGGAAACAAGTATATGCTTGGGATTGTTCTCCTATTGTAATAGTGGATTAGTGTTTTGTTGCTTCCTGTCTTTGTCAGAGAGACAGCTGTCATTCTCTGGGATGGGTGTTTCTTGGGAGACACAGCCCTATATCCCCCAGAATATCAATGCAGAAAACCCCACAATATCTTCTTTGAACTGGGTTATCTGAGTCCACACTCAGATAATGTGGGGTTTTCTGCCTTGATGTTCTGGGATATAGGGCTGTGTGGAAGGGCCTTTAGTCTCCCAAGAAACACCTATCCCGGAGAATGACAGCTGTCACTCTAACAAAGGCAGGAAGCAACAAAACACTAATCTGCTATTACAACAATAGTAGAACAATCCCAAGCATATACTTCTTTCCACAGCTTGTAGAAGACACAATAAGCATTCATATACAATGAAACGTAAGTATGTTGTATTTTCTTTTTCAGTTAAAGGCAGGAGGCAGCCAGGCTTTGAAGCTGCAAGGCTATTCAATGCTAATCAAGGTGGCCCATTGCAACGTTCACACCTGCCTCCAACAGACAAGTGAGCTATACGGGGAATCCTTCTCTTCCCTTTCCCACCGAGATTGGCTCTTCCAGCCCCAGCCCCGATGGATCCCTCTTTCCTTCCTTTCTCGCGCCGCCTGCGCCTCTTTTGCCTTCCTGCCTCTTTCCTGGGCGAGCGAGGAAAGGGTTAAATTCTGCCAAGGATGGCGAGAACAAAAGGGAGCGCGGGGAACCAATGGGAACGCGGAGCTCCATTTCGGCGCCCTCTGGTTGGCTGCGGCTGGGCCAATGGCCGGGGCGCTGGGGCTGCCTGTCTGCCCCCACGTGGGGGCTAGGGGGGAGAGATGAGATTAGAGGCTGGTATTTATTGGCTGGCTGGGGGCCCCCTCATTGTTCAACGCTGTCTGGCTGCCAAGCGGGGGCCCTGCGCGCGTCGCCCTTCATCAATCAGCCCGCGCGCGAAAATAGCACATTGCTGACACTCCCTAACTCACTGCTTAACAATGTTAATGGGCCTAAATGTTTGGAGAAGGTGCCTGCTTAGCCGGGGCTGGGGATATTTAAAGGCGCAGGGACCTCGTTGCCTGCCTGGGTATGCGTGTGTGAATGAGTGAGCGTGGATCTCCGCCGAGAAGGAAGGAGGCGGGGGCTCCCGGCAGCCGCTTCCATAGCATCTTGGAGTTGGGGGAAACTCCCAAGGGCCATCCATCCGGTTCAGAGGCATCCTGCCATGCAGGAGCACACCAACAAAGCCCTCCCTAGAGATGGGCATCCAGCCTCTGCCTGAAAACCACCACAATCCAAGGAAACATATTCAGGAACTCTTAGGTGCGTTCTGCCATGCAAGAACACATTAACAAAGCCCTCCCTAGAGATGGACATCCTGCCTCTGCCTGAAAACCTCCACCACAATCCAAGGAAACATAAAGGGACACTTAGGTGTGTTGTGCCATGCAGGAGCACACCAATAAAGCACTCCCTATAGATGGACATCCAGCCTGAAAGAGAACACGGGGGTAGAAGAAGAGATAAGCACGAAGAAAAGCAGTAAATATAGTATTTATATTAACTGGAAATACATGACATAATGATATTTAAATCCTATCAACAGTCATCATGGAGTCCATGTACAAAAGAATCATATGTGGTTATCCAAAATATCTAAGGATTAAGTGAGGATATAAATCCAAAAGTTGGTGTAAGGAACTGTGGCGCTTGCCAATGTAAAATATTAGTAATCCACAAGGTCTCGCCGATAAGAGAAATCCAAATAGTCCCAGATAATCTCGCCAATGCAAGCTAATTGTATAGTTCCAAAGGGACTCCGGACTGGAGTGGTGAAGTATGGTATAATCCAATAGTAGGAAAGGCGTGCATGGACGAGGAGGGAGTAAATACGGTCCTCCGAAGAAATCAGGACAATGAAGAGGCCGACGATCCGCTAATGCGCGTTGAGAGACCAAGGAAACCATTTCACCATAAACGGCTTTATCAAGGCATAAACATACAATATCTGGCGTCCGATGTATCAATATGTTTCACAGCTATAATATATTCTGTCCGGTATAGACATAGGGTCACCCTATAGATGGACATCCTGCCTGAAAACCTTCTCAATCCAAGGAAACATATTCAGGAACTCTTAGGTGTGTTCTGCCATGCAAGAGCACACCAACAAAGCCCTCCCTATAGATGGCCATCCAGCCTGAAAACCTTCACCACAATCCAAAGAAACATATTCAGGAACTCTTGGGTGTGTTCTGCCATGCAGGAACACACTAACAAAGCCCTCCCTATAGATGGACATCCTGCCTGAAAACCTTCTCAATCCAAGGAAACATATTCAGGAACTCTTAGGTGCCTTCTGCCCTGCAGGAACACACCAACAAAGCCCTCCCTATAGATGGCCATCTAGCCTGTAAACTTTCACCACAATCCAAGGAAACATATTCAGGAACGCTTAGGTGAGTTGTGCCAAACTGCATTGGTTCTACATAGGCCAGGCATGGGCAAACTTGGGCCCTCCGTGTGTTTTGGACTTCAACTCAGACAATTCCTAGCAGCCTAAGGCCCCTTCCTCTCCCCCTCAGCCACTTAAGGGAAAAGAAAGGGACCTGAAGCTGCTAGGAATTGTGGGAGTTGAAGTCCAAAACACCAGGAGGGCCCAAGTTTGACCATACCTGGTGTATACTCATCCTAAGATCCATAATCTTCTGCTTGATTTAAAAGGCGGTGTTCATGGAGGCCCCTTGTTTAGATTTGGTGGTCATGTGTACTCCCAACTGTATTGAAAAAACATTTTTTAAAATTCAGGTCTGTTTAACATTGACCTCCAGTAAACAGTAAACAGTGCAATAATGTTTCCTAAGACATTGAGGCCTTTCTACATTCCGTCCTTGTGTATATTGGCTGAGATGCTTCTGGGGCCTGGAGTAATCTGATCACCTTGGAACCGACCATCTCAGGAGCCTCTTCTTAAATTTGGGACTGCACCAAATCTTCATCCTTGACAAGGATCGGGGTGAAAGTGAAAGGAGGCCGTGGGTGAAGGGAGTTTAGAGGAAACGCCCCTTTCGGTTTTTCCATGCCTCGTTGTTTTGTTCATACGCTGGCTGCCTGTTATCAGCCATATTTGGGTCCCTGCCCTACATCGTTGGCACATTGAACAAAAAAAAGCTTTCACTAAGATCCCAGTAAGTCAGGATCCACTTTGCCAACTGGTGGCACCACATCAGAGTGCAGAGACGTGGGTTTGGCGACATCATGTTGCCTGCCGCAAATCCAAATCAGACAACGTGTCATCAGAAAACTTAATCAGATTGAGCTGCATGAGAGTTTCTGAAAGCCAAGACACAGTCTGCATCTACACTGCAAAACTGATGCAATTTGGCACCTCTTGAAGTGCCACGGCTCTATTGCCATTGGAATTGTAGTTTGGCGAGGCTACTTACTTACTTTACTTCAGCAATCCCTCATAGCCCGAGGATGATGGTCCTCCAAGTGTAGTGTCTGGGCTGTGGGTCCATACGTAGCTGTGGAGCCCTATTCTTGATCCACATGTTCTCCCGCAGTGAGGACATTGGTTTCCAGGTGGAAGGCGGTCCTGGTTACGGTTGGCTTGATGCACCTTCCTCTTGGCACATTTCTCCCTTTTGCCCTCTTCGAATTCTGCAGCACTGTTGGTCACAGCTGATCTCAAGTTAGAGCACTCAAGGATCAGGGCTTCCCAGTTCTTGGTGTCTATGCCACAGTTTTTAAGGTTGGCTTTAAGCCCATCTTTAAATCTCATTTCCTGTTAACCAACATTACATTTTCCGTTCTTGAGTTGAGAGTAGAGTAACTGCTTTGGGAGATGGTGATCGGGCATTTGGACAACATGGCTAGTCCAGTAGAGTTTATGGCGGGGGATCATAGCTACAATGCTGGTGGTCTTTGCTCCTTCCAGCACGTTGACATTTGTGTGCCCATCTTCCCAAAATTTGTAGGAAGAGGCAGCATTGATGGAATCATTCGAGGAGTTGTGTGATGTCTGTAGACAGTCCACATTTCACAGGTGTATAGCAGGGTTGGGAGGATAATAGCTTTATAAGCAAGCACCTTGGTCTCTCTACGGATGTCCTGATCCTCAAACACTCTGCTTCATTCAGAAAAATGCTGCACCTGCAGAGCTCAGGTGGTGTTGTATTTCATTGTCAATGCTGACTTTTGTGAAGAGGTAGCTGTCAAGATAGCAGAAATGGTCAACATTTTCTAACATTACACCAGCGCTTTTTGGTAGAGAAGGCGAAAGGCCTTGTAAAACAATTCCCAACGTTCCATAGCATTCCATGGCAATTAAAATGGCGCCAAACAACATTCATTCAACAATATAGATTAGGCTTGCCACTTTTGATATAAGAAATAAGCGACATTTACCTAAAAATACGGGATTTTTCACAAAAATAAGGGACACTTCACATGGTCTCCTTTTTTCCCCACGCTCCCAGGGAAACCTCCCGCCTCTGCTTCCGCGGACCCGGCACCTCATTCCCTCTCACGTGGCCACCTCCTCCTCTTCTTCCTTTGCCGCAACCGTTATGCAAGGCCCAGAATCCCCAGCAGGCCCGAGACGCAAGTGGCCATGTGTGCAAACCTCACTCTGGCTCCCTCTCTCTGCAAGCGCCTCCTGCCGCCACCCCGCCCCTTCCTCCCTCCCTTCCAGGAAGGCCTGCCTCTTCCAGTCGGTCACTCCTGGTGTGCACAACCAAATCACTTCCTCCCCCTTCTGCTCCTCTTCTGTGCTCGCCTCTCTTTATGCTCAAGAGGGAGGGCTAGAGTGGCCAGGGAAGGCGCCAAGATGGCGGCGCTGTTGGCTTGGGTGAGTAAGCCGGACCAGGCCCGGTGTTTGTGTGGGGAGAGCAGCAGCTATCGGGCATTCATGTAGAGTTCTCCTTTCGTTCCTCACTGCTGGCCCGACCTTGCCTCTTGCTGCCATCTGTCCTGTCCTGTCAATATGGGATAGGACCTGAAAATACGGGACACGAAATTCAGAGCAAAAATACGTGACGTCCCGTATAATACGGGACAGGTAGCAACCCTAATGTAGATATAGTCAGAGTGAGGGCAATGCTTCTTGCCTTACTTTGAATAGGTGAACATTTTCGTCTTTGCAATTTGCCACATAGTTACTAAAATATGTATGTGGAAAGGGACCTCCCAATTTTGATTCAGCTTTACCTTTGCCTCTTGTTTTAAAGAATGCTGGACTTTGTCAAGCTGAAAAACTAACATTAAGACTTGTTGGGGAATTGGACCTGTTAAGCTCAAAAATAACCTTCAGTTGGGGTGATTCTTCCATAAATATAGCAGAATACCGGAAGTAAACTTCATAACCAGCAGAAACTTACATGTGGTAAAACTAGGATCAGCTTCTATTCTTAGGATGGCACAGGATTCCAGAGTCAAAACTTTAGGTTCAAAAATATTTATTGAAGCAAAAGAAAAACATTCTCAATTTTAAAGGGTCTTGGAGCTAACTAGCTTACTAAATCTCATCTTCTACAAAAGGTGAAAAGTAAAAAAAAAAAAATCCATGCAACTACATTTTGCCTAAAGAGAGAGACAAAATGCATCCTTATTAGAAGGAAGAAAAGGCAGAAGAGAACAATGGTAAAGGCCACTTGGTCAACCCAAGGCAATAAAACTAAGAGGAAGTTCCCTCAGAGAATTCCATTCCTGTATCATCAAATGGGAAGAGGAGGTAGTGGCTAGCAGGAGAAGAGACAGAGCCCTTTTAGGTAACATGCATGGTAAAGTGGGGGAGGAATCCCTCGGCCTAATCCTATATCTAGTCTAGCTATTCATTGAGGTCTGGAAACTTGATGACTCAAGAGACTTGTGCATTCCTGGGATTCAACCCAACAAGTATCTGAATGAGGGCCTCTCCCTCCAACAACTCCTTTTGTAAGTTGATCTCACCTGTGTTGGCCCCTATAAATTATACACCTTTGTTCTTGCTTCTTGCTGAAACCAGCCCATGGATTCATGACTTGTGATGTTATAGATTGCTACCGCCTTGGTGTGTATTAACTCACAGTCTTGCCTTGGTGATAGCATGTGCCCCTCTTTGGTGCATCCAATGGATTCCAGCTCTTCTCTTGTTTGAGGGATAGTCCTGGTTCCCTCCAAATATTTTGGACTATAGCTCTCATAATTCCTGACCATGGACCATGAAGTGTGTGTGTATGAACATCTAGCTCACTCCACATGTTTTCACACACCTCGTGGCTCATGGACAGTGATAATGGCTCCAAATGTTAAAGGATTCTCTTGGCATTACTTGACTTCTCAGATATTGTCTCATATTTATTTATTTACTATATTTTTATACCGCCCCTCTCAGCCCGAAGGTGACTCAATATTTAATACCTCTATTTAATACCTCTATGAATGAGAATGAATGAGAGCTGATTTTAGTATGCTGCTGTATTAGATAATAATTGTGGAGGAAGAGTATTTAAGAGCTAGCCATATTGATACTTGGTATGCAATGCTATACCACAGTGGTTTGCAAACTTTCTGCCCTCCCCTTTCATATCTGTTAAGGAACTTCTGTATTTTACAGAATATTCTGTGGCATGTTTTATTAAAAATAGAGAAACCTAGTAACTGTTGAAAAATATTTGATCAGAAAAAAATCAGAAAATAAACTGATTTTATTGTTGTAGTATACTGCTAATGCTGTGTCAGTTTGTTTGAAATGATTTCAATTGTAATATTAACAAAAGAGGGAAAAATACCCTAAAACTCTTTCCTATAGAGCAGTGTTTCCCAACCAGTGTGCCGTGGGAAAGTTACTTTTTACCTCTACAACTCCCGGAGCCTCCAAGTATGCTCCCCTGATCCGAGTCTTCCAGTTTCTTCCTTGGTTTTCCACTGACTGATCATGTTCAGAAGACGGGTAAGATGCCCCAAGCCTAGCTTCTCTTGTTGATTAGACTTCATCCTTGTGAATGGAACTTTGATCTGAGATCCACACCCACTGAAACAAATTTGACACAGAAGCTAGTCTTGGGCCACCCAGAAAAAAGACACAAAATCAGGGAGGAGGAGGTATTTCCATAGGAATGGTTTGATACAATCCTTTGCTAGTCATGAAGAGTGTAGTGTGAATCAAAGCCTGTGCCTCCGGAGGGTCACCACAAAGCCCTTCCCAGCTAGTCTGGTCTGAGTAGGTTCTTCTGACACATCGTGGTTGATGGACTGTTTATTTTATTTTTGGCCAAAGTCTCTTTGAAACCTTTAATCTTAAAAATCCCCCGTCACTTCAGCGCTGCCTTTGCTTTTGATCCTATAAGCCAAGCTGGTTGGCTCTGTGCTGCAGACTCCATGAGCTCTGATGTCCTGGGCTGGCCTTTTGCATATCTTTTTGGAATAGTGATTCTTCCCAGTCCTATGATTTCAGCACTTTCTCTCAAGCTCTGACTTCTCAACAATTTAGTACCCTCTCTGATAGACCTATAATAGCAGGCCTGACTAATGTGATGGTTTTCCCAGCACTTGCTCTCAGCACCAGGAAAAGAGTCTCCTGTGGTGTGATTCCATGACAGAATATTATTAAAAGTGTAGTGACAGCAGCTAAGCCACTAGAAACACTGGCAACTCTACAAAGGTTTGAAGTCAGAAGTTGGCCTGTGCAAACCAGCTGATGCATTGCTGGGGACAGGAAAGATGTAGCATTTCAGAAGCCACAGCATCCTCTAACTACTCCCACAATCCCTCCCATACACTGTTTCAATTCTCACCATCCTAAGGCAGAATACCCAGTGGTGGTTAGTCAGGGAGGCTGAAGTCATTTATACACTTAATTTGAAGAGTGCATGACCACTGACTTCGCACATTGAACTGTTAACTTACTAGAGGAGAGAAGAAGTTGCTTTTCTAAATTAGCCAGAGAGGAACCCATAAAACTTTTAATTTCTGGGACCCAACCCTAAAATGAAAGAATAAGTAACATTCAGATATCATGCACAGATAGGGCTTGGTCTCATTGTTGATACATTACTACAGCCACTATTAATGTAATTTTTGATGTTGCTACTCTTGCTGCCACCTGAGGAAGTGTACAGTTTTGTAAATGATGCTTAGTCCTCCTTTTTGTGACCCCTCCCCCTTTACTCCTATTATTATTATTCACCTCACTTTCCAATTTCCACTGGTTTCTCCCTCACCCCAATGTTGCTTTAGCCCAGTGGTTCTCAACCTGTGGGTCCCCAGATGTTTTGGCCTTCGACTCCCAGAAATGCTAACAGCTTGAAAACTGCCTGGGATTTCAGGGAGTTGTAGGCCAAAAGACCTGGGGACCCACAGGTTGCGAACCGCTGCTTTAGCCTTTTCCACTGCTCACTCCCTACCATTTCCTCTTCCGATACACTGTTTCAGAGTTCTGCAGAGGGATGCAGCACATGGATCTTCCTATGAGATCTCTGTATCCCAAGGCTTAACATCTGGGTCTGATCATAATTTTGCCTTGAGGGGAGGTTTGAGAAGTCTGCCACCTATTGACTAACACTGGCTTTGCAGGCTAGAGGCATTTTTAAAAACAAAAATCAAAACTATGGTATAATTTTTTAAAAAAATACAAAATGACATGGCTGCTAACATCAAGACTTTTGCCAATCTCCAT
Source organism: Anolis apletophallus (assembly GCA_030556195.1). Taxonomy (NCBI): domain Eukaryota; kingdom Metazoa; phylum Chordata; class Lepidosauria; order Squamata; family Anolidae; genus Anolis; species Anolis apletophallus. Next base: position 125,454,828 of record JARBWK010000001.1, on the reverse strand, counting down.
TTTGGAGGTTTTTATCTTTGATTTGGCTTTGATTAGATATCTTTCACATAGAGAAGACTTCGATAACCCTTTCCCTCTCCCAAGGGCCCCAGTTCTTCATAGGTAATCTCTCAGGGGCCATATGTCAGGAGGGCAGGAGAACAAAAAGATGGCGCCACTCCCTCCCTCCCCTGTCACCTCTTTTTTGTCTCTTGTATGACACTTTTAGGCCTTGGAGAAGGAATTGCTCCCTTTGCAGAAGTCTCAATCACTTGCAAAAGGCTTTTCAAATTAGGACAAGGGCTACATGTAGTTAGATTGAGGGTCAAGGCTAAGTTTCCAATGATGCAGTTACAGCAAATGCGCCAAGGACTTCTGAGACTAAGAACCCTGTGCTGTTGCTAGCACTATACATGCACATGCATCTTGTACCATGATGCCCTTGAGAGATGCCCCTTGGTGAGAGGAAGCTCATAAACCTCTCTTCCTCACTCCACCAAAGCTAGTAGCATTTTTCACCACCCTATTTGAATCTCCCAACCTCAAAGGGAATTAGGATGCTTGTTTGGAGATATTACTACTGTGACAGTCATATCAGTTGGGACAAATGAGTGCTCCTTCCTTCTGGCTGAAAGGGATTGACTCTGACCTCAAGGTGCAGCTACTTGGCAGCATTACCAAGTTTAAGCAATTGCAGTGCCACCCTAGCCCTCCAATAGGGTTGCTTGCACTAATACAAAAAGTGCATGGCAATGGGTGTCTCGTTAGAGTCCTGAGCCCTATAATCTAGCCTTGCTAATGGTGACTGCCTGCCCACTCTTGAAACAGATGATGTCTTCGGATCAAGGAATGGCCTTCCTCTGACAAGATATATATGCAACCTCTTTCCTTCCAGTATCTGGGCTTAACATACAAGCTATTGCCTACATCTATAGGGGTATGAGAGCTGCCCAGCCATCTTCATTGGAAATGCAGGGAAGGGAAACAGGATGGAAACAGCTAATCAGGATGTGCTTGAAGTTAGTCCATTATGTATGAAGTTTTGCATTTTATTTGCTTTATTTCTGCCAGAAAGGCAACTGGGAAATTATTCTTCTCCCTTACCCACCACATCTTTGCAAATTCAAGAAAGAGAAGAGGTATAAAATTGGCTTTTCAAAAGGGAAGTTTTCAAACCTCACAGTACATTTTGGAATAATTGCAGTACGACCCCAAGAATTGGGAAACCAGAGAGTGCAGACGGAATGAACCCAAGGAACGCTTGAACTCCTGCAATTGTTAAACCAAACTCATGATTTTGGGCCCTCCGGGGACAATGGCATTAAGCCCAGGTTTGTTAAAGACAGTTTTGTGAGCTGCCTCCTAAGCCCCGCTCCTCAAACTGTCATATTTCCTCTACCCTAAATGGCGTAAATACTAGGGCTCTACATTTGGCTTTGGATAAGAGCCAGGCAGAGCCATAAAAGAACAATTTAGTTTCCAGAATCTGAAATCTGGATACCATGGCCACAAATGGAGTTCAGGTACCAATACTGAAGGTTTGGGATGCAACACATTTTCAGATTGAAATAGTTGAGTATCTGGCTGCAAAAGCTTTCTAGCAGGAAACACCCATGAGGGGTCAATGAGAGACAGCAAAAAAAATGCCAAAGAAAAGAGAGGCTGTAGGACAGTGGTTCTCAACCTTTGGTTCTCCAGAAATGGCTGGGATTCCTGGGAGTTGTAGGCCAAAATACCTGGGGACCCACAGGTTGAGAACCATTGCTGTAGGACAAGGAAGATTCAAGAAACCACGAGAAGGAGAGAGACAAGATCACACTTAGTTTGATTGAGATTAGGAGGCAGAAAAATGTCAGAATTGACAAATAATGACAAATTTAAGTCAAATTCTTATTTTATTTTTTTTTCATTGAAAGTAGGGAAATTAGGTTAGTTAGGGCACCAAGTTCTAAACTTATGTGGCTAGCTTCTGCATGCACACACATACCAAGTAGTATTTCAGAACTGTTACTCGCACATATGAAGACTGTGAACATCATGCCAATTCTTTTCTTTAATCAGTACAGAAACCCTTTCGCTCAGCTATTTGCAATGAGGGGATGCATCTATCCCAGCTTGGCCATTATTCGGGGACATTATTTGTTGATCAGGTGGACTTCCAGATCTGTTGTTTTTTAAAGAATTCTTCCCAGGAGGGCATCTGGGTAGATCTTTCCAACAGGCTGAAGGGAAGCATTTAATCCAAGCCAAGGAGAATTCGTGGTCTGCCAGATGTTTTGAACAGCCCTCAGGTCTAGCCAAAGGTGAAGAATGATGGGAGGCAGAGGCGGCTGAACCATTAGGCCAATTAAGCCTTTGCTTAGGGTGCCGCATTCCCAGGGCGCACAGGAGGAGCTGGAGCAACAGCCCCCAAAGTGACCGCTACAGGTAAAGGCTCGTCATACCCGGCGCAACCTCGCCTCTATCCCGGGATAAGCTCTCTCCTGTGACACCTTCAGGATGAGGAGGCAGAGGACAAGCGTGGCCCCTTCCATCCTTCTCTTGCACCGCAGGGCTTGCTTTCTCTTTCTTCGCCCACGAAAGCCCCGAAAGTGAGGGAGAAAGGGGGGATCCCTGCCCTCCCTTTTTCCCTCTTTCCCTCTTTCCTTCCTTCCTTCCGTTCCTTCTCCTCGTTCAAGTTTTACCAGCCTAGAAAGATTGGCCTTTGTATCTTGTCATCTGAATGCTGCCCAAAACATAAATCAGAAAAGGGGGTGGGGGTAGGCTGGATGGCCATCTGTCGGGGGTGGTTTGAATGCGTTTTTCCTGCTTCTTGGCACGGCGGTGGACTGGATGGCCCATGAGGTCTCTTCCAACTCTATGATTCAGTGGGCCCTTCCACACAGCCCTCTATCCCAGAATATCAAGGCAGAAGATCCCACAATATCTGCTTTGAACTGGCTTATCTGGGTCCACACAGAGATAGTATGGGATTTCCTGCCTTGATGTCCTGGGATATAGGGCTGTGTGGAAGGGCTCTATGATTTTATGACCCTTTTGCAGTACAGATGCCTTGCAAACTCAGACTGAGGCCCCTTCCACACAGATGAATGAAATCCCACATTATTTGCTTTGAACTGGGTTATCCGAGTCCACACTGCCAGATAATCCACTTCAATTTGGATTTTATACAGCTGTATGTAAGGGGCCTCAGATAACCCAGGCCCCTTCCACACAGCTGAATGAAATCCTACATTATTTGCTTTGAACTGGGTTATCTGAGTCCACACTGCCAGATAATCCAGTTCAATGTAGATTTTATACAGCTGTATATAAGAGGCCTCAGATAACCCAGGCCCCTTCCACACAGCTGAATAAAATCCCACATTTTCGGCTTTAAATTGGAATATATGCCAGTGTGGACTCAGGTAACCCAGTTCAAAGTGGATATTGTGGGATTTTCCACCTTGGTGTTCTGTTATATAGCTGTGTGGAAGAGCCCAGAGAAGGCCTTTTCACTGCCATGGTTCAGTGGTATGGCATGACAGGAGTTGTAGTTTTATAAGGAAGGTCTTTGGCCTTTTTCTGCCAAAGAGTGCTGGTGCCTACCCAGACTACAAGGGCCATGATTCCAGAGCATTGAGTTGTGGTGGTTCAATCAAGCAGTGTCAGGTTGAAGTCGTTTGGTACTGCAATTGCCATGGCTGCATGCTATGGAATCCTGGGATTTGTAAAAAGACTACTTGCTTGATTACATATCATTGAGCTATGGCTGTTCAAGTGGTGCCAAACTGCATTCATTCTACAGCGTAGATGCACCCTGAGGCCCCTTCTGCACTGCACTTCTCTGTTATTAGGAAGCCCGAAGGCTGAAAAATCTTCTGAAGAGACAGCATGACCAGGAAACCTTTGTGTAGTACTTGTAGACCAAAAATAACAACAAAAACTTAAAATTGTTGCTAAGTTTAATAAAATATTTGCATTCTTTAAAAAGTTAATTTGTGTTAATTCTATATAATGTAACTATATGAACGTAATGTTGTAAGTCAACTTCTGGTTTGTAAGGTAACTCTTTTATTTACCTCTACCTTCTACTTTTTATTTCTCAGTGATTGGTTGGGGTGGGGGGCATCAAAATACTGTTTGCTTACACTTGAAAATTACCTAGCGCCGGCCCTGATGGGAGGTGTACTGTATTAACTTCTGGAGGGCTGCACATTTCACAGTCTTGGCTTGATTGTTGTCGCCCATTTTCAGTAACAGAATTCAGCTTCGAAACAGAAGGATTTAAGACAATGCATTCAGGGGCCAGAATGCCTTAGCAACTGGCAGCTGAGGGGAAAATTGTTGGGGGGAGGTCTGTTACTAGACACATTTATTACTGGACAATTGTTCTGCTTCAAACATAGAATTTTATGAAAAGTCTGGCATTTTCTCTTTGTAATCCTCTTAAGTTTTCTCACCACTTCTTGTGTGTTTTTATTTGTTTGCCATAAACAATTTTCTGAGAAATGATGGAAGAGCTTCACCCTGACTTCTGACTGGTGTTGCTAGGAACCAGCTCTCTGGAAGCATCCTAGAGGTGCTGGGTAACCACATATATTAAAAATGCATGCTCTTATTTCATATGTTTTTGGTGTGCGGGGGGGGTGGGGGGGTGGGGTACCACTCTTTACTCAAAATGGAGCAAGCAGAGCAGTGACATGCACCTGCCTGCTTCTCACCTTCACTTTTTGCTATCTGCTACTTTCTGCTTGCTTCTCATTGCCTTACTCATCTTTGTTATTGGATCTGAGCTCTGGGCAGGACTGCTTCAAAACTACAGTACGTTAGAGATCGCCCCCTTTATGGACTCTCTTTCTTATAAACCTAAGCCTTTTTTTGCCCATGAGAGTGGAAGCTAGTAACCTTGGGTTTGGGAAAAGGAGAGGTGTCCTACCAAGATCATGTAGTACACAAATCTCTGCAATAGATTAATCTAATCTCTTAGATCCACTCAATCTGGGAATTATTGTGTGGGTGGTGGTTAAATTTTGAGACATGCATGCCTCTCTCTGCATAATCCAGCTCTGACTATTTACTCCCACTCCTTCTGATAGTCTGCTGTTTTACTGTTGCCCAGGGGGATTATTTTGAGACTGCACAGCTTTTGAAGCAGATCGTTGTGCATCTGTGTCTTTTCAGCCAGAAAACTTGGATAACTAGTGTATCCATTCTCTCTAAGACATTGGTCTAATTAAAAAGTCAGTGTGACAGGGATCAACCATAGAAGTGGCAGACTGAGGTAGCAGCCTCGGGCAGCTGATACTGGGGGCAGAAATATCACTTGGTCCTCACCCCCCCCAAATCTGGCTATTCCTCTCTGTTGGAAGAGAACTTGGGCCTTCTCAATAGCCTCAGGTACAGCCAAGGATGCCGATCCGTTGATTTTTAGCACTGAAGAAAACTTCAGCTATGAATGTAGTTGACATCTCAGATTCAATTTGGAGTGGGAAACACCTCAGGCTGCAAAATCTCTTGGACAATGGCACTACATCTAGAGGATGTATTTTTCTCCTTTCTTTCTTTGTTGCTTATTTCTTCCATACCTTGGCACTGAACTCCTTTAGCCCAGATACTGAAATGTTAGAATAGAGGTTTGAAAAGTTTTTTTCCTAGCTGCAGATCATTAAATCTGCTCAGTTTTTGACCCCCCTGCATGAAAGGCTGGTCCATACGTGCACTTGAGAAAGTCCAGCTCAGTATGTGACTCGTCATTTCCAAAACAAATATTGGTTGGAGGTGACATTGTAGTTGATCACTGATCGCTCTTCCATGCAGACAATTAGACACTTAATGTGAATCCTCAAATACAAGGACAAGTTTTTTTCTTTTATTCCAGGATTGTTTGGTGGTGTTGGTGCTGAGGAGATATCTATGCTTAGAAGAATTATTATTTCTCCTGTTTTAAACAAAAATGAAGCTTGTGAAGGAGGGCGGAAGATAGTGTGGGATAGAAGTGATCTGAAGGAACCAGAAATCAATGAGGTTACAAAGGACTGGAAATACCTTTTGCCCCACTCCACTCTGTCTTGTTTCTATGTACATCCCTTTATTTTGTCTCCTACAGAAATGAATGGCTGACATTAATTCATCAGGGGCAAACAAGCAGACCCTTCACCTGGGAGTCATGCTGCAGTGTCACAATATCCAGTCCTTTACAATTATTATTATTATTATTATTATTATTATTACCATTTACTTTATTTATACCTTGCCTTTCTCCCCACGGGAATTCAAGGCATCTGTTCTTCACTGAAACCAGCCCTCTTGCATATATGTGCAAGATGCAGATGACATCTATGATGAATTTTAGCTCTACAGTTATATTGTGAGTCTGGTGCTTTACTAAGTATAAGTGGACAAGTCCCTGCCCTGAGGAACCTGCAAACTAAAATCCATCACAGAAGAGACAGCAGAGGAAGGAGAGGAAAATGCAAGCAGGAATATCCTAGAGGAGAACATCCATTCATTTCAGTTCTCCGTAGCAAGTCTTTTAAGTAGTGGAATGTGGAGAATAATTGAATTATATTGGGATTGTCAGAGAGGAAGATACTCTCTGCACATCTCTGCAATGCCTGCAATAATACCAATCCTCTTTGCAAACATTCTGCTCATTGTGGACAATGTATGTTGCTAATTATGACAAATAGGTATGGTGCTACCGGAAGGTGTATGTACTATGCACACATACTATAAGAGATAAAGACCTGCACTGAGCTGTGCAGAGTACATGGCTGTCGCTGGTATGCCTGGCTGTAAATATTTGCTGACTGCAAGGCCAGCTGTTTTTCTAGAAAGCTAACAGCAGCCTCCCTAGAAGCTATTCCGACTCCTCATTTCAGGAGCCCCCTCTGATCTGAAGAAACATTGGACATTCAGCGAGTATCCCTTTTGACCTCACTGCTTCATTATGTTCATTCTTTTCTCCCACTCCACCCTGCACCTTCGCACAATCCCAGTCCCCATGGTAAGTGCAAAATCCTCCGTCTGGAACCGATCACATAAAACGGCACCACCCGCCTCTCCCTGCCTCGCCTCTGGAACAATAGCTGGCTCCTGAAGCCTACAGGGACATGCCTCTGCAATGTGTTTGAAAGGAACTGACAAAGTCCTTTTGTAGCTCTCCAGCTGCAGGTCAGACAGATGCCGTCAGAGCCACATAATAAAGGGGATCCAAACAGCTGGGCAAGAAAGAAAGAAAGAGAGAGGGAGGCAGTGGTGCTGCCGATCCCCACACAAAGAGCAAGCGGGTGGCCTCCGTCCCCCTGACTCCAACAGATGCAGGACTCAATGACTCTTGGCAATGGCTTCAAGCACAGAGATCACAACCTGATCCAAAATATTCCCGCCCACAGTGAGACACAGGAGACATGCGTGTTACATTCATAAAGTGTGGTTTGTTCCTTGTGTAGTCTTGTGAACCAGAGGGGGGGGGGACAGATAAGCACCAAGATGCATCCAAAAGGGAATGATGCATGTAAAAGTTGCCACCATCTCTTCATCAATTTAGGACCACTTTAGAGCTCCTAGTAGGGTGTTGCCTCCACTTGCTGAATGCAAATGAAGGATCAGAAATGGGGAAGGCCCTTTAGTAGGACTGAGAAGTGCTCCAGCTCTACCATTAGGCAAAATGAGGTGCATGCCTCAGATGGCAGATTCTAGGTGTCATGAAAGAGGCAGCATGTGGTTGATTATTTCATTTGTTGCTATGGCTTTTTTTTTTTTACAGTTGGAGACAAGAAGTACATATGGGATTTTCTCCTTCAAGTATTAAAATAACTTGGCTGGATTTAAACAAAACTTAACGCTTAACTGCTCTGCCTTAGGAGCAAGATGTGTTGGTCTGGCCTTGGTTAACTACAATGTTGCAACAACAACAAACCTATACAAGTTTATGAGTTCTCCAGAAGTTGCCATCGGGTTCAGTAGGAGAGCAAGGGCATTCTTTTGTGGCATTTCATTGGTCCAAGCAAAAGCATTCCCCACCTGGTTGTACATGCATTGTTTTCTCTTTTGGTATGTAATAACATGTACGATGCTGATTTATCAAGAAAAGGCTGCAAGTTCTCCATTCAGTACTAGATGTTAAGCAACCTTCAACATTGGTCCTCAGATTATGTGTGCCCAGGGTCTCTAAACACGAAAAAACAAGAACAACAAAATTACCCTCATCCTTAGATCTATTAGAATTAAACAATAGGGGGAGAAGTTTTAATGCTATGGTTACAGGGCCTGAAAGCATCTTAATTTGTCTCCATTGATTACTGCAATCTATACATTTACATACTGTCCAACACTTCACAAATGAAAGATGAACAAAGGCTGGATCTACACTGCCAAACAATGCAGCTGGAACTCCGTTATATGGTCATTTAATGCAGTTCAATACAGCTCAATCTGCATTATATGGACTTACACTGACCATATAATGCAGGTCAAATTGCATTATTTGGCATCGTAGATCCAGCCTGAGCAACATCAGAATGTGGCTGAGAAGACAAAAGTTATTAATTGAGAAAAAACACATAGACTAAGAGAGGGTGCTACAGTTTGCTATAGCCAAACTCTATTGGGAAGTACAAGATTCAGCCCCCCCCCCCTTCTGATGAGTTATTTCAGTGAAAACAACATTTGTGTTTTGAATTCAATTTGCTGCAGCAGAAGTAATCTGAGGACATGGGGGGGGGGGGAGTGGAAAGAGGAGAGGGAACATGGGACATAAAGCAGTTGAGAAAGTGGGATGACAGATGATTAATTGGGACAGTGTCTGCCTAATAGGCGCAGTTGACGTGTGTGCTTTAACTTGGGTGCAAGCTCTACTGGTCACTGTGAAATGTAATTGCAAGAAAGCATGCATAGCACGCAGGGTCGGAAGCTGAACATATAAGTTTTGAAATGAAAGCAAACTTTCAAACTTTCTAGCATTAAGTTTAGTAGTGGGTTAGTGTATGTGTGTGTCCTTTGCATTGAAACAGGGATGCACATAATTTCACAAGCAGGTTCCACTTCAGAAACATCTCAGAAGCAGTGTTGCTACAGCTCTATAGAGTAGGCCTATGCTATTATCCCTGCCTTGCAGACTGACTGAAGTTCAGAGGAGCTAGTAAAAGAGTTATGACACAATCTTAGGTGATCCCTAAGTCCGAATATGATGGCCTTCCAAGTGTAGGGTCTTGGTAGTGGATACATAGTACAGTCTCTTGACCTGGAAGGTAGAGCTTTCTTTTGAGACTGGTTTTCTAGCATATCAGCCTCAAGACCCTCCCCATGAGAGATCAGCCATCAAAGAGTAAAGATTGCATTAAGAAATTACTAACAATGCTGGTGGTCTGGAAAATTTGGAAGTGAAATGATGGGCTGTTTCTCAAAGGTTCAGACATCTGAAATTAAAGATGAGCAGATGCTAATATTAACTTAATTTCCTTTGCCTTTCCCATGACTCTTAAGGGAGCCTGTGGTTTGTCTGTTAGAATACAACAAAGTAGTGCAGCAGTAGTCTGTGTTCCCTGCCATTACCTTTCCTATCTTTTCTTTTGGATAGTTATTTGGTACTAATTCTTTCCCAATGTGACATTCCTTTGAAGTCCATCATCCCCAACCAGGTTGGCATGGCATGCTGCCTGAGGATAGTGTGGACTGTAGTCAAAACTCCTGTCATCCAGTGAGTTCCTAGTTGAAGAAGCCTGGGTATATTGTGACTTCGAAGCTCTGGAATCTATTTGTCTCCCCCTTTTCCTTCCCAGCTGTTGCTCAGGAATGTGGTTGGAAAAATAAAGAAACCACAGCAGGTAGTACACTGACCTCAGATCCTTTGCATATGCTTCTCTCTTTCAAAACCCTGGCAGTCCACTGGAGCAGGGGTTACGTGATATTTTTAGGCTTCAATCCTGGCACACCCCTCCTTCTGAAGTAAGCTCCATTGAGAACATATGTAAAAAGTTGCAGCTTTCAAACGTAAAGGTTTCCCTGACCAGGGCCGTAGCCAGGATTTTGATTCGGGGTGAGTTTGGTTCGGGGGGCTGAGACTGGGTGGAAGAGGGTCTACCCTAGCAAACCTTTTGTATTGTTATCCCAATAACCCCATGAAGGTGGGATATAATGAGCATGGTGATCAGATCATGATATGAATAAACATAACAGTTTAAATAATGTACCAGTAAGGCCTTTTCGCGGACCACCCTGAGAATTTCAGGGGCTGAAGCCCCTTAGCCCCCTGGCTACATGCCTGCCCCTGACATTAAGTCTAGTCTAGTCGTGTCTGACTTTGGGATGTGGTGCTCATCTCCATTTCTAAGCTGAAGAGCCTGTGTTGTCCATAGACACCTCCGAGGTCATGTGGCCTTGGAGTGCTGTTACCTTCCTGCAGAAGTAGTACCTATTGATCTAGTCACATTTGCATGTTTTCAAACTGCTATGTTGGCAGAAGCTGGTGCTAACAGCAGGAGCTCATCCTGCTCCCCGGATTCGAACCGCCAGTCTTTCAGTCAGCAAGTTCACCAGCTCAGCGGTTTAACCCACTGCGCCACCTGGTGGACCATGCATTTTCTATTTACTTTTAAATCTCAGCTTCATGAACTGACATATTCAGCAAGCACTGTGATTTTTTTTAAAAGAATGATGGGAGGTGTATAGGTCTTTATTGATTAGCCCACTGGCCGTATCAAAAAAGTTTGACATACACATGTAGTACAACATACGTTAAAATAAACAAGCAGTTGGGAGGTGTAGTGTATTAACTTCTGGAGGGCTTTTTCTATGTAGACCAAATATTACTACTTGTTACAAACAAGTTTTCAAGCAACTTAACCTTAGATTTAACTGGGGTGTACTTCCAGAGCCCACAAGTTCAAGTCTCCAGGTGTATGTTGTGCGTTTCCATATTCCAATCATATGCATATTCCAATCATACAAATCCTTCAACTGTCCTGATTTGGCAGGGACAATTTCAAATAATCCTCTTTGATCCCACTTTTTCAACAGCTTTAAAAATAGGTGAAATGTCCTTTTTTGCTGTACACCTTTGTCTTGATTGTGTTGGGGAGCCTGAGTTGTTAGGCTCAATAATAACCTTCAGTTGGGGTGATTCCACCATAAATATGGCACAGTACCAGAAGCATACTTCATAACCAGCAGAAACTTACGTGTGGTCAAGTGGGATAACCTTCTATTTCTTAAGATGGCAACGGATTGCAGAATCAGAACTTGAGGTTCAAGACTATTTATTGAAGTAAAAGAAAACATTTTTGATTTTAAAAAAGGTATTAGAGCTAACTAGTTTACTAAATCTCATCTTCTAAAGGAGGTAAAAGGTAAAAAGTCCATGCAGCTGCATTTTGCCCAGAGAAAGGCAAAATGTGTTCTTACTGGAAAGAAGAAAAGGCAGAAGAGACTGGAAAATGGTGGAGAGACTGCATGATCAACCCTGGGCAATAAAACTTAAAGTTTGCTCACACAATTCCATTACTACATCAACTAAGGAGGAGGGGACAGTGGCTGGCAGGAAGAGTAAAGACAAAGCCCTTTTTCGGAAAACATGCATAGGAATGTGGGGAAACGAATCCCGTACCCTGGCTCTGTCTCTAGCCTAGCTACTCATTGAGATCTGGAAGCTTGATGGCACAAGAAACCTGTGCAGTCCAGGGATGAAACCCAATGAATTGTTTTGCTTCTTTTCTACATCAATAAATAAAATCTTCACAAATTCACTCCCTGGTGCAGATTCTTGGGGCACCTTGCTGCTTTCATCCTACTCTCAGAGCCTGAACATCTTCATCTGCTTGCGATGCTTTCCTTTCTGCTCAATTCAGAAAGATGCTTTGCCAGAAAACAGCATCTGCAGTCCTTAAGAGAGTTCATCTGTTTCTCTATTTGAAGTCCCTTCCAGCCAAGGCATGCATGTATGGATGCACACAGAGAACAGAAACTGGGCCCTTGACTTTGAACTCCTCTGGTGTTGCTGGTCATGCCAAGGTCCTGCCACCCGACCTTTTGTGGGGGGAAATCTATCCATGCAAAACGTTGCAACCCAGGTGGCTGCTATTCAGAGTTCCAGTCAGCCAACCAGCCTTATGTGGGCTGTTTTGAAATTCCTTTCCATCTTAGTATCCTCCCCATCCTAAGTTTTTCTTTCTTCCTTTGGTACTTTCACAAACAATACCATTTGCCCATATCAGCTGAGAACCTTCCTCTTGTTTACAAATGTAAACCACGGTGATCCAAGCTACGGTCATCTCAAAGCTGGATTACTGTAACGCGCTTTACGTTGGCCTTCCTTTGTCGGCGACCCGGAAGCTCAAGCTGGTGCAGAACACTGCCGCCCGGCTCCTGTCTGGAACCCCAGCAGGCTGCCACATCACACCTGTTTTGCAGGATCTGCACTGGCTCCCAATCGAGCACCGGATCTCCTTCAAGGTGTTGGTTCTTACCTTTAAGGCCTTGCATGGCCTGGGGCCAGCGTACTTGAGGGACCGACTCGCCCCACACTGTCCCCGAGATCACTACGCTCCGAGGATGCTAATTTGTTAGAGATACCCTCGCGAAATCGGCTAAACTGACATCTACTCGCCGGGGCGTTCTCCGTTATAGCTCCTACGCTGTGGAACGCCCTCCCGGCTGGAACGCGGGCTATAAAGGACCTGCTCCCGTTTAGACGCGCCTGCAAAACTTATTTGTTTAAGCAGGCCTTCGGTGAGTAGGTCCTGCCCATGTTCCGCTTTAGCCGTTGTCCTGGGGTGTCACGCTATCTAATTTCTGAACTGTACCTGGGGGTTTTGTATTTTGCTGTTTTAACTGTTTAATTGTCTTAGATGTTTTATCGCATTGCTTGTGTGTAGTTGTACCTTCGGTTCCTGTGAGCCGCCGCGAGCCTCAGGGAGTCGGCGGCATAGAAACCCGAATAATAAATAAATAATAAAATAAATTGTGTCTCCATATGAATCCATTTAGGGAATCCAATAATGTATTTACTAACAGTAAGGATTGGAAAAGTTTCTCTGTTTAACTTACTACTCTCGCCACCCCTAGCAAGCATGCTGACTGGAAATTCTGGCGCAGTTCAAAAGGTCTCTTCCAAGCTCTACCTTTTTCATATTATTCAAAGATCTTTACTCCAATATCTTTCCTTATCATTCTAGTCACCTATCTCATCTCAACTGGAAGCCATCAGGGGATGGTGTTCAGCAACCATAAACATTTGTTTGGAAAACACGTTTCCAGTAAAATATTTTATTTTAGAAAGGACCTTATAAAACCCTATGCTTATAAAATAGCAGTTAAGTCTGAAAACATTTGGCAATCTTTATGATTTGGATTGGTAGTTATAAGAGGAAGAGAAAGGCCATGATATTTTGGGAAATGGTGCCCAAGCACTCACATCAACATGCAGGCTTGCTAAGGTTGAGGTCTGGCTGTGATCCAACAGTAGCATGACAGAGGATAAAGCTCTAAAAGGGTTGGTACGCTGTCACGAAACAGAGTTGGAAGAAAGGGCAACATTTATTTGGAGCTAACTGATTGTGAAAACGAGAGAGAAAGAAAGAAAGAAAGAAAGAAGGCAAATGGGTCGAACCAGTCACGTTAATACAGCAAACCAGAGCACTTTGTTTTTATATATATACTGTATATACACACATACGCACACACACACATACACACACACAGTGGAGAAGGCATCCTAAGATCAAGAAATGAAGCAAGAGAGGGACTGAATTTTGCAAGGCCAACCATTTGTTCATCATAAGCACATTCTTCAATCAACCATACATGAACCTCACCTGATGGCAACTACAAGTTGAATATCCATCATCTGAGGCCCCATCTACACCAACCATTTAATGCCATTTGAAGATAGCTTGCACTCTTGGCAGAGATTAAAAACTTAGTTAAACTGCAACTCCCAGGATTCCATAGCATTGAGCCATGGTAGTTAAAATGGAGTCAAACTAAAGTGGAGTTAATTCTACGTAGACCCCTAGTTCCCTTTCCAGATTCCCACTTTTGTGACTTGTGGATTTGCCCTAGAAGGCACATACTGCAATTAAGATCCTTTTGGTCTACTCAGCATAATTGGTTGTTGTAACTTAATGCTTTTTTTTGGTTTCGTGTCAGGAGTGACTTGAGAAACTGCAAGTCACTTCTGGTGTGAGAGAACTGGCCATCTGCAAGGACGCTGCCCAAGGGACACCAGGATGTGTTTTTAAAAAATGTTTTTTGATGTTTTACCATCTCCCGCAATTTGAACCTCTGTCCTTAGTGCCATAAGATATATTGATAACAGACACCAATAAAACCGGACTTTAAACCAAAACAATCTGCCCATTGGTGGAAGGATGAAAAATTGAACTACGTATATCAGAATGAACTGGTGATCAATTCACTCAGTAGCTGTTCATTTTGATAGTGTTGCTTTTCTTAGTCTTCCATCAGTGGAATAATATTCAATCAGCTCTCCATATCTATGGAGTCTGTGTCCATAGGTTCAGCCATTCATGGTTTGAAAATATTTTTCAAAAATTCCAAAAAGATAGTTACTATTTTTATAAGGGATACCATCTTGCTATGCTACTGTATCCTATGCTATGCTACTGTTGTATACCCATGGATTTTGGTATTGTATTCTCAATGGAAGGATAGGTAAATGTTATGTAAATGTGTCCCTTCTTTCATCTTGAGTTTGGTCTCTCCCCAAATATATAGCCCCTCTTTTGGGGGTTGTGTAGCTGCCCAACACAGCTGAAGGATTTCGAACACCGACTTCTCAATTCCTTTGTAAAACTAAAGCCTGCCAAATTTATTGTGGAAATCCATGACAGTTCAACTTGTGTAAGAACAGAATGCTGATATACTTGGCTGACAAGGGCATGTGTTGTTATGCCAAGGGAGTCCTGGAAATGTAGATTGCTAGCACCTAAGGATGAATGACAAGGCATCAATTAATCCTGTTAATACTCTATGCATGTCCTACTGTGTTAAGCACATCGTTCAAGCACCCAGAATATGGCATTGATACTGCTCAAGGTATATCATTGGACGAACACTAGCTTTATGCAGACGTGAAGGTTTGAATTCAAATATGGAAAGAGAAATTTTCTAGGCACAACTCAGATTTTAGGATTGAAAGGGACTCCAAGGGCCATCTAAACAACCCCACGCCAAAGTCTCCTGCTGAAGTATTTTTGAAAAGGAGCCATCTAACCTCTGTTTAGGAAATCTCCAATGAAGGAAATCCCTGAAGTTTGAGGTAGGCTATTCCACTGACAAACTGCTCTCATTGTCTGGAAACTAAGGTGAAATCTCTTAGGTAGAATGTCTTTTCTTGTAATTTGAATCAATTGGTTTGTGTCCTAGGGTACATCCACACTGACCACCATTTAATGTAGCTTGAAGTCAGCACATCAGCTATATAATGCATGCTGAGAAAGCACACTTGAAGGGTTTTAAACCAACATAAGCAAAGCCCTTATATTAGCATGCTCTACTATAAACTACATTGCACGGCAAATATTACTTCTCAGAATGTGAATTCCTGAGCGGACACCTGAGACTGCTGATCAGTGGGTAGAGGGTTTTGTTTTTTTAAAACCCCTCTGCTTTCTCTGCAGCTGTCAAGTTGCAAATGCTGCAGAATCCTGAAACCAGTTCAAGACCAGCCTCTATGGTGCATGTAAGCACCATCCAACCCCTGAAATTGTTCGAGGATTTCCAATCTAATTATCCATAAACTGAAAAGAGCTTTCTTCTATACTAATTTCAAACCGACTTAAGTGGTCTGTATCGAAGTGCCCCTGTGTCTCTGAAGCGGCTGCAAACTCAGGTTCCTTCTACACTGCCATATAATCCAAATTATCAAGTCAGATCATCTACTGAAGCCCCCTCCCCCAGTGGCGCAATGGGTTGAACCCTTGTGCCGGCAGGACTGAAGACTGACAGGTTGGAGGTTCGAATCCGGGGAGAGTGTGGATGAGCTCTCTCTGCCAGCTCCAGCTCCCCATGCCAGGACATGAGAAGCCTCCCGCAAGGATGATAAAACATCAAAAGCATCAGGGTGTCCCTGGGCAACGTCCTTGCAGACAACTAATTCTCTCACACCAGAAGTGATTTGCAGTTTCCCAAGTTGCTCCTGACACACACATACAAACACACAAAATCCACATTGCATTATCTGTTTTGAAATGGATTATATTAGTCTACACTGTTAGATAATTCAGTTCAAAGCAGATAATCTGGATTTTATCAGGCAGTGCAGATGGGGCCTCACTCCATCTTCAACATGACTCCCTTTCAGATATTTCAAGTTGACTATCATTTCACCTGGAAGTCTTTTCCTCTCCTGGTGATATGCGACCAGTTCCCATGACTATTCCTTATAGGGCTTTGGTTTCTAGGTTTTTCCCCTCTCAAGTGTTTGCAGTATATCTAGTCCAGACAGCACCATCCATACACAAGAGGAAGATATTGGGAAGTTTGAGATATGTGGAATAGCTGGAAAAGAAGGACACAGAGATATAAAAAGAGTCCAAAGAACCATTCTGCATAGAACCATTCTGGATCACCTTGTAATAGATATTTGTAGGTCAGCTTCTGGATCACAGTTTAAAAACATGGAATATGAACAGGAGGGGTTATTTTCCCGAACGCTAGGCGGAAGAGCCAGGTCTTCAAAACAGAGTCGGAGAGGCTCTGAGGTGCAGTGAGTTCCAATACAAAGGCTCTAGTTTCCGCCAGAGGCATCAGGGGTAGTCAGGCGGTCACCGTTGATGGAGCGTGCTGGCCTCTCGCTGCATTGGGCCGTCAGAGAAACAGAGTGAGAAGTGCTTATACAAAGTAATAGAGGCATCAATAAAACAGCATAGCTGGATTAGACAGAAGAGTAGAGAGGGAGGAAACGTGTTCTGTGGGCTGCAGGAAACATCAGTCCTTTCTTTTTGGTCCCAACATAACCAGAGCTGCAATTGTGAAAAATGAACCATATTAGCCAATATTCTGTGAGTGACCTTTGTGAATGCAAGTACAGCTTATGCAGGCAGAGGTCTGCTTCTGGACAGGACACAAAAGGGTCACCTTCTGTCCCTGCACTCCATTACAAATCCTCCCACACCCAGCAGCTGTCAAACCCAGGAAGGACTGTTGCTACAACTTTTTACTAGAGGGAAAAGGAGGGAGGGGAGATCCAATTCATACCACGAAGTTCCAGTTGCTTTGGGATCCTGGGGGAAGGAAAATGTGGGTGTCCTTTGTTTGAGATCATGCCACATTTCTTTCCTCTATCCTGCAAGCTGAGATCAACTTGTCTCCCTGCTCCCTTTCTTATTCACCAGCATGAACAACAGTGTGGCACCCTTGACAGCAGGCAGATGAAGAAAGGGTGGGGAATCACATGTATGGACCCATGTACACATATAGGTCATTGACCACTATTGGTCATACCATCTAGCATGGTGTTATATCTTAGGTTATCAAGCTTCTAAGGCACAGAACAACCCCTTTAGCTCATTGTAAATTGCAAATGCTGCTTAAAATCTTCAACTCTCCTTGCCCCAAACACACACATAAATCTCTAGTCACTTCCAGGATGTCTTTTTCAGTTGTAAGGGCACAGTGGGGAAAATTTCCCCTACTCCAGTTGCAGTTGTTCAACCCTGCATTAGTGTGTTCACTTCTCCAGCCACTTCAACAATCCAGTGAGAGCCCAGTATGCCCAGTGGGTAGTGGGTGGGCATAGAAAGCTAATTTACTAGTGGGGAACTAGAGGGGAAGGGGCAAGAAGAGAGAATAGAATAGTGTGGTTTCATGGCCTTAAAGAACACTACTTCGCACTATATTCGATATATATATAAAAACACACACACACACACACTTCTGTATAAGGAGAAAGGAAGATAGATATAAGCTAAATCAATAAATGAAATATTTTAAAAGGCCAACCCAGGTACGGTTCTCTGTGTAGCAGATAAGGTGAGGAGAAAAACAGTGGCATGGGATATAGAATGGAATATAACAGAAAAAAAGGGGGCCCCCAGTGGCACAGTGGGTTAAGCCAATGAGCTGCTCAGCTTGTTGGCTGAAAGGTCGGTGGTTTGAATCCAGATAGCGGGGTGAGCTACCGCTGTTAGCCCCAGCTTCTGCTAACTACGGTAACAGTTCAAAAACATGCAAATGTGGGTAGATCAATAGGTACTGCTCTGGTAGGAAGATAATGGCGCTCCATGCAGTCATGCCAGCCACAGTACCTTGGAGGTGTCTACAGACAATGCTGGCTCTTCAGCTTAGAAATGGAGATGAGCACCACCACCCCAGAGTTGAACACGACTAGACTTAATGTCAGGGGAAACCATTACTTTTAATATACTAGAGAAGACTATGGCATGGTAGACTTCTGTCCTGCACAGGAGTATCTCAATCTGCAAAATTTTGTTTTAGATCGGACATATACTTATTACATTACACAGCTTGTTGTAAGTAATTTCAGATGTTGAGTTTCATCCCCGACTGCATAAGTCTCCAGCTCTCAATGAGCAGTTATCTTAGATTAAAGTAAGGGATTCCTTCCCCAATTTCCTCAAACAAGCTAAGGGGCATAGCAGAGGGGTTGGTTGTCTTACTCATCTTGCATCCCATTATCTCCTCCCCCTTTGAATACTTAGCAATGTGATCTCTTCAGGGAAAACATAATTTCCTCTTTAAAGGCCTTTTTATTGCCCTGGCGAGGCTATATGGTCAGTTCTTCATACTGGTCTGCCCTTCTTCCTTTGTCTTTTCCTAGAGTGGGGAGGCATCTTGCCATTGTCCAGGCAAGATGTAGATATAGCTATTATTATTTTTCCCTTTTCCTTTCCTTAGAATATAGTTTAGCAAAGCTAGTTAGCTCCAAGACCCTTTCCTATCAAGAATGGATTTCTTTTATCTTTAATAAACAAATTATTTTTGAGCCTATGAAGTTGTGGACCTGCAATCCTGTTCCATCCTGTTGAATTGGAGCCAATTCTTTGCTCACTACATGTACGTTTCTGCTGCTTATGAACTGTGCATCTGGCACTCTGCTATATTTTGTGGAATCCTTCCCCAATTTCCCAAGTGAGGGTTACTTTTGAGCCTAACAGCTCCTGATTCCCAACACCAGAAATCCTCATTCTTACGCCTTTAGAGCATCATTGTTACAGTAGCAGTTACAGAACCTTGGAGTCAGACAAGTGAACAGTTTCTTCACAAGGAAGGTCAAAGTCCTGCACAGCTACAGGGAAAGTCACTATCAGTGCTCCTTGAGAGCACTCTGCCTTGGAGTGCTCCTCACCAGTTTCTGTTGGACTACAACTCTCCAAAACCCCAACCAGCTGAGAAATGCTAGGAGTTGCATCCAAACCACAATGATTTCCATTCCTGCCTCAAGACTTATCCAGGACCAGTGGCATCCATAGGACAGCCCCAGTTAATCACCCCACTTTTTTCAGCTGCCTTTAAAATGTCTGGGTTTCTCTGTCTCCTACCACTTATTTTCTCAGCATGGCTTAATTTCTGCAAGCTGAGTTTCAAGTGCCAAAGATAGTTTGTGCTTAACTAACACAATGGAAGTGGAAGGGAGGTGGTGGAGGAATCCTCTCCTTCCCAGTAGGCTCAGGCAAAAGCAAACTACTGCAACGTTTGTTAGCCTGGACATTTCCCCTCATGAATACCTTTGGCCATCTTGACCACACTCTAATGTTGCTTGGCCACATGTGTACATTTATGAAATATTAGGGGTATGGTGTGGAAAAACACTTCATATTTTGGCCCTGTACTCCATGAAGAAAGAGACAGGTGTGACGGCACATACAGGCAGAGCAGCTGCCATCCCATTGGCGAAAGGTGTTTTTTTTCTGTGTCAGGAGCAACTTGAGAATATGCAAGTTGCTTCTGATGTGAGAAAATTGGCCATCTGCAAGGACGTTGCCCAGGAGATGCCCAGATGTTTTACCATCCTGTGGGAGGCTTCTCTCATGTCCCCACATGGGAAACTGGAGCTGACAGACATGACTCACCCCGCTCCCCAGATTTGGACCGCTGACCTTTCAAGATCAGCAGTCCTGCTTGCACAAGGGTTTAACCCACTGCACCACCGGGGGCTCCATCAGTGAAAGGTGAGGTGTGAGATAAAGCACTGTAAAAATATGGTTCCTGCATCCCCAAAGCATTTAGCTTAGGTCTTGGGTGCCTTTCGTCCTCTATATGGACTGCACCTCCCACTATCCCCCAGTTTGAGCTATGCTGCCTCATGTTGATATGTGTTGCAATCCCATGGGATGTGGCTGGCTGAGTCTTTCTCACCCTTGACTTAAGCAGTGTCCATTTTGCTTCCTATTCTAACTACATCCTCTTTTCATACTGACTTCCCAGATTTCATAACACAAAAACAAGCGGAGAGAGATCACAGAGTGGAAATCCAAATCTCTACACTCCTGGGGAAATCTTTCTCCCCATCAGACCTCCCAAGTCAGGAGACCCCTTGAAATAGGACACTTTCTTCACGCCCAAGCTGAGCCACAAAGAGGCACAGCATCCCTTTGAAACAAAGACCAGGTAAGTGAATAAATCAGCCATGAGATCAAATTTCCTGTGCGCCAGAGAAGGGAAAAAATGTCCCTGTAAAACACAAGAGAAAATTGACCTGCCAAGGGAATAGATGGACAATGAGATCAGCACCTGCTTTTCCCCAGAATCCAGTGCCTTGTCTGCAAAAACCAGGTGGGGGTGCCCACAAAAAGAGGGGCGCCCCATTCTCCCCCCACCCCCCATGGAGGCCAAGGGAAGCCAGGCATTTAACAAGCCTCCTCCTTCACAAGGGATTGGACACCGCACAGCTGTAGCAGCCAGTCCGACAATAAAACAGATGAAGACCAGTGATCCTGTCAGCAGACAGTTAGAGGGATTTTCTTTCATTTCACCTCTTCCCCACCTCCTGGAACTGCCAAGCATCTCCCTAACCCCATCCCTCTTTTCTGTCCAATTGATTGACCCCAATTGGCACAGGAGTCCACCCAGCTTCTGCTGTTGCACATTTGCCTGCCACCATTTCACCTTGAGAAGTGGACCCTGCCTTTTCAAAGACAACCATACAGACAGGTTGAGGCAATATTGGGAAATTTGATCTGGGGGACCCCATGAAATCTAGGGGAATCTGGAGACTGTAGTCCAAAAAGGATTCTTTCTGAGCTTGGAGTTGACACACATAAAGCTCAGGTCCAGGCTATTTGGCAGATGTTATCTCCTGGTATGAACCTTTCCAGACTCCAAGATCCTCAGGAGAGGTACTTCTCTTGGTCCCACCAGCATCCCAAGTACTGTGGGTGGGAATGAGAGAGCAGGCCTTCCTTCTCAGTGGTTGCTGCTCCTTGACTCTGAAACTCCCTTCTTCCCAGGGAAGCCAGAAAGGTCCCCTCCCTGCTGTCTTTCTGGGGGCAAGTGAAAACTTATCTATGCAAACAGACATTTAAAGAAGAAAGTTTTAAAAATTAAATCAGGGGATGGGGTGTTTAATGTAGTTTAATAGATTTGTTTAATGGTTTTATTGGTTTTAACTATGTATTTTTGTTTAATTCTATTTTCATGTTTATATGTGTTAGGTTTTAATTCACACAATGATTTTTAATGTTAGCTGCTTTGAGTCTCCTTTGGCAGAGAAAAGGTTGAGTATAAATACTAATATCAATACTATTATAGGCAGTTCCCCAGTTACAAACACCTGACTTACTTTCAACTCCTAGTTACAAACGAGGTCAAGACAAAAAGAAATAAGAGGAAATCTGCCCCTAATAAGGGAAATTCACTCCTGAAAGAATTATTATGGAAAAAAGGTGTATCCACTAAATGTTGATCATTAATCCTTGTTTCTATGACAACCCCAAATTTTCAAAATCCAATTGTCACAGGGACAGAAAGTAAGGTGAAATCTTCTGACCAGAGACACAGATAGCAAAACAAACATTACAGGTATGTTAACCCTTCCCAATACTACCCCCAAAAAGTTTTAAATTGGCTGCATTTACACTTTAAAAATGTACCTGTCCTAACTTCTATACATATATATATATATATATATGTAATGTTCATTTGTGGGATCAACATAAGTCAAAAACCACTGGATGAACTGACATGAAATTTGGACACAATACACCTATCAGGCCAATGAGTGAGCATTACTCATAAAAACACTGAAAAACACAGCAGAAGGGGCTCAAAAAGCCAAAAAAGCAAAAGGATTCTACAGCGCATGCACAAAATGACTTTCCCTGGCAAGAAACACACAATAGCATATCCACACTCTCTTCCAGACTACAGCTCCCAGCATCCCCTAGACCAGGCCCTTTAGAAGAGTAGGATGATTCACATGCACTGCATCCAAGCTGCAAGCTTTCTTCCCTTTGGATTTCTTTGAAAGCATCCCAATCCTTGCATATTTCCTATTCCTGGACTACAACTCCCAGCAATCCTCCAGATAGATAAGATAGATAGATTAAATAGAGATAGGTAGATAGATAGATCAGGAGGACTGCTGGGAGTTGCAGTCAAAGAATAGGTAGAGAAGGGAGAAAGGGGAGAAAGGGGACGGGAAAGGGAAAGAAAGGGGGGGGGAGGAAGGGAAGCAGAAGAGAAGGACGAAATGAGAGAATGAAAGGAAAAAAGGAAGGAAGGAGAGAAAGAAAGGAGGAGAAAAAGAGGGAGGGAACGTTGGCCACAGCAACGCATGGTGGGTACAGCTAGTTAAGAATAAATCCACATAACATATCTTGTTATAACCCAGGAACTGCCTATACTATTAGTAATAATAATAAAAGGGAGAGGGTGGAGAGAAAAAAAGCACTTTCCGTTCCTTCTAATTCAGTGGTTCTCAACCTGTGGGTCCCCAGATGTTTTGTCCTTCAACTCCCAGAAATCCTAACAGCTGGTAAATGGGCTGGGATTTCTTGGAGTTGTAAGCCAAAACACCTGGGGACCCATAGGTTGAGAACCATTGTTCTAATTGGTGTCAGCTAAGTCAGAGGACCTCATCAGACGGGCAGGGGTAGAATGGAAGACTGCAGAGGAAAGTGTGGGAAAGTGTCGGGAAACTGAGTGAACTGTCAGGCTCTGTTTCCTCCTGTCAGGGTTGTCTTCTGCCTTCCCTTGTTGTTTTCCTGTTCAAATTGGTCTTTACCTGATACCTCTTTGTGCTCTTCCAAGGGCACTCTAGGCTCTGCTTCTCTCCACTGCCAGAACGGTGCCCCACGGAATCCCACTGGAAGTTGCCCAGTGTCATGTTATGGGCTTCGTAGGACTCCGTTTCGGCAGCAGGGAGACGATGCTCCTCTCTCTGCATCTGATGAGGTCATTAGTACCTTAAAAGCACCACATCACATTTGATCATGGAAGCTGAACAAGGTTAGCCCTGATTCATTCTTGGATGAGAGTACACCAAGAAATATCAGGTGCTGTAAGTAGAAGGAAGTGGAAAAAAGAGAACCAGCAAGGTGCAGTGGTTTGAACTCTGGACAATGAATCAGGAGACCATGGAAACCCATCTTGGGCAAGTAATACTCTGGCAGCTTGACAGGCAGACAAAGACAACTCCTCCCCCCTTAACATCTTGCATCAAAAACCCCTTGATAGGGCCACTTCAGGGTCATCATAAGTTGGAAACTCCTTGGGGCACATAGCACATACACAACTAGTAAAACCACTTCTGGGCATTCCTTAAATAAGAAAATCTTATTAAATCATGGGATCACTATAAGTCAACATGTAACTTTAAAGCACAGACACACATACTTCTAGTGGGATATTGTTTGTTCTTTTTTGAAGGGTGAAGATGTATGTGGACAAATAATATATTATTGAGATGGAATGAAAATACAAATACTGTGTATTTACCTTGATGACTGTGTACATTTAGAGTCAGGGAAAGGGAAAGATGTTTGTGGATCCTGATGCCTCAGGGGCCAAAATGATTAATTTTGGTCCATTCCATCTTGTCACTTGAACACCACCTACTGCAAAATGTCATGGTCCAACCTGGTAGAATGAGGAGGAGAGTTTTGTATTTTTATATATAATACTTGTTTCAAAGTCTTACATTTATTTTCATTTACATGGGATATATTTTGCATTCTTTTTATCTTGTATTTTATATTTACCTGAATCCTGTTGGTGTCATACCAGTAGGTATGTTGACTATACAATTTGGCTGTTGTGCAATGGATACACACACACACACACATACACACACACTTCATGGCTGCATAAGTGGAGATCCACTTTACATGTGTCTGGACACCTTTTGTTAGTTCTATTGAAAGGAGAGACATTCTGTCCATTGCATTTACCTATGTGTGGACTCACCATCTAAGAACTGATTGAATGGACATGCTCGCTACCAGCCAACAGAATTCCAGCCATGTGATGGCCTATTCTTGGACCACGTATAACTTATTCATCAGTGCCTTCAATTGGCCACTTTATTTACTGAACTGCAGAAAATGCTACTGTGCATTCTCCAGTGCATGATGTCACAATAAATTGCCACACTGGCAGCTAAGAGAATTGGCTGTATAATGGTAGTACTGAGCAGAATAGTACAGTACAAACATTGTGCCACTACATTTAGTGTAAATTTATGCTATACAATCACAATGTAGGATGTCAGCTATCAAATATACTTACGGGACAGCTTTATGCAAGCATATGTTTGTAGATCTGCTTTTTAAAGTGTTGTGTAATGAGTTAATGCATCCAATATTTCCCTAGATGTCAATTTTGTCTGGCAATGCAGTCTCTCTGAGCTGGCACCCAGAGGTGACTCCTGCCCTGGACCTGCACAACCATAGATTGGCTGTGGGTTCGGAAAGCTCCCTTAGGTTGTCACCGAACTGGCTACTTTTATTGCCTTGCCCTAGCATCCAGACCTCCACACAAGCACCCTGGCAGAACTTTACATTAACATTTTACTTTACATTTCAACAGGTTCCCAGATTCTACAATATGGTATGAAAGAGAGCTAATCCTTCTATTAGATAGCATGTGGTGGCTGCTTCAATTGGCAGGTTTTGAGTATTTACCTTGCTGGCTGTGTTCATTTAGAGTCTGGGATGGTGAAAGATGCTTGTGGATCCTGTTGCCTCAAGGGGCAAAATGATTGATCTTGGTCCATTCCATCTTGTCACTTGAACAGCACCTATAGCTACTCTGTCTTAGACAGCAGAATGTCTTGGTCCAACCTGGTAGAATGAGGAGGAGATAATTGCCCCACATTCCTGCACCTAGCATGTGTATCACTAATGCATTTCATCAAATGTTGAGACTTTCCAGAAAATGCTGAGAGGGGCTCTGTGGTTATCCAGGGAAGAGTGGAGAAAAGGAAACCTCACTGCATTAGCAGAAATTCATTTGGATGACACCAAATTTCACCATTACATTGAAAGACAATGCTAGGATGCTGGTTTTTGAAGGGTTAGATACTTTGGTTTGTGTTTGTTTTTAAAAGACCATGCAAAATAAGTTGCTTTTACTGACCAAGCAAGAATAACAACCTTGAAGTAAAGTGTTTCCATAAGATGTTTAGCAACCTATCTACACATGAAAACAGATGGGAGCAAAACAAACACATGTGTAAAACAAATGGCATGATGTAACTTTGTAACAGTCTGGGACTTCTATCGCAGTTTCATCCCAAAAACCTTAACATTTATTTTTAAAATATCTGATATCTCAAAGCAAGATGTCCCTTGATTGGTATAATTGTTCTCTTATATACTCTTACAACCTTTAGGAGTATATAAGGTCTCACTTTGTCTCACTTTGAACCTTACAAAGTGTGTATCTATTCCTACTGCAGAAATAAACTTTTTTTTGCCTAGTCTTTCTTTTGCTTGCTTTTGCTAATTTGTACCAATCTTTTAGACTAGAAAACTCACTTTTGTGACATTAAGAACAAATGGAATGACAAGGTAGACAGCCCCGTTTTGCATAAACCAGTGGATCACAGTTAATTTCATACCTGAAAATGTGTGGCTTTTAAACTCCAACTGACATTACAGAGATTCTGGTTTCATTTATACTGGATTCTATGGTATTTAGTTGGCAAAGGTTTGAATACATCTGATTTAAATATTGCTAATTGCTGTTGCTGTCGTAATTATCCTCATACATCTTTTTAAGATGTGGTCTGGTTATATACTCCATGGTGGTCTCCTTTGGGACAATTTTTATCGGTCATATTAATTTTGTTTTCTTACAATCTTAGAATTTTGTGGCCAGACACATGCTCTTGAACTATTTGCCCACATCTTAGAAATTGACATTTAGCCAAGTAAATGGATTCTCCATGCCCTTTCAATAGTTAAAAAGTTGTATATTGCAGCACTGGAAAGATAAATGCTCACTGTTATTCAACGGATGAAGGACATTTCAACATTTGAAGGTACAGAAGGCAGAATTCATCTATACAGGCATGCATGTTTAGATATCTGTTCATCTTTTCAAGATGTTTTTGAATAGTTTCTAGCTTTGTATTTTCAGTTTATTATCTGCAGGCTTGTTCTTCTTAATTAAGTTGGTTTTATTTCTTTTTAATTTTTTGTTTTTAATCTTAATATGATTTTTGCTCAGTAGAGAAGGAATGAAAATAGCAAAAGAGATGTATATTTAAAGAAAAAGATTATTTTTTTAAAAAAAGAAGAATACATGCCTGAGTTTCATTTACACTGACTGAGGAACTAAAGGTTATATAGTTGACACTTCACATTTGTGGATTTGATTAGTTGTGGATTTGATTAAAATGTTCTCTCTAAGAATCTCTAGGTCCTCCACTGTGACTCTATGGCCAACTTCTACTCTGGGAGCAGCCAAACCAGGCAGCAGAAGAAAGGAAGAGAAACGAAATTCATGCCCCCCTCAATGACATGATTGGGAGCTAAGATAAGTTGTTGTCGAGCCACAATACCTTCTCCCCCTCCCCCCAAGATTTCGAATTCACCAAGGGCTCAGAAATAAATATTTCATTTCTCCCTTTACAAAAAAAAAAGACTCAAATCATCAGAAGATCAAGACTGAACCACCAGCAGCTGAAAACCCCTAAATGTTGTTTCTATCCCTTTAATAAATTGTATCTATTTATCATGACTTTTTGGGTAACTTGTATCATTCTGTGTACTGTATCTATCTCTTGTATATAAAATGTATAAACTGCTTTATAAAATGTATCAAGGCATAATCTAGAGACAGTCAAATTTCTATGACCTGGCAAAGATAATCCCCTGAAAACAGGAAGGCTGGGCAAACTCCTCTAGCTATTTCCCAAGCCAGATAATCACCAATCCCATTGTTTATGTGTAGGCTGAGATAGGGCACTTCCTTTGTCAGCACAGATAAAACCAAAACTGCTTGTCTAACTATATGGTTCACTTAAAGCTGATAGATTGCTGCCTGCAAAAACAGAAGCTCAGAGTATGTGCATT
Organism: Anolis apletophallus; assembly: GCA_030556195.1. Taxonomy (NCBI): domain Eukaryota; kingdom Metazoa; phylum Chordata; class Lepidosauria; order Squamata; family Anolidae; genus Anolis; species Anolis apletophallus. The sequence continues at coordinate 125,427,370 of JARBWK010000001.1, read as the reverse complement.
TGATAAATTCCTTTATTGAGAGTGAAGCCCATGATTATCTGAGATCAAGTCCCTTGAGTCTTGCTCCTTTGTTTCCTAAGATCCATATCTTTGTTTGGCACAAAATTGGACATTTGAATTAATCCAAAGCCCATCAACATATCTTTACCATTTGTTTTCCCCAGACTGTGCCCTCCCAGGGGACATCTCTGCAGCTGGTTGGTCCTTCACTCTGACCAGTCCCAGGTTGCCATTCTCCCTCCTAGCCAATCCTGGCACATATCATAGCCTGCCTTTTTTCAGCAAATCAGGGGAAGGGGCAGGAAGTCTAAATAGCTGTTAGAACTATATAAGATGCCTTGTATTTCTCTGTATGGTTATGCTTTAACATTTTGAAGCAAATTGCTGTACTTGCAGTCTTTTTGCCTGTCGTCAACCTGGTGAGTTGTTTTTCTGTCCTGGCCCTTTCAGTTTAGCATATGCTCACCAGGCATGGATCCTCTTATCTGCTGTCCTAGCTAACAACAACGAAGTGACTTCCTTTCCATAGAATTCAATGGAAAAGAGGAAAAAGGAAAGAAAAAACCCATTACAGCCCATATCCTGAACCGGTGCTTGGCCGCTGTAATGGACTGGATGAGGGCTAACAAATTGAAACTAAATCCAAACAAGACAGAGGTACTCCTGGTCAGTCGTAAGGACGAACAGGGCATAGGGTTACAGCCTGTGCTTGATGGGGTTACACTCCCCCTGAAGGCGCAGGTTCGCAGTGTGGGAGTGATCCTGGATTCATCGCTGAGCCTGGAGCCCCAGGTCTCGGCGGTGACTGGGAGAGCTTTTGCACAGTTAAAGCTTGTGCACCAGCTGTGCCCGTACCTTGGAAAGTCTGACTTGGCCACGGTGGTTCACGCTTTGGTTACATCCCGAATAGACTACTGCAATGCTCTCTATGTAGGGTTGCTCGGAAGCTGCAATTAGTCCAATGTTAGGCAGCCAGGTTACTAACAGGAGCGGGATACAGGGCGCGCACAACTCCCTTGCTGCGCCAGTTCCACTGGCTGCCAATTAGCTTCCGGGCACAATTCAAAGTGCTGGTCTTAACCTACAAAACCCTATATGGTTCTGCCCCAGTTTACCTGTCCGAACGGATTCTCCCCTATGAACCATCAAGAACATTAAGATCCTCTGGAGAGGCCCTGCTCTCGGTCCCGCCGGCTTCACAAGCGCGGCTGGTGGGGACGAGAGACAGGGCCTTCTCTGTGGTCGCCCCTCGACTGTGGAACATAAGAACATAAGAACATAAGAAGAGCCATGCTGAATCGGGCCTCAGCCCATCTAGTCCAGCATTCTGTGTCACACAGTGGCCCACTAGTTGTACACAGGATCTCTAGCAGAAAGGAGGGCAAAACCCTCACCTGCTCCCGACCCCCACAACCAGTACCCGGGGAAAATCCTGCCTGCCTCCATCAACACAGAGGTGGCACTTGGATGTCCATTTCAGTAACTACTGATTCCCTTGGTATCCATGAATCTGTCTAATCCTGCCTTGAAGCTGTCCAGGCTGACAGCTGTCACAACCTCCTCTGGAAGTGAGTTCCATAACCCAATGACCCTCTGGGTGAAGAATTATGTCCCTTTATTAGTCCTAACTTTCGTACCTTGGAGCTTTAGGAGTGCCCCTAGTCCTAGTGTTGGGTGACAGAGAAAATATTTTTCTTTATTCACCTTTTCTATCCCATGCATGATTTTATACACTTCGATCAAGTCACCTCTTAAACGCCGTCTTTCAAGGCTGAAAAAGACCAAGGCGTTGCAACCTGATTTCATAAGGGAGCTGCTCCATCCCTTGGATCATTCTTGTTGCCCTTCTTTGTACCTTTTCCAGTTCAGGTATATCCTTCTTGAGGTGCGGTGACCAGAATTGTACACCGAACACCAGATGTGTCCTCACCATAGATTTGTAGAGAGGCAATACAACATTTGCCGACCTATTTTCGATTCCTTCCTGATCATGCCAAGCATAGAATTTGCTTTTTCACTGCTGCAGCGCACTGGGTTGACATCTTCATTGAGCTGTCCGCAAACTCTCTCCCAAGTGATGATCTGCCCCCTCTCTGTTGTTCTTCAGGAGGCTGGTGAAGACCTGGATGTGGAACCAAGCCTTCCCAGAATAGGCTGAGATTGGCTATTGTCTGGATGTATGACCACCTTTACAGATTGAGTGGAACTGTTTTAATGGTGATGTGTTTTATGCTGGGTTTTATTGTATTTTAATATGTTGTTGTAGTTGTTTTTAAATTGTATAGCATTGAATTTTTGCTGTTATGCCGGTCTGAGTCCCTTGATAGAGGTGAGAAGGCCGGGGTACAAAAGTTTTAAATAAATAAATAAATAAATATCCATGAAGGAGAATAAGCTTTCCCTTGCTCACGTACGTCCCACCAGGATGACAACCCCAATCAAAATGGTTGTCTAGATAATGATGAGAAGACCTCACAGCAGATAAGTGTTAAATTAAGATTAGGAAAAAAGACAGTTTAAACAGCATGATATAATAGAATGAGCAGCTATGATTCTGGAACCAAGATTCAACTTTCCACTTGGCAATGGAAATCTACTTGATGGTTTTGGGTGAGTCATACATTGTCAGTCCCAGAAAAGCCTGTGATACAGTCACCTTCAGGTTTCCATAAGCTAGGAATGATTTGAAGTCATGCAACAACAAATTAGATACGACAAGGTTTACAATACAGTATCGTTAGGAATTCTGTCTTGGTGCTGTTAGGGGGCAATTTTATTTTGGCTGCAACGGGATTAATAAACTGAGATTTCCCTCAAATATTTGGGACTTTAATTAAGCCATTGCCCTTCTATTCCAGAGGGGTCAAAGCCAACATATGTTCTCTTACCTCTATCCCTCCCAGAAGACACGCAGCACTGTTTCTTCGATCTTTCTTCAGCACAGGTATTTTATTTGTTAAGTGCTTAAAATTGTATGACGTATGATACAAGAAATAAAAACAAGATAAGTGCCTGCCAAAACAGCTTACAATCTAAAATAAATGTAAAAATAATGGCAACAGAGTGCTCTTCAGCATAAAAATTAGTTGTTTAGTGTCCTCCCCCCCTCAATACATGAGAATCAGTTTGATGTGATGCAGTCACAAGATAAGAGTACATGCACACACATTGCTTCCAGAACATGATGCAAAAATGTGTCTTGGTCTCCTCTTGCAAGGTACATAAACATGCCTCTGATGTAGTGCTAATTGTTCAATAGGCGGCATCAATTCAGTGCTAATGGGGCCATATGGAGTCCCTGAACAACAGATAACTCAGAAAGAACAAGTATGTTCCAGAAAGTTTATATTTCCTTCCCTTTCTGACTAATGCATTCACTGGCCCTAAAGCTTTTGACTATACATCCCTTTCCCTGTCCATTTTGCCACATTTTCACCCTTTAAAACTATGGCTTGATTAGACATGAAGATATAGAAAGGACATTTGTCAGTGTTTCCATCTTTCCATCAAGGCACACATGTCTAGTATCCCTAAAGTAAAATTACCATTGGTTTTTTTTTGTAAGATGTGTTCAGAAGTGGTTTCTCATTGTTTTCCTCTGAAGCTGAGAGAGTGTGACTTACCCAAAGTCACCAAGTAGGTTCCTGTAGCTGAGTATGTATTTGAATCCTGATTCCCTATACTACTACTGCAGCATGTAAACCACTATACCATATTGGCTGTCTAACTACAAAATACATATTTAAATCTAAATGCAGCAATGACTCTATGACAATGACAAATGTTGATCATCATAGTGGGTGTTCCAGGTAGAGTAGACCTATTAATCAATAATATTTCCAGAATTGAAGTACTATTGTTATCAAACACAGGACCTCTATCCCTGTGATATCTGCCCATATACAAAGCAGAACAGTAGTATCAACTCCCTCTCAAAGACTCTATTGTTCTTAACCCTCAAATAATATGTATATTTTTTATAAGTTTCTGTCCACTTTCTATCTTTTGCTCCCTGTCCTGATTTCTGCCAAAACAAGTCTCAGGGGTCTTCACCTTGCTGCTGACCCCACTGTGGAATTTCCTGGATAGATGGGGCTGGGCATGTCCCCTGGCTGCCCCAGACAAAGATGACAATCAGGACCCATTGTGTGCACATGTAAATCAACAGATGGTTTCCGCTCCCAATCTAATAAGTGCCAGCCAATATTTGTTCATTCAAATGTCCCATTTGGGCTAAGAGATTGCTAACCCTAAAGGCAAGGACTCACAATACACATCCGAGTCTGGACCCTGATGGCAGATATCACCACCATTTGTTTCAGGTACCCCAGACACTTGACTATCATAACCCCATCTTTATCACCCAAAGTTGGACTATTATGCTAATCAGAAGTCCCCAAGCCCTCCAAATGTGGTCATAGGAACTTCCTGGGGTCACCCCTCCCTAAAGGGCATCTCCTACAGCTGATTAGGCTGTCAGAAACCAACCATGGCCATCCCCTCCAAGCTGGGAGATAATCTCCACCTGGAACCAGTGACATCAGCAGAGCCCAGCCAATCAGAGAGCAGGCCCAGGCCAGCCTCTTTTCTCAGCCATCTGGGGAGGGAACAGGAAGCTTGAATAAAAACAGAACTGCTTAAAATCCGTGCTGTATACATGTTTATGCTTGTACATTTTGGCATCAGCTGTACATGCACCCAGGCCCATAGCCAAATGTTTTTTTAAGGGTTTAATGTCTTCCCCAAATGTGTCAGGTTAAAAAAACCCTGATTTACACATGAAGTTGATGAGTAAACCAGGTTTATTTTTACCCTGACACATTTGGGGAAATGGGGTTGAACCCTTACCTCCCTTACCCCTCCCCCCCAGCCCTGCATGTATCCTTTCTGGCCAGATTGAATGAACCTCTGCCAATGTGTTCCCTGATCTGAAACTTTGGGCTGTTAGTATAATGCTTACCCGGCACAGATCCTCCATATCTGTGGTCCTAGTCTAAATTTGACTTCACTATCAATTGAATTCAGTGCTTCGGCCCCACCTCTGTAATACCCCTCATTTTCAGGGCAAAAAACCCTGACATCAACATAAATATTCTCAGTGTTCTAACTCCTTTCTAATTATTTTTTTCCTTTCCTTGAAATTGTAATGTGTCTCTGTGGTTTCAGTTCTAGGATTCCATAGCAAAGGGACAACATTCTGAAGTAAGTAATGGTGGCCTGGTAATGGCGAAAGACAAAGTTATGTAAGTATATGCTTCAAATCTGGATGAATGCCAGGAGCATTTCTATCTTACATGGACTGTGCTACAATTGTAACTGAAGCATCTAGAACCATTAGAAATTAGCATTTTTATTAGATCTAAAATGATCCTGAGAAAACAGGAATGTAATAGTTTGGGAAAGAACAGGCTCATCTGGAACTAGTCTAATTCCAGGTATCTCCCAGTCCTTGTTTAACATTCAGCACGACACACACTACTAAGATAAAGCTATACTGCTGGTAATCAATGCAACAGGGGATCTATGGCAGGGAAGCAATTGAGTCTTTTCACTGATGGTAGAATTGGTAATGGGAGAATTTGGGGAACTAAAAAACTAACCGTCCAGATTATTTCTGGGGTCTGGAAGAGAAAACTGGAGTCTTTAATAGTTATGTAGAAGCAGGGATTGATACAGATGTTGTTTGATACCTGTTTGCATGGCCTATCTCTGAAAGATAGACCATTCAGAAAAGGAGGAGTAGCATTATATATCAAGTATGAAGAGATTCATGATGTAAATTCGAGGAGCCAGGTTGAGAGTATCTCAGTAAAAAGTAAGGGGGAAAGAAATAACAGGGATGTCATTGTGAGGGTTTACTAAAAAAATGCCAAGCCAGACTGAAGATCCAAATGGTGTCTTCTAAGAACAGATGAACAGACCTTCAAAAAGTAGAGATGCAATACTATTGGGAGAGCTTAACTATCCTGATGTTTGCTGGAAGACAAACTCTGCCAAATAATATCAGTTCTAACAAATTCCTCACTTGCCTTGGTGACAATTTCATTGTTCAGAAGGTGGAAGAGGCAACAAAGGGATCAACTATTTTAGGCCTTATCCTGATCAAAACTGATGACCTAGTTGGTAAATGGGGTGGCTGTAGTCGGTTCCTTAGGTGGGAGTGATCCTGTTCTCCTAGAGTTTGCTATACAGTGGAAAGGGGAAGTCAAGAATAGAAAAACACACACACTAGATTTTAAGAAATATGACTTCAGTAAACATGGGGAAAATCTGAGTATAATCTCATGGTCAGGAATATTAAAAGACAAAGGAGTTCATGATGGATGTGAGTTTCAGAAATGTGGGATATTGGAGGCTCCGTTTCAAATAGTTCCAATAAGGAGGAAAAATAGATGTCTAAAGAAACCAGAATGGATGTTTAAGAAACTTTCAATTGAGCTAAAATTTTAAAGGAATGTGTACAAAAAAATGGGAAAAGGGGAGAAATAACCACAGAGGAATTCAAAGCAATAGCCAGCATATGTAGGAATAAAGTTAGAAAAGCTAAAGTGCAGAATGAGTTTACCTTTTTTGGTTATGTCCATAGCAAAAGGAAGAAGAAGGAAATGGTAAGGCTGCTGCATGATGAAATGCTAATATGACAGAGAAAAGGCAGAACAACTCGACACCTTTTTTGCCTCAGACTTCCTGGGAGGACAAAGCAGAGGATGTAGTATGGAAAATGCAGCACATAATAGGGAAAGAGGTAGTACAGGGATACCTGACTGTGACTAATCTAAATGAATCTCCAGGGCAAGATGAACTACATTCAAGGCTAATAAAAGAACTGGCAGAAATAATTACTACCTAGTCAGCCTGACATCAATACCAGGAAATATTCTGGAGCACATCATGAAACAGAATAGTTAAAAGTACAGTTTTCACTTTGGCAGCCCTACAACCAGAGTTCTCCATACAACAGTGGTTCTCAACCTGTGGGTCCCCTGATGTTTTGGCCTTCAGCTCCCAGTAATCCTAACAGGTGGTAAACTGCTTGGGAGTAGTAGGCCAAAACACTGGGGACCCACAAGTTGAGAACCACTCCTGTATGGAGAACAGGATACCTGCAAGAGGCATTTCAAATAGGACACCTTCAACAGACTATGGGGTATGCATGTAAATTGCATGAATCCAATTAGTGTGGTTTGGCCATGGCCACTCGGTGGGTTTTCATGGTTGATTGGGGATTTGAACCTGGGTCTCCAAAGTTGTAGGGCAGCGAGTGAAACCGCTGAGCTGCTGAGCTTGCTGACTGAAAGGTTGGTGGTTCAAATCCGGGGAGCGGGGTGAACTCCCGCTGTTAGGCCCAGTTTCTGCCAACCTAGCGGCTCGAAAACACGCAAATGTGAGTAGATCAATTGGTTTTGCTTCTGTGGGAAGGTAATGGTGCTCCATGCAGTCATGCTGGCCTCATGACCTTGGAGGTATCAATGGACAACGCTGGCTCTACAACTTAGAAATGGAGATGAGCACCACCTCCAAGAGTCGGACATGACTAGACTTAATGTCAGGGGAAACCTTTACCTTTAGCTCCAAAGTCATAGTGTAACACTCAAGCCATTACAAAAATCTGGCTCTTTAAAGAAACACTAGTAGGTACCACTTATTTAACACAACAGCTCTATTTTTTACAGCTTTGAAAGCTGCAAAAAAGCTGCAGAAAAGAACTTTGCCTCATTCTGTTTCTCCCTCAAGTTGTTTGCCACAAGGAGAGAATAACCATAAAGCTGGATCATTGTCTGTGTAGATTTCTGGCTTTTTAGCTCTTTTCTGTATTAAGGGAACGTCATCTGAGCCATGCCCTTGTGATGCCCCTCAAAACGCATAGCACAGATTGAATAAATGGGATTTACGTGCATACTCTCTAGCCTTTGCTGCAAATGCTTGCTGCATGGAGAATTCGGGGGTTTCAATGCAAAAGACACCCTCTGGGCACCAGATAAACCAAATGAAGAGACTGGCATATTGCTACCTGAATTGAGGAGGCACACCTGATCTTTCTGCATCTGCAAAGGCACAAACACACATGTTATTTTATGTCTTATAATATAATAATAAAATTGTATTTATACCCCGCCACCATCTTCCCAGGGGACTCAGGGCGGCTTACATGAGGCCAAGCCCAATAACACATAATAAAATAACACAGCAGCAAATAATAAAACAGTGCAATCAATATAACTCACAATAAGCAATATCAGACAATTTAAAACCATGCCCGGGCCAGATGTGATATATTAAAATTTTAAAATAAATAAACACTGGATGCAAAAAGAGGTAGAATGTATGTAGCAGGAGGGTTTTAGAGGATAATGTGGGGCAATCAACCCAACAGGTAGTCAAAATGCTTCTGAGGACATTTTGCAAAGAATTGGTCAGAGCAGGGCGTTGTCTTCAATGTGACTTTAGTTAATGGTAAATCTGTACTAGTATTTTCTTGGTCAGATTTATTTTATTCAGAGGAGGGTTGCCATTTCCTTCCTATGAGGCTGAGATAGCATGACTTGCCTTAGGAGAAGTTAGTTTCTATGACTGAATAGGGATTCAGACACTGGTCTCCAGAGTCCTAGTCCAACACTGAAACCAGTACACCACAATGGCTCTTTGATATCATATTCTATGAGGATGGGAGGCCTATGATTAAGGATGGAATGGATATTCAAAGTGGTGAAAATGATACCCTGGAAGAATCACATCTGCCTATTTTTGTTTCATTTGATATATGCTGTCCAATAATCAATAATTCTGTAATTTGAGATTGGTTAGTGGGTGTCACATGGCCCAGGGCATGTTGCAATTTATCATTTATATAGCACACACTTAATGCACAGTGTGCCTTACCATATTTATCTTGTGTGTCCTCACAATTCTTGAGAGGAGGCAGGTCATTATCCCTCCCCACTTTATAGATAGGAAATGGAGGCTAAGAGGTAGTAAATTACTCAAGGCTGCCCTGTATGCTCTCTACTGACCTGGGATTTGACCCTGGGCCTGTGGCTCACTATCCCACACTCTCTACCCATGGAGCCAAACTTGGCTTTTGCATGATGTCATTTGGGTGGACAAATTAATTCCAGCATCTCCTATTGACAAATCTGCAATAAAACATCAAAGCGGTCAATCCTGAAAGTCAGATCATCCTACCAATGAGAAGGGAAATTCTACAAATATTCATGTTTCAGTCCAGTTTATGTCTCAACATTCCAGTTGATATTTGTCATTTTGGCCTAACTTCCTGCCCAGGGTCAGAACTGGCCTGAACCATGATGTTGCCTGAGGCAAAGAGAGCATCTCCCCCCCCCCCACCCAAAAAAATCTGGGGGCCCTTCCCCACAGCCCTTTATCCCAGAATATCAAGGCAGAAAATCCCACATTAACTGTGTGTGGACACAGATAACAAAGCAGATATTGTGGGATTTTCCGCCTTAATATTCTGGGATATAGGGCTGTGTGGAAGGATCTTGGGAAGCAAATCCTTCTTAAAACTTAGAATAAAGGCATAATGTCCCATTGAGACTAACAGTCAAGTTTAGGGACATAGGGAAAGCCCAACAACAGACAATTCTCTGCTTAAACACCTTACTCATTGTCATATGTCTGAGGTGGCTGTCTCACCCTGCTCAATAGCAGGGCCAGCTCTGTACAGGAAAATATATCTATTTTGTATACTTGGATTTCATTTATGTGGTCTAGAATCATTTAGGTCTTGCAAGTCAAAATAATATCTTTAGAGCATGACCAATGGAGAGCTGGGGTTAATTTAGGAGGCAGAATACTAGATTTAGATTGGAGAGACCTGGCTTTGGCTCCTCCCTTTAGCAATTTCTGTCAATTGGTGGCTTTGAGCCAGTCACTCACATGCTTCCCTCCTATAATACTGATAGAACTTTATTAATTTCAAAATAGACATACAGTATGATATGTAAGCATAGACATATTATAAATTTTCAGTCACAGAAAACTGTTTTCTTTAAAAGCTTTAAGCACATTGCACACACAATTCATGCTTTAAAACAATCTAATGCCTCATACTAAGTTATTAAAGAATATAAAATAAAGTACCAAACAACCAGCAAATCTTACACTACTCACCTGATTCTTTACGAAAGCCCAGTTTTCTAAATTGGGGGTGGAAGGGCACTGTTTGCGTTTAGTTTGCCCCTCAGGATTGAGGAAGTACATGGCTGCAGTTACAACATTCAAATATTGTGAGGGTGCTTCCAGACAGGAGGAAAAACCCCATCAAGCCAGGTTTAAAAAAACACACTTTGGCATGGGTTTTCATTCCCACAGCGCCCCCCAAACACAGGCTTTCACGGGCTGGGTGTCTAGACACCCAGAACTCTCGCCTCCAAATAAGCCCCTTTAAAAAAAAAACCCCCCAACAACATACTGCCATTAACGTACTTTTGGAGCATAGAAATGACATGCCAGGAGATGGGGGGTGGGGTGCAGGCCCGGATTAACCCCTTTTGGTGCTCTAGGCCACACTTTGGAATTACGCCCCCAAACCAACCTCTACCACACACCCCCACCTCCTCCTCGCGGTGCCACGCGCCCTCCTTCCTTGAGTCAAGAAAGGAAGGTGCGAGGAGGAGGAAGGAAGGGAAGCCCCGCTCCCGGTGCTGGCAGCAGCCGGGGGCGAGGCTTCCCTCTGCCTCCTCCCTCTTCGTGGCCCACCCTCCTTTCTTGAGTCAAGGAAGGAGGGCGCGAGGAGGAGGCAAAGGGAAACCCCGCCCCTGGAGCTGGCAGCAGCTCCGGGGGCAAGGCTTCCTTCCACCTCCTCTTCACGGCATGCCCTCCTTCCTTGACTCAAGGAAGGAGGGCACGTGAGGAGGAGGAAGAAGGAAGGGAAGCCCCGCCCCCGGTGCTGGCAGTGGCCCCGGGGACAGGGCTTCCCTCCGCCTCCTCCTCTTTGCGGCGTGCCCTCTTTCCTTGAGTCAAGAAACGTGGGCGCACGAGGAGGAGGAGGAAGGAAGCCCCGCCCCCAGGGCTGTGCGCCCTCCTTCCTTGACTCAAGGAAGGAGGGTGCACCACGAAGAGGATGAGGCAGAAGGAAGCCCCGTCCCCGGGGCCGCAGCCAGCACTGGGGCGCGCCCTCCTTCCTTGACAAGGGAGCAGGGGCGATGGCGAGGGGGGGCACCATTCCCTCCTCCCCCACCCCCTCGCAGCTCTCTCTCCCCACCCTCCCCCAAGAGAGAGAGAAAGAGAGTTGCATTGCAGTTTTGTTTCAACATTTTTTAGGTCTGTGTGAATTGCGCCCCCTTGTCTTGCACCCCTAGGCCATGGCCTAGAGTGGCCTTATGGGTAATCTGGGCCTGGTGGGGTGGGGTGGGGGGTCTCCTGGCATGTTATTTCTACATGCTAGGTGGAATCTATGAGAACCTTAATTGTTTAAAAATTTAAGGGCTTATTTGGGGGTTTTGGAGGAGGGAGTGGGTGCCCTCTTGGTTTTCTGGGCTATGTGAATTGGGGCCACACCTGATAAGGCCTGGATCTTACCTAAGATCTGAGTCTTACCAGATATCTAATTAATTCAGAACAAAGCAGGAAATTTGTTTTTACCAGAGGCATCATTTGGACGTCTCTGGTAAAAGCACAACACGCCCCACATTTTTGGGCCTGCCCGGAAGGGCCCTTACTCAAAAGTAGGTCATGTAGAAACAATTGGATTAGCATGGTGTGAATGACAGCAATCTCATTAACTAAATGCAGAAGGATACAAGTTACCTTGAACAACTTGCAACCAAGCAAAGTATTACACTAAAAAGTAACTCATAAACTAAATAGGTGCATTTATCCAAAGATTTTATCTGGCAGGAGAATTCAGTGCAATAATTCCAAATATAACCCACTCCATCCAAGTGGGGATTTAAAATGTAGATTCCATTAAAAAAAATCACAAAGCTTATGTGCCTAATTATAAAATTTAACAAATGAAAAGAACATATCTTCATTGATGACTGGTATCTTTGTTACTTTCAATATGAAAAGGTGTTAAGCTAACAAATGACAAGGAAAGCCTAGAAGAGGTGTGGTCTTCACATACATTTGGTCTTCCGGATTTCCACACCGATATAACATAGTATTTCATTATCTGCACCAGGAAAATTGAACTTTGAAGCTCTTATCCCTGGGACTTTTACTAAAATTCAAGTGGGAATGAATAAACTCAAAAAAGAGGGAGATTCATGAGATGGGGTTACAAGGAGAGGAAGGAAAAGCAAGATAAACTTCAAGCAGATGTTTCCTTTTCTCCAAATCTCAAACCAGTAACAAATGGGGAAATTCATGGGTTGGATTTTTCACCGTGACTTTGGTAAGGCTTCTTATGTAGCAATGTAATATACATTAAAAATCCAATCTAAACTCAATGTAATTGTTTAAAATGCCCCCTTCAATATACATGCAGTCAATATTTTAAGCTTGCTAAAATTAATTGTTAACTTTTCTTTAATACGTTACCTACATTTCATACTGAGGCAGCTACGTTGACAAAATGTTCTGCCAGCATATCCATTCTGCCAGCAAAAATACTGTGAAATGTGTATCCTTTCCCTCACCCCATCATTGTCATTGTCATTACAGGTATAAAAACAGAACAGATCAGTCAGCTTCTAGCCTCCGTGTTTACTGGAACCTTCATTTACAGGGGGAGCATTCCTTAAATACTGGGTGCTGGAAAAGGTCACCAGGTTCATGTCCATCTTGTGATCTCCATACTGATGTCCAACTAGCTCCTGTTCACAAAGGGATACTAGATTAGATGTTCATATGCCTTGGGATACTGTTGGACTCCACATTTCATCAGTCCCAGAAACAAAACTACAAAAAAGTTGGACATGACGGAAGTTGTAGTCCAAAAATGTTGGATGGTCATAGACCCCTCGCCTAAAGTGCACTAAAGTGATTCAGAATTGACTGGGCATATCTATTTTTCTTTTCCAAAGGCAAAGAGTATGTTTTCTTCCCTTTCAGGTCTCAACATTCTTAGGTAGTCCTTCTCTGGCCCCTTCTACACTGCCCTATATCCTAGGATCTGATCCCAGATCATCTGCTTTGAACTGGATTATATAAGTCTCAATTGCCCTATAATTCAGTTCAAATTAGACAATCTGCTTTTTATATGGCAGTGAAGAAGAGGCCTCAGATTCTCCTTCCACCCTTCTCTGGCCTTCCTATTCTCTCACATGTTACCAATCACAGACCTGATAAATTTTCAAAGGCAATTACAAGGAGACACGTTAGTTAATCTGATCCTTTGAACATGGGTCTATTTACATCTTCTCATCCAAATTATCAATTGATACCTGCATTCTTGTAGTTCAGGGAGCAAACTTTATGAATCTCCTTGGCCTTCCGCCTTTTTGGTCTTCAGCTGCAACAGTCCTCTCTTAATCCTCACTCATTGTGGGGTAATTTTCCCTAACAATAGTGTCCATGGGTGCATCTACCTTGTCAAATTAATGCAGTTTGACACCACTTTAATTGCCAGCGCTCAATGGTATAGAATCCTAGGAGTTGTTGTTTTACCAGGTCTTTAGCCTTCTTTGCCAGATAATGCTGGTGCCTCATCAAACTACAAATTCCCTGATTCTATAGCCTTGAGCCATGGAAATTAAATTGGCGTCAAATTGCATTAATTTTACAGGGTAAATGCACCACAAGAATATGGCCCTGGACTACTTGTAAGAGCATCCTCAAAATTGGGCCAGAACTTTGATAAGAGACATTCCAAGGGCATTGTATAAAAAAGGATGTAATAAATATGTCAGTTTTTCTCCCCTGGGTAACCAAGATCTCAAGGAAGATGTTGCTTTGCCCTGTGTTTTGCTTTCTTTATAAAAGAGTAGGTGGGCACCTAACACTTTCAATGTCAAGAGGCTTGACCATCTGCTAGGAGTGCTGTGATTGTGTTGGACTGTCTGGCCCTTGTGGTCTCTTCCAACTCTATGATTCTATGGAATTTTCTTCCAGATTCTTTTGTTTCCACAGAGCACAATCCTAAAACCATTCTTGTTCAACCTGGTGTCCTCAAGTTGTTTTTGACTATGGCTGTGTTGGCTTGGTGTTGATATGAATTGTATTTAAATAAGTCTGGGACACATCAGATTGGGAAAAGCTGCCAAACAAAAAAGCGAGCTACTTTGGTGCTGACCCTGACTAGCATCAGAGTGGTCAGGCTCTTTGAAATAGCCAAGCACCAACCTGGGACCAATCCCTCCAATGCATTCCAATGAAAGACAAAGAAGCCTACATTTTCCCCAATAAATAACTTTGTGTTAGTTAATGGTTGTGGAGTTGGATGTAAAAATAATGCAGAGTGGGTTGGGCTGGGTTGGGGCTGGAAGTGGTGAAATGATGTTTGGGGAAGCTTTTGAAAGTATAATTGAGCTAATGGAAGCTCAGCAAGTGCTTCATTTTGGGGAGGGGGAGTAATTGGCCCCAGTTTTTGTCACTTGCGTCCATTTAAAAACTTAGCTTTTCTCTTCTTTATTGATTTTTCCCTTAACAAAGTGAGGCACTTAAAGGCAATTTCTGAAAGCCCCAAATGATTAATAAAATCCCATTTCCCTCTCTCATTAAAACAAAGGAATTAGAAGCCACCACTTGATTTGTTTAACAATCCTGCAAAAACTTCACCGGAAGCTGTTAACAATGTCTGATTTCTTGTTGTGAAGTAATGGATCAAGAAATTTGAAATGCACACACACACAGAGCCTTCAGAATGGGAAGTATGATGTGTATTAAGTCAACATATCTTCTACCCTAATTTCTTTTTGTGAAGCTAATGGTTCGGGGGGCTGAGACTGGGTGGAAGACAGTCTACCCTAGCAAACCATTTGTATAGTTATCCCAATAACCCCATTAATGTGGGATATGATGAGCATGGTGATCAGATCATGATATGAATAAACATAACAGTTTAAATAAAGTACCAGTAATCTTCTCGCGGACCACCCTAAAGGCTACATGCCTGTGTATGATGGTTTCTTATAAGGAATGTCAGTGTCCTATTTTACAGATGACATTCCTCTATTTGAAGGTGTCTGTCCAGTCTTAGTATTTCCAGTTCCTATGTATAGATGTGAGAGTTGGACAGTGAAGCTGGTAGGAAGAAAAACAACTCATTTGAAATGTGATGCTGTAGGAGCGTTCTATGGATACCATAGATTGCTAAAAAGATAAATAAATGGATTTGAGATCCATTTTATTGCCCTGGGTTGACCATGCAGCCTCTCCACCATTTTCCAGTTTCTTCTGTCTTTTCTTCCTTCCAGTAAGGACACATTTTGCCTCTCTCTAGGCAAAATGCAGCTGCATGGACTTTTTACCTTTTACCTCCTTTAGAAGATTAGATTTAGTAAGCTAGTCAGCTCCAAGACCTTTTCTATCAATAATGTATTTCTTTTACTTCAATAAATATTCTTGAACCTAAAGTTCTGACTCTGCAATCCTGATCCATCCTAAGATATAGAAGGCTATCCCAGTTCACCACACATACGTTTCTGCTGGTTAAGAAGTATGCTTCTGGTACTCTGCTACATTTATGGTGGAATTGCCCCAACTGAGGGTTGTTTTGACCCTAACAGCTCAGATTCCCCAACAGTGGATACAGAGAACAGGCTGTACCATGAGATGATGTATGTAACACATTGCAAAAATGGAGGGCATAGGAAAAGAGGTCTGAAATATAGTCATATTTATTCAGTTAAGGAAGTCATGGCCTTGTGTTTTGCAGGACTTGAACAGGGCTGCTAATGACCAAGGCTTTGGGACGTCTCAATTTTACAAGTTACCCATAGGGCCCTTCCACGCAGCCATATAACCAAGAATATCAAGACAGGTAATCCACAATATTTGCTTGGAATTGGATTATTGAGTCTACACTACCATATAATCCGGTCCAATTTGGATTTTATATAGCTGTGTGGAAGGGGCCTAAGTCAGAGTCAACTTGATGGCAAATAAAAACAAATTTGTCCAGCCCATCTCACTTTAAAGCTCAAAAGCCGTTAAAGGATACAATGAAAAGTGTGATTGAATAATATCAGCAACGCTCTGAGGAAAATGCATGACTAAAATCATAACCCAGGTTTATGCACCAACTTGTCAGGAGCAACTTGAGAAACTGCAAGTTGCTTCTGGTGTAAGAGAATTGGCTGTCTGAAAAGACGTTGCACAGGGGACGCCTGGATGTTTGATGTTTTACCATCATGTGGGAGGCTTCTCTCATGTCCCCACATAGGGAGCTGGAGCTGACAGGGGGAGCCTAACCCGCTCTCCCCGGATTCAAACCACCAACCTTTCAGTTGACTAGTTCAACCGGCACAAGGATTTAACCCATTACGCCATCAAAGGCTCCTATGCACCAATTGCAGATGCAGAAAAAGAAGAAACTGAAAAATGTTCAAGATAACTAGCTTTGCAGTCCTCCAAGCTCCCTAGACCAGGACTTCATAAAGGCCAAAGAATAGCACTGGAGGAGCTAGAAAAGCCCACAAACACTTCTGTTTATGGGCATCTCTAGGTCCCCCAATGCTATTCTGGGGAATGTTTGGACTGGAAGAAGACTATAGAATTATATTATAGGATGTAGAAAGGCTCGCAAACACTTTGGGAGGGTATCTTTTGGAATATGGGTTACTGAAATTGTGAAGATTGAGTTCATGGATAAGGAGATCATAGTATGATATGACAACCCAGAACCAGGGAGAAAAAAACTCCTAGCTTTAAAATTTATTTTTATGGTTTTGAAGAGGGTGAAATGCATTCAGAAGATGCATCAGCTGCTACTGGGTCTTGATTCCCATGTGTTCGCAGTATGGAGATGCATACATTATACATAGATTTTTCCCAAATTCATTGCTAGTGTTGGAGATTGTAGAAAGCTCACTGGTTTTTCTCCAGGTCTTACTTACATTACTGCAGCCAGAGGTTGTACAATAAAAAGGCTTGTGAGTCAGGCCAGTTCCGGACAGGGTAAGTCCTGTCCAACCCTGGTTTTAAAAACTTGTGTCCAGCAGGTCTTCTGTCCCCACACTGGTAAAAAAGAAACCCCAAAACTCTGTGCTTTCTTTAAGAGGGGGTGCCCAGACACCAATTTTAAAAAAATCAGAAAAGCCTTTAAAAGTAAAAATTACTTACCCAGTTGGCATTTCCCTGTACTTAGCCCTCTCCTGGTACATAAAAATGACATGCCAGGAGAACCGGTGTGTGTGTGTGTGTGTGATTTTCCTCCTCTCCTTCTCCCCTTCTCCTGGCATGTCATTTCTACATGCCTGTAGAAGGCTGGCAGTAGGAAAATGTTGGGCGGTTTTAAAAATTTTTTAAGGCTTTTAAAAAGGTGGGGGGGGGGGCTGTCTTGGGTTTTCTTGCTCCAGGAACCAAAACTTCCCTTGACAGCTGTGTGGATGGGGACTGGAAGTCACATGACGCGATCCCTGGGGCCAGTTTAATTTGCTTTTTACCTGAGGTGTCATTTTGATTCATGGGTAAAAGTTCACGAGCTTGTGCATTTTAGGCACTGTGTGGATGCGCCCTCAGAAAACTGGCACTTCCTCACTTGCTCCAATGGGAGCAAAGTACACACACTCTCTTGTCTCCCCCTTCCTCTCTTCTTGCTCCTGCCTTGTAGCTACACTGAACTTCCCACAGGTACAATATCTTTGCACTGAGCCAGAGATCCCTGGGATAAGCTAGGAATGGACAGAGGTGACTGTCAAGTCTTTAAAATTACTCTCGCTCATATGTTTAACAAGCACTGAATGTACACCCTTTTGTAAATCTTTTGCATATTTTTTCCTTTTTTCCTTTTGTTTGTTTGTTTTGTTTTCTATATACACTATAAAACAATAAAAAATAATTTAAAAAATTACTCTCGCTTACACAAAATAGGACTCTTCTTCTCTAACATGGGGTCTCTCTGAGGTCTGCCTGCTTGTTTGCCTGGCAACCTGGGGATATATGGCAATTGTCTGAGACTTCAGTCAGCACTCAGATATCTGGCAACTTTATTGATTGAACAGCTACTGTAAGTAGAGCCATGAAGTTTTATCTTAAAGAGCCCTGTATCCTCCCAAACTCCACTGCAGAAGTCAGGGAGCTGATTTTGGGGCAGCATATAAGTCCAGGAAGGCTTTCAGAGGAGGAGACTAAAACACCATTAAATTAATTGACACCCATAAACTTGATATTGGCCATAAACCAGACATCAGAAGCTGCCCAGCATCAAGCCACCTCTGGCTGTATTCTGACATGTAGCCGGCAGATCATAAAGTTCTGCCAATATACTTATGCAGAGTGCAGGTACTCATAGAAGGAAGATGAAAGCAGTGATCCTGGCAACGGACTGAGGAAACATTCCCAGCATATCTTATGACCAATCAGTTTGGGTTGGGGTGAGCAGAGCTGAGCATTGTTGGCTCTACCAACCACTTGTGTATGGAGTTATCCAATATTTACTTATGCAAGGTAAATAAAAAGTAGAACCCCTAATATAATCCCACCAGTTAAACTAATGTAGTGAGCCACATGCTTCCAGCCTATTTGATCATCCAATCTAGCATTGGCTATTCTGCTTGGCATTGACTACATCAGGGATGAGTAGTGTGTGGCCCTACAGATATCCCTGGATCACTGTTCCGATTATTGTTCAATATGTTTCTGCATCACAGTGCACTGGCTGAGCAACACTTCGAAAAGTGTATAGTACAACCCCCATATCCAAGGAGAAATGTTCCAAGACCCTATCCAATTGATACCTGGAACTGAATAACAGCAAATCCTAATATTTCAAGTATTGTTGGACTGGAAGCATATGATAAATATGCACTAGAGCAATGGTTCTCAACCTTCCTCATTCCTTAACACAGTTCTTCATGTTGTGGTGACCCCCAACCATAACATTATTTTCATTGCTACTTCATAACTGTAATTTTACTACTGTTATGAATTGTAATGTAAATATCTGATATGCAGGATGCATTTTCATTAACTGGACCAAATTTGGCACAAATACCGGATACGCCCAAATTTGAATACTGGTGGGGTGGGGTGGGGGGTTGATTTTGTCATTTGGGAGTTGTATTACAATCAAAGAGCATTCTGAACTCAACCAATGATGAAATTGAACTAATCTTGACACACAGAGCTCCCATAACCAACAGAAAATACTGGAAGGGTTTAGTGGGCATTGGCCTTGAGTTTTGGAGTTGCATGCAGACAGCACTGTGAATTCAAAACAATGATAGTTCGAGACCAAACTTGGCACAAATATTCAATATGCCCAAATGTGAACACTGGTGGAGTTTGGGGTGAAATAGACCTTGTCATTTGGGAGTTGTAGTTGCTGGGACTTATAGTTCACCTACAATCAAAGAACATTCTGAACCCCACCAACCAGGGCCGTAGCCAGGATTTTGGTTTGGGGGGGGGGCTGAGTTTGGTTCGGGGGAGGCTGAGACTGGGTGGAAGAGGGTCTACCCTAGCAAACTTTTGTATTGTTATCCCAATAACCCCATGAATGTGGGATATACTGAGCATGGTGATCAGATCATGATATGAATAAACATAACAGTTTAAATAATGTACCAGTCAGGCCTTTTCGCGGACCACCCTGAGAATTTCGGGGGGGGGGGGGCTGAAGCCCCCTTAGCCCCCCCCTGGCTACATGCCTGCCACCAACGATTGGGCCAAACTTCCCACACAGAACCCCCATGATGAACAGAAAATACTGGAGGGTTTGGTGGGAGAATTTGCCATCTGTTTCCAAAAACGAAGAGAAGGACAGGCGGAGAGATCTTCTCTGCCAAAGGGATTCTTAAGACCATCAGAAATATGCATTTTCTAATGGTCTTTGGTCACCCCTCTGAAACCCCCTTGCGACCCCCTCAGGGGTCCCGACCCCCAGGTTGAGAAACACTGCACTAGAGAAAGTAGAGAGGGCTGAAACACTTCTGGAGGGTAGATATATATTTTTGGAGACTGGATAAATGAAACCATGGGTATTGAACCTGTGGATAAGAGGGTCATACTGCACTGTACAATTTGCTATGGCTGATCATCTGACTTCTCTATCATATTTCGATGTGTAAAACAGTCTGGTTCAACTCACATTTCACCAATATTAAAAGAGTGGGGTGGATAAGTAGGGATCTGTGCAATTCAATCTATTCTTAAAGATAGGCATATCATGATTTTAGTTTTTAAAGTGGGGGATGGCCCCTACCAGGCTGTGGAGCCTGCTGACTTTCCAGACTTTCCTATTGGCTACCTTACACAGCACAATTTTACTGGTCAGGCTATAAAATACTGAATGGTTAGCAGCTGTACATAGGGCCAACTCTTGTGTCATATTTCCCTTTGTGACAGGCTACTATTTCCATGGATGGAAGGCGCTAACATCTGCTTTACTTGGGAGGCAGCCTGTTTTGTTTTTCAGAAAGCCCCCTTCCCTGAGCTGGATTTCAGGGCAGGTTCTCCCTGCCAAGTATAACCGTGGGCCTCCTTCCATGCTGCACTGGAGCTGCCAGTGTCTGACACTCAGCAGAAATGCGATGAGTGGGGATGGGGTGTTGAGCCTCCACTGGAGCGGGTTAGGTGAGCACAGCATAGGCTGAAGCATGGGCTGTGTTTATACAGTAGCTCGGGGCTGATGAGTTGCAGGTGAACACATGGCACGTGGTTTGCATTTCAGTGAGATTTAGGAGGCAGTGATTGGAAACACATTGCTGGCAAGAGTGGACTGTCTTGTTTGGGGAGGGAATGACACAGTTAGTATGGAGGAGAGGGAGTGTGAAAAGGACTATTGGGTAAATCGAAAGTACAGATCATTGAGCCCAGGCCTTGCCTTTGGGGACTCTTTAGCTAATCACAAGTCAACCCCGTTCTGTCAAGAGTATGCCTCCCCACCCTCTGATAAAATCACACGGGAAAACAACTGTCTCTTCCTAAAATCACTGCAGTACCGCAGTGAGTCATCTCTGGCCCACCAGATACTAATAAACTAAGATCCTCTCATTCCCAAACTTTCAAAGCTGGGGCTGTTAGAGTGTGGAATGCATTATGCAGCTTTGGTTGGCTACAGTTTCCATGTGGCTGTGGCAGAACAAATAACTCCAAGTGCTTCTTGCAAGTTCCAGATTCATCTTAAGGCCATCTACGCTGCTACATAATCCAGTTTATCAAAGCAGATAATCCACGTTATCTGCTTTGAACTGGATTATATGAGTCTACGTTGCCAAATAATCTGGATTTTATATGGCAGTACAGACTTTACTTACTTACTTACTTACTTAGGCAAACCCTTGTAGCTCAAGGATGATTGTCTTCCAGATGTGGTGTCTTGGCGGTGGGTCCGTAGGTGGCTGTGGAGCCCTGTTCTTGATCCGCATGTTCTCCTGCAGTGAGGACATTGGTTTCCAGACAAAAGGTGGTCCTGATCAGCATAGAAGGGTCCTTACCTTAAAGGTCTTGGATTAAGCCTATGACTTGAAAGTCCCAAACAAGTGAACAACATGAAAGAGAAGAGCTTCCTGCAGGATGTAGCCTTCAAGGGATCAGTTTATTTTTGAGGACATCGGAGAACTAGTTTCTCCTAAGATCTTTCCGAAATATTAGGGTTATGCACTTTACCCAACTGAATAACATCCACTATATTAAAGTAGTGGATAGCTGGTGGCCAGCCTCATCTGAGCAAAGTAGGTGCCCGGTGATGAGCTCCTAAAACAGGGGCTGGACAACCAATTCTCCCGAGATCACATGTACTCTTTCCAGCATGTTGAGTACCTCAAATTATTCTTTTAAAAAAATATTAATATTTAAAAACTTAAGTGTTCTGTTAGGTCTTGATCCACTAGAAAGTAGCAGGAAATGGGAGGAAAAATAGAGAGCATGAATGGTGGCAGAAATGTACAGAGAGATAGTGTTGATTCTGGTCCCACTCACCTCTTTCTTCAGCCCAGACCACTTTGTGGAATATAATCTCAACATTTTTTTCCCAGAAAAAAAAGAAGTCCTTGACCAAAAAAATTCCTTTCTGATCCAGAGGTAAAGTCTTCTCCTGTGGCCCCTCTAAAGGGAGAAACTCAACAGAGCTGGTGAGAGAAAAACTGGACCTTGCCTTCTGACAATCCAACAAAGATCTTCTGGGAACATTCAGGCTCCCGGATGCATCTGAGGTACTGAGATAATTGCTATTAAAATTAACTTGAAAATGGGATAAACAGTACTATAATCTCATAACACAAAGGCAGGCTCTCACTTATCCCATCTTTCGTGCTGACAGGAAATCTCTAGGGGAGCTTCCAATGGATTAAAATAATTGAAAGCTTTGAAATGTTCGGGAGCACCATGGCTTCTTCAGCATTTCTGCTGGTTGAGAATGTGCAGCCATGCCCTCCAGAGGATGACTAGGAAAGGAGATTATGGACAATCAGTGGAGGGATCCTAGCAAATAACAGCCACTATTTAATGCTGCCCAATTCTAATCAAAACCAAGAGATAGATAGACAGACATACAGACAGACAGAAAGATCTCAGGACCTTCCCTCTCTTGGTACCCTGCATGGCTCTATGCTTCCACCTTCTCCTTGTGCATCCCTTCTTGGGTCTGGTCATTTTTGCCCATTCCTTTATTGCTTCCCATCCCATTTGTTCAATTTGTAGTCTTTTAACATAGTTGGCTACAATTTTGAGATCATCCCTACACTGTACAAGAGTGTTGTCATCTTCTTCCATCTCTTTTCTCCCTCAGACTAAAGGACTAGAGTTGAATAATGGGGAAATCTGACATTTTGTGTTTGTTTGTTTTTAGGATAAAAGATAGAGAACTGACTGTTAAAAATGCCCTGAAATTTAGCATTAGTATTGATTAATCAATTTCTAACTCATTTTTCATATCTGAAAATAGTATATACATAATGTATTCACACATCCATCCACACATACAAATTTTCTCCTGTCACAGGATATATGACGGCTCACAACAAATTGAAACCAACTACAGTTGCAAAGTACTGCTTTACAAAGTTAATTTTTGGTGAGCTAAAGCATACCTATTCTATTCAGTTCATCCTCTTCTAGAGTACATTCCTTTCGATAGATCAGATTGGAAGTTGGTTGTAAACAGGATGGGTTGCCTAGCCATTGTGTCAGTCAAAAGAACCTTCGTCCTTCTCTTTCCTCTTGAAAGTCATGCTCCAGGAAGGAGGATTTTTTATCTGAGAGAAAAACTGCCTACAGAGATGGTGTCATTTGGGGGTGGGGGTGGGGGGTGAATGACTTCTTGGACCATAGCCTACAATTTCATTAAAAAGGACTTCTAAGTAAGAACATGTTTGCTAGGGGTGTCACAAATCTGAGCAGGAGGATTTTCAAATGAGCATGGATGCAATATTTTAGTCTCTGATGACAACGAATTGGAGGAACGAGGACAATGGAAAGGGAACCAAATTGTAAAGAAAGCCAAATGCAAGTATGGTAAGTGATATTGGCAAGGATCAAGTCAAGAGGGTCAAAACTCAGAAAGAGCTCAAATTGTTAAAAATAACCAAAAGGAATATTGTAGTTATGTTCGAAGCAAGAGGAAGAACAGTAAACCAGTGGATCCACTGTACGGAGGAAGAGGAGAAAAACTATTGAGTGAGAAAGAGAACATGGAACTTCTCATTTCCTATGTCATTTGTATTTTCTCCTAAAAAGAAAACAGAACATAGCTTGGTAAAATGTGGAAAATAATACATTTAAGAGGCTGTAGTCCAAAACAGGTAAAGAACATCTAGCTACTGGAATGAATTTGGGTTTCCAATTCTGGATGAATTGCACCTGAGGGCAGTAAGGAACTTACAGAGATCCTCTGTCTATGAGAATTTCTTATCTCACAGGAGAGGTCCCTGAAAACTAAAGATGAGCAAATTTTGTCCCCATCTTTTTTTAAGGGGGGCGTTTGAAGAGGATCTAGGCCACTATAAACCAGTCAACTTGAAATCAATATCAAGAAAGATATTTTAAAAACCCATTCTGACAGCGTTTTTAAATGAATGTTGTACAAGAGCTTGCATGGATTCTCAAAACTAATTAATGCCAGACCAATCCTCATTCTCCCCCCCCCCCTTTCCTTAATGATGAGAATGTATTAGTAAATTGAGAACTATAACACTGAGTGTATGAATGTAACACTGTCCATACCTTTTTGCAAATACATTAGTAAAATGCGGGGTAGATTATCCTACTGGCATGAGTGTGTGTGTGTGTAGTAGTAGTAGTAGTGGGCAAAGCCCCCCCAAGAAGTTCATCGCCATCCTGGACAGATATGACTAACGACTCTGCAGAGTTAAGGCTGGCCCGGCAGTATTCAACAACTGTATAAATTAGTTGGAGAAAGGAAAGTTGGAGAGAGGGTATAATCATCAATTTTGGATGACACAAAGCTGAGAAAGGTAGCTAATACCTTAGAAACCAGAATCAGAATTCAAGATGACCTCAACAGTTCATAGGAGCAAAAGCTAACCAAATTAATGTTGGTAAGGATACATGTAAGGTTCCATATTTCAGCAGGGAAAACACAAATATACAATGGGTGACACTTGGCTTGACAGCAATAGCTGTGGAAAGGTCTTTGTAGACCACAAGCTAAACATGATTCAACTCTAGGAAGAAGTGATTGGAAGAAAAGCCAACAACTACTAGGCTGCACCAATAGAAATACTGAATCCAAATAAAGAGGAAGTGGTAGCATTAATCTATTCTGCTTTGGTCAGGCTTCAATTAAAGTACAGTGTCCAGTTCTGGCATTACAGTTCAAGCAGGATATTAACCATATGGAACATGTCAAAAGAAGGACAATAGGATAGTAGAGAATCTGGGAAAAAGCTTTGTGAAGAACAGTTGAAGGAGCCAGATATATTTAGCAAGGAAGAGAAAAGATGGAGAGATTATATGTTAGCTAACTTTAAATATCTGGATGGCTATCACACGGAAGATGGAGTATTCAAATTTCAAGGAAGTTGATTTGTACTAAATAGTAGGAAGATTAGATTAAGAATTCTTCACATATTTAACCAATGATCTTGAGAAGTTCTTCATTGGGGATATTTAAACAGAGGCAAAACATTAGGTATGATTTCCTAAACTGACAGGAGGTGGGACTAAATTATTCTTGAGATGCTTTCTAACTACAACCATCTGATTCTCTGATTTCCAGAAGAGAGCTGCTTACTTTACTGATTGGTTGGGGGTCTTGTCAATATCTAATATATACCCCTTTAAAAAAAACTGGCTTTAAAATATTAGGAGGTGGGGAGACCTTTCTTAAAAGTTCTGAAAAAATGAATATCAAAGAAAAAAGCCAAGCTAAAAACATATGGAGTAAAAGGGGGATTCAGAGTCAGTTGAGAAGTTGCATGTCTGCCATGGTTCCCAGTCTCTATGTGTGATGTCCCCAGATGGCGTCAGGCTAGTATCAGAATCCCTTACCATTACTCATGCTGGTTGGGTCATCTGGAACCTGAAATTCCACATCTGGTGACCCAGGTTTGGGAATCACTAATAAATGTGTAAAGGTGAAGAGAACCAGAGTTTTGCTCACCCTACACAGCAGACACACACTCTTTCATTTCTTCCCCACAGTGGTTACCTGCATGATACCAGGAATTGCATTACAACAAGATAAAAAGTTTAAAACAATACAAAATAATCTATATAAGATAAAATATCGTAAAGTTACTAGAGAGTTCAACTGATTTAAAGGATTAAAAAATGTTGAAAACTATGTACACCAATATTTGGCATTAATTAATGAGGCTTAAAAACATTGATGAATAGCCAAATTTTCATTATGTGTCTAAATGACATACAATGGGTCTCCAAGGGATGGGCATTTCACAATTGGGGTGGCACAGAAACCCTTCTCCTGTGTCCCAACACTGTTGATTGACCTCATTGGTGGGACACCAAGGAGGTCACACTCAGCAGACCTCGGGCTGTAATGAGGTTCCCAAGCCATGTAGGACTTTAAACGTTGTCACAAGGACCAGGAAACTTGAAACATATTCTAGTTAACTAGGAAAATTGCCTTACTGGGTATTCCCTGAATAAAATATTGCATCCATCCAATAAATGGCCTTCAGCATTTCAAGAAACCCTACACATTTTTCTACTTGGTACATTTCCTGAGATTCCAGCCCTGAATGCCTCTATTTCCTCTCCTATGATTTCTCTGCCCCAACTGGTGGAAGTCTTGCCTTGAGTATGTATGGGCATGCTCTTCCTTTGCATAGTATTTCATGGAGCATCAACAAAGCATCCTATAGCTCACTGGGCTTGATCCAGTCTTATATATGTCCTGTGAAGCATATGCACTCTGCTTTCAAATGCAGCTCTCTGAGAGATGAGGATAACTGAACAGCAGGGAGGCGCTGGGCTCTTGGAAAGGAGCAGAAGACTGGTTGACCTTCCATCCCAGTATTGTGGGAAAGGCTGAGACTCACAGCTATGGCAACAGTGTTTCTTTCTGGGTAAGTTGTCACATTGTGAACTTATTTCTATTATTTATACAATTGCCTTCTGCCAATGAATTCATATCCTTCAAATTGTGGTCCATTTATTTATTTGTGCTGTCAGACAAAGAAAGTAATAGTAGTTGATTGACTGATGGTATGAGTTTGGGTTGATTAATTGATCAAATATGTGTATAAGAAAAAGCAATCACACAAAAACAGACATGCTCTTGTTTTCTATCCAGTATAAAAAGTGAGATGGCTTTCTTAATATATTGCCTGCCATCTCTTTTTTAAGCACTTGCATTAAAAATCTGAAAATATAAGTCTGTTGACAAATTCATTGTGAGGTGAAGGGTGCTTAGTTGCTCAACATAATGTAATAAATTAGTCCAGTCAATTAACTGAGGCCTTATTATGTACCTATTAGATCTTACATAGTTCATTTCATGACTAATACTCTAGCTTAGTATTGCTCAGAATGGTGGTCCCTGAGCAGAGCTTATAAAAGCAGGGTTTGGCCAGTTCATCAGTCTAGGGCAGGGGTGCTCATTAGGTAGCTCAGGAGCTACTAGTAGACCTTCGGCCCTCTTCCAGGTGATCTTCAGGCCTCACCAGCTGGATGGGGCGCTCCTGCCATTCGTGCGCACATCCTGTGCGCATGCGTGCTCCTGCTACTGGCTTCGCTCTCGCGGTGCTTCTTTTGCTTGCGGGGCATTGCAGGAAGAAGGAAGCATGAGGTGGGGCCTCTGGAGGGAACGCCCTGCCCCTCTCTTGTCCAGAAGCAGCTATGCAGCCTCCGTTGCCGGTGAGATAGGCAGGGCGGAGTGCTCTCTCAGGATGCCCCGCCTCATGCTTTTTCCTTCCTGCAATGTCCTGCAGGCGGAAGAAGCACTGCGTGGGCGGAAAACAGCAGCAGGAGTATGCACGGTGGCAAAAGCGCGCGGCGGCAGCGGGAGCGCACGGTGGCGGGGGCAGGTAGATCTTTTGGACTTGGTTGCTTTAAGAGTAGCTCGCATGCTGAAAAAGTGTGAGCACCCCTGGTCTAGGGGCTAGAAAGCTAAGAAGGGATCCTTGCGTATCTGATAGTCCCCACACTAAAAAAACTACTCACAGCCTCCTTCCATTGCAATATTTTACAAACGTTAGCAAACATTCAACCTTTCAGGCACTTTCTTGTTTTCTTGTTCAGATTGACATTATAACCAGGAAGGCTTCTTACAGGCCCCCTGAAATTTGAATTTTGAGACCCCCCCCTCCTCCTCCTGGCACTATTGCTGGGGTCCCAAAACAGCCTTGCTCCATCTTGCAAAGTTTCTTTCAGACGCACTTACCCTGAGCCATTGGTAACTAGTCCCGATAAATTGATAGGGGAAAAAAAAGTATACTCAATTGATACAAATATTGTGCCGGTCCCCAGCACAATTGCAGGGTGGGGGATGTTTGTCCCTCACATTAGGCAGCCTGAGAAATCTTGCTCTAAGTATCTACTAGTGGGGTCCTAATTGTATAGGCTTCCAATTATTGTGGACCTGGAATTCTGAGCTGCAATTCAACAACATCCAGGGGGGCACCCCACCCCTGGCCTGAAATATGATATCCAGTAATGTTGAGCTGGGGTAAAAGCCCCCTGCCAAGTTTAAACATTTGTGGGTGGGGTTTTTTTTCCATGTTAGGAGTGACTCGAGAAACTGCAAGTCATTTCTGGTGTGAGATAATTGGCCGTCTGCAAGGACATTGCCCAGGGGACGCCTGGATGTTTGATGTTTTACCATCCTGTGGGAGGCGCCTCTCATTTCCCTGCATGGGGAGCTGGAGCTGAGACAGTAGCTTACCCCATTCCTGGATTCGAGCTGCCAACCTTTCAGTCAACCAGTACAGCCGGCATAATTGCACCACTGGGGGTGAATGTGGGTGAAAGTGTGGCAAAATTGCCCCTGCAAAGAAAATGCAGAGGGGGGGGGGTAACCTTTCACAGTGAAAACAAAAATGCTGCAGGGGTGAAACCTATGGAAATCATCCATCCCCAGTCTATACTATTGTTTTAAACCCATAGTGGTCAACTTGTATTCTTCCCAGATGCCATTGGATGACAACCTCCACCAGCCCTGGCTACATGGCTGAAGCTCATAGGAGTTGTGGGCCCACAATATCTAGAAGGCCAGCAGTTGTCCAATCCTGTTTTAAATATATATTAGCCTGCATAAAGAAATTGTATCTCTTTTGGCCTGGCAGTTTCTCAGCAGCCTGAGAACATTTGTTATATTCTTTACCTTCATAGCCACAACCCAACTGAGAGTTGCAATGAAGATCTTTCTGGAAAGAACATGGAGAACTGGATGGTTGACTGTAAAGAAGGACATCTTTCACCAATGTGGTCTTCAGCATCAAAAAGCAGAACCCTTTGGGCAGCCTTCCAGGGATCATACTGAGATAGGCCAATTTTGAAGAAGGAAATCAACATTTCCTGAAAATAGCTTCATCCATTCCTCACCCATGTAGTCATTCTGTTCATATGGTATCCCTTTTTTCTTCTGAGAAAATGTGGCATTTGCTGTCAATGATGTCAGCATATAATCTGCTGTGAGTGAGCACACATTTTGATGTCATTCTTTTTGCTGTGTAATTTCCGAGAATCACATGAGAAAATTAGTCAGGAAATCAGGGAAACAACAAGAGTGAAGAGGCTCAAAAAAGATATCTTCATTGATAATAGAAAACAGAATTTCATCCTTTTCCTAAATGCTTCTTTTTCACACAACTCCATAATGCAGTTGAACATCCTGAATTGCTCTACCAATGTTTTCCTATTATAGTTACCAGAATTGTAGCTAGTTATCACTATATATGTAATATATCTTACCTCTGTTGTTTTAATAATAGGTATTACTTTGATCTAATGTCACAGATACACAGATCCTCTGAAGATGCCAGGCACAGATGCAGGCAAAATGTCAGGAGAAAATGATGCAAGAACACATTCTATACAGCCCAGAAACAACACAATACCTCTGTGATTCCAGCCACGAAGGCCTTTGACAATACATAGAACTATATTTATTCTGTAATGCACAAGATGGTCACATTCTGAAGCTTACATTTCCCTACCTCCTCCCTATGTTGAAACTTATTCAAAGGAGTAGGTTGTTGGTGCCACTTGATCATGATTCTCATTTGAGAGTCATATTTCATATATCAGATGGAATTCTGTGGGTGGCATGAATTGGCTTAACCTAACAGTGAGATTTTATAAAAATTTTTACCAATTTTCACTCCTACTCTCTAAGACTGAGATCAAATAATTACGTTGGTGAAACATAATGCTTTATCAGCATAATGATTTTTGTGGTGGGGGGGGGAGGGCATGAGTGAGGGCTTGTACTCCTTTCCTGAGTGCACAGAAGTAGCCATCATCCCTTAAACAAGGAAGAAGGCCGCATTTTTGTCCTTGGGCGCATAAGGAAGGGGGGAAAGAACAAAATCTAGAAGCCAGATGGAAAGTGTTACACTAGGGACCCTGGTGCTGCACAAGGAGATACATAGTACCTCCTTCCAGAATGGCCATAAAAATACTTATACTGGTATAACCATGTGTTATCCTATACCTCATTTTCAGGATTTCAGTGACTGACTGGTGAATAATTCTGCTAAAAGTTTGTGTTTTTAGAAGTCACACTGAGTCTCAGTTTGATGAATTGCAAATATACATCTCCTCTGATAGCATGCTGTCTTGATGCAAATGTTAGACATTATACAAATAAACCACTATATTTTTATATAGCTCAGAAAGAATATTGGGCTTTAGAACTCAAAATAGATGCTAGTGGTGGAAGATAACTATTGAATGAATGAAGCAACTGTCTTACTACAAAAAGTTCTTTATTCAAGAATTGGTTTGTAGTTCCAGGCCTCCTAAAATCATTCCATGCTAAACACTGCCACGTGTTACTGCTATGACGTACATTTTATTGGTGACAAATGATGCAGCACATGCTTCACAGTATCCTGTTCCTTTTGCTGAGGGGGTTCTGCATCCCATCCCATCCCATCCCATGGTAGAACTGGGTCCCAAAACTAATCCTACTCTGGCCAGGCAATCAGTTGAGTTCCCATTGATGATACATGTGACATTGATGATACATGTGACTAAGTTGAAGCTGATGGAAAATGGAGTTGCAAATGTTATATAAAGCAAAACCAAAGCATGAAACATAATCCATCTCCCTCCCATAACTATGAAAACTGTATAAACTGGTTAGCAACAGGAGAAATTTTACTTCCCTAATCCATTCCCAGCTTTCATATCATTTCCCAGCCTCAGACTACCAAACTAATGCAAAAACTATCAAGCAAGGCCCCTAATGTAAACAGACACTTTATCTGCACAGAGCAGCTATTAATGCTTGGCCAAGAGGCTAACGTGGATTGCAAAGACCATCTGCCTGGTAGCAAAGATTCAATCTAGTAAAAATTGTTGCAATGTTGGATGGGTTTGCATTAGAAAAATAAGTTAAAAGGTGAGGTATAAAAAGAAAAAAAACATGGTAAATATATATAAAATTATATTATGAAGAGAGTACATCGGAAGAAGCTTTTATCCCTTGTGCATAGAGTCACCCAATGCAACTAAAAGTTGGAAAATTTAGGATAAAATGCATCCTCACACAGGGTAGCTCGACAGTGGAATTTACTGTACTTCCACAGTATATGATAGCTACCAATCTAGATCAGTATTTTTCAACCTTTTTTGAACCACGGCACATTTTTTACATTTACCAAATCCTGGGGCACACCACCAACCAAAACAACACAAAATGACACTCTAGCACAGTAATACATACAGTTAATATGTTTTTAAATGTATTTATACACTCAGTGTGAAACCTGGGCCTGTTTTGATGAACACAACATAGATATCCTGGCAAGAATGGCAGAAAGACACACACGAAGGTCTTGCTCAACAGCTGGGAGTTATAGTTCACCCGCAATCAAAGAGCATTCTGAACTCCACCAATGATGGAATGGAATCAAACTTCCCACACAGAACTACCATAACCAAGAGAAAATACTATAAGAATTTGGTGGGCATAGACCTTGAGTTTTGGAGTTGTAGTTTACCTATATCCAGAGAGCACTGTAGAGGGGAGGGAGGAAGATGTGGGGCGAGTCTGCGCAGTAGCGCCTGCATGGGTCACGTCTTCCTCCCCCCCCCTCCCGCAGGAGCAGCAGCGTGAGCAAAGCGAGGCAAAGCGAACAGAGTGAGGCTGGGAAGATGGGAGCCCGAGTGGAGAAGAAAAAGTGTTCGGCAGGAGGGGGAAGAAAGGGTATTGGAAGTTCCAAATTCCCACGGCACACCTGATGATCGCTCACGGCACACTAGTGTGCCACGGCACACTGGTTGGGAAACACTGATCTAGATGACTTAATGGAGGATTAGACAAAATTATAGAGGTTAAAATGAGCATTAGCTAGTAGTCATGATGGCAGTAAGTGACCTGGATAATCAGGTGAGGAAAGGACTTAACGGAATACAGTTTATTTATTTATTTACAGTATTTATATTCCACCCTTCACATCCCAAAGGGGAGTCAGAGCAGATCACAGAATACATATACGCCAAACATTCAATGCCATTTATACACCAACAAGACAGAATTGTACATAGATAGAAGTATATATAGGTTTTCCCATCTTGGAGGCTGTGTTTGGTTCTGGCCACGGGGTGTGTGTGTGTGTGTGTGAGCACAGGGTGTTGTCACTCTACTTTTACTTTGTTCGTAAACTTCCCCCTTGATCAAATTGCCAGCATTTTTCTGTCATTTCCTTATGGATGCCTTAAATACCTCCCCACCAGTACCGGACGAAGGTAAAAAATAGTAAACGAACCCTTTTTTGGTGCCCCCTGGCTCTTCAGGCTGGTGATGATGGCACATGCAAGCAAACAGCTAGTTTCGCGCATGCGCCATTAGGACCGAGCGCGTCTGGTGGAGGGAGTTGCTAAACGCACTCCCAAGAGGATGAAAAGGACAGGGGAACATTTTGCAGCCGGGGCGGAGCCTCCCACCTCCGACTGCAAAATGTTCCCTGGCTTGTCCTTTTCGGCCTCTTGGGAGTGCGTTGAGCAACTCCCTCCACCAGAAGCACTCCAACCCGATGGCGCATGCGTGAAAGTTTCGCACATGCGCTATTAGAGCAGAGTGCTTCTGTTGGAGGGAGTTGCTAAACGCACTCCCAAGAGGCCAGAAAGGACAAGCCAGGGAACATTTTGCAGCCGAGGTGGAGCCTTCCGTCCGCGCGCCACCTGCCCACAGCGTGATGCACCAAACCTGGCGGCTGAGACCGGATGCGCCCTTGGCCACGTGGCGCCCTGAAGCGGCCGCTTAGAAAATAAGAACATAAGAAGAGCCATGCTGAATCGGGCCTCAGCCCATCTAGTCCAGCATTCTGTGTCACACAGTGGCCCACCAGTTGTACACAGGGATCTCTAGCAGAAAGGAGGGCAAAACCCTCGCCTGCTCCCGACCCCCCACAACCAGTACCCGGGGAAAATCCTGCCTGCCTCCATCAACACAGAGGTGGCACTTGGATGTCCATTTCAGTAACTACTGATTCCCTTGGTATCCATGAATCTGTCTAATCCTGCCTTGAAGCTGTCCAGGCTGACCGCTGTCACAACCTCCTCTGGAAGTGAGTTCCATAACCCAATGACCCTCTGGGTGAAGAAATATTTCCCTTTATTAGTCCTAACTTTCCTACCTTGGAGCTTTAGGGAGTGTCCCCTAGTCCTAGTGTTGTGTGACAGAGAAAATATTTTTCTTTATTCACCTTTTCTATCCCATGCATGATTTTATACACTTCGATCAAGTCACCTCTTAAACGCCGTCTTTCAAGGCTGAAAAGACCAAGGCGTTGCAACCTGATTTCATAAGGGAGCTGCTCCATCCCTTGGATCATTTTTGTTGCCCTTCTTTGTACCTTTTCCAGTTCCGTTATATCCTTCTTGAGGTGCGGTGACCAGAATTGTACACAGTACTCCAGATGTGGCCTCACCATAGATTTGTAGAGAGGCAATACAACATTTGCCGACCTATTTTCGATTCCCTTCCTGATCATGACAAGCATAGAATTTGCTTTTTTCACTGCTGCAGCGCACTGGGTTGACATCTTCATTGAGCTGTCCACCAAAACCCCAAGATCCCTTTCCTGGTTTGTCTCAGAAAGCTTTGATCCCATCAGTTGATAAGTGTATTTGGGGTTCTTTGCCCCGATGTGCATGACTTTACACTTGTTTAGGTTAAAATGCATTTGCCACTTTGTTGCCCATTCACTCAATTTCGAGAGATCTTTCTGGAGCTCTTTACAATCAGTTTCATTTTTAACTACCCTGAACAGTTTAGTGTTGTCTGCAAACTTTGCTACCTCACACTTTACTTCTACATCCAGATCATTTATGAATAAATTAAAAAGTAACGGACCCAAAATTGAACCTTGGGGTACACCACTTCTCACCTCTTTCCATCCAGAGAAGTGTCCATTTATTACCACCCTTTGTTTCCTACAGTTTAGCCAGGTTCCAATCCAGGACAAGACCTGTCCTCTGATTCCAT
Source organism: Anolis apletophallus (assembly GCA_030556195.1). NCBI lineage: Eukaryota > Metazoa > Chordata > Lepidosauria > Squamata > Anolidae > Anolis > Anolis apletophallus. The sequence goes on along the minus strand of JARBWK010000001.1, from coordinate 125,393,226 downwards.
GGCTGAAGAGCTTATTTAGGAGCCTTTGGTGAGGGACTTTGTCAAAAGCCTTTTGAAAGTCAAGGTAAACAATATCGACTGGGTCCCCTTTATCTATGTGTTTATTTACACCCTCAAAGAATTCTATCAAGTTAGTAAGACATGATTTGCCTTTGCAGAAACCATGTTGATTTTCCTTCAGCAATGCCTGATCTTCTATGTGCTTAGTGATTTTTTCTTTAATAATGGTTTCCATCACTTTGCCTGGAACTGAGGTTAGACTAACTGGCCTATAATTTCCTGGGTCACCCCTGGATCCTTTCTTGAAGATCGGAGTTACATTTGCCTCCCTCCAGTCCTCGGGTACAGTGCCTGATCTTAGAGAAAGGTTATATATTTTGGCTAGAAGTTCAGCAATTTCACACTTGAGTTCCTTAAGAACTCTGGGGTGGATGCCATCTGGCCCTGGTGATTTGTTGACATTTAGTTTAGTAAGGCATGTGAGAACATCCTCCTTGTTTATCTCTATCTGGTTTAATTCATTTAATTCCCTCCCTGAAGTGTAGGCTTACTTTGCCTACACTAAGATCCACCCCTGCCCCCACTAAGCAATAGCTATTTATCTATTCACATTGCTGTTTTCGCAACTGCTACGTAGGCAAAAGCTGACCTAAAGGCCAGAAGCTCACTCTGACCCAAGCTTTGAACTGTCAACCTTTCAGTTGGCAGGATTTACTGCAGCTGGTGGTTAACCTGCTGTGTTAAAGCCTGACCCATAAGATTAAGTACACTTTATCAAAAATGCTCAGGGCCATAAGTGTTTTGAATGTTTTAAAATTTTAGAATGCATATATTTGTAAATACGTACATAGTAAGATACCTTGGTAAGACACATAATTCATTTATCTTCCTAATACTCCTCATACACACAGCCTGAAGATAATTTTATACAATTATTTTCAACAGTTTTGTGCATGAAACAACATTTGTGACCACTGAAGCATCAGAAAGCAACAGGGTGCCAGTATCTCAACCACCCATGTGGACAATTTGGAAGAATCTGGATTTCAGAATTGCAGGTGCTCAACAGTGAACAATAGTGGCAGGGGAGGGCAGTTCATATCCTCCATGTTCTGCTTTTGTAGGATTCCTGTAGGCATTTGGATGACGGCTGTGGGAAACAAGATGCTGGATTGGATGGGCCTTTGGTCTGATCAAACAAGGTCCTTCTTATGTTTCCTCATTCTCAGGGAGTGCTTTTCAGAACAATCTTGTTTAGAAACCTTCAGATTAAGAATCAATAGATGAGAAGCAGCTGACATCAGGCTGTTCTCTAAAGAGGAGTATCTGTGATCCAAGAGTGACACCAGCACAATGTTGCCAAGGCTGCCTTCCTCTTCAGATGAGCTCACACATGCTGATTCATCACTCAGCAATAGCAAAATCAAGCGATGACCCAGGCACCAAGCCTCACAGTCAGAGTGCTTTCTTATTACCTGACATCACCTCTTTAGAATCAGTCATCCAATCACCTGAAAGCCACTGAGTGATGAGATATCAGGTGATACACCTGCATCTGTGAACCAGCCCAAAGAGGTTTTCCAGAGCCCAAGCGATCTTTCAGCCACTGTGGGGCTCAAGCTAGGCATCCCTTTCTGGCATCCCTTTCTGTAGCAGTTCAGCTCGGCAGCCTTATTTGCCCTAGCTGATTATGCAAGTCTAAAGAAGTATCACATGGCCAAAATCCTATTGTGCTCTTTAAATTGCCTTGGTCTCATTATTTTATACATGTCTTAGCTGCTTTGCAAGACTACAGTCTTCCCATCACAGCTGACATGATAAACTAAGTAGTTCTACATCAATATGACAAGTTCATAAAATCATAAATTAACCTTCGTAAAAAGAATGTTTGTCACAGGCATCAGTTGGCTGGAAATGAGCAAAATTGGTCTGGTAGATCTGAGGGGATGAAAGGGGATAGAGTTAAAAACTGTGGGAAACAGACTATTAAGTATTGTATAAGTTAATGTGTACAGGGAGAGGAATACTCTACCTGTCCAAAAAGTCAATTGTGCATATAACTTAGACCTAAATTGATTAAAGCTGTTAAAGCCTGCACACTGACTTAGCGTGGGAATGCATTGGTACTGAACAGATAGCCTCACCAAGGACTTAACTGGCCATGTTCTGCCCCAGCAAAGGGTATGAAGGACCATCATGACAATCCAGTTGGAAGAATTCTGTGATAGTCTTCCAGTGTAAGCTTTATGATTAATATGTTTTTATTTTCAATTTACAGATTCATAAAACAGTGAAACAAATCCATATACATGTATATACACATGAACCAATACAATATTTCCTGATATTTATGTAATATCTTACCTCTTCCCACCTCTCCCAATTTAGTGACTTGCCATCCCTTGGTTGGAGACATTCATATAAAATACAATTTAACTACACAAGTTAAATTGTATTTTATGGTAACTGTTTTATCGCTTTTATTGTATTGCATTGTTCTGAGTTTAAACTGCCCCAAGCCAATTGGGAGTGGTGGTTGATAAATCAAATAAATAAATAAACAAACAAATAAAAATATATAATTCTGTTCTTCCTTCCTATTAGATTGGTTTTCTTTTCTTCCTTCTGGTGTGATATTTATTATTTCTAGAGTCCATCCACAGATTCTAACAGATTAAATTATGAACACTTCTATTAAAAAATTTCCTTCTTTTTTTTACATAGTTTAGAAATGGTTTCCAGTTCTTCATAAAGTTTTTGTGCATGTTTTTTGTCTGTGTTCATCATTGCTAATTTGTCAATTTCCACTATCTTAACTCTTTATACATTCTTCTATTGTTGGGAGGTCTGCCTTCTTCCAGAACTGTACGCATACTGTTCTTGCTGCTATGATTATGTAGCGTAATACTTTACAGCAGTGGTTCTCAACCTTCCAAATGCCACAGCCCTTTAATACAGTTCCTCATGTTGTGGTGAGCTCCCGCTGTTTTGTTGCTACTGTAATTTTGTGACTGTTATGAATGGTAATGTAAATATCTGATATGCAGGATGTATTTTCATTCACTGGACCAAATTTGGCACAAATACCCCAAAGGTCTAAATTTGAATACTAGTGGGGTTCTGGGTGGATTGATATTGTCATTTGGGAGTTGTAGTTGCTAGCATTTATAATTCAATCAATGATCATTCTGAACACCACCAACAAGGAAACTGAACCAAAGTTGGCACACAGAACTCCCATGACCAAGAGAAAATACTGGAAAAATCTGGTGGGTATTGACCTTGAGTTTTGGAGTTGGAGTTCACCTACATCCAGAGAGAACTGTGGACTTAAACAATGATGGATCTGGACCAAACTTGGCATGAATCCTCAATATGCCCAAATGTAAACACTGGTGGAGTTTTGAAAAAATAGACCTTGACATTTGGAAGTTGTGTTTGCTGGGATTTAGTGCTCACCTACAATCAAAGAGCTGTCTGAATTCCCCCAACAATAGAAATGGGCCAAACTTCCCACAAAGAACTCCCATGACCAACAGAAAATACTGTGTTTTCTGATTGTCTTTGGCAATCCCTCTGACCACCTTCCACGACCCCCCCCCCAGGGGTCCTGACCCCCAGGTTGAGAAATGCTGCTTTACAGTTTAGTGATTTTGTTTGGTTGATACACTTCCAGTGGAAGTTTTATATAGGTTGATATGGAATTTCAGTTTCTATTATGCATGAACCTCTATACATCTTCTAGAAATTTGAAATTTTGATCATTTTCACATCAAGCACATTTGGGAACGCTCTGTATGGTGCAAAAATATCACACTATATTCAGATACTTGTTGTCTATGACATACTAAGAGTTTCTGCCCCATGTTAATGGAAATAATTTTAAAAACACAAAGTAATTAAATGCATATAGGTTGAAAACTGATGAAGAAGACATTACTTTTAAATATGTTTTATAGCTCAGATTAGTCATTTATCATTTATTGAGATTATATTCAAGAAATCGGAAGACTAAGGCTTGGAATGCCACATAGGAACTGAGAAAAAGATATATGAGGAAATCGAGGATCAAGGATCCTCTAGGGCAGGCCTGCACAACCTGTGGCCTTCCAGATGTTTGGGCCTCCAACTGCCAGAAGCCCTAGCCAGCTGTTCCAATACTCAGGAATTCTGGGCGATGAAGTCCAAAACATCCTGAGGGGCACAGGTTGTGCAGGTCTACTCTAAGGCCTAGAGCACATCTGGGAACCAAAGTCAGCATGGTGTAATGATTTGAACGCTAGACCAAAGAACTCATCACATTGAGGTCGTAATCCAAGGGGCAACCAGGGGGAAGGGGATGACTGTTGTCCATGGTCTGCATCACCTACTGCATCCCTTAACCTATCCCACAGGGAATCCTAGAATCATAGAGTTGGGAGAGACCTCATGAGCCATCCAGTCCAACCCCCTGCCAAGAAGCAGGAAAATCATGTTCAAAGCACCCCCAACAGATGGCCACCCAGCCTCTGTTTAAAAGCCTCAATAGAAGGAGCCTCCACCACACTGCGGGGTAGAGAGTTCCACTTCTGAACAGCTCTTTCGACTCTTCACTCTCACAGTCAGAAAGTTCTTCCTAATGTTCAGGTGGAATCCCCTTTCCTGTAGTTTGAAGCCATTGTTCCGCATCCTAGTCTCCAGGGCAGCAGAAAACAAGCTTGCTCCCTCCTCCCTGTGACTTTCCCTCACATATTTATATATGGCTATCATGTCTCCTTTTCAGTCTTCTCTTCTGCAGGCTAAACATGCCCAGCTCTTTAAGCCACTCCTCATAGGGCTTGTTCTCCAGATCCTTGATCATTTTAGTCACCCTCTTCTGGACACATTCCAGTTTTGCAATACGAGAGCGCCGATGCCTGGCTTCCCCCCATTATTGTCTATGGAACAGTGGAACACTTTCCTATAAGGTTCCCCCTGGCTGAACATTTTTCCCAAAATTTCTTTTGGGGATTCCATCCTTAGCACAGATTGTCTTTCAGTAAGTATCAAGATAGCAGAAGTGTCCCTTTTGAGCTAATTCATGCTTTCTTGAAACATTTGTTTCCCAAACGCCTCCTCTGTATATTCTTCTCAGTTTAGGGGATGACTAACCACAGAGTTGTTCTTATTCCATTGTCTATTACTGTCTAACCAGATGTGCTCTGCAGGACGGCTGTGTTTGCTCTCTGAGGTTTATGTGCAGGTGGACACTTTTTTGTCCTGGAATGCTATTCACCTCCATCGATTCTTTTTGAACAAATTATATCTTTCAGTTGCTACATTCCAGTCATGGGTGTTATCCCGCCCAGTCTCAGTTCTGCCTAAGCAAGCTGTATTTACCTCTCCGTACTAGGCATTCAATCTCATTTTGTTTACTTCCCACACTCTTCTTTTCATATCACTGAATAGGCATTGAAAGCACTGGGGTTTATACTCTAATGTCTCACCTGCTATTTGAAGTGTGCTCAGCCGCAGCCCCCACCTCCCTTCACATTTTCTCCTGTGGTACGTACATTTTTATATACCTTTCCTGCTTGCCTTTGTACTTACCTTAGGGTTGTTGTCTCCATCTGCCACTGGATTAAGTCATCTTAATCTTGTTCTCCATTGTTGTTGTTGTGTGCCTTCAAGTTGTTTCCGACTTCATGCTTCTGCCAAATAACCTCAAACCCTCCCCAAGTCTTTCTCAGGTGTGGCCTAATGCTTACTCTTTCTGCTTCCTTACAGGCACAGAAAGCCAGCCTCTCCTCCTGGCAGCACCTATGTAGCCTGTTCAAAACCCGAAGGAGTATATTTTTCTTTCTTCTGGGTAGCAATCCATTTTTACAGAAGGGTGAGCAATTTTTGTCAGGGTCAAGAGTCCCATTCAGCATTGGATGACCTGCCAAGGGCTATGTGTTGGTACGGCCAGAGCTAGTTCTCCTGGAAAACATCACATTTCCCCTCTACTTTTCTGTTGTATTTGGCTGAGATTGTGCCCAAAGGTATTTAGAGCCATCAGCACCATCATCATTTCCTGGTGATATTCAGTGCTGAATTCGTCCTGCCCGCTTGACCCACATGATGTGTCCCACCAGAGTCAGGCAGTGGAAACAAGCATGAAAAAAGAGCAGATATTTTCCTGTAGCACTTTCGGGACATGCCTACGAAGAAATGAGAGGTGTAGAGAGACAAGCAAGGCAGGCATAGATCAGTTTGAAAACCACATCTTTTCCTTGGCTTCCCTACCACTGCCCATCATAGATGAAACAACATTGAAGCAGAATTATCTTTGTTTCCTTTTTTCAAATAATTTTCCTTCTCCCTCTCTTGTGAGTAAGTTACATTATTTACTTCAATGTTGTCTGCAATGGACTGCTTGAAGAGCACCTACATATTCTCCAACTTTTCACAGATGAAAACTAGGACACATGTGAGCACCCACTTTCTTTCATATCTGCGCAGGTTCACAGACTCATAGATTCATAGATTTGGAAGAGACCACAATGACCATCCAGACCAGGCCTGGGCAAACTTTGCCGTTGTAGGTGTTTTGGACTTCAACTCCCACAATTCCTAACAGCTGGTAGGAATTTTCTTAGTTCCTAATTTTCCTAGTTTCCAATGCACCTCACAACCTCTGAGGATGCCTGTCACAGATGCAGGCAAAACGTCAGGAGGGAATGCTTCTAGAACATGGCCATATAGCCTGAAAAACCTACAACAACCCAGTGATTCCAGCCATGAAAGTCTTTGACAATACATTCGCCAATAGGCTGTTAGGAATCGTGGAAGTTGAAGTCCAAAACACCTGGAGGGCCAAAATTTGCCCATACCTGATCCAGACCAACCCACTTCTGCTATGCAGGAATACATAATCAAAATACTCCCGACAGATGGCCATCCAGTCTGTGTTGGAAATCCTCCATAGAAAAGAGACTCAGCCACACTTTGAGGCAGGATGTTCCATGGTCGGACATCTCTTATTGTCAGGAGATTCTTCCTAATGTTTGTGGGATCTCTTTTTCTGTCATTTGAATCCATTGTGTCCTAATCCCTGGAACAGCAGAAAACAAGCTTGCTCCATCTTCAACATGATGTCCTTTCATGTAGCTGTCATGTCCCGTCTTCGCCCTCTCTGTCTAGGCTGAACGTGACCAACTCCTTGAGCCATTCCTCGCGGGGCATTGAACCGAATTCCTGTGGATAGAGTGGGCCCACATTCTCCCCTTTCCAAATTGTAAATCCCAGGATCCCATAAGATGGAACTATGACTGTGAAAATGTAATCACGTGGCTATTGTTAAGTGTGAATAGTGAATAGGCCCTTTGCTCTTGAGTTCCAACACCAATTTGGCCCAAGGTACCTAAAATCCATTTAGTTTCAGGTAGCTAGAGTGAGTCAGTTTGGGTAAGGTTGTGAGAGGCCAAGATAAATGTGGTGGGAGCACTTTGAAATCACTTGGCTGAAGCAAAGTTCATTTCTGTGTGGCTCAATAGGGAAGGATTAATTTTAGTTGGTTTGGCAAAAGCTGGCATTACAGGTTGCTCGCTTGAGCTGCGCTGCCCTGATCAGAGCTGAAAGAGAGGTCTTGCTCTCCGAATGTCTCCTCTCCTCTGATTGGTTTCCTCTCCCTTTCTTTTCTTGTTTGGAAGGAACACCCTTTTTCCTTGGGCAAGAAGGGGTGGAGGCATTCATTACCTGACTAAGGGAAGTCCATGGCTATTGATTCTTGCCCTGTAGGTGAAATAAAAGCAATTGAGTGGATGCTTTTGTGTTTCCATGCAAATGTCTTTCATCTCAGGCCCAAGCTATGAGAAAGGATGATTCAAGGGCCCCTTGGGAGGGGAGGGGTCCTTTTGTTATACACAGCTGAAGAGAAAGGTCAATCTGTCTGGAAGACAAAGGGCTCTTCAACTCTTCCCCATATAATCTCCCTGGCACATATTTAGCAAGGCTCAAGGTTGTGCCTCTCCAGCCCATCCCTTCCCTGGCCTAAACCACATTTCTCTCCAGCCCATTTGTGAGAAGCAAAGCAGCACTTTCCAAAATCATAAAAATCAGAGGCCCAAACAGACACCCCCATTTTTGTTTCACAATTTCATTAGTGGACCAACGTTTCTGGCTGCAGGCAGGTTCAGATTGGTATGTCCATCTGTTTTTATTTAGCTACGCTTTTGAATTTTGAATTTTAATTATGGCGTTGTAGTGTGTGCATAAGTGGTGTGCTGGGTTTTTTTGGGTCTTTTATTGAAACTGTTTTAAATATGTGTTAAGCCCCTTTTAATGGTCTTTAAGCATGTTTTTAATAAAAAGGGATATTTAATTCTGTCTTAACATTTGTCAGTGTTTTAGCTGCATCTTTTAAATTTATTGCAATCTGCCCTGAATCTCATTTTGGAAGAAAGTGGGATATAAATTCAATAAATATATGTGACTCAATGTTTCAAGGTTATATTCACAGCCGAAACACCTAACCCTTCTACACTACCATATAAAATCCAGATTATCTGCTTTGAACTGGATTATATGGCAATGTAGACTCATATAATCCAGTTCAAAGTAGATAATCTGGATTATCTGATTCGACAATCTGTATTATATGGCAGTGTAGAAGTGTCTGAAATTCATATCAGTACCTGATTAACATAAACACTGAACTGGAAATTTAAATATACCCAAGATGGAGTGCCCGGTGGCTCAATGGGTTAAACTGCTGAGCTGCTGAACTTCTTGACCAAAAGGTCGCAGGTTCAAATCCGGGGAGCGAGGTGAGCTCCTGCTGTTAGCCTCAGCTTCTGCAACCTAGCAGTTCGAAAACATGCAAATGTGAGTAGATCAATAGGTACAGCTCCAGCGGGAAGGTAACGGCGCTCCATGCAGTCATGCTGGCCACATGACCTTGGAGGTTTCTACAGACAACACTGGCTCTTTGGCTTAGAAATTGAGATGAGCACCAACCCCCAGAGTCAGACACAACTAGACTTAATGTCATGGGGAAACCTTTACCTTTTTTTAAGATGGAAAGGCCTTGAGAGCCAGTGTGTATGAGTGCTGAACTATGACTCTGGAGACCAGAGTTCAAATCCTTGCTTGGCCAAAAAAAACCCTCCTGGATGATCTTGATCAAGTCACACACCCTCAAGGTGCACCTATACTGTAGAATAAATGCAGTTCGAACCCACTTGAACAGCCATGGCTCAATGATCTGGAATCAAGAGAGGTGTAGTTTTACAAGGTCTGCAACCATCTCTGCCAAAGGCTACTGGCACCTTGCCAAACTGCAAACGGTGTATTTTAATGTTGAGGCAAATGTTCTTAATGTTTATATATGCATATAATGAATCCTTGTCCCGGGATTGAATGTTTGATGTTTTTATGTTGTGCTCCGCCCTGAGTCCCCTTCTTTGTGAGAAGAGTGGGATATAATAAATAAATCCCATATTTATTAAATAATAAATAAATAATTCCTATTTATTAAATAATAAATAAGTAACACTGAGCCATGGCAGTTAAAGTAGTGTCAAACTGCATTAATTCTACAGTGTAGTTGTACCCTAGCCTCAGAGGAAGGAAATGGTGAACTGCTTCTGAACAAATCTTGCCAAGAAAACCCTGTGATAGGGTCACCCGAAGAAACCTCACTTCAAGACACACAACAAAAATAGGTGGACATACTGGGATTTAGGAAGTGTGCCTTTAAGTAGCTTGTGAGCTCACTAGTAGTTAAACTCACTGCCTTTTGGTCATATTACCTTAGCTGGTGCATGTTATTGGTTAGCCATGTTTAAATCCAGAAAAGGTGATAGTTCAGGCGCAATGTTTTTGGCTTCCAACCCCCACTAGAGGGGGACCATGAATAATAAAACATGCCTTGTCCCCATCAGCAGTGAGAGACAACAAGGGGAACATCTCCATGTTGCTTTGCTACCTGACTGAGACTCAATAGTGAGGAAGGATCCCTGCCTCTACTGACTCTTCATATTGTATAACACAAATATGTCCAGCTGGCAGCCCACAATAATGGAATTTCTTCTGGACCTTTATGAATAAGGTTGCCAAGTGCTGATTTCAAACATCTGGCAATTTATTGTCCTTTTTGGCATGGGGAGCGCTACAGGATAGAGTGGAGCCATGCAATAAAGCAAGGTTGAAAAGATCAATTCATGCATGTACACATACATAAACACAGTTGCACTCATGTCATGCCAGTGAGCTTCTCATAGGTTTGGGTTCCACCACTATGGGAAAAACACAACACAGGACATAGACGAGTCTTTGGTCCCCATCCTGCATGAGTGCCAATTGAAAACTATCCTTTCTGAACAAAACACAATCTCTCTCTCTGCATTACTTCGCGAACGAAGATTCAGGAAGGACTCATCCCACGCTTTTTACAAGCGCGTTGATGACTAAAAAGGCCAATCTGAGATAGGCAAGTTCGGTTGCAGAAAGCGCAGCAGAAAGTCTCCTTGGGTGATGTTTTTTCCAAGTTGCGGTTCTTTCTGCGTTGTCGTTTCTCTTCGAGACCCATTCGGCGTGTCTTCTCGAAGCATTGTGGATAGTGCTTCTCCATGCCTCCCGATGTGAGGCCAGGGTGGACCATTGTTGGTGATCAATCTGGCCAAGCCTGAGATGTTGTTTCAGGGAGTCCTTATATCTCTTTGGGGGCGCTCTTGCGCTGACCCGTGGCGAGTTCACCGTAGAGTAGTATCTTTGGGAGGCGGTGGTCCTCCATCCTAGAGACGTGTCCTGCCCAGCGCAGCTGTGTTCTCAATAGCATGGCCTCAATGCTGGTGATCCCTGCTTGCTCAAGGACAGCAACATTCGTCACATAGTCGGTCCAGTGTATATTTAGGATTGTGCGAAGACAGCGCTGATGAAAGCGCTCGAGGAGTCGTAGGTGTTGGCGATAGGTGACCCATGTTTCAGACCCATAGAGGAGAATGGACAGTATGATAGCTCTGTACACACTGATTTTGGTGCTTTGTCTCAGGTGCTTGTTGCTCCAGACTCTTTTGTGAAGCCTTCCGAATGCACTATATGCCTTTGATAATCTGTGATCTATCTCTTTGTCAATCTTGGCGTCTGAAGAGATGATGCTTCCCAGGTAGGTGAACTGCTGAACGGACTTAAGCACAGATGTGCCTATGCTGACGTGAGGATGGTGGTGTTCGTCCTGTGGTGCGGGCTGGTAGAGGACTTCTGTTTTCTTCAGGCTGACTTCCAGCCCAAACAGCTCTGCAGCTGTTGCAAAGCAGGATGTGAGGCGCTGCAGGGCTGCTTCTGAATGGGCGACAAGGGCAGCATCGTCAGCAAAAAGTAGCTCACGGACTAGATAGTTTAGAGTCTTAGTGCGAGCCCTCAGACGGCTTAAGTTGAACAAGCTACCATCAGTACGATAGCGTATATATATGCCGTCTTCTTCTTGTAGGTCTGCCATAGCCCTTGGAGCATCATGCTGAAGAAGATTGTAAATAGGGTTGGTGCAAGAACACAACCTTGTTTCACTCCATTAGTTATGAGAAAGGGCTCCGAGAGAGCATCGCCATATCTGACTTGACCGTGCTGGCCCTCATGTAACAGGACAATCATTTTGAGGAACTTGGGGGACATCCTAGACGTTCCAGGATCTGCCACAGACCTTTCCTGCTCACAGTGTCGAAGGCTTTGGTGAGGTCGACAAATGTTACATAGAGTCCTTTGTTCTGCTCTCTACATTTCTCTTGCAGTTGTCTAAGGGCAAAAACCATATCTGTGGTGCTCCTATTTGCTCTGAAGCCGCATTGGCTTTCAGGGAGAAGTTCTTCTGCAATAGCCGGAACTAATCTGTTCAGGAGTATCCTTGCAAGGATTTTTCCAGCAATGGAGAGCAGTGTTATACCTCGATAGTTTGAGCAATCGGATTTTGTTCCCTTTTTCTTATACAGGGTGATGATAACTGCATCTCGGAGATCTGATGGCAGTTCACCTTTTTCCCAGCAACTCACAAGGAGCTCGTGGAATTTAGCATGCAGTACATGACCTCCCTGTTTCCAAGCTTCAGGTGGGATTCCATCGATCCCGGCTGCCTTGCCATTTTTCAACTGCTGTATGGCCTCAAGGGTCTCTTCCAGAGTGGGAGCTGTGTCCAGTTCATTTTTCATTGGTTGTTGTATCATGTGTTGGATAGCTGAACCTTTCTGAACAAAACTATCCTTTCTGAACAAAACACAATAGCTTTCCTGCAAAGGTAGACTAGCCACTTTAGTTCTTTTGTCTTAAATTCTGATTGTTGTCCCAGCCAGGTGGACATGTACATACACAGCATTTACACCACAGCTTTCCAAACTGTGTGTCCTTACACATTAATATGCCACCTGCATTATGTAAATGCCTATCTGAAATAAGTGTGTGTGTGTGTATACACACACACACACATATATATATGAGAAAGGTTCTCATGAGATATGTTGTGTCCCCATACATTTTACTATTACAATTTATGTAATAGTCTGTATCTCTCCAAAGGGGTTGATTTAACCTTTGGCTTGCTAGTAAAACAGAATTACTGTGTCACAAAAATATGCATGTCTAAAAATGTGTGTCACCAGACAAATTGTTTGGAAAGAGCCCATTTAAATAAAAACTTGACTGGCTAAGACTCTTAACCATTAATCCTGGGACATTTCAGTCAAGATTTTTTTTTTCATGTCAGGAGTGACTTGAGAAATTGCAAGTTGCTTCTGGTGTGAGAGAATTGGCCGTCTACAAGGACGTTGCCCAGGGGACACCCAAATGTTTTGATGTGTTACCATCCTTGTGGGAGGCTTCTCTCATGTCCCAGCATGGGGAGCTGGAGCTGACAGAGGGAGCTCATCTGTGCTCTCCCCGGATTCAAACTTCTGACCTGTCGGTCTGGCTGGCACAAGGATTTAACCCATTGCACCTCCGGGGGCTCCTAGTCAAGATAAGAGTAACCATTTGGTCACCTATTATTTCACCAATGGCTTGGCAAGAATTGTTGTGTGGTCCACCCTTCACATCAGCCAACTTTTTTGGCTCTCATCTCTTTAAAGTCTATAATGCTCTTAAAGAGATATCCTGTAACAATTTGGGGGCAGAGCTAATTTAAAATTAATGTTTCTGATACTTGGTTGACTGTGTCGTTCTTTGTTTTTGCTGTTTGCTTTGTTTTGCTTTTCTGGCTATATTAATTTGTTGGGGATACTTTTGGTAAAAAAAAAATAAAATTAAGAAATGCCAGGGAATTGTATTTGTTTTATTTGAAATGGAAATTTGAGATTGATCTATTTTTCAGGATCTTGAAACATGTTCTCTTTGTGCATGATTTATATCCAAAGGATGCAACGGTTTATGGCCTCTGCATATGTGAGACCTCTAAGCCCACCCCTCCACTCCACCCCCACCAAATTTCAAATGTTATGTAATAGTTTTAGGACTCATATGTCTTTTTCCGGCAGAGTCAAAACTTCAAAAACAATTCCAGTTACACTCATAATGAAAAAAAACCCAAAAGTTGTATGGCATGTAATCCAAGCTTCGGTATTACAAGGGAGTAGGTGACTTCAAGCCTCTGATCCACCATTAGAATATGGATATTGCCCATCCCTGGAATGAGGGATGATGAATATTTAAAATCATGCCTCCAAACAATTGTTGTTAATCCTGACTTATCTAATCACAACTCAGTGGCCAGTGATCCATAAAGCCTATTTATTCTGAATGTAAACAAGCCATTCTAACGTAGGCTCGCTCATATTTCATTTTCTAAAGCTCTCTTAAATAATCTCATGCTCATTCTCTGAAAGGAAAATAACACCTGAAAATATTGGTATCAATTCAGTAGTTTAAAATAGGTCTAAATGCAACTGGCACAATACAAGGACTGCAGGCTCTTTCCTGACTATCTTGAATGCCCTGGAGAATTGCAGATACATCTGTATGTACAGCCATCCCCCCCCCCCTCTTTGTGGGAACCTCTAGTACCAAAAGGATGAATTAAGGAAGCCAGCTTCATCTTTTAAGATCAAAAGTCCATGCCTGAGTCCCCATCTATACTGACTATTTAATGGAGTTTGAAACAGGTACTGAAGAAAACTGTTCCCCTCTGCAGATGATTACACAGGAAACGCTGGAGCCAGTTTAAGACCTGGTGGTGATGACACAAACCAGAGAGTACTGGTGCAGATTAAAGCCTTTTTTAACTGTTTTTTTGTGGGAGTTTGTTTGACTGCTGCAATTTGAAGTGAGCGTCAATGTGCATTAAATGGTTAGTGCAGATGAGGCCTGCGTTGCCATCATTTTTGTTTTCCTTTTACAGCTGGTGAAATGGCAGTGGTGTAGCATGGTGAGAAGTGGAATGAAAGCCTTTTGAGTTGTGCATGATGGAGGCAGAACATTTCAAAGTGCTTTGTATGCATTTGTAGCCCGTGAGACAGCTAAACATTCTTCCTTTGACTAGTGCTACTCAATATGGTGGTCCGGGTGTCATCACCTGACGGTCCCTTTAGTATTTCCAGCAAAGAATGAAACCATTGTAGTCAATGGGCACAAATAAAATACCAGTACTTCAAAGAAAAAAAAATTACCAATAGCCCATATCACATAGCAAAAGAAGTATTGCTCTAGACTCCCATTCTGGGCAAGTGTGTTGAATAGCCGCTAGAGGGCGTGCTGAGACCCTCGAAGTACCGGAAAAGCCAAATATGGGGCGAAGCACCCCCTCTTTCTTAAACAAAACTTCCCTTCCCCACTCAAAGGCAGGGAAGTTGTTTGAAAGGCCCTGGTGGAAGACATACAGCCAAATATCGTAGTCCAAGTCCCTGTGAAAGAGTTCCTTTGTTTAGATCTTGTGTTGGCCAACAACCCAAAGGACTTGGTTTGGATTACAATATGTCTTGCTGCCATATGGATTGCCCTTACTTTTTTTTGGTTGCCTCATACAATTTCATAGTAGCAAGCCTCCAACACTTCTGTGTTTCCACCCACTGCCAGTCAGGGACTAAGGTGGCAGGAAAACCATCCAGGAATCTTTTTTGCACCCTAAAGACTAACCAGTGTTATTATGATGTGAGCTTTTGTAAACACAGGCAATGTCAGTAGACACAAGCAAGAGTGGGAAGGAAAGCCTCATCCAACTACTCTTGAATACAAAATGAGGGAATTCTCCCATTTTTCAGACATGTGTTTTGCACAACTTCACTTGATAGAAAAGATGACTTTGTTGATGCCTAAAGCAAGCCTGATGTATTGCAGGCATACAATACAGACCATCACAACTGTGCCACAGTCCTCTAATAGCTCCTTCCTGAAGATCAGCACTTTCCAAACTGTGTTGTGACCCATTAGTCCAGTGATTCTCAACCTCTGGGACCCCCCTTCAACTCACAGAAATCCGAACAGCTGGTAAACTGGCTGGGATTTCTGGGAGTTGTAGGCCAAAACATTTGGGGATCCGCAAGCTAAGAACCACTTCATTAGTTTTGTCGGCTGCAGTGTGCAGGTATGTTGTGTCAACATAATGAGAAAACTCTGTGTCTATGTGAAATAAGCAATACATTAAATTACATTTAAAATATAAATGAAAGGCTTTCATAAGATATGTTGTGTCCTCATACATGTATGTGTCTGCATGTTATATGGAGGATTGCTTTATCCTCTAGTTTGCTATTTAAAACTGAGTTACTGTGTCATGAAATGATGCATGTCTAAAAAAGGTGTGTTGCCAAGAGGAAATGTTTGGAAACTCAGGTGTAGCTTTTTGTTCAGAGGGGTTTTTTGCCATTGCCTTCATCTGAGGCTGACAGCTCTTCCACATAGCCAAGTAACTCGGAATATCAAGGCAGTAAATCCCACAATATCTACTTTGAACTGGGTTATCTGAGTTCACACTGCCATATATTCCAGTTGAAAGCATAAAATGTGGGGTTTTAGTCAGCTGTTTGGAAGGGGCCTCAGAGTGTGCTTTTCCCAAGGTCACCCAGTCAGTTTCCATAGCTAGATGAGGATTCAAACCCTGGTCTTTCAGAGTCCAACTCCAAACTCAAACATTATACCATGCTGGAACTTCTGCCAAATTTAACTGCCTCCATGTCATTATTAAAAACATGCATACAGTTCTGTTCCTGTGTAGGATACTTTCCCAGATTTTGTCTGGATATCTGAAATCATGAATAATAGAAACCCAGAAGAATTTCTGGCCCAAGAATATCATAAAGTCAAGCTGAAGAACCTATAAAATACCTGGAAAGTATACATTTTGTAGGACGTGGAAGAATGAAACTGCAGATAGCAGTCCTGTGAACATAGGCACCATGTTGTATTATGCATTTGGCTTTAAACTCATTTAAACTGCTTTTAACTTGCCAGCATTTATTTTAAATTATGTGTGTATGCTGCCCTGAGTTCTCAAGTTATAAGGTCAGATATGACCACTTAGCAAATTGATACATTAACAAATAAGATCTCACTACACTGCTGGTGCACATCCATTGTATCTTGTGTAATTGTTCCCCAATTTTGTTGATGTTGGTTAAATTGTACTCAGAACTGTCTCCCAAACATTTTTTTAAATAGGTGCAGAGAGTAATGTATGAGTCTTGTTCAGATATCTCTTTGGTCATAAGTCCATACTTTTGCTGCTGTGATAACTAATAATAATAATAATACTTTAATATTTGTGAGTCGCCCTCCACCACCGGTGCTCCGGGCGACTTACATCATTTAAAAACCCCAAAATACATCAATGTACATCAATTTTAAAAACATAGATACAGACGGCAAGGAGAGGCTCAGTCATTCAAGGTACCGATCAGGCCCCAAACGCTAGAAACTACACAGTTTCTCAAGGTTTCAGCAATGCATGAAAAAGTGGAATGTGAACCAGAGCTGAAAGTAGAAAGGAGGCTAATTCTATTGTTTATATGAAGGTTAACTATACAAAGCCTGGGTCTGCAAGACTTGATTTGTTTACTATTCATTACATCATAAATTACATCATTTGCTTTCAGTTTAAGCTTTACTGAACCCCAGTAAAAGAGACTTCTAGAAGTTTGTATAACTGCAGAGGCAGTCCACAATGTAAATGCATATATTGCTTTTTAAATCTAATGTTAAAATACTTGCTAACCTTTGAAAGTACAAAACAAAGTAAATTGTGTAGTTATCTGTGCCCAAAATAACCCTATCTCTTGACTTTTGAGAAAAGTGAAAATCACTCAGAATTTTTGTTATTTGAGTTCAGCATGCTAAGTAACAGAAGTGTCTTGTAACATTTTTTTCTTGGAACGCTAAAAGAAAAGACATGTGTTTTAAGTCCAAACTAAGTTGTAAAGCTTTTCTTGGTTACATTAAACATATTCTGCTAGTTCACTCTCAGAGAAGCCAAGCTCTTGCAACTTTAATTTAACCATTGAGTTCTTTCAACCTTTATTTTGCTTAGCTTTGCTTAACCCAATTGCCAATGATACTATTTAGGGAATTTCTGAGAATAAATACACTTTGTAACAATTTAGATTAAGCCAATACAAAGATTTACAAGGTGGTAGATTACAAGACAACCAGGTGGTACCAGCTCAAGAAGTAGTGCTGGCAATCCCCCAGGCAGGAAGCAGCCTGGCTCTGAAGCTGCAAGGCTATTCAATGCTAATCAAGCTGGCCTATTGCAACATTTACACGTGCCTCAAACAGACAAGAGTTCTTTCTCCCACCCTGGGCAATCCAGAGATAGATAAACCCCACTTGTCTACTTTCCAACAGACCTCTCAACTGCTCAGGATGCCTGCCATAGATGTGGGTGAGATGTCAGAAGAGAATGCTACTGGATCATGGCCATACAGCCCCGAAAACTCACAACAACCTAGGGATTCTGGCCATGAAAGACTTTGAAAACACATTATACAGTAGTCGTTTGGGAGATGGGTAGACAATTCCTCATTATGGCTAATTGAAGATACTATGCCTGCTGGCTACTGTGCCAGTTTACTATTGAGAAGATATATTTTATTTTGATGTATATACTATGTTCTAGGGTCATAGCTCTTTACTTCTATTTCCTACTATCTGCCTTCTGAGAAAGCCACCTTCCTCTTTTTAATGGTTTGCTGTTAATTGTTAAGTCAGCTACAACTTATGGAGACCTTACAGACCCCCAAAGCTGTGGATTGAATCAGTCCATCTATAGTTCTATCTTCTGCTTTTATTCTGCTTTCTACTTTAATGAGCAGTCATGTCAGAAACCAGTCAGACCCACCAAAGAAGATCCGATATAGCCCTGGCGAGATAGGAAGCAACCCATTGAATTTTCCCTGAATTTCACCAAGTTGAAGAAATGCCACTGAGTTGTTTATTTCGTTCCAGCTGGAGCGGATGTCAAGCTGCAATCATTTGCCAAGAGCTGACATAGCATACAATGCAAAACATTACATTTTTATAGAGAAAAACAGAGCTGTCAAAGTTCAAACTCCCCGTCCCCTGCCCCCTTTGCTGGCTTCATGCTGATTGGTTGGAGTCATCAACTGGCAGGGAGGCACGGCTCAGCCAATCCGGAAGCCAGCGCTGCTTTGGGCTCTCAACCAATGAGAGCGGATGAGGCAGTCCATGTGGGAAACAATGAACCGGGAGGAAATTATGAGTGGATTAAATGACTTAATGTTTGTCCAAGTGCAGGTGATTACTCCAAGAGTCCTCAAGCTAGCTTTTTATATTGTTCCAAGTGAAGGAAACATCTTGGTCTGGTGTGGATGCCAGAGCCCGATAATCCTTAATCCTGGATATGGGATCCATTGATGATATCTTGTCTGTGGTATTGGCCAAGGGAATGAAAACAATGAGTGAGTCAGATAGGAAATCCAAAACCTCCTGAAGGCAGGCATTCCCTTTGTGAGGAATGACAAAATCACCATGGGACACGTCCTCCAGATGGGCTAGTTCCGATGTCTGAAGGTGTGTGCCCATTGTTCTAATATCCATGCAAGAGTTCCTGTTGGGCCCCTTGTGTTAGGAGATTAGCTGGCCCAGGAAATGAGAGATTCACTGGAGCCTTGGTATGCTGGGTTCACAAAAAGGTGGAATTTCACATTTTCATACAGGGGCACAGAGAAGGGGAAAGCATATAGGGAATAAATTCATATTGGAGGGAAATGGGAAACGGGGGGGGGGGGGAATAGGAAGGACCAAAACAGTGGTCAACTCCCAAAACAAGGGAAAAATACTAGATGATTTAAATCTTATAGACGGATGGAGAGAACAAAATCCAGGGGGAAGAGATTATTCGTTTTTCTCAAACAGATATAAATCCTGGTCAAGGATCGATATGCTGTGGACATCCCAGAATATATTCACCAATATGGGAGAAATAAAAATAACACCTAAAATGTTTTCGGATCACGGGTTTTTAGAATTTCAAATAGGTCAAAAAGCGCCCTCCAGAATATGGAGACTAAAGGAGGAATTAATAAGAAAACCAGATGACATTAAAAGATATAGCAAAGCTCTAAAAGAATATTTCGAAATTAACACCACCCCAGGAGTACCAAATAACATCATATGGGACGCAGGGAAGGCTGTAGTAAGAGGACTTTTCATACAACAGGACATTATAAGGAGAAAGGCAAAACAAAAAAGGGAAAGGGAATTGCAAGCTAAGATCAAAGAAATAGATTCCAAGTTAAAAAAGGATTCTAGAAATAAGGAATTAAAACATCTGTATGATATGTCACTTAAACAAAAAGAGGCTATGGACATTGAGACAATGGAAAGAAATCTTAAATTCCTCAAACAGAAACACTTCCAACATGCCAACAAACCGAGGAGGTGGCTAGCCGCGAAGGTAAAAAAGAAAAAACAAAACAATTATATAACACAGATCAAAAGCAAGGGAAAAACTCTCTGTAAAAATAAACAAATAATAGATGAATTCCTTCAGTTCTATAAATCCTTATATATGAAGGAGGATATCCCAAAAGAGCTGGTTCAAAAATATATAAGTGAGCAAAAACTTAATAAAATCTCGGAAGCCGAAAGAGAAGAACTAAACAGGCTAATAACCAAGGAAGAAATAAGTAAGGCAATCAAGGAGCTAAAAAGCAATAAAGCCCCGGGACCCGACGGGTTCACAGCAAGGTATTATAAAACCTTCAAAGAGGAATTGACCCCGATTCTGTTAAAAACAATGAATGACATATTAGAAAGTAAACCGCCACCTAGCTCCTGGAGCATAGCTACTATTGTAGTGCTGCATAAAGAAGGTTCTGACAAGTCGGAGGGGAAAAATTTTAGACCTATATCCCTCCTTAACATCGATTATAAAATATTCACAAACATACTCTCAGAACGATTTAAAGCATTCCTGGATAGATGGATTAAATCAGATCAAGCCGGATTCCTTCCAGGAAGACAGCAAAGGGAGAACGTCAGAATCCTGATAGATGCAGTTGAATACTACAGAATAAATATTCAGAAAAAGATTGCCTTTTTTATAGATGCCGAAAAGGCATTCGACCGATTAAATTGGGACTTTTTTAAACTACAGCTTAGAGAATTGGACATGGGATATAATTTTCTCAATGCGATCGATGCCATTTACTCAAAACAGCAGGCGAAGTTACTAATAAATGGGGAATACTCAGACCAGATAAATATAACAAAAGGAACACGCCAAGATTGCCCCCTATCACCCCTTCTATTCATCTTCTGCTTAGAACCATTACTAGAAAATATTAGGAAAGACCTGAATCTAAGAGGAATCTCAATCAAAAGAGAAACCATAAAAGTCAAAGCCTTTGCAGACGATCTCGTCTGCATAATAGAAGAGCCGTTAGAAAGTATGGAAAAATGGTTAGACAAATTCGAGGAATTTGGACCGGTGATGGGTTTAAAAATAAATAAAGATAAAACGAAAATACTATCCAAAAACATAGGAAAAAGAGAGAAAGAGGAAATAGAAAAGAGACATGGAATAAAAGTAGTTGCCAAAGCTAAGTATCTAGGGATAACTATAACTATGAATAGCATGGACCTAATTAAAAACAACTATGAGAGGACATGGCAGGAATTAAAAGGTAAACTAAATAAGTGGAAACATCTTAACCTGTCACTACTAGGTAGAATTTCCTTAATAAAAATGAATCTATTACCGAAGATGATTTTTCTCTTCCAAAATATACCTACCATTTTTAACGGAAAGTTCTTCCTAAACTGGAATAAAGAGGTAAGAAAGTTCATTTGGAATGGGGAAAAAATCTAGAATTAATTGGACAGTCATGATTGACAAAAGACAAAGAGGGGGTTTGGGGGTACAAGATTTAAAAATATACTACGAGGCCTGCGCCCTCGAATGGGTGCTAGAATGGGCAAAATTAAAAAACACCGCCTTACTCAATCTGGAGGGACATGACTTAAGAGTAGGTTGGCACGGCTATATGTGGTATAATAGGGCCAGCATTGAAAAAAATTTCAACAACCACTATGTTAGAAAAGCCTTGTTAAAAATCTGGAATAAGCATAAGGGAAGATTTTGTGAAAAAAACGCCTCTCTGGATCTCCCCCCAGGAAGCTTTCTATAGGAGACAGCAAGGGAAAAAAACTTGGCTAACATATAAGGCTCTGCTAAAAAGATCCCCAGAGGGCATGATCTTAAAGGACATGAACGAGCTGAAAGTGCAAGATAGCTCGATGAATTGGCTACAATATTTCCAAATAAACGAGATATTCAAAAAAGATAAATGCCAGGGGTTCGAAGAGGTAAACACTGACTGGAATAACCTTATGCAGAAAAAAAATAAGAGAATCACATTTTTATATAACAAACTCCTAGAGTGGCAGACCGAGGAGGAAAGAATTAAGACGTGCATGATCCAATGGGCCCAAGACATAGGACACACTATCCCTTTAAACCTTTGGGAAAATATGTGGAACATACACCTTAAGTTTACTTACGCATATGATTTAAAAGAAAACGGCATGAAGATGTTCCACCGGTGGTACCTAACCCCGGCAAAATTGGCTAAATACAAGGGCAGTACCAGCAACAAATGCTGGAAATGTAAAAAGGAAATAGGATGTTTCTTTCACATGTGGTGGAACTGTTATAAAGCAAGGAAATTCTGGAAAGGGATCCACAGGGAGATAAAAAAATATCTTGGATATGGACTTAGAGTTTAAACCGGAATTTATGTTATTAGGATTAATTAATTTTGATTTAGAAGAAAATAAAGAAAAACTTTTTATATGTTGTATACCAGCTGCGAGGATGACATATGCGAAGAGGTGGAAGGATGTTAGCTGATTGGAGAAAGAAACTGGTGGACATAATGAACATGGACTCACTTTCGTTTGCCTTAACAGAGGAGATACATAAAAAAAAGACGGACTGGTCTCCAATAATCACATATCTGGATAAATCCAAAATAAAATGGACAATTGATCCTTAACAATACACAGGACTGTATAAACAAATCTACACTTCACTGGGACCAGAGGAGGTTCGATTTGGCAAATAAGATAACTTCATAGTTACATTGTGTTTATATTTTCTTTAATCTGTGTGACTAACATTGGATCTATATCAAGGGAATGAGAGAGGGTAGGAAGTACCCACTGTCTGCTTTTCTTTTGTTCGTCCGGGGTGTATGTGGGGGAGGGGGGGTTTGGGGTTTGGTGTTGTATTGTATTTCAAGCAGCCTACGTGGCTGCGTGTATGTCTTTTATCACTTTGCAAACCAATAAAAACTATTTTAAAAAAAGGAAATGGGAACCATATCATCTCATACCAGCCCATATCACCCACCAGAGTCCATTAGAGTTCATAAATCATGGGGAGAGTCCATGGGTTTGAAAATAAAAAGTTTCAAAAAAGTTTCTGCAAGTCCTTCCAAGTAGACAAAAGTACCATAAAGTTCAAGAAAGTTCATAAGTGTGGGTCACAGGGGCATTGCCATATGGGGCTATGGGGCCATGGGAAGAGCCTTAGGTTCCCACATGAGGGAGAGATAGGGGATTATGGGATCATTCCAGCCTGGTGTTCTTGGTAAAACTATGAATTCTGAGGCAGGTATCTAATAATAAATATATCTTTACATTTGAACATCATTTCTAAGACCTTCAAGGTATGGTCACCAGAATGTTAGGACCATGTAACATTTATGTTTCATATATCATATAGATACTGATTCATATGACCATTACATAGAATCATAGAATCACAGATTTGGATGAGAGAAGAAGGACCATCCAATCCAACTCACTGCTATGCAAGAATACCCAGTCAACGGGAAGGAAGGTTACGCCTTCCTTCCTTTTCATTCCTTTCCTCAAATGCTGCAGTCCTAGTACTTCTACCTGATGTTCTCCTTAAGAAATGGGGCTACAAAGTGGAGTCCACAACATGTGAGTGTGGAGAAGATCAAACCACAGACCACCTACTGCCATGCAACCTGAGCCCCGCCATATGCAAAATGGAGGACCTTCTTATAGAAATACCAGAGGCACTCCAAGTGGCCAGCTACTGGTCAAAGGACATTTAACAGAATGCCAAGTTTTCAAACTTTGTGTTTGTTTCTCTCCAGATATGATAAATAAATACCTGATGATCTGTTATCTAAGAGGTGCTATCAGGCAAACCAGGCACAATATTGGAAAAAGCCATTCCTTTCAACTTGGCCAATCCAAGGCCTTACATAAGAGTGACCTACCCACCCATCCCCAACCCCACTTTCCAATATACTAATGGAAGTTACAGTTTCAGCAGCTTTCAGGAACTGGGAGGAGGTAGTGCTAGGTCGGCCCCTGCTCTAGGAATGTGTCTGTCACATAATCTGATTGCATCAAACATGCTGGGTGCTCTACATGTCTTTACCTTGTTGCCGGAGGCACAGAAAATTCTAAGGGAAGTCTGGTGTTTTTCTGAGTCTGCAGGCAGCCTGAGATATCAGTTTGGAGATCAATGAATCAGTTGGAATCCCTGCCTTAGGAATACTGGCTTATTCCCCCAAGGTGCCACCAGATGGGTTCTCCTCAGGTTACTTGTCTCTAAAGAACTACAGATATTTGCCTTACAGCTGTAGCTACATGTTGGTTGACACTTGCCTCAGTTACATATAGCTGTATTACCTCTTTCCCTTTATTTCCCCTTGACTTTTTGTGAACAAAACTAAGCATGACACCATGCCTGGTCTCTGCAGTGATACATTCCTCATATTCTTATCCAGCAAAAGTCCATGACATGTGAGTGTAGAGAGGAGCAAACCACAGACCACCCACTACAATGCAACCTGAGCCCTGCCACATGCACAGTGACACCAGAGGCACTCCAAGTGTCTAGCTTCTGGTCAAAGGACTTTTAGCATAATGCCAAGTTTAAAAAATACTTTGTTTGTGTTTTTAATGCATTTTAACTGTACCCTCAACTTGCTTCTGACATGATAAATAAAATATCCAGCAAAAGTATGGCCTTTCTTTTATACAACTCACTCTTCTCCCTTCTTGCTTTAGAGATGAACTTATGAATAGCATAAGTTATTCTTCAAATAAGAAAAGTAAATAAAATCCTTAGATGTTATCCTAAACCAACTCATACACAATTTTTTCTTAAAACAAAATGGTATGTGATAGGCACATCACAAAATCAACAGTTGCAGAACTTTTTGTTGTATCTCCTCCCGCCCCATTAAGTGCAGGATGACTCTCCCTTCTGCCATCCTTCACTCCTGTTCTTTCTCACTAAGCTTGGTTTGCAATCTGATACCATAATTGCAGGAGGAAGAAACCCCATAGCATGTACTCTATTTTACACACAGGAAAGCCATCTTAGAATTACTCCCTTGGTGTTCTTACAATTTAATCCCATGCACATTTATGTGTAAATCTCACTGAGCTCGATAAGATGTACACTGCAGGAGAAACTCACCAAAGAATCTTGAAGTATTTTAAACACTTACAAGTATATTACGGCATAATCATTCATGAACTGGAGCCACTGCATCACAAGGTTTATGCTATAATAAACTTGCTTAAGGTGTTACAATATTCCTGGTTATTTTTCATCAGAAGCACTAAATCTGTGGCTATGTAGCTAGCACACTGAGTGACTCGAGTATTAAACAAGATTTCCACAAAACAACAGGCACCTTGCAAATGTGTGAGATTACAGTGACCACTATCCCTGGCCCGGCCAGCATAAACCATGCTGTCTGGGGCATGAATAAGAAGATATCAACAGAGCTACTGGGTTGGAGAATACTTTTATAAACAAGCACACACATAAAATCCTAGGGATGACCTTGCCACAGTTATTATTAGTTTTAAAAAGTAGCCACAACAATTGGCCTTGAAATAGGCTTCTTGTGTTGTCACCAAATACCTTTGAGTTTTACCATGCATTGTCCATCCACTCTTTCAACTGAAATGTTGCCCTTGCATATAACCATCTTTTTATCTAGTTAGAGATGGATCAGACAGGTGTAGATAAAGAAATGTGCATACCAACCCAGAGACAAGAAGGCAATTTGACCTATCAGTAGTTGTTCTTTGTCCAACGTGGTATTGTTTTTTTCTAATGGCCATTGACTTCCAACAGGAAACATTTGACCTCAGAGATCCTATTTCCTTCCATTGTCAGATCTCTGTGTGCTGATCAAGAATAATCTTCTATTCTGTTGAAGCAGGTTTCCTATTCTATACTGGTTTTACCTGACTAAAAGAATAGACTTCATTCAATTGTTCTTTCAACTCCTCAGATGAAAGGTGCTTGCTAGATATCATGGGGTATTGGCATTTTATGAAGTGTGTGTGTGTTGAATAGGGGGTGCATGCCTGATTTTCTCCTTTCACAACTTCAGTCTCCCCCCTCCTCTTCCCACGTTTGAGTTTGCTTGAAGACCTGAGCAAGAGATAACCTGTTCTCCATTTGACACAGACACTTAAAAAAAGGTAGTGGGGGAAAGCTGCATCCCTGACCATCCTTATTAGCAGCCAGACCTTCACTCTTACGTGCCTCATCTTGTCAAATCTCCTACCTGTGGAGGCACCCAGATTTCTCTGATAACGCAGAAATGTGTCTGTGTATGTGCGTGTGTGCATTCATGTCTGTCTGTTGCCATATCACCCGCATGAAAGGAACATTTGATTTACAAGCCTCTAAATTAAAGGTTGGACAACAGATTGCAAGAGGAAGCAGGGAAGAGATTTTGTGTGCCTGTATGGTGTATACTGAGATAGTGCAGGTAAGTGCATAGAGCTGAAGCATTAAACTAATTGAACAGTCATTATTTCTTCATGCAGGACATGACTTCATGGTCATGGAGGATTCAGATTCCTCCCTCCCCAACTCTCCTGGGTTCCTACCAGGCATACTTCTGAGTGCAGAGGGATGGATAAGATACAATGATATCTATCAAATACTACAGAGCAGAAGAATTCCCCCTGATTCTCTGAGTGACTGGTGAAACTCAAAGAACTGACTTGTGGAAGCAGATGAGGACAAAGCTTTCTTGGCAGAGTTCTCTAGGGAGGAAAATCCAAAAGCACAACTTCAGAACAGGCCCGAGTCCTCAACTTTTTTACTAACCCAATTCCTTCTGGGAAACTGAACAAGACATCCTTTGAAGGAAGATCAGGCTATGGCTGTTTGGGGGCATTGAAGGTTACAACCAGCACTTCCAATTGCATTAGCAATCAAATGATAAGATTTAATTATTTTTCAGTCATTACTATTCAATTAACAAAACAAACCTCACCACTTTCAGATTGTTGTTGTTGTTGTTAAAAGCCATCCATATTTTTTGAGAATGATAGCCATTCTCAAAATGTACACGTTAATTAGCCAATAAGCCTTGCATGTTGGATGGATCTCAAGGATAAAATAATAGACTTCTGAAGGTTGGGATTTCTCTGTTCATGTGAAGTCTGTGCAACAAATGTATGGAGTCTGTGCAACTGAAGCTACCATACAAATGGAGCATTGTACCATTCACATTTTTTTCCTTTGTGTCAGGAGTGACTTGAGAAACTGCAACTTGCTTCTGGTATGAGAGAATTGGCCATCTGCAAGGACTTTGCCCAGGGGATGTCCAGATGCTTGATGTTTTACCACCCTTGTGGGAGCCTTCTCTCATGTCCCCACATGGTGAGCTGGAGCTGACAGAGGGAGCTCATCCATTATGTTCACGGATTCAAACCTGTTGGTCTTCAGTCCCCCATTGCACCACCGGGGGTTCCACCATTCACACTGGAAGGTTAGAACAGAGGTAACCCAGCATCACCTTCTAAAATCGATCAAACAAGAAGAAAAGCAATGAAAACAAATTGTCCCTCAACCTGAATTAAGTCAGAAGGAGAGCAGGTTATGTCCCCATGGAAGCCAGGACATTCAAGACTGTTTTAAGTAACAGAGATTATTTTGTGGTTACTCATAAGTGTCATTACATCTGACAGGACTTACTTACTACTACATTATGCTGGAGAGACCCAGCATAATGTAGGAATTTGAGTGCTGGATTCTGGAGACCGGGGGGGGGGGGGTTGTATCCGTGTTTTACAATGAAAATCCACCTGATGTCACTCTCTCAGCTTCAGAGGAGGGCAAAGACAAAGCCTTCTGAACAAATCTTGTCTAGAAACCCGCATAATAGGTTTACTTTAATGTCACCATAAAGTTGGAAATGACTTGAAGGTACACAACAACTAGTGCTGGTTGCAGCTCAAAGCTTACATAGGGTCTTGTATACATAGGTTCCCCATAGGATGAAGTCAACTGGATGGTAAATCATAACAAACAACTGCCTGGTAAATGTGTTCAGAACTGTAAGCTCAGGCAATTTCCATTCCAAAACCAAGCCAAACTGATAAGAGTAATGATCAAAGAGAGACTAGCCTCAGATTTATGGGACTAGAAATTGCAGCCTTTCATACTACTGAACATGCTGATGAAAGTCACAGTCTGACAACATTTTCAGGGCCATCCCAGTCTAGCTAACACTTTTATATAACATGCCTGGGGATCTTCCAGCACTGTAGAGAGTGAAAAAATAAAGTTGGCAGCATAGGCTTTCGTAGACTAAGGATGCACCTACATTACATAATTAATGCAGTTTGACAACACTTTAACTCACGTGGCTTAATGCTGTGAAATTGTGGGAGTTGTAGCTTTACAAGGTCTTTAGCCTTTTCTGCTAAAGAGTGTGGTATTTATTTATCGTGTCAGAAGCGAATTGAGGATACAAGTTGTAATGCGTTTAAAAACACCAACAAAATTACAAACTTGGCATTATATTAAATGTCCTTTGACCAGTAGCTGGCCACTTGGGGTGCTTCCGGCATTGCTATAAGAAGGTCCTCCATTGTGCATGTTGTGGTACAGAGACGGCCGTGGCTGAGTCCATGAGTTAAAAGATAACAAAAGTTTATTTAAACATCAAATGGGTGTTGGAATAACAAAAAGTAGCCTATCTTCGGCTGTACAAAAACCCCAATAATCCCAGGAAACCCCAAAACCAAAAATGCTGAGAAGAAAAAAACTCAAAAACAAACAGCAGACGTCCTTCAGCGCCGTTCAGTCAAAGGGATGTCCATAAGGCGTAGTCCAACATCAATCCAGGGGTCATAGGACAGGAAAAAAAACATACAGGAAAGGAGGAGACGTTCCAGAGTCGACAGGAGCTAAGTATACAGAAAACACATAATTCACAGCCCCCCATAAAACACAACATCTTCCTCCCTCCATGTAATACTATACCAAACACTCTGTAGCAGGAAACTCACAGCAGTCACAGTGAAGGTCAAGAGGTACACGGCAGCAGCTAAACACAAAAAGCAGACATGAATCCCAAAACCCCCACCTTTTCCCAATATCAGCTAGAGCTGCCATAGCAGCTCTCCCAAGGAACAAAGTGGATAAAGAACCCAATAACTCACGAGTAATCTGGAAACCAGGAACCAAGACACAGGAACACAGGATACATGAACCAGAATAACATCTCCTTGACCACCGTGAGGGTCAAGCCAAATACTCACTTCTTATACAACACTATCAATCAGAGTCATCAGAGAACCCGTCCTGCTCCAAAGCAGCAGCATTCCCATTCCCTGCAGCTGTTGTACCATGTCCAGATCTCCAAGCCAGCCACAACTCTTCTTGACTTAAAGGGCCCCACTCAGTTTCTGAATGAGAAGATGGCCAGTCCTGATCCATCTGGAACCCCAGAAATGTACTGTCCCCTGAGTCCGCATTGCATACATCTCTCACTTCCTGCACCAATGCTGAATCTAGGTCTGTATCACTTTCTTCTGACTGTAATTCTGCATTCCCTGGAAACCCTTCAAATGTATCAGACTCAGAAGGTTCCCTAAGTAGATGCTGAATCTTTCTCCTCTGTTCTCTGTCTGAGGCAAGGCTTGAGGCACTAGCCACTCTCTTTACCCCAGCTGTAGGAGCCTGATCATCCAGAGCCGTGCCCCAAACTGAGCTACTGCTTGATGTTACTGCCTCAGCACCTTCCTCCATGCTACTACCTGTAGTAACTGGAGGCTCATTTACAACAGTGCATATGGCAGGGCTCAGGCTGCATTGTAGTAAGTGGTCTGAACGGTTGTCGAGCAACCGGGCAAGTTGCTCATCTCCACACGATTGCTGGTGCCCTACCAAAACACAAATCCCTGGATCCTATAGAACAGGGCTGATTCCAACTGCATGTACATTGAAAACATTGGCTTTTAAAGGTTACAGAACTGTCAAAACAATTGGATCCGGCCCTGTGAGCCGGACCAGCTGATGGACAGCGGCAACCTATCAGCGCCCTTCTCCATCTGCCAGTCCAGCCGCCATTTTTAAATTTAAAAAATCGATTTTTTTAAAAAATGAGCGGCCAGGTAACGACCTGGGGCAGCAACTGGAAGTGGGTTGATGTGTCTCATCCATATGGGGCAGGGAGAAGGAGGAAGACAGCTAGCTCACTCCCCCCAAACATTTATTAGTTCCAAAGGCTAGTTTAGTTAGGAAAGCCGTTAAACTGCCTCAGAACTGATGAAGCGTGGGGCCAAGACAAGAGCTTAGCTTTACCATAACAAGATCTCCATCAGAAGCATGCAATATGAATATGGTGATCCATAAAGGTCTTGGAACAGGGCTCAGTCGCATTTCCTCTTGCCAAGTACAACAAACACTTTCAAGGCAGTCTTTTCTTAACTAACAAGGGCGAGATGGGGAAGGGAAGGGTTACAAGGAGTCAAAGGGAAAACTTTTGAAGCCACACTGTACGTACAGGACACAGGGGAGGGGGCGATCCCCAGAAATTAGCCCAAACACATACCCATGCAGCTGTTGCTCCCAGAGTAATGATCTTTAAAACAACCAACAAAATGCTGCTTTCCTTCTGGGAGTTATAGTTTCCTTAGATGTCCTTGAGAAGCAGCGGGCGTCACACCAGGCCTGTGGCTAAACAGCCAGGTAGAAACTGCTCAGAAAGGGGCAAATGAGGCTGCAGTACTAGAGAGAACTAGATCTTCCTTTGGCCTTGCCTTTCACCCACCCCCTCATCCTTTGGGCCAAACTCAAAAGCTGCGTTTTGAGCTGGGGCTTTAGGGAGGAGGGGTGGGGCCTGGGCAGAGGGGTAACGTGGGGCCTGTTGGGGAGATGGGAGGGGCCTGGGTTTCCTGGGAGGGCAGGGCCGTAGTGGTGTATGGGACCAGGTGAGGCAGAAAAGGGTCATCAGTGACCTCTTATCCGTTAGCCCTGGACCCGCCAGAAGTTGGACAGCACTGCTATAGAATTCAGCCATGACAGTTAAAGTGGTGTCAAACTGCATTAATTTTACATTATAAATACACACAGTTGGTGGACTTTTATGCTACCAACTCCATTCTCTCAAGTTTTCACCAAATGGGAAATCAAATACAGCAGCACCTGGAATGAAAAGTAATTTTAACACCTTGACTCCCAAGATTTCGTGTAAATCTCCCCCCCATACACACACACACACAAACACACACCCTGTTATTTTCTACTGCTTCATGGACAATGGCATCCAAGTGAAGAACCGACAAAGGTCAAACAAGGGTTTGCAAAATAGGTCAGTGCTCATGAGACACTGGAGGACATCCACAGGTTTGGGGAATGCAAAGTGATAAACTCGGCTGTGCAAAGTCCCAGTTGCAACTAAATGACATCTTGCCATTTGAACAGGCTTTGTAGTGCTAAGAGGTGGACAGGCTGCAGTTGTTTCTGATTATAGCACATATTGTGGCCTATAACCAAATCCAGACTAGAAAAATACTGTGGTGATGCCATCTTACTCAAATGATAAGGCTTGTTAATGGGAGAGAGCTAAGTTGACTTAATGCATAATAATACAGTCTGTTTACTCAGAAGTAGGCTTAATTTTACTCCCAGGAAAATATGCATAATACTACTAGTTGAATGACCCTTCAGCTACATTTGCTATCACTGGTTGTTATTTGATTATTATTTAAATGCTGTAAACTACTTTGAATTTACAGGCTATACATTTAAATAACTGCTTTGGGGGAAGAAAAATCTTTTGAGTTGCTGCTTACTTAACTGCATTTCCTATTCATACCTCTGGAACACCCCTCATTGTATCAGATGCTTAGCAAAATCTCACCTACTTTCCAGAGACTGTTTGATGAATAGAAGTGAAAAAAACAGCTTGTTTTTAAAAAGAAAAAACAGGATAGGATAGCTTTAAAATGTGAAGAAAGAGACAAGAGGAAGGCAGGATTGATGTCTCTTAAAGGGAATTACATTTCAATTTAATATATGTCCCCAACATAAATGTAAACATATGCAAATACAAAATTAATTACCAAATATTTTGAATGCCATCCATGCTGCTATTAACATTCAAAAGGTTTAGCTGTATTGCTAAAGCTCTGCTGCTGAACATGACAACTGAGGCATGGTTGAGGGTGATCTAGGGTATATCTGCACTATAGAA
This sequence comes from Anolis apletophallus, assembly GCA_030556195.1. Lineage (NCBI taxonomy): Eukaryota > Metazoa > Chordata > Lepidosauria > Squamata > Anolidae > Anolis > Anolis apletophallus. Next base: position 125,361,280 of record JARBWK010000001.1, on the reverse strand, counting down.
TTAATGCAGTTTAACACCAATTGTATTGTCGAAATTTTTCATGGCTAAAATCACTGGGTTTCTGTTATTTTTGGGCTGTATAGCCATTTTCCAGAAGCATTCTCTCTTGACTTTTGGCCTGCATTTATAGCATCCTCAGAGGTTGTGAGGTCTGCTGGAAACTAGGCAAGTGTAGTTTATATATATGTGGAATTGCCCTGATTGTTTCTTGTCTGCAATTCCCCTGTTTTTGAGTGTTGTTCTTTATGTCACTGTTTTGATTTTAGAGGCCCGGTAATCACTTCCCGAAAAGGATTTCCCCCTGCAGTAAGCAGCCAGACCTTGAAGCTGCAAGGCCATTATATGCTATCAAGGTGGCCAATTGCAACATTCACACCTACCTCAAACAGACATGAGTTATTTCTCCCTCTCTGACATTCCACAGATATATAAATCCCATTTGACTAGTTCCCAACAGACCTCACAACCTCTGAGGATGCCTGCCATAGATGCAGGCTAAACGTCAGTTCAGAATACTTCTGGAACATGGGCACACAGCCCAGAAAACTCACCGCAACCCACCACTTTAACTGCTGTGAGTCAATGCTATGGAATCCTGAGAGTTGTTGTTTGGTGAGTTGTATATTATTTTTTAAAAATGAGAATAATGGATTAAATATTCTCCTCACAATAGTAGAAGATCAAACACAGGTGTTTAGAACGCAACAGCCATCGGACACAAAAGAAATAATATGCTCGGTTGACTCTTTTATTTCCAATGCACAATTCAAAGCATAAACATGTGGGGAGAGAGATGTCTAAAATGTATCATCCTTACTTTATAATATTCCAAATAGTAATTAGAAATCGGCCCTTGAGTTACTTGCAGCTATGGAGGGTTGTTTTTAAAAACATATTACAAAGAACAGAGAAGAGAACATTTTTCCCATTGGAAATAAAATGTTTTGAAACACACTTTTTGTATAAAGGAGTAACTTTTCTCTGTGTTGATTCTCACCCCACCCCCACCCCACACACCAGTGTTTTAAAACACAGTTGTACAAATTCAGAAATGTATTTTCCTAAAACTGGAAGATTTCCCAAAATACTTACAGCAATGGGTGTCCCCAATGTGCATTGTTTATCTGTCTCCAAGTGGCCAACTATTGGTCAGGGGACATTTAGTATAATGCCAAGTTTTTAAACTTTGTGTTTTTAAATACATTACAACTCTACCTCTGGTTTGCTTCTGATATGATAAATAAATATCTGCCTCCATGTGCTATGTGAGAGCTAGCATGGTGTAGTTGTTTCTGCATTGGACCAGGATACTGAGAGATCAGGGTTGAAATCCCATCTCAGCCATGGAGACCTACATGGTAACACTGAGGAAGTCACACTCTCTCAGCCTTAGAGGAAGGCAAGGGAAATCCCCATTCAAACAAATCGGTCAAGGAGACCCCATGATAGGTTGACCTTGTTGTTGTTGTTTGCCTTCAAGTCATTTCAGACTTATGGTGACCTTAAAGTGATTAATAGCAGCCATAAACCAGAAATCACTTGAAAGTACACAACAATGCATTTTTGTTTAATACCTTCCTTTTAAAGTAAGAGGACTGGGAGAACTAAAATGATATGAATGAGGGATATCCTCTTTCTCTCTAAACACCTTCTTATTGCAATCTTAAGAGAAGAATGGGTATGCATGTGCACAAATACAAATGAGCAAATGTAGCTGGATTGAAATAAATCACAGTTGGGGAAAGGCAGTAACTTCATCAGTATCAGCTGCCGGTATTACAGATCATAATACCTAGAAATGTATTATTTTTAATATGACTTATTTCAGTGATATAGGAGAATTAATAAGGTAGTTTTCTATTGGCATGCTTGCTGATATTTGGGGACTAACAAATTCATTGTCAATTGACAGTTGTGCAGGGATTCTAAGGAAGGAATTGTTTTGCTCTGTGGCATGGTGTGTGTGTGAAAGCGTACTATGAGTTAGGCCTTATGTTCCAATGATGTAGAGCAGTGTTTCCCAACCAGTGTGCCGTGGCACACTAGTGTGCCGTGAGCAATCATCAGGTGTGCCGTGGGAAATTGGAACCTCCAATACCCTTTCTTCCCCCTCCTGCCAAACACCTTTTCTTCTCCACTCGGGCTCCCTTCTTCCCAGCCTCGCTCTGCTCGCTTTGCCTCGCTCTGCTCATGCTGCCACTTCTGCTGCCATTTTGAGGGGGCAGCGTGAGCGTGTTAAGGAGGGGAGGGGGGGGGAGGGAGGAAGACTTGACCCTTGTGGGTGCTACTGCGCAGACTCGCCCCACGAGTCAAAGCAAGCAGAGTGAGGCTGGGAAGAAGGGAGCCCGAGTGGAGAAAAAAAAGTAAGTGTTCAGCAAGAGGGGGAAGAAAGGGTGCGAAGGGGAAGGGGGAGGAAGAAATCTCTGTCGAAAGCTGGCATGGGCAAACTTGGACCTTCCAGGTGTTTTGAACTCCAACTCCAACCATTCCTAGCAGCCTCAGGCCCTTTTCCTTTCCCCCCCTCAGCCACTTAAGCAGGAAAGGCTGTTAGGAATGGTGGGAGTTGAAGTCCAAAGCACCCAGAGGGCTGAAGTTTTCCCATGCCTATTTTAGAGTTCTTAAAGTGGTGAGCCTCCTTCCAACATTGTGATTCTGGATAGAAAACAAACAACAACATAACATTGCTTGAGTCCACAGTGCTGTTTGGGTGTAGGTGAACTACAACTTCCAAACTCAAGGTCAGTTCCCAAGCAAACCCTTTCAGTACTTTCTGTTGGTAATGAGAGTTCAATATGCCAAGTTTGGTTCAATTCCATTGTTGCAAGACTTCAGGATGCTCTTGAATATAAATCCCAGAAACTGTAACTCCCAAATGTCAAGGTCTATTTTCCCCAAACTCCATCTGTGTTCACATTTGGGCATATTGAGTATTCATGCCAAGTTTGGTCCTGATTCAACATTGTTTGAGTCCACAGTGCTCTCTGGATATAGGTGAACTACAACTCCAAAACTCAAGGTCAATGCCCACCAAACTCTTATAGTATTTTCTCTTGATTATGGGAGTTCTGTGTGGGAAGTTTGATTCCATTCCATCATTGGTGGAGTTCAGAATGCTCTTTGATTGCGGGTGAACTATAACTCCCAGCAACTACAACTCCCAAATGACAAAATCAATTTTTGACTGATGGCCCCTCCTTGGGTTAGTATTAGTATGTTTTGTGGCCAAATTTGGCAGCAATTTGTCCAGTGGTTTTTGAGTTATGTTAATCCCACAAATGAACATTATATATATACACACACACACACACACACACACATATACAGTATAGGGTGTATATATATATATATATATATATATATAGAGAGAGAGAGAGAGAGAGAGAGAGAGAGAGCACAACAGCGCAGGCAGAAAAGCAAACAACACAGGGAAGCATGTCTGTGTAGGAGAATGAACATTAGGAAGAAGTTCTTGACTGTGAGAGCTGTTCAGCAGTGGAACTCTCTGCCTCAGAGTGTGCTTCCATCTGGCTGCTCTCTCTGTTCCTTGAAACAGGCTCAGGTTTCACACTGAGTGTATAAATACATTAAAACATATTAACTATATGTATTACTGTGTTAGAGTGTCATTTTGGGCCATTTTGGTTGGTGGTGTGCCCCAGGATTTTGTAAATGTAAAAAATGTGCCACGGCTCAAGGTTGAAAAACACTGATGAAGAGGAACACATGCCATCCATTTTATTGTCCTCTACCCTAGAATTTAACAATGGAAGAACCTCCATGATATTCTGAGCCCATGGATATTGCATCATTTCCCAGACTGCCAGCCCGCATAGCTACTTGAGTGCGCAGGTATGAAGTGTAATTAGTCCACTTTAATCTTCTGTTAATTTAAAGTCTGCCTTAAAGTCCTGCCTTTGCTGATTGTTAATATATGTTATTAGTCCTTTAAAAGAAACCAAGTGGATCTCTGGGGAAAGAGAAGGAAAATGTCACCTCCAGGGCAGTGATTATCCTGCCTTCTTTGCTGCCTGTGGGTTGGAGGAATTCAAAGGCCTAATAGGTCTGCTCTCCCTTGAGTATGCAACAGAGATAGGTGGGCTGAGAGATGCTTCTTTTTAGCTAGGGCAAGCCCATGGAAAATGTAACTGAATAGCGGAGTTTAAATCTTGCTGGGCACTACACGATAAAGGTAAATATTGGCAAAATGGAACCTGGAGAATGGCAAATTTATTTGTTTACGTATTTATTTGCTTCTATACCGCCCCTCTCAGCCCGAAGGCGACTCGAGGTGGTGTACAATGGCATGAACTGCCCAAGATAAACACATCAACAGTTATCAACACAATCACATCATATACAAATTAACACTTAACGTTAAAAACACAATATCAGCGTCTCATTATTTAATCGATTTCCATTTGCGGCAGCGTCGTTCCTTAGGTCTCAATTTAATAATCATACTACATCTGCAAATGCCCGGTCAAACAGCCAGGTCTTGGCCTTCTTGTGAAATGTCAGGAGGGAGGGGGCTGATCTGATGTCACTAGGAAGGGTGTTCCAAAGCCGAGGAGCCACCACTGAAAAGGCCCTGTCTCTCGTCCCCACCAATTGCACTTGCGAAGCAGGTGGGACCGAGAGCAGGGCAAACCAAGAGGGCAAACCAAGAGGGCAAAGAGGGCAAACCAAGTCCTGTAAGGAAGAGTTGTAGGATGTGGATATGTTTAGACTGGAGAAGAGACCATTTGGAGGTGAAATGAAAGCCACCTTCAAGAGTCTGAGGGTCTGTCATGAAGCAGATGGACTAAGCTTGTTTTTAGTTGCCCCAGATGATTGGATCTGAACCAGTCCTGACAATAAGAGCTGCTTACCAGTGGAAGAGCCTACCTCAGACAGTGACAGACTCATCTGCATTGGAGGTTTTTAAGCAGGGGCTGGATGCCTACCTCTTGATGGTTCTTCTGCTGTTTCTCTTCAGCATCAGCCCTTCCTAATGCCACGACCCCTTAATACAGTTCCTTATGTTGTGGTGACCCCTAACCATAAAAGTATTTTCATTGCTACTTCCTAACTGTAATTTTTCTACTGTTTTGAATTGTAATGTAAATATCTGATATGTATGATATATATTTTTTATCATTGGTCACCAAAAAATGAACCCACCAAGGTGTTTTCCAGTAACTTGGACCCATTATGAAATCCTGGGTGACATTAAAACCCATGATGATTTATGTTTTTATTGGTTTTGTATGGTTTTTATATTATATGCTAAATGTTTTTAATTATATTCTATGTCTGTTGGGGGCATCAAATTGTTGCTGACTGTAAACCGTCTTGAGTCGCCTTTGGGCTGAGAAAGGCAGTATAAATACCGTAAATAATAATAATAGGACAAAATTTGGCACAAATACGCAATACGCCCAAATTTGAACGTTGGTAAGGTTGGGGTTTGGGTTGTTTTTGTCATTTGGGAGTTGTAGTTGCTGGAATTTATAGTAAACCTACAATCAGAGAGTTTTCAGAACTCAACCAATGACGGAATTGGACCAAACTTGAATCAGTTCTGAGTTTTATTTTTTAAAAATTGGGGGCATGTTGGATAGACTTTTTACATTTCAGACTAAAATCCAGAGTGAATTGACCACATCAACAACACAGAAACCACCAAACTCCTTTACTATACAAGTAGATCAGGACTGGCCATTGAATTCTTGCACTAACTTAATATGGATTGTGCCATCAACATCCCAGGTTGCTTAATTCTTTTACCTCTGAGAAAATAAATCAGACAAGGAGGGAGAAAGAGGGGGGAGAGATAGACAATATAGTATTTCAACACACATGAAAGAAAGGTGGGTCAAGCCCTAAGGACTTGGTATTAAATATGTGTTCCAGTTCTTAAAATACATCAATGGCACAGTTCCTGAAATACGGATGTTTGTGTAAAAACAAGGTGGTGGTTTTTCTTCAACAGCCATTTTCTCATTCATAGATTACTTTGATGTTGTTCTGTCTGCCAATTCTTTCTTCTTGCCAAATAAGAGAAGTGGAAGAATCCTGTCCTTCCTTACAACTAGCCCCACCCTACCCTCAGGTGTGCAGCTATAATCCATCATCTTTGGTCAAGGTGCTACACAGGTTTTTGCAATGGTATAACATGCTAAAACCTGTTTAGCAGAGGAGTGAGATCAGTGTAGGTACCACGGGCAACTATTTTTCTTTCAAATTAGGGCTCAAAAAAACAGCCTCAAAGTATTGAGAGTTTCCATTTCATTTTTGTTTTGATTGTACTTTATACAAGTGGTTTGCATCTAACCCCCCCCCCCCCCGAACGATATAAGGGCCCTCTCCTCATGCATATTTCAGAAATTGATTTTCATCAATTTCCATAGAGCTTTTTTTTAACAAAATGAGAAGTTATAGTTAAAGTGCTAAAGCATTTCATTTTGATAATATAAAGTATTCAAAAATTGGGGCTGATTACTGTTAACAGGCGTGAGTTCATGTGAACACAACTTCTCATCCAGGCAACATCAGCCTGCAATGTCAATGGTCTGTGGAACTAGAAACCACAAGTGAAACTCTCCATAATGTCCATGGATGGAATTATTTCTCACCTTGGGTCACCGAGTGCTTCTTCACCACGTTATATGGAGCATGAGTGTACATGTATACATAAAACTTTTCTATGGAATCCACGGAGCCCCCGGTGGTGCAGTGGGTTAAACCGCTGAGCTGCTGAACTTGCTGACCAAAAGATTGGTGGTTCAACTCCGGAGAGCGGCGTGAGATCCCCTATTAGCTGAGCTTCTGCCAACCTAGTAGTTTGAAAATATGTAAATGTGGGTAGATCAATAGGTACTACTCTAGTGGGAAGGTAATGGCACTTCATGCAGTCATACTGGCCATATGACCTTGGAAGTGTCTACGGGCAACTCTGGCTCTTCAGCTTAGAAATGGAGATGAGCACCAACCCCAGAGCTGGACATGACTGGACTTAATGTTAGAGGAAAACCTTTACCTTTGGAATTTACACCTTTTCTTTTCAGAAGCTCCAGGCCTGAGTTGTGGTATCGGAGTGAAGTTCCAATCATTACCGAAACCTGGAACTCCAAAATCTGCTACCAGGGGAGGTCTGATCAGATGGCCACAGAGAGTCCCGCTGACTGATTACCTTTCCCCCATATACACCGTTACATAAGCACTCAGAGGGGAGAGGCAGGGATAATGTAATTACTTCCCTGGGTGGCTTACACAATCACCCAGTGTGTGACCATCCTTCCTAGCCAACAGTGAACATCCCACCCAACATTGAATGAATCCCATGCCAACCAGAAAGGTCACCAAATCACCCAATACCCTGTCTCTCCCCAGGAACCCACCAAGGTGTTTCGACATCCATTGTTTTGTTAACTTGGACCCATTATAAAATCCTGGGTGACATTAAAACCCATCATCCCTGGACCTTGCCTGCTTTTCTTTCCTTAGGCACCCAACGGAGGTGGATAGAGGATATTTATTTATTTATTTTATTTATTATTTGGTTTTATATTCCGCCCCTCCCTGCAGGCTCGGGGCGGGTTACAACATATAAAACGGGCAGCATGCAACAGCCATGCAGCCCTACAATAAAACATTAAAACATTTAAAATTACATGTCACAACACAGTAAAGAGGAAGATACAGAAGTTGCCTTAGGTCTGGGACCCCAATAGGCAGGGCAGTTATGTCAGCATCAGCAGGCCGAGGGGCCTAATCAAAGGCTGATCTAAATAGGGCAGTTTTACAGGCCCTCCGAAAGGAAATCAGTTCTGAGATGGCTCGGGTTTCCTCTGGGAGGGAGTTCCAGAGCACCGGGGCTACCACGGAAAAAGCTCTTTGCCTAGTTGTAGACAGATGGCAGGAGCGGATTGATGGTATCAGAAGCAGATTTTGTTCTTCTGAACGGAGTGGTCTCGGGGAATATACGGGGCAAGGCGGTCCTTCAGATACGCAGGCCCTAGGCCGTGCAAGGCCTTAAAGGTTAACACCAACACCTTGAAGGCGATTCGGTACTCGATGGGGAGCCAGTGCAGTTGCCGGAGGATGGGAGTGATGTGCTCCCTCACTGGCGTTCCTGCCAGCAAGTGCGGCATTCATTCTGCACTAGCTTGAGTTTCCGGATTGTCGCCAAGGGAAGGCCAACGTAGAGGACGTTACAGTAGTCCAGCCTCGAGATGACCGTCGCTTGGATCACCGTGGCCAGGTCGTCCCTGGACAGGTAGGGGGCCAGTCACCTAGTCTGTCGTAGGTGGAAGAACGCCACCCTGCTGACCGAGGAGACCTGAGCCTCCATGGTCAGCAGGGGGTCGAGCTGAACACCCAGGCTCTTAACAAGGGATGACGGGCTTAGTCGCTCGCCATCCAGGGTAGGCAACCAGCACTCATCCAGCCCAGGTCGACCAGGCCACAAGATCTCCGTCTTCGACGGATTCACCTTCAGCCGGCTGGCGTGCAGCCAGCCAGTCACGGCTTCCAGGCATTGATGGAAACAATCGGGTACGGTGTCCGGCCTGCCGTCCATTCTCAGCAGAAGCTGGGTGTCATCCGCGTACTGATAACACTCCAGACCAAGGTCTGGAGTGTTACTGGTTGAGGGGGGTCGGGAGCAGGTTAGGGTTTTGCCCTCCCTTCTGCTCGAGATCCCCATGTACAACTGGGGGCCACTGTGTGATACAGAATGCTGGACCAGATGGGCTGAGGTCCGATTCAGCATGGCTCTTCTTATGTTCTTATGTTCTTAAGGTTGCGAACCAGCTGGATAATAAGGGAGAGAGGATGCCCCCCTGGGGGACCCCACAATTAAGTGGGAGCCTCCCGGAGACCTCCCCGCCCCCCTCCACACGTTGTCCCCGGTCCCGGAGGAAGGAGGCCACCCATTAAAGGGCAGTCCCCCTAACCCCAGACATGGCTAAACGGTGGGTCAACAGTGTGTGATCTACAGTGTCAAACGCTGCTGTCAGATCTAACAAGACAAGCAGGGCCGACCCACCCTGGTCCAGCTGGCGGCGAAGTTGGTCTGTAATGGCGACAAGCACGGTCTCCGTCCCATGCCCAATACGCAAGCCGGACTGGAAGGGATCAAGTCCAGCTGTGTCTTCTAAGAACCGCTGCAGCCAGGCATGTAGCCGGGGGGGGGGGCTAAGGGGGCTTCAGCCCCTCCCCCCAAAATTCTCAGGGTGGTCTGCGAAAAGGCCTTACTGGTACATTATTTAAACTGTTATGTTTATTCATATCATGATCTGATCACCATGCTCATTATATCCCACATTAATGGGGTTATTGGGATAACAATACAAAAGGTTTGCTAGGGTAGACCCTCTTCCACCCAGTCTCAGCCCCCCCCGAACCAAACTCAGCCCCCCCCCCTCGAATCAAAATCCTGGCTACTGCCCTGGCTGCAGCTGATCCGCTGCTGCCCTCTCAATTACCTTGCCTAAAAAAGGCAAGTTGGAAACAGGCCTGTAATTGGAGGGAGCCGAAAGATCTAAATTCGGCTTCTTCAGCAGCGGTCTTACCATTGCCTCTTTTAATCCCCCTGGGAAGACTCCTTGCTCAAGGGAGCTATTTATGATATTTCCCAGGGGGCCTCGTAGCCCCTCCCGGCAGGATCTAACCAGCCAGGAGGGACACGGGTCGAGGGAGCAAGTAGTTGGTCTAGCTGCAGCGAGTAACTTATCGACAGCTGCTGCGTCCAGCAGTTGGAAACGGGTGAAGGTGGGCCCGCCGAGTGGCGGCGGAGTCTCGAGTTCGTCAACTGTATCAAGAGTGGCAGGGATATCCCGGCGGAGAGTCAAAATCTTGTCAGCAAAATAGTTCTGAAAAGCCTCAGCTGTTGGAGCCAATCCCCTATCGTTTGGGACAGTCGGAATTGTTGTCAAAGATCGAATTATCTTAAATAATTGAGCTGGGCGTGAACTTGCTGACTCTATCAAGGAAGAATAGTACACTTTTTTCGCTTCCTTGATAGCTTGCTCGTAAACCTCTTTAAACTGTTTATAAGCTGATTTCGATGCTCCGTCACGGAGACTCCGCCACACGTCCTCTAGCTGTCTCTTCCTCCGTTTCATCGCCCGCAACTCCTCGGTATACCAAGGCGAGCGATTACTCCGGGGGATGAGAGAGCGCCTGGGGGCGATCTCGTCCAGGGCTGTGGAAAGACTAGTATTCCAGTATTCCACCTGCCCATCGACTGAGTCGCTGGGGGGTTCCCAATCCCTTAGAGCATTCAGGAACCTAGTGGGTTCCATAAGTCTCTTCGGGCGAACCAAAATGGGTTCGGCACCCTTACCGGGAGGAGAACCCATTTCCAGACGGACTTCCAGGATACTGTGATCCGACCATGGAACCTCTGTAATAGAGGTTGGGATCACGCAAATTCCAGCGGAGAAGATCAAATCCAGGGTGTGCCCGGCCTGGTGCGTGGGACCGGTCTTACAGAGTGAGAGTCCTAGTGCCTCCATGGTAGACACTAGGTCCATGGCCACTGTCGAGGTGGTGTCAGCGTGGACATTGAAGTCCCCCAAGACAATAAGCTTAGGGAACCTCAATGCCCACTCCGCAACCACCTCCAGCAGCTTAGGTAGACTCCCCGCTGGTGCGTTGGGTGCACGGTACACCAGCAGGAAGGCCACACTCTCACTAAGGTCCCACACCAGGCCAGCACACTCTATTCCAGGGATGTTCTCCGTCGGAATCGTCCTGGAATTAAAATTGTCTCGAGTGAGGATGGCAACCCCCCCCCCCCCCGATACAGCCACAAGCTTCAAACTGAGCAATGACCATTTATTCAAATCCCTGCCAGACCAGGGAACCAACCCACTGCAGCATCAGATGGTGCATCTGCAATTGGAACTTGCACCAGTCACTGGCTGGAGCAGTAAATGTCCATTATTTGAATTGCTGTCAAGTGTCAATAAATGTCTTTTTCCATTGCTTTGTGTCTGATCTGAGAGTGCTTTCTCTTCAACATCCACGTTTGGTAGAAGTAAATAAATCTCTGTGCCTTGCCTTCATCCTGCTTGTGTCTGATTTGATCCTTAAGAGCCTAGGCACACCAGAACCCCAAACCTGCATCCTGCAGAGCTGAAAGTACATGACACAATGAGCACTAATTCAAATTAAATCTTAGTTCTACTATCTAGGGGCAAATCCTGGGTTGAAGGGATCTAGGTCATATCCCCTTGAGTTGACCCCTTTTATTGGAGTCAGCCCTGAAGGATTTATTTGCTGATAATGGTGGACAGGAATCAGAGCTTAGGGAAAGAAATCACAACAGTTCCCAGAACTCACCAGCTACTATGGGCCCTGACAATGGGGAAGTTTGAAATGTGTAATTTCCAAATGTTTTTTTACACCCTAGCAAGAGAACTGAGATCTATACAGCATGGATCAGCAATCTTAATGTCCTTCCTATAATGCCCTTGGCATATATATCATTTATATGGTTCAAGAGTTGGATTCATACAGCTTTCCAGATGTTATTGGATTGTCACACCTAGCACTTTTTACCATTGACTATGCTGTCTGGGAGTAGTAATCCAGTAAATACCTGGAGTACCATATGCTACTCCTGCTCTAGGGCATGATAGGAAATTATGATGGCATTTGAAGAGATACTACATTTGCTGCCAGAATCCGTTTTTAAAGGATTTTAATTGTTAATTTTTAATATCATTGATGTTTAATTTTATTTTTATATTTTTGAATTTTAAATTGTATTGCAATAGTTTTAATATAAGCTGCTTTGAATATCCTTTGTGCAGATAAAAAGTGGGATGTAAATAATAATACAGTAGAGTCTCGCTTATCCAACCTTCGCTCATCCAATGACATTCTGTATTATCCAACACAGTCCGCCTCCTGCCCAGATTCACAGCTGTTTCAATACGTTGCGATGTTTTGGTGCTAAATTCGTAAATATAGTAATTACTACATAACGTTCCCTGTATTGAACTTTTTCTGTCAATTTGTTGTAAAACATGATGTTTTGGTGCTTAATTTGTAGAATCATAATGTAATTTGACATTTAATAAGTTTTTCCTGAATCCCTCCTTATTAGCCTACATTTTTGCTTATCCAACGTTCTGCTGGCCTGTTTATGTTGGATAAGCAAGATTCTACTGTAATAATTAATAATAATAATAATAATATAGAGTTGGTGGTACTGAACCTAACAATAAGGCTTACCTTGCCTTTTAAAAAAGTTAATTCTATAATTTTTCTACAACGTATGTTAATATTTAAGAAAGAGAGGACAGAAAATTAATATAAGGACCCTTGTTAAAAAAAATGTGAGGACAGAGCAAAAATCCATCCCTTCATAGAAAAGAAGCAACTGCTCCAGTTATGCTTGAAATTCCAGATTCTTTGGAGTTGGCTTTTGAGAGCTAAAGTGAATAAATATGCCCCAAAGTGATGCTGGGAGGTTGTAATTATTTTAATTAGAAAAGGTGGCCTTAGAGAGTCCCTGGGATTCAGTCTATTTTATGAAAATACAAGTGGGGAGGAGTGCCAACAGGAGATCTACCTCGTAATGAATGTGAACTGATTACAAATCTTCTCCCGACAACTGTCCTTTTGTCTCAAACGGCTTAATAGGGTTTTTGTGCCTGCACCCATGTGTGTGTTTTTAAAGGGGCAATATAAAAAAGGCACGGCAGTTTAGGAAATAAAGGTGGGTTTGGAATTTTAATTTGTAACACTCGTCCTGGGGAAAAAGAACAACTTCATTTGTGTTTGGTCTGGATGAACCCAATAGCTGGAGTTTAGGATTCATGTCCAGACCAGTCCTCTCAGCCAACAATTGATTTCATTCCCAGGGCAGATATTTTTCACTCTAGGCATTCATCTTGTTGGCAGGTAGATGTCCAATAACTATGGAGCCCTTCCTCCCCCAAACTCAAATTTTAGAGATGCTCCCCCACCTTTAGTGAGATGAGTCTCTCCCAGAGAAGCCTTTCTGAGGTCAGCAGGAGCAATGGGAGGTTTTCACAAAGGTTGAAGACTCCCAGCTGGAGATATGGGGCAGAGGACGGGGGAGGAACAGGGGGCGGTGGTTCTGCTGAGCTTGGTTTCTGGTGGGAAAAGGGCTTCAGGATTTTGGTTGGGGGGCTGAGTTTGGTTCGGGGGGCTGAGACTGGGTGGAAGAGGGTCTATCCTAGCAAACCTTTTGTATTGTTATCCCAATAACCCCATTAATGTGGGATATAATGAGCATGGTGATCAGATCATGATATGAATAAACATAACAGTTTAAATAATGTACCAGTAAGGCCTTTTTTGCGGACCACCCTGAGAATTTCAGGGGGGCTGAAGCCCCTTAGCCCCCCCTGGCTACATGCCTGGGACTGAGGGTTGGATGAAAAATCCCCCCCCTCCCCTGCAGTTGGTATGAAGCTATCTTTTTGTGAGGGGGGAGGGGGATAGATTAAAAGTTGCCTGTTGACTTATGGTGACCCCATGATTTCCATAGAGCTTACATAGGCAAGAAAGACTCAGATATGGTTTTGCTAGTTTCCTCTTCTGAAATGTATACTGCAACATCATGTATTTGGTGGCAGTCCCCCATCCAGCTGATCCTACTAAGCTTCCAAGAACATGCGTGATTGGATGCCTTTAGAACAGTGGTTCTCAACCTTCCTATTGCTGCAACTCCTTATTACAGTTCCTCATGTTGTGATGACCCCCACCCATAAAATTATTGTCAGTGCTACTTCATAACAGTAATTTTGCTACTGTTACAAATCGTAATGTAAATATCTGATATGCAGGACATATTTAAATTCACTGGACCAAATTTGGCACAAATACCCAATACACCCAAATATGACTACTGGTGGGGTGTTTTGGGGTGTGTGTGTGATGACATAATTAATCTACAATCAAAGAGCGTTCTGAACTCCACCAATGATGGAATTGAATCAAATGTGGCATACAGAACTCCCATGACCCACATAAAATACTGGAAGGGTTTGGTGGGCATTGACCTTGAGTTTTGGAGTTATAGTTCACAAACATCCAGAGAGCACTGTGGACTGAAACAATGATGGATCTGGACCAAATTTTGCACAAATACTCAATATGCTCAAATGTGAACACTAGTGGAGTTTGGGAAAAATAGAGCTTGACATTGGGAGTTGTATTTGCTTAGATTTATAGTTCACCTACAATCAAATACTATTCGGAACCCCACCAAAGATAGAATTGGGCCAAAATTTCCACACAAAAACACCCATGACCAACAGAAAATACGGTGTTTTCTGATTGTCATTGGCAACCCCTTTGGCACACCCTCGTGACCACCTCCCCAGGGCTCCTGACTCCCAGTTTGAAAAACACTGCATTAGGATTTTAAGGATTACCACAAATAAGATGTCCCATTTTCAAATGGCATGGGCTGTGGAACTGGGAGATGGCAATGAAGCTAAAGGTCTCCCATAACTAGGCAAAATTGAATAATCAGGAGTTATGAATCAAAAGTGTAGTGAAAGAACGAGCCCTGTGAGGAATAATAAAGGCTGCCTGCAATCCGTTCTGACACATTTACTTGCAAGAAAGCTTTGTGGAACACATGGAAGCAGGGCCGTAGCCAGGATTTTGATTCGGGGGAGGGGGGGGCTGAGACTGGGTGGAAGAGGGTCTACCCTAGCAAACCTTTTGTATTGTTATCCCAATAACCTCATTAATGTGGGATATAATGAGCATGGTGATCAGATCATGATATGAATAAAAATAACAGTTTAAATAATGTACCAGTAAGGCCTTTTCGCGGACCACCCTGAGAATTTCAGGGGGAGGGGCTGGAGCCCCCTTAGCCCCCCCCTGGCTACATGCCTGCATGGAAGGCACTTCTAAGTATGTACATATTGTGCTTGTATTTATGTATCCTCATATTTAAGTATGCTTAAATGATAATGGAGGGGAAAACCTATTTATTCTCCTCCTGCAAGGACATATAAGGAGGCAAAATTTATAGCAATCCGCTTGACAGTGCTGAACCCTCAAATTTGAAAACAGTTTAAGGATCACTGTCTTTTAATGAACTGTGTAAGCTTTTGTTTTCCCCGATAGCCATGAGTTTCAGAAATCTTCATGGCTATGGTGTGATGTGAAATTGAGCTTGCTTTCTGGAAACCTGCAGATTTTATGGACTGTGAATCCCGCAATTCCCCCAGAGATATGGGAGTTGTGGTTCAAAAAGGTAACGTTCCCAATAACCTTATTTCCAGGGTGCTTTTTTTTCCCTAAAGAGGAGAACAACTAGATTGGCAAAAATGGTTTTCGTTAAGACTCTTCCCCTCTTCCAATTTTAGTTAAAATAATAATAATATAAGAACTACTACTTGCTGGGATCAGACCAAAGGTGTAACTCATCTCACATTCCGATTCTGTCAGTATCCAATGAGATCACTCTATCAAGCCCTGAATACAGTAGTTCTCTCCTGCTGCTCATCTCCACTTATTGGTATTCAATTGCTTAATGTGATGGAGAAGAGCATACCACAGATTACAATGCAGTCTGAGCCCTGTCACGTGCACAATGGAGGACCTTCTTATAGCAATGCCAGAGGCACTCCAAGTGGCCAGCTACTGGTCAAAAAACTTAATGACAAGTTTTCAAAATTTTGGTTTTTTAAATTTAAAAAAACCCACACACACATTACAACTGTGCCCTTGGTTCACTCCTGATACGATAAATAAATGTCTCCAAAGATGGAGTCATCTTTGTTTAGTCATTACAACTAATTGAAATTTAGACACCCATGCTACTTTTCTCCCATACTTGTGAATGTGTCTAATACATAGTCACCATCACTACATCTCAAGGAAGCAGAATCCATAAACTAATATATTCTGAGAGTCCATTTCATTGGATGAGCCAGGTGTTTTGGACTTCACCTGCCAGAAATCTCAGCCATTTTTCCAGCTGTTAGGAACCCGGCGGAGCACTGTTTGAGAAACTCTGCTCCAGAACTTCCCCATGGGTGTATCTATGTTTGATTCCACTTTAACTGCTATGGTGCCAGCCGATGAAATACTGGGATCCTGCTTTGGTGAGGTATATAGTGTTCTCTTTTAGATCCCATCTACACTACCATTGTAATGCAGATTGAACATATAATCCAGTTTTCTTTTTTCATGTCAGGAGCAACTTGAGAAACTGCAAGTCACTTCTGATGTGAGAAAATTGGCTTTCTGCAAGGATGTTGCCCAGGGGACACCTGGATGTTTGATGTTTTACCATCCTTATGGGAGGCTTCTCTTATGTCCCTGCATGAGGAGCTGGAGCTGACAGAGGGAGCTCAACATGTTCTCCCCAGATTCGAACCCCTGATCTGTTGGTCAGCAGTCCTGCCGGCACAAGGGTTTAACCCATTGTGCTACAGGGGGGGGGAGGGGACACTCTGGATTATAGGGGTCTATACTGATGATATAATGCAGTTCCATCTGCATTTTATGGTAGTGTAGATGGGGCCTTTTAGAGAGTTGACAGCTGCTCATGGTAGTGGACTAGTGCTCTCTTACGAGAATTATAAGTACTTCCTCAAACTACAAAACACAGGATTCCATGAAATAGGCAGTTAAGGTGCTATCAAACTGCTGTAAGTGTACAGTGTGAATTCATTTCATGTCACAATACAGGCAGCAGAATCTCTCTGGCTTGGATGATGGAGGGCAGATTGGTTTGGGTGGTACCTACTGTTGCTTCTCCTTCACACTATCCAGTGGGGGTGGTAAAGTTGCTTGTTTGAGCTACAATGCTTAGTGGCAAGTTGTTTCTGGACATCTTAAATAAAAAAAGGTGACTTTTTCAATCTCTAGATAATGCATGCTGTATTTTGAGCCTAGGTACTGCAAAATTTCCACACACCCTGCCCACCTTTTGCCTCTTGTGCATGTGACTTTTTCACCACATTCCCTGATAAACAGCTTCTTCTTGGCTGGCTCTGATTAATAATGAGAGGAGAGCCCGTTGTGCACTCATCACAATCACTCAAGCTTCCTTCTGGGAAAGTTCAGCAATTAAGTTTCGGTAAGGATGCTTTTGAAATGTGCAAGGCATCAGAGAGCCAAAGGCAGGAGGAGGGGGATGGAGGAGTGGTGTGGTGAACCCAGGGTTAGGGTGGGGTGAGGCCAAACCCAATGGCATTCCACAAATTGGAACAGGCTGGAGCTCCTGGGAAGAGTAAAGAGGGAGCAACCCTATTGGACTAAAACAGATGTTGCTTCCTTCAGTCCCTCATCTTCTTTGTCCCCTCCTGGGTTATCCCAGGTATAGAAGAGTTCAGAAAACACTCTGCTTGCTAGATAAAAAGCCCAAGAGTAAGAAAGTGTGGAATAGATGTGTTTTATAGTGCCGGAACGACATGGATTAGATTGGTCTACACCCTTGAAGATCATAGAATCACAAAATCATAGAAGTGGAAGAGACCACAAGGTCCGTTCAGCCTGACCCCCTTGGCATACAGGAAGACACAATCATAGTAGGGAAAGACAGAAGGAAACAGTGAGTTGGATGTTCGGTGCATCCTCCTCTTCCTGGATTACCCATGATGCTCAGTAACCAACAAAAAGCAAAGAGTTTGATGCTTCCATTGTTTTTGCTTAGTACAATTGACCATATATATATATATATATATATTCATTAAAAAGACACATTAATAAGATAATCAAACAGAATATTACTCTAGCTTATCCTATAAGAGAAAGCCAGTTTAAATTATTGGTTTAAATATTGAACTACAACCTTGGAGACCAGAGGTCGATTCCCCTCTCAGCCATGGAAAGGCACTAGGTGACCTTGAGTGTGTTGTACACTTTCAGTCCTAGAAAAACGCATGGTAAGTTTGCCTAAGATACAACAAGTCCTACAAGCTCAATGGACTTTTAAAAAGTGCAGCAAAACTACCACAGCTCTTTTATGATCTACTCCTATCAGAAAAAGAAGAAACACTAAAAGAAATTGAAACTGAGCAATTTAAATCAGTTGTGGATAGTGAGATCCAGACCGCAGAAAGCGAAACCCAATTCACAGATACTGAGATCCGTTAGGCGGATAACGAATACCGACAGCGAGCTGCCTGTGCATCCATGGCTGGCAAGACTTAAGAAGCTATAACCTAATGCCCCCCAATCAAGAAGTCTCACCAGTTTATTCATTTCATGCCAAAAGCATTGCACCCAAAGTAACTGACATAGGCAATGGAATGACTAGAACAGGGGTTCTGAAACTTTTTAAGCAGAGGGCCAGGTCACAGTCCCTCAAACTGTTGGAGGGCCGGATTATAATTTGCATATATTGTATTTGTAGTGCAAAAAACACTTAACATAATAATTAAAATGAAGGACAATTTTAACAAATATAAACTTATTAGTATTTCAATGGGAAGTGTGGGCCTGCTTTTGGCTGGTGAGATAGGATTGTTATTGTTGTCATTTCAGAGTTAGGTTGACACTGAGGGAGGACCGGGTAAATGACCTTGGAGGGCCGTATCTGGCCCACTGGCCTTAGTTTGAGGACCTGTGGACTAGACGATGTAATTGGACAATGTTTTAACAAGGAGATGCTAATGATGCTTTTTTATTGTTCTACTGTGGCTTTTATACTGTTTTAATGGTTTAATTTGTATTTTGATATGTGTACTGAATTGTTGTAAACCGCCTTGAGTCGCTGATAGGCTGAGAAGGGCGGTATACAAATACAGCAAATAAATAAATAAATAACTGATAAAATGAAGGGATCATACTACTTCTGATTCTGTTCAGGGACTTCCAAATTGCCTATTCTTGGCTTGCCCCTGGAGGAAGAGTCTCAGAGGGGGGGGGGGTCCAGTTGGAATTGCCTGATTTTGCTGCCCACGGGTATTCTTGCTGCTGCTGGAGGAACATTTGGAGGAGTGGTGGTTCTCATGAAACTTTTCCTTCATTTAAGTCTACTGGTAGGAGGCTGATAGCCATACAGTGGGTGGCTTTCACAGTATTCAACCTTTCTCTCGCAATTGGCAGCAACTTCCCATTGCACATCAGGGGAGCAATGCCAGCTAGCTTATATAGAGTCTATACCAGTTGAAGGAGAAGCCACTGAGGTAATTTATTCAATCCAGCTGGAAAGGATGACAGCTCGCAGTAAGCCACAAAAGGAAGCCGACATGTTTGACAAGAATAAAACAGACATTTTCATACAGTGAGGTCTTTTGTTTTTTCCCGCTCACATCCAGCTGGGGCCAGTTTCACATTGATTGGTGGAGCTGGTCTCTGATGACACACCAGCTGGGAGAATTCCCTCTCTGAGGTGGGACTGCAGTGCACACCAGCCAATCAGAGAGTGTTCCTCACTTCCCATGCAGATTTCTGCTCTCCAATGGCTGATGGGGCAGGAGGACAAAAGAACATTTCATGAATGGATTACGGAGACAAACAAAGAGGGGTCATTTGGTCCCATGAGTTTTATTGTCCGCATAATTATTTCCTGAGTCCTCAGCAAATGAGTCTAATGCTTCTGACGACATTTTCCATTGTATTCCACTGCAGTATATTGTTCAAGATGAAGATATTGTGGGAAAAGGAGAAATGGCTCTCTGGAAAACAGGGCAAGATCTCCTGGTATCAAGGAAGAAGTACCAGATGATTAATGTTCCTTTCTTTTGTCCATGTGGCTGTATAAAGGAAGGGCGGCCCAACTATGGGTCCTGTTCTCCCTTGGACAGCCGGTTTTATGGAAATTAATAGAGACTGATTGATTCCAGAAATGATGGGTGCTTGGGATCATGGTAGTTAGGTGATGACCAGGAAAACTGCTGGAAAGGATTTCAGGGTCAAGAGGTGCTGGTGAAATGTTACAGAAATCTTGATTCAGTGGCTTCATATCTCCAGAAATTTATACAATATATTAAAATAGTACGTTATACACATGCAAAAGGGGCCCATGGGTACCAGGGGCGGCCAGTCATGGAAGCAAGAGGTGACCTGAGGTTAGTTGGGGTGAAGGGAGGTTATATTCTGGGGGAAAGAAGGAAGGGAGCCCCACTCTGAGGGCTGTGGGAGCTGTGGGGCCAAGAGATTAGAAGGCCAGCTGCAAGGGGCAGAAGGAGAGAGGAAGACAAAGGAATAAAAAAAAGGATACAGAAAATCAAGTATGAGGGTAACACACCTAAGTGTGCATCTATTAGAGGGGTTACTTTGTAATAGAGGGGGAAATAAAGTATCCACAGTGCTGGTGGCTGCTGCAGGTCTACTCCGCTCCTTTGGTCATCCACGTGGCCAATTAGCTGGGCTCCAGGCTCCTGCTTTCCGCATGTCTTCCTGCTACGTACGGTTCCAGTAATTTGTCCTCGTTATTTTGATCCTGGGAGGAAGCGGGGTTGTAGTCGACCTCAAGATTGACTATACTAGAATAAATAACTTCAATGACATCACATGACTCCTCTTTATGGACAACATGGTTGGAAAGTGCTGATGAAATTTATGCCTACATGGTCATGAAATGCATTTCCAACCTGAGTCATCAAAATTGTTTCATGGTCAGAAAGAAAGTTAGACACATAACTGACAAGTGGATACTGATTTTTTGAAGGTTGGAAGATACTGGGAGCTATTGACAAAATAATTAACTTTTCTATCTTTTTATAGTGAAAGAATAGACTCAGTAATCATTGAACAGTGACTGTTAGAAAGACCTTGCATCACATGCCTTCCATAGAATTAGGTGCAAGCTAATGCAAAGCTAATTTCGTAATGTGAAAAAGATTTTCCTCACTCCCTGATACTCATGAAACCTTCTCCCCCATAGCAGCTACATAGGGAGAGATGGGGTTTGGGGTAATGGCAAAGAAAATTCCATACAGCACGCCTACACATATATATTTAATGACCCTAAATCATTAGGATGCCAATACAGAATGGCCTAAGCATAATATTTAGGGCTTGGGGAAGGTTGCCCAGTTGCAGAAAGTAGCATGGAGACCTCCAGGGTACCATGACATGAGCCTGGCGAACAGATCAGGCAGAGGGGATTGTGTGGCTCTTCTGCATGGCTCTGCAGTTTCTGAGGGACAAGATTACTACAGTCTTTGGGATGTGTCAGTCTTCAGCCTGCTGCACCACTGAATCCCACATAAATTGATATTCAGCCAGCACTATTCAGAGATAACTATACAGGGTTATCTCCACTAACTAACTTGTGCATATCACTCCTCATCCATCTCCATGACAACATCCCTATTTGGCATCTTTGAAATACATGAACACACACGCCTTCATAACACTAGAATGGTTTCTTTCCATGTGAGTACATTTCCACCAACCTAATTAATCCCAGAGCCATGGCTTCGTGAGAACAAAGTTTCAACAACACTGCAGATCCAACAATATTGGCTACTTCTCAAACAGATGTAATCCTAAGTGTAGGATACTAGGAAGCAAGTCCCTTTGAAATCACTGAGAAATCAGAAGGGGACTCCAAATATTAATGTTTAATATTAAACTATACAATTTTCACATTAGATGCTGACTTCCAGTTTAAGGGTATAATCTCCTTTCTGGAAAGAATACATATCGAATGATGAACTCTCCTTTGTTATTTGTTCTGGCTTGTATACCAAATATACTTGAGTTAACTTCAACAAAGAAGATGCTGGAAACTGCAGATGACATTTGTTGTTGTTTATTCATTCAGTCGCTTTGTGACCTCATGGACCAGCCAATGCCATAGCTCTCTCTCTCAGCCGTCACCACCCCCTGCTCCTTCAGAGTCAAGCCAGTCATTTCAAGGATACCATCCATTCATCCATCTTGCCCTTGGTCAGCCCCTCTTCCTTCCACTGTCTTCTCTAAGCTTTCCTGTCTTCGCATGATGTGGCCAAAGTACTTCATCTTTGCCTCTAATATCCTTCCCTCCAATGAGCAATCGAGCTTTATTTCCTGAAGTATGGACTGTTTGGATCTTCTTGCTGTCCAAGGCACTCTCAGAATTTTCCTCCAACACCACAGTTCAAAAGCATCTATCTTCCTTCACTCAGCCTTCCCTAAGGTCCAGCTCTCGTATCTATAGGTTACTACAGGAAATACCATTGCTTTAACTATGTGGATCTTCGTTACCAGTGTGATGTCTCTACTCTTCACTATTTTATCAAGATTAGTCATTCGACATTGAAGATCAGATCAAGGTTTTGTGGTTGTTAGGTTTGTTTGTTTTTGAATTTTTAATTAATATCTAATTAATTGCTTAAATGCTACCTACTGAATTCAAAGTGGAAAAGTAGTTTGCACTGAGCAAGAGGGAAAGGCGCCAGAGTTTGGACTTAAACTCAATACATCAGCACCGGGATTTCTCTGCTTAAAACCCTAACTTTGCATGTTCTTCCTTATTATTAATTATTGCTGTCTTGTTTCCTGGCCATTTTGACCAAACTTTGATGTGGCTCAGCCAGTTGTGTCCTGGTTCTCCCCTATTAAATGTTGGAGGATATGAGTTAATACTGTTCTAACCATACGTGAAATGTTTAACTCCTCTCCGTACCACTTTTTGCCCCTCCTTACCCATTTAAGTGTATGATGCAATAATGTTGAAATGACAGTCGAAACAACAACAGACAAAATTCTTTAATCAATATTTATTTATATTTTAAAGCTTTTTTGTCCTACTCTTCAGCTAAAGAAAGGTCCATGGGTTCATATAAGCAATAAGGCAGTGCATGTCCTCAAGCTAACAACTTACCAGGCTCATCACAAAAAGAAACAGGATTAGCAGGAAGAAGGAAAAGAGCAAACTACTACTATCTAAAGGAACCCCCGGTGGCGCATTGGGTTAAACTGCTGAGTTGCTGAGCTTGTTAACCAAAAGATTACAGGTTCGATTTCGGGGAGCGGTGTGAGCTTCTGCTGTCAGCCCCAGCTTCTGCCAACCTAGCAGTTCGAAAACATGCAAATGTGAGTAGATCAATAGGTACCGCTCCGGCAGGAAGGTAATGATGCTCCATGCAGTCATGCCGGCCACATGACTTTGGAGGTGTCTACGGACAACACTGGCTCTTTGGCTTAGAAATGGAGATGAGCATCACACCCCAGAGTCGGACACAACTGGATTTACTATCAAGGGGAAAATCTTTACCTACTACTATCTAACTGTTGTAAGTACAGAATCTGACAACTCTATGAGGACAATATCTTCCTTCCAACGTACTGGATACAAACAAATCTATTTGTAGGCAATTAAATAAATACAATATAAATAATTTTGACTAAAATTAAAAATCAATATTCTAAAAAAATATTGTGGAAAATAATATCTCAAACTAAAGTGGTTTCCTTTCCACTCTAGCCTTTATTGTTGTTGTGTGCTTTCAAGTTGTTTCTGACCTTAAGTCCAGAAAAGATTTCCCATTCCTTTCCTTTGAGGCTGAAAGAATGTGATAGGTCCACAGTGACCCGGTGGGTTTCATGGCCAAACAGGAATTAGAAATCTAGTCTCCAGAGTCATAATCCAACAATTAGACCACTACACCACATTGACCCGTTCTATGCTTCCAGCCTTCAGGCTCTGTTTACAGTTTTATTCAGTTCTCTTTTCTTCTTTGTTTTCCCCCCTTCAGCTTCATGTCTCTAGACCCATTTCTAACTTCATGTTTCTCTTTTTATGATAAGAGGTAATTCTGTGAGCCACTTTGTCTCTTCAACTGCCTCCCTAAAACCCCAGACAGACCTTTCTTCACTTACAAAACCATGATGTTCCCTCAAACAGTACATCCCTGGCCTTATTCCTTCTTTGGTGTTGTTAGCTGCAAGAGACCTCCAAGTCACTCTATCATCAACTGCTTTGCTCTGGTTTGCAGACTCAGGGCTGTGGCATCCTTCTACTGTCTCCCAAAGCATTATTCTACACTTCACCTTCCTTAAGATTATTTTTCTTTAATTTTCCACATCTTTTCTTCCCATTCTGGCTTCACTGTTCTCAGGTTTGCCTCAACCTAAACCCACCCAGACTGATAAATTCCCAGTTCGGCCCCCGCAAAAGCTGAATAGCAAACTACAGTAAGACTTGAACATCCAATGGTGTTTAGTTTCAGGACACCCCCCCACACACACACACATGGATATCAAAATTCACAGGTGCTCAAGCCCCATTATTTTATTTTTATTATTTTTATTTATTATTTCGATTTGTATACCGTCCTTTCCACATTGGCTCAGAACGGTTTACAGTACATCGAACTATAACAAAGAAGCATAATTATATACTTTGCAATCGCATAATAAAATGGCACCTCTTATATAAAATGGCAAATTCAATTTATTTTATTTTTTTTAGAAAACCTTTCCAAGCGTTTGAATTTATAGGTACATCATTCATGAAGGGTCAACTGCAGTTCAGGGAACAAGTAAAATTTCTTTCTAAGTGGGAATACTACTGGCATCTTTCTATAAACATCTTCTTGTCCACTTATTTATTTATTTAAAACATTTATATTCCGCCCTTCTCACCCCGAAAGGGACTCAGGGCGGAGCACAGCATATATATGGCAAAAATTCAATGCCGGGACAAGAATTCATATACGCAAAACATCAAAAACATTAATCTCAATAATTAAAATACACCATTTAAAACCATCTTGGTCATCTGCGTCTAATCTAATTACCCTGGTAACCTTCCTATTGCTGCTTTATTGCCCTGTCCCAAAAGCTTGGTCCCACGGCCAAGTTTTTACCATCCTTCTGATGGTAAAGGAGGGAGGGGGCCTATCTGATCTCACAAGGAAGGGAGTTCCATAGCCAGGGGGCAATCACCGAGAAGGCCCTGTCTCTCGTCCCAACCAATCGCACCTGTGATAATGGCGGGACAGAGAGCAGGGCTTCCCCAGAGGATCTTAATCTCCGCAATGGTTCATAGGGGGAGATGCGTTCGGACAGGTAAATTGGGCCGGGGCCATTTAGGTCTTTATAGGCCAAAGCAAGCACTTTGAATTGTGCCCGGTAGCAAACTGGCAGCCAGTGGAGCTGGCGTAACATGGGAGTTGTATGCTCCCTGTATGCTGCCCCAGTTATGAACCTGGCTGCCTCTTGGTGGGCTATTTAGCACAAGGAGTTTTAATATCAAGAATACATCTTAAGAGATAGCTGTTTCTATTAATGAGGTTTTTAAAAAAGGTTTGGGGTGAATGTTTTGTGGATACAATGGACTACTTGGTTGTTAAGTCAGAACAGGATACTTCGACACTAGCATAAAAATGGGTATGCAAAGTCCATTTGGCACTTATTTCAAGATTGCTTGCCATCTGAAGGACCTGTAAGCTTACTGCTTCTAGGAGAGTTGAAAGGATTTATCCTGCAAAGCAAAGCCGGGACTTCATTTCTCCCTTCCCATGTCCCCCAGCCCGCAAACACTCCCCCCCCCTCTCACTTTCAACAATACTGCTGCAATTTCCTCTTGATGCATTATCTACTGGTCATGGAGCACAATGTGGAGATCAGAGGGGATGCCTTGTTGAGGCACTTTGTCATTTCTCCATATCTTAATTCAGAAGACTGAAATTGATAAGACCCTTGTCTGAAATCCAGGGCACAAAACGTACTAGGAGTCTGTAGCTCATGGCCTACTTCAAAATCCTGGGGGTTTTATTTCAAAAAAGGAAAGCTTGATAAAATGGTGAAATGACTCTGTATATAAAAAGAAGGTTGTTTTGCTAATAATACTCACAACTTTAGACTTAAAGTCCGAGAACAGCACTGCCATGATCCATAATTAAACCGAGGAAAGAACAAAACAGGAGAGGTTTTTTTTCTATATCATGGGCATTTGAACTTTTTTTCAACACTGGTGCCAGGACATCATGCATCATGTGCCAGCAGACTCCCTTAGGGGCTGTTTCAATATTGCCCAAATTCCATTACTTATTTGGGCATAATTTTCCCTAGATACCTATCTCGGATGATTTAATTTAATATAAGTAAGCTGATAAAAGGAATTGCACAACATCTAGAGATTTAGGCAGACTAAAGCTGAGCCGGTGGGATGAGTTACACACTTAAAATTAATATTACAACTATGCTATATGTTGAATTCTTTTACTTATATCTTGCAAGTGTTTTCAAAAACTATTTTTTTAAGAGCAGTGGTTCCCAATCTGTGGTCCATGGACTACCAGTGGTCTGCAAGAATGAAAATATGGTCCACGGTGTGTTGATGTGATTAATTGTATTGTATAGATGAATATGTATGGTAATATTGGGAGAGAGTAAGCAGGAGAGAAGAGCTGATATTAGGAGCCATTGCTGCAGGGAGAGCAGAGTTGCCATGGGAGGAGTCAGAAGGCTTCTGACAAGACCAAGGAGGGAAAGTTAGTCAGTCAAGAAAAAGAGCTCAGTGTGTGAGGAGCTCAAGTAAAGAGTTAAGAGTTTAGAGAGAGACAAGCTCAAAGTGAGAGGTTAAGATTGACCAGCTCTAGGGAGAGAGAGCAGGGTTTAGACAGAGTACCTAAAGAAGGCTAGTGTGCCTATATATTTGAAGTGAAAAGCTAATTTAGCTGGTTGAAGACAATAGTGAAGCTATTGTGACTTTGGTTTTACAAAATTAGTATTAGTAACCTTATTAAGTTGTGCCTCCTCGGAAGAGTTATACTAAACCAAGCTTTGTACAAGAATAAATTATTAATTGTTATTTCATTAAAAAAACCTCTCTGTGCCAGTGATTTTGAAGTCAAGCCTCGTTTTAAAAGTTTATTCCTGTCGCAAGAAAGAGTTCATTACCTCACAAAGGGCTTCCCTCACAAAGGGTTTCAGATTACATCTCTCTCATAATGGCCGTTTAAAAGTAAAGTCTCCTCATCACTCTTTACAAGTCTAATGGTCAAGAAATAATAATTGGTGGCAGCGTTTCGGCCTCTTCACAAATTGGTGGCAGCGGTGGGATAGCCTGCCCTGCCACGTTAAAAGAAAAAGTTGAACGGTGAAGAGAGATCTTCGCAAATTGGTGTGGCAGCGGGGAAATAGCCTGCCCTGCCACGCTTTAAAAGTTGGTGTTGACCTCTTCCCACACTGTTTCACTATTATTTATTTATTTATTTATTCATTATTCGGTTTTATATTCCGCTCCTCCCTGCAGGCTCGGGGCGGATCACACAAGGAGTAAAAACATACAATAAAAACATAGGTCGTAGCAATGATAAAACAACGATTACAGTTCTTGAGATCACAGACATGCGCATGCCATTTACAATTCAGAACTTAACAGTAAGCCAGCCTAAAGAGGGCTGTCTTACACGCCCTTCGAAAGGGGGCGAGCTCTGAAATTGCACGAGTGTGGTCTGGGAGCGAGTTCCAGAGCACAGGAGCCGCAGCAGAGAAGGCTCGCTGTCTTGTAGTGGACAGGTTACTACACCGTTGCCTCGAAACCATGCTGCAACGAGAGCGACTAGTCTTGTGAAACCCTGTTATAGTACCGAGGCAA
The DNA here is from genome assembly GCA_030556195.1 of Anolis apletophallus. Lineage (NCBI taxonomy): Eukaryota > Metazoa > Chordata > Lepidosauria > Squamata > Anolidae > Anolis > Anolis apletophallus. Next base: position 125,333,802 of record JARBWK010000001.1, on the reverse strand, counting down.
TGGGGATGTTGGGAGGGGAGTGGCTGAGTACCCATGAAAGATTACTACTACCACATCAGCTCTAGATTATTAAATATGGTTTTCTGTGGGCGAGCAGATGGCGACTACGGGATAGCAAATGTTCTGTATCAGAAACTAGAGCTGATGTGGTCTAGCCAATGCAATTTTCTGAATCAGCACTCCAAATAACCAACCAAATCTAAAGTTGACCAAAAACTGATTTGTAACCCTTTTGGTACTAATGTTGAAGAGTGATCCCTGTTCAAATAAAAGGTTGGGAAACACTGTTTTTGAAGATGCAGGGGGAGGAGTTATTTCCTCTTAGAATTTCAGTGGAAAGAATGCAAATTCCAATGAAAGAGGGATTGTTCTGACTTCCAAATATTCTCACATGGGACTTATCTGTTACATTTACAGTGGGTCCTTGGGGTTAATTGTATACAATGGCATACTTAAATGGTATCCTATCCTTATATGAAATGACAAAATCAAAGTTTGCCTTTTTGTAATTTTTGTTTTTTAATATTTCAAACTGTGGGTGGTTGAATCTGTGGATACAGAATCCATGGACATAGAGGACCAACTGCAAATGTATTTGCTTATATGTGAGTAATAAGATAAGCTGGAGACAGAACCCACATCTAAACATAAAATTAATTCATGTTTCATATACACATTATACACATAGCCTGAAGATAATTTTATGCAATATTTTAAAGAATTTTGTAGATGAAAGCAAGTTTGTGTACACTGAACCATTAAAAAGCAAAGATGTCACTGTCTTAGCCATCCATAGGGACATTTTTAGATGTTGACATATTTCTGATTTGGGCATCTCAGATAAGGTATAGTCAACCTATATATATTATAGGTTAAACCACTGAGCTGCTGAACTTGCTGACCAAAAGGTTAGTGGTTTGAATCCAGGGAGCGGGATGAGATCCTGCTGTTAGCCCCAGCTTCTGTCAACCTAGCAGTTTTAAAACATGCAAATGTGAGTCGATCAATAGATACCGCTCTGGCAAGAAGTTACAGACAACGCCGGCTCTTTGGCTAAGCAATGGAGATGAGTACCACCCCCCAGAGTCGGACACAACTAGACTTAATATCAGAGGAAACCTTTACCTTTACTATAGAATAACAACAACAACAACAACAACTTTATTTACAACTCACCCTCTCCCCCCGGGGGGGACTTATATGATTTAAATGTTAACAATCTTTTTGTATCTTTGTTTATAAGGACGTTAAAAAGGAAAGTTTAAAAGGCCAAGCCCTGTTTGTGGACAGATGAGGGGGGTAGGGAAGAAGAAAGAGAAATATTAATTTCGAGTGGAAGACAAATAGAAATGAAGCAAATCTACCAACTTCCATCTTTAAAGTGGACCTTTCAGAAACACCATCATTTATGATAGTCCTTCAGAACAGACCATGTATTCCCTTGTCTTTTACCTTAACTCTGCTTCACTCTCACTTAGGAGATAGGGAGGGTCTCTGCAGTGAAGACATTGGCTGTAGGGACAGCTGAGCAGCCCCCCAGTAAGAGATCTCCCCGTCTCAATTTCAGTACAAGAAATGGGAACATTTCTTTCTCTCTTCTCTGGAAGCCATGAGAACTCCCCAAGTCAGGGCAAGACAAATCCAAGTCAGAGAAGGGTTGGCTCATTTATCTCAGAAATGGCCCTTGTGCCTCTGATCTTGTCGGCTTGGGAACGTCATTTTCTCAGATTGCTGTTATCATCCCCTTCCTTTGTTATACATGTTTTCCATGGTTTCGGGGAAGTTGGGCTTGCTATTTCCCCATCGTCCAGGTGGTGAGAGCTCTGTGCCAGATTGTCAGACATAAAGATCCTGGGATTAGTTATGAGATCTGGTAGATTTATGGGTGGCACATTAAAAGGGGTTGGGCCATGAAGTGCGTAGGAGGGAGGCTCCTTTGTAATTTAGCACTTGTATCAAGGTGTCTGCAGACGTCATCGGAGAATGTCTACTCCGTCTGTTCAGTTTGGATTGCACTGTTTCTTTTTCTTTCCCCTTGGCTCTTGAGGGCAGCAATTCTTGGAAGCATTAGGCAGGACTTCACAAGGAAGCAGGGACAGTTGCCAGGGCAAGCTAATGAGTGGGCTGGGAAACATGGTGCAAAACCTCACCCTCTTGCTTACTATAATAATCTGTATAATAGCTGCCTCTTGTAGTAAAATACACAGTAATGCCATGGGGTATTTTCTATTTCCCCTATTCATTTCTTTTCTTCTGTTTATGCCAAGGGTGGTCTTACAGCTGAATGCAGCCCCAAGGCGAATTTTTCCTGACTCTTCCAGAATCTTAGAGCTCATCTTTTAAACTCAAAACAGAAAGGTGGGGGGAATGAAGACTCCAACCAGGGGTGGATCTACGTGCAAGTGAAGTAAGCGGCCGCTTCTGGCGCCACATTGCCTGGGGTACATCCGGCTGTGGCCGCCAGTTTCGGCGCATCATGCCGTGCCATTGCTGCAGGCCGGCGCGTGGGCATGAGGTGGGAGGCTCCGCCCCGGCTGCAAAATGTTCCCTGTCCTTTTCATCCTCTTGGGAGTGCGTTTTGCTACTCCATCCACCAGAAGAGCTCTGTCCCAATAGCGCATGCATGAAACTAGCTGGCGCACGCATGCACAATTTCCACCAGGCTGGAGAGCCAGGGGGTGCAAAAATAATGTTCACTTACTACCTTTTTTTTACCTTCGTCCGGTCCTGACTCCAATAATAGCAATTTGTCTTTTAAAGTTTTTGCAAAGTCTCCCCACTCTTCAACATCAAAAAATAGTTTAGTCTTCCTTACACATTTGCAGATTATAATTTGTGGAATTGATTTCATGGATTTGGTTTTAAATGTTCTCTCCTGGAATCTCTTAGTCCTTTAGTGTGACTTTATGACCAGCTTCCTTCAGTCATGCTGGAGGACCAAGAGAGAACACCTCTGTAGAAATCTCCCAATCCTCCAATGCAATTCTATGATCAGTTTCCAGCAGAAGTTTATCATCGAGTCATGCTGGAAGACTTAGACATTCTTAGAGAAGTATTCTCTCAGGAAAAGCAATTAGCAATCTTGTTATTTGCAGTTTCAGCCTGTCCTGGGCTGGGTTGCACTCCCCCTGAAGACACAGGTTTGCAGTCTGAGGGTGTTCCTGGACTCATTGCTGACCCTGGAACCCCAGGTGTCGGCGGTGGCAAGGAGCACTTTTGCGCAATTAAAACTTGTGCACCAGCTGCACCCATACCTTGAGACATCAGACCTGGCCATGCTTTAGTTACATCCCAATTGGACTACTCCAATACTCTCTATGTGGGGCTGCCTTTGAAGATAGTTCAGAAGCTTCAATTAGTCCAAAGATCAGCCGCCAGGTTGCTAATTGAAGCACTGTTTGGGGAGTGAACAACTCCTCTGTTAGGGCAGCTCCACTGGCTGTCAGTCTGCTTCCAGGCTAAATACATAGTGCTGGTTATTACCTATAAAACCCTAAATGTTTTGGGCCCAGATTATTTGAGAACCTGCATCTGACTTACAATCCCATTCAGCCATCTGAGGGAATGCTCCTCTCGATCTTACCCCCATCCCAAGCATGGCTGACGGGCATGAGAGAGAGAGAGTCTTCTCTGTGGTCACTCCAGCGCTCTGGAACACCCTCCCAGAGAACAGCCCCTTCCCTCCCCTCCTTTAAAAAAATCTTAAAAGTCATCTGTGTTCCATAGCCTATGAAGGATCAGATGAATATTCTGTGGTAGAAGCAGATGAAACTCAGAATGAAACCAGATCAATGTTTAAACACCTCAAGCCAGCTTTAGATTTGTTGTCAAAGGCTTACATGGCTGGAATCACTGGGTTGCTGTGAGTTTTCCTGGCCATATGGCCATGTTCCAGAAGAATTCTCTCATGGTGTTTCACTCATATCTGTGGCAGGCATCCTCAGAGGTTGTGAGGTCTGTTGGAAACTAGGCAAGTGGGGTTTATATATCTGTGTAATTTCCAGGGTGGGAGAAAAAAACTCTTGTCTGCTTGAGACAAGTATATATTTATTTATTACGATCAATGACCAGCACCAAAAAAAATGTACAAATGTCAGAATAGGCACATATACATTTAGGTATTAAGAAACAATGTCAAAAGCAAAGTTAAAACCCAGCATTGAGTATGATAGTTGAAATGGTATTAAACATTTATATGCTAAATTACAATGGTAAAAAATGAAATAAATATAAAAACCTTCTAAGACTGTGTGAGTCTATAATTCTCCTTCTCCCCCACCCACATCTTCACTGTGAGGGATAGGAGGGTTTCAAGTCTTCCCATCGTGAACGTGTGTTTTAGCACTATCTCGTGTTCTGCCTTGTTTCCTAGGAAGACATGTAGCAAAGCAGGAGGGTGTATTTTCCTGCTGGTACTGAGTAATGTCCTCTTCTCCAAACATGTTAAGAAAGACCCATAGAAAGGAACAGGTAGGCTATGCAAATCTGTTGTAATTTTTCTCTGCTCTTTCTTCTCCTTCTGCTAGATGCAAAACCCTCCTGGCGTCAGGCAGATGCCTGGCACAGTCCAATGAAGAAACTCGGTGAGGATTTTTCCAACATAAATTAAAACAAATTGCATTTTTATATCACAAATAAGAGCTGCTTTATCGTTTTTATTGCATAACAACCATTAATGAAGTGCAGTTTCAGGCGGCCTTAATTGCTCAGAGACTAAAGTTCAATTCATATCTTCAGCGTGCACCAGAAAGATGCAATGTGTCACGTTCCTGGCATATTGGAAATGTAAATAAATTTATGGTTACTATTAGGAAAATGGGAGAGAAGGGGATCTATTTATCCCTTCTATTTAAACAAAAAGGTGGTTAACCAGCACAGGAAGAAAAACTCATGGAAATAATAATAAAAAAACAGTGGTGCCAGAAGCCCTTTTATAACAATGTAATGTCCTGGAGATACTGAAGATGAGCACATGAACTCCATCTTGAGGAACTGAATTTCTTATAAGGAATTGCAAGATAAATTTAGGACAGAGAAGCCAGAACAGAAAAAACCTGAACGTGTTTTCCCTCCCATTTTCCAACAGCTATTTAGAAAGGAGGAGGAGGAGCACCATCTTTAAAATCATGTAAAGGTCCAATGGTGGCACTTTCCCCTAAAAGATATGTTAGTATAATTTCTCTCAAATCCAGCTCTTGGGAAAATTATTTTTGAACTGCAATTCCCAGAATTCTGCAAGCTGGCTGGGGGATTTTGGGGAGTTGCAGTCCAAATGCTAATGTTTCCAAGCTCTGCAATATGGCAGAGGACAGTAATATATTGAAACTACCCAGAACTAGACAGTGAGAGAACGATACTGTGGAACCCACCTCGTCCACAGTGAGATTGCACACACCTAATGAATTACACAATGATAATATGCATAATATGTAGATTCTGCTGCCTGTATTGGAGGAACTAGAATATGACAACCCTGAGATTGAGGCAGACATTACCCAATGTCTGGCAAAGTGAGAGTAAGAGGTTTTGGAGAGAGAGGGAGAGGGAGGGAGAGGGGAGAGAGAGAGTTCAGTGAACTCCAGGATCTAGGAAGAGGAATGGCAATGAGAAAGAATCTAAACCAGTGTTGCTCAAACTTTACACCTCCAGATGTTTTGGACTCCAGCTCCCACAGTTCCTAGCAGCTGGTAAACTAGCAGGGATATCTGGAAGTGGAAGTCCAAAATACTTGGAAAGCAGAGGTTTGAGAAAGACTGATCTAAACTGTATGAAGCCAAAATACTTTTGGGTAATATTATAAACTATCATAGCTCCTCCTTTTGGGCTGTAATCTTATACTCAGCTGCCTGTGATTGAGCTTTGCTGAACTGATGGGACATCTCAGTAGGTATGTAAATGATTGCTCTGTTACTTCCCACCAAAAATGAACATAAATATGTTGGGCTTGTGGTATCAAATTTCTGTCTGACAAGAAGCCTGAGATCCACCATTGGAAGGCAGGAAGGACAGATCTACACTAAAACTAGACCAATATTTCTTTGTTTGATTTATTACACATCTTCCAATGCACTCAAAGTAGTGTTCATGGCGCTCTTCCTTATTTTAGCCTCATAACAAACATTTGAAGCATAATATTCTGAAAAACTGATTGGCTCAAGTAAGGTAATCTAGGTTTTTTTCATGTCAGAAGCAACTTGAGAAACTGCAAGTCACTTCTGGTGTGAGAAAATCTGCAAGGACATTGCCCAGGAGACACCCATATGTGTTACCATCTTGTGGGAGGCTTCTGTCATGTCCCCACAGGAGAAATGGAGCTGATAGACAGGAGCTCACTCCATCTCATGGATTCGAACCGCCAACTTCAAGGTCAGCAGTTCAGCCAGCCCAAGGGTTTAACCCATTGAGCCACCACAGCTCCTAGCAGGTAATCTAGTGATAACAAGAGCAAGGATCACGTAAGTCCCCATCCAACACTCCTAACTGTTATTCACCTGAACAGTTCATACATGAGCAGAAGAATTTGTTTTCATTTCCTAATCCTTTCACAACAAAAGTCATCCCTGATTATCCCAAGCTTTTGTAATGTCGGGACCTATGTCTGTGTGTGCATTTACATGTGTGTTGTTTGTTGTTGCTAATGTTAAAAACAACCAGGAGAGCATCTGCACAGAAGAATAAATGCAATTCAACACCATGAGTCAATGCTATGAAATTGTGAGAGCCATAGTTTTACAAGGTCTTTAACCTTTTCTGCAAAAGAGTGCTGGTGCCTCACCAAACTGCAAACCCCATGATTCCATAACATTGAACCATGTCAGTGAACATCATATCAAACTGTAGTTGCACCCTGGAAATCATATACCCCTGCTGATCTGCTACAAATCATTCAATGATCCACCAGTAGCATATCCTAATCCAGTGTTTCTCAACCAGTGTGCCATGAGCGATCATCAGGTGTGTCGCGAGAAAAGCTCTCTGCCCCCCTTCCTTCCCCCCTCCTCCTGCCGACCTCCTGCTGCTTGGGAGAGGAGGAGGAAGGGCCGGGCGGCGGCGAAGAAAAAGAAGAAGGGACCGGGGCACTGTGGGAGAACTGAAGCCAGGGGGAGGGGCATGGCATGGCCTGACTCCGCCCCCTCCCCCGGCTTCAGCGCTCCCACAGCTTTGCCAGCCTTGAGGGGGCAGTGCCAAGCCAGCGGTGGCAGAGCCAGCACAATGCTGGCTTGGCACTGCCCCCTCAAGGCTGGCGAAGCTGTGGGAGAACTGAAGCTGGGGGGAGGGGCGGGGCATGGCATGGCCTGGCTTCTCCCCCTCCCCTGGCTTCGGCACTCCCAGCAGCTGCTCCCAGTGTCATTTTGGTTGGTGGTGTGCCGCCGGATTTTTTTAATGTTAAAAGTGTGCCATGGCTCAAAAAGGTTGGGAAACACTGTCCTAATCTACCTTCTACCTACAGGACTGGGTGGTGCACTTGCTTGGAACTGCAAATGTCTTGGCTGGTGCTTCACTCCCTGAAGGAAAGACAAGGTTTGTGTTAGCAAGCCAACCTTAGGCAAGAGAAACCCCACAAACTCTCTCCTATCTTGCATTCCTCTCATTCCAGGACCAGCCTGTAGTGTCAAATTGGGCAGGTCTCCTTCTATTGATGCCCCTGCTGTATGTTAGTAAACAATGCTAATTCCCCTGTAGAGATACTTTTTAAAAGTCTGAACCGTTGAGGATAGCCAATCTAATACCATCAGAGCTGGAGAGTTTGCACCAGTTTCTGTTTGTTATCTGTGGCAGAGTCAGGCTTGCAATGCAACATGTCTAATCTACATAATAAAATGCACAAAGTGCTTTAGACTCCCCACAATATACATTTCTGCCAATTCCACCACATGTTCAGCTTTATGCCTAGTACATTATGTCCAATATATTCAACATAATATGCTAGACCAGATGTTTCAGCCTTCAACTCCTAGAAATCCTAAGAGCTGGTAAACTGGTTAGGATTTCTGGGAGCTGTAGGCCAAAACATCTGGGCACCTACTGGCTGAGAACAATTGTGCTAGACCAATTACCTTCAATGTAGCACTTTATGTGTGATGCTACACAAGGTGTCTTCCTGACAGAGGATGGCCAATGAGGCAGCTTGAAATCCCACCTTTGCAATGTGATCACATTTTCTTGAGGCTCACAATTAAGGAAAGTAGCAGTAGTGAATTATGGAATCTTTCAGCACTGTTGAAACTGTTCAGAAACATCCAAATAACTGGAAGTATCTGGTTAAAAGCAACTAATAGTTCATAGTTATGTTTTCCTAGTAGTGTTCCCTCAACATTCCTATATCAGAAAAAAATAGGATAACAATAAGTAAATAATAAACAAAATATTAAAAAATACACATTTTTGTAATTAAATAAGGAACTCCTTTAATATAGCAAATTACTTTTAATACTTATAATTAATTGTCTAGACAAAAAGTCATAGAATTAGAATGTTAGAAGGGATCTCATGGGTCATTTAGTTCAATCCACTACTCAATGCAGTATCTCCAACTGAAGCATCCCCAGCAGGTAGCTGTCCAGACTATTTTTGAAGATGTTCAGACAAGGAGATGTACCAGTCTAGCCAACTGGTTCCATTGCTGAAGTTCTCTTACTGTCATGATGTTCCTTCTAATACTCAATTGAAACCTGCAGCTTCAAGTCATTACACCTGGTTCTACCTTCTGGGACAGCAGATAACAGGCCTGCCCCCTCCTTTCTGTGGCAGCCCTTGAAGTAAAACATACCATCCTGTCATCTCTTAGACTTATATTCTCTAAGATTCATTTCCTTTTCTGAATCTGCTCCCGCGTGTTGATATTTTGCTTAAGATAAGATGCCCAGAACTGAACACAATATTCCAGATGAGTTCTGCTCAGCACAGAAGGTAGCAGGAGTATTACTTCCATTAGCTTGAAAATTATGCTTCTATTAATATAGGCTAAAACCGCATTTGTCTTTTTTTTTTTGTTGCTTCAGAATCACACTGTGGGCTCATGGTCACACAGTGCTCAACGTATGATCAACAAAATCCTGTTTACATGCAGATCTACTAAGGGTAATGATCCTACGACAGAACCCTGAGGCACTCCACTTAAGATTTTGTTCAATGACTCTTTCAGGATGTTTTCCCAACCCTCTGACAGCGTTCCCATCAAAACATTACGGGGGACTCTAGCAAATGCTTTGTGAATTCCAGATAAATAGCATCCACAGCATTCACACCATCTATTAAACTCGTGACCTCATGAAAAACATATAAGTTAAGTCAGACAGAATTTGTTCTTGACAAATCCCTGCTGGCTCCTACTGATCATTACATAAGTTACCTGCCGACAGATTCCTGTAGAATCTGTTCTAATACCTTTCCTGGTATTGAGATTAGGTCGAATGGTCCATAGTTTCCTGGAATATTTTTTCCTTTTTAAAAAAAGAGAGGGGCAATGTTTCCCCTTCTCTGGTCTTTCGATATCTCAGCTGTTCTCCCAAGATTTTTCAAACATGATGACAAAGGGTTCAGAAAGTACATCAGCAAGTTACTTCCATACTTTGGGTGCAGTTTGTTTAGCCCAGAAGATCCAAACTCATTTAGGTCTCCTAGGTGATTCCTGGTTATTCTTAATCATACTCTATGTTGCATAATTTTATGTATACTTGGGTACATAAATAGAGGCAATACAGAGCCCTCTTAGTGAATTGCAAGGTGCATATCAGGACTCTAGCAAGAGTATCCTGATGTCCATTAGGATCCTGAATGCACATGACTACTCATTGTACATCTGTCCCATTATGCTTTGGTTTCCTTGGGCAATAGTAACTTCATTGACTCCCATGTGTAGTAACATCGCACACCCCTCGCTGAATATGGACATTGTGGAACTTCACAATTCTGTTTTCCACAGATATAAATTCACTTATGAAGAGGTACATCCTCAAGTGAATTCTGACCATAGCTGTAAGGATGCAGATTCATTGGATAGTGGAAGAGGAATATTGCATGGCTCAAGTACGGCCTTGTGCTCTGCTTTAGTTGATGAGATATCTGAAAGGTTGCCAATTATTTTGTACCATGAGCCTGCAGCTTTTCACACTTAGGTATGTTGATGCAATATCAAAGTAACTACACTATCCTAGTTAGTTACTCTATAGCTATTGCTATCTATATATGATTTCCCAGTTCCTTAAAATGTAAGTAGAATAGTATAGTTACTTTGGGAATATATGTACACGCATGCAAACATGTACATCATAATGATAATCTACTTTTCTTATGGACTGTAGTACTGTAATTTCAAATACTTTTTCATGTTGGGAGAATATGTCCTTCAGATGTTATAGGACTGCCATTCACACTGGTGCTAAAGCCAGCATAGCCAAAAGTGAGGAATGATGGGAAGCACAATTCAATAACATCTAGAGGGCTCTATTTTGCTTACCTTTGTTTTCAAGTCACTTCCCAGCCTTGCTTGCTTGATCTCTTTCAACATGAAGAATTTTGTCAATACAGTGTTCCCTCGCTACATCGCGGTTTGCTTATTGTGGACTTGCTGTTTCACAGATTTAAAAAAAATATTAATTTAAAATATATATCATGGCATTTTCGCTGTTTTGTGGGGTTTTGCTGCTGCTGCTCTCCGAGGCACTTTCCCTCCTCAGTCCTCCCTCCCTCCCTCCAGCCTTGAAGGGCCTTTCCTTCCTTTTCTTCACTTTATTTTAAGTTTATAAAACTTAAAATAATGTATAACTACTAACCTAATGTATAAATATTAAAATAAATAGGGCATCCCTACATCGTGGTTTTTCACTTATTGCGGGAGGTCCTGGAACGTAACCCCAGCAATAAGTGAGGACTGCACTGTAGACTGCATTGCTGTAGCCTTCCTCCATTTTAGTGATTGCACTGAACCTGAGGATGAGCTGGTGCTCTTTCTTTTGGCCCCATTAAGATGCTCAGTCAGAGAGACGGGGGAGCTTGCAGTGCCCCTGCTAACTACTTGCAGCCTCCAAGGAAAACCAATCTCCTACACACAAAATGGTTGATCTCTATCTGTAATCCTACAACTGATTTTTTTAAAGAAAGCGGCAGTCCCTTGGTGTTGCTGACTGACCAAATGTGATCACTGATGGCCTTGAGGTTTTATGGCTTTCATGATAAAGGCTGAAACCTGAAACAGAATAATGGGAACACTTGCTTTCCCTCAATACCTAACACCTTATTCCACCCCACATTACCTACAATGAGGAAACCAGGCAATGAGGCCATAATGCAACTTTGGAATGCAAGATATTTTGTTTTAAAAGAGAACAAGTAAACCATATTTCCATTCATGCTTTCTCACATGAAAATACACATCTCAAGATGTGCAGATGTACCCTGGATCCCAAATAGGGTGTGTCATTAACCGGGGGGGGGGGGAGCAGAACCGTTCCTCATTTTTCCCTGGCAGGGTGGGCACACACACCCCTGCCCTCTGTGCTTAGAAATGTCTACATAAAGGGAAGCCAGAGACCTTGTCTCTCTTCAGAGATTCTCCCACAAAGGGGGTAAGTCCTGTAATGTTTAACATCAAAACAAAGGGGCCCTTCTTTGCTAGAGGAGCTGAGCTGCTGAAATGGTAACGGCAAAGCCCTGTTATCTCTGCTCTCCATAGAATATCAGCCCCAGCTAAGCTGGCTGCCTTGTTTAATTTTTAACGAAGTTCTGATTGCTGTTTGGAAATGTGGGGAGGGGGGAGGATAAAGAAAACCACAGGACTTCAAACTCTACCTCACCACCACCTCAGACTTGAAACTAATCTTAAAACACCAATGATGGGTCCCTATCTGTCTTTTAGAAATAACAATTTACGTTATTGAAGGGGGGGGGGACTTCCAAAGGCATTCTGGAAGAGTAGCCAGGTCCACCCGGCAGCAGAAGAAAATGGCAAGATTGGTTTTGCTCCCTTTAGAAACAGATTTATTTATGAATTTCCACAACACCCTGTCCTGCTGGTTTGAAGTAACTGCTCATTGAATAACCATCACCAAACAACTCTATATCAGCCTTCCTCAACATGATACCCTTTGTGTGCACAACTCCCAGAGTCCTGCAGTTAGTTTTGTCCCAAATGTTTCACCACATCTGGAGGTGATGCCAGTTGGGGGAGGTTGCCCTCAATTATGACTTCAGTGGATACGTGCCTTCATTGATTGGACTTTACTCTGTGTGAAAGCAGCACATTCCTTAACACTAAGGTTGATCTTCAAAGGAAACCACCGATTGCAAAAGCAAAATAAAACTGGCCCTGCTTCGAAGATAAATTCAAATTCATTACACAAAGGAGCAATTTTAATCTTGATGGAATATACAAAGGCCAAGTAAATATTTATGGAGAAATTGTATTGGATTCAACATACACTGATACTTGTTAGAGGTGGAGTAGAAAATTATGCCTCCCACCCAGTCAAAGTGTTTTTATACCCAGATAAAAAGTCCAAATATAGTTCTCAAGAGCGCTGGATGGGGACTTGAGTCCCCAATGAGCCATGAAACCCAATGGATGATCTTGGGCAACTCAAACTCTCTCAGCTTCAGAGGAAGGTAAAGACAAATCTTGGCAGGAAAATCCTGTCATGAGGTCACTTGTGTGACATCATCAGTTGTAAATCTCAGCGGTGGCCCCTCAGCTGTGGAACGCCCCTTCTCGGGGACATTAGATCAGCCCCCTCACTCTTGGCCTTCCGAAAAAAGGTCAAAACTTGGCTGTTTGAGCAGGCATTCGAAAAGGCAGTGTAACTGATATAGGATTGGAATTACTGGACTATGATATTGGATTTTGTTTTATTTGGAGATTAAATGTTGATTTTATTATTGTCATGTTTTATTTTATTGCTAATGTTTTTAACTGTTTTAAATGTCATTTAGTAAGGACTCAACTGACTCTGGGGGGGGGGAGTGTATAATGTATATGGTTTTCTATATGGTTTCCGAGGGATTGGACTGAGCTAAAAGAACCAATTGGGACAACTGAATCTAATGTTTTACTGTTTATTGTTTATTGTTTATTGTTTATTGGTGGCTGTAAGAATTGATAACTGTCATTGGTGGGGAGAGAGAGAGAGCGAACTCTACATCCGAACCGGGCCCTAGCCCTGCCCTCGAGTAAATTTACAAGCTAGGGGGGATTACCCAATTGGATACAAGGCAATATTTGGATACGAGAAACATTTGGGACCAAAAGCCTTTAAACGGCTGAAGTCAAAACTTCAAGAGAGAGATGACGACCCCGAAACTCAAGACGGACAAGGATAAAGAGAAAAGGACGACAGGACCTCCAGGAAGGAAAGAATCACTGACGGAGGACTATTCTATGAAGGATATAATGAGGGAAATTATGAAAATACAAACAGACGTGCAACAAATCCAATCAGACGTGCAACAGATACAGGAAAAACAGGAAAGACAATATAACACTATCAGAGAGGAGATGGTAGAATTAAAAAAGGAATTAAAAGAAGAAATGAAGACGGCTGTAAAGGAAGAGTTTGCAAGTATGCAAGCGGATATAGATGTACTAAAAGAGGGGAGAGTGGACTGTATTAAAGAGAATAAGGGATTGAAACAACAACAAAAGGAATTGGAGAAAACAGTCCAAACTCTCGAAAAGACAATACTAACCCTCAAAGAACAACAAGAGATTATGGAGATCAAAGAGAAGGAGTACCAGTTGAGGTTTAGGAACGTGGCCGAGGAGGAGAAGGAAAATCTCAAAGGAATGATAACTAAGGTTATCACAGATCTACTTAATATACCGATAGATGAGACAAGAGGAAACATAGATAGAGTCTTTCGAGTGCACTCTAATTACGCAAAGAGACACAAGACCCCAAGAGACACGATTGTTTGTTTCGGGAGGAAGTCATTTCGAGATGAAATCCTGAAAGAGAATGCCAAGACGCCAGTCTTCCTAAAAGGGAAAAAGATTGCTATATTAAAAGAATACCCAACCTCAGTACTGGACAGGAGAAGAAAGTATTTCTTCTTAACAGACATACTAAGGGAAAGAAACGTCAAGTTCAAGTGGGAAAGAGAGGGTCTCATGACAACATGGAGGGGTGAGAAACATTGGCTCACCACAGAAATGAAAGCGAGAGCTTTCTATGAAAAGTACCTTTATAAAGAGAATTGGAAACAGAAGAAAGGGAAGGAAGAAAAACTTGATAATGACGACCCCAAAAACGAAGAATCCCAAAATGAACATCAACAAGACCAGTACTCGGAAAGATTAAAGAAAAGACCTAGGGAGATATCCCCCATAGAGACTACTGCTCCAAAAGAATTAGAAGGACTTGACGAGGGTAGGGAGGGAGAAGGAAAGGATGGACCAGAATTTTAAAATATACACACATAATGTGAATGGAATAAACAGCCCGATTAAGAGAAATAAAGTTTGGAACCAAATTAAAAAAGGGAATTACGATGTCATTTCATTACAAGAAGTGCACATTAGACACAAACATAGTAAATATCTAATTCAGAAACAGCTAGGGAATGCATACTATTCTCTATGTGGAGAGAAAAAGAGGGGAGTGGTAACTTATATTAATGAGAGACTAATTTCTAAACAAGCCTTTAAAGATCAAGATGGCAGATTAATAGGAGTGGTCATAGAGAGAGGGGGAAAAAAAGTATTAATCTGCAATATTTATGCTCCGAACGGAGCAAAAAACGAATTTGTGGAATTAATGAGCTCCAAGATTTTGGGGCAGGATTACGACCAACTATTGGTTGTTGGGGATTTCAATGGCGTGACAGATAAGAATTGGGACAAAACAAACAAAGATGATGGAAAGGAAAACGGGGCGAAATCAGAACTCTCGAAATGTTTTAAGACGTGGCTGAGAAAACTAGGACTTAAGGATCTGTGGAGACATCAACATAAGAATGAAAGGGACTTTACGTTCTATTCTAATCGACACAAAACCTGGTCCCGAATCGACATGGTGTGGGGATCCATAGAACTAGTGTTGAAAACGGGAAAAACCAAAATACTCCCAAAGGTCAATTCTGATCACGCCCCGGTGGAGGTCACTATAAAGGGGGGAAATGAGGGAGAAAGGAGTTTCAGATGGAAACTCGATGGAAACCTCCTCAAAGATCCAAGGGACCAGGAAAAAAACAGAGAATTCCTAAAGGAATTCTTCAAATTCAACCTACTCGATGAGACTCCGCTGGATGTGGTTTGGGACACATCAAAAGCATATATGAGAGGCCAATTTATTCAACAGAAAGCCTGGAAACTTAAAACCAAAAAGCCAGAATAAAAAAAAAAAATTGAAGATGAAATCATCAGAGAAGAAAAAGAATTAAAGAGAAACCCCAAGAATAAGAGATCTAAAACACAGTTGGATATATTATACAAACAATTAGATACAATGCAGTTAGAGGAAATTGAAAAGAACTTAAAGTTCCTAAAACAACACCATTTCGAAAACGCCAACAAGGTAGGACGATGGCTGGCATGGAAAACCAAGAAGAGAAAACAGAAGCAAATTATAACTAAGATTGAAGAGAATGGGAAAATCTTAATCCAACAAAAAGAGATAGAGAAGGAATTTATAAAATTTTATAAAAACTTATACGTAGATGACAACATACCTAAGGAGAAAGTTCTAAAATACCTAGCAAAACAAAAAATTATAAAGATCTCTGACCAACAAAGAGAAATCCTGAACCAAAAAATATCGGAGGAAGAAATAAGAGATGCAGTTAAGAATTTGGCTCTAAACAAAGCCCCAGGACCTGATGGCCTCACTTCAATCTACTACAAAGTCTTAATTGATACACTGATAAATCCGCTTAAACAAATAATGAATAAAGTATTAGAGGAAAAAAAGATGCCGAGAACTTGGAAAACATCAAATATAATAGTGATCCCAAAAGAAAATCAGGACCCGGCTAAGGTGAAGAACTACCGCCCGATCGCACTGCTAAACACGGATTACAAGATCTTCTCCGGAATATTAGCAAAAAGATTAAAAGTGGTGTTGAATGATAGGATCCATGCCGACCAATCAGGATTTTTACAAGGACGGCAAATCAGGGACAATACCCGTATAATATTAAACATCATCGAATACTATGATAAACACCCAGAAAAGGAATTAGGGTTATTGTTTCTAGATGCCGAAAAGGCTTTCGATCGAGTAAATTGGGGTTTTATAACAGAATTGGTCAAGGAAATGGACTTGGGCTACTACTACACAAACGCAATAAAAGCAATATACGGACAACAACTCGCAAGAGTAATCGTTAATGGGCAGTCCTCAGAAGAGATAAGGTTAGCAAAGGGTACCAAACAAGGCTGCCCACTTTCCCCGTTAATCTTTATACTAACTTTAGAAATTCTTTTAGAGAGCATAAGGAATAATACGGAGATAAAAGGTTTAAAGATAGCGAATAACACCTTTAAAACAATAGCCTTCGCAGACGACATGGTCTGCGTGATGGAAGATCCTCTTCCACAGTGGGAGAAATGGTGGAAGGAGTTGGAAGCTTACGGGGAGGTGGCAGGCCTAACAATAAATAAGAACAAGACCAACTTTCTAACAAAAAACCTAAACAACATAAAGAAGGAAGAACTTCAACAAAGAACAGGAATACAAATAGTAAAAAAGATAAAATATCTGGGCCTGCAAATTACTGCGAGCAATGCTCAACTCCTTCAAAATAACTATGAAAAAAAATGGAAGGAAATTAAGGATAAGATGAAGAGTTGGGAGAAATTACAGCTCTCCCTTCTGGGACGAATAGCTATAACCAAAATGAATATTCTGCCAGAAGTTTTATATCTGTTCCAGAATTTGCCAATTTTAAGATCAAAAAATACAATTAATAAATGGAAAAAAGATATAAACAATTTCATATGGCAGAAAAAAAGAGCAAGAATCAAACATGTACATTTAATAGACAGCACAATGAGGGGAGGCCTGGGCCTACCGGACCTGCAACTCTACTACGAGGCGGCAGCACTTACTTGGGTCAGGGATTGGGCAACATTAAAAAAAGAGAAAGATCCTCGCACTGGAAGGAGAAGGACTAAGAAGAGGATGGCATGGCTACCTATGGAGAGGGAAGGAAAAAGTGGAGAAAAACTTTAACAACCATTTTATAAGATCTGCATTATTGAAAGTATGGACTAAATATAAAAATAGGTTTCATTTAAAAACACCGATGTGGTTCTCCCCAAACGAGGCAGAACAAAGAAGAGAAATTCCCTATGCAAGATGGTTAAGGTATGACACATTGCTAAAGTGCAATAAACAGGAAGTATGTCTGAAAACTCTAGAGGAAATCCAAGTGATCGACCCTAATCTAACCTGGTTCCAATTTTGGCAGATCAGCGAAAACTTTAAAGTAGACAGAAAAAAGGGTTTTGAGACGAAAGAGACGTTTTGGGACAAGATACTAAAAACGGAAAAAAAACTAATAGGAAAAGTATATCAGCAGTTACTATCATGGACGACAGAAGAAGAACAAATAAAGGACGTAATGATAAAATGGGCAAGAATGGTGGGTCACTCCATTGACCTTGCGCAATGGGAGGAAATATGGACCAAGAAGCTTAAGTACGCTTACGCAAGTGAAATTAAGGAGAATTGGATAAAAATGTTCTTCATGTGGTACCTAACGCCCGAAAAACTGTCAAAATATAATAAAGGGAAGACTAGTGAAATGTGTTGGAAATGTGGAAGATCTACAGGAACGTTTTCCACCTATGGTGGGAATGTAAAATTGTTAAAAAATTTTGGTGGGGTGTATACCACAAGCTGAAGGAGATTTTTAAATTAAGTTTTGAATTCAGACCGGAATACTTCTTGTTGGGGATGGTGGATTTCAAAATTACTAATAATGACGATAAGATCTTCTTTTATTTAACCACTGCGGCAAGAATATGTATTGCCCGACAGTGGAAAGGAAAAGAAATTATTTCATTTAATGATTGGATGATAAAATCTTTGGATATAATGAACATGGATTTGCTAACACAGAGTTTAGCTCAAAATAGAAAGTCTCCAAATCATACCGATTGGGAGAAATTTATTGAATTTATAAGAAGGAACAAGTACAAATATTTATGATAATATGATTTAAGGAGTTAAAGAAAGTGGAGATATATAGTTATATATACTCACAATGGGGGCCTAGAGAAGGGGCCGATAAGAGAGGAGAATCATAAATATGGGTAAGGGACAATCAATGGCTATCACTTCGGGATAGGAAGTCAAGAATGTTCTATGTAGGGGGGGGGGAGTGGATGATGTTTGTATATGTCTATGTCTATGTCCAGGTCTATGTTAGGGGTAGGTGAGTTGTTTGGTAGGGGAAGGTGGAGGGTTTGTATGCTTTTATGTATGTTTACTTTTATGCGCAATAAAAACTTAAAAAAATGGGAAAGAAGGAAAATAGCTCTAGGCATTTTTGAAAACTCAGTTTTGAATGCACCCCAACTGATTATAACCCCTCAATAATTTCTTCTCCTTACCCCTATACTCCAACCCTTTTGCTTCTCTATTCCCACGTGGATCCTAATAAAAGTTCCAGGGTTAAGAGCTTTGACAATCAGTTCTCTGGGACACATGAGGCCCTTGTGTGTGATGCTTGAAGCAGGGTGCATGACAATTGTCTGGATACAAATAACAGTAATTTAAGTAACCCCTTTCCATGCTATCCTTATTACATGGTGGTTTGAAATTGTTTAACCTTGACATTAAGTAAAACTATCATATGCTAAGCATCAGCTAATGTTAAGTAGCTTAGATCTTATGACCTAAACTTTGCAATTGCCCACTCTGAGATAAGCAAAAACCAAGAAGAAGCCTAACAAAAATCCAATATTTTTTTTCCTTTGGTAAAGAATAATCATGAAAGGTAACATTGGTCATCATAGCCCCTCATTTTATTATTTAATACAATATTTTGGGCTTAGGTTGATGCTAAATTTGTAACTTAATTCATTTAATTTTCCCTGTTAGGTGTGAAAATGTTGACCTTCATTGATATTTTAATTGATTTTAACCAGTTAATTTCTACTTCTACCCAAACTGTTTCAGGCCACACGTGGCTATTCTTTAGCAGCATGTCTTTTTTAAAAAAAAAAAACCAACAACAGGCAGTGATTCTACACAGTGACTAATTCTGTGTGCTGTTAAATGAGAAAGCAAACTCATGCCAAAGACATACATCACTTTGCTTGTAATTTTTAAAAGAAGGTAATTGTTTGATGTGTGTTGATGATACTGCTGTGTATAAAATGTGTAGCCACAACAAACATTGGCGCAGTGAACACACCTTGATTCAGCTTCAGTTAGCAGTGCGTAAAACGGAATGGCCATAAGCTGGGGAAGGGAGAATGCAGGGTCAACATGGCAGTGCGAAGAAGAATTGGTGGCTGCCTTTAAACCTTGTCACCAGTGAAATATAAAACATCATCCCTAATATTCTTTTTTTTTTAAAGCTACTCTCTGCTTGCTATGGTAAATTTTACCATAATGGAATTGTGGCATGTGTATGACCAAATATGATCTATCTAAAGCAGTGGTTCACAACCATTGTTTTTTGACCAGGGACCACTTTGACTAGGGACCACTGTCCAACATTAGTACCAAACATTTTATGAATCAGTTTTTGGTCAACTTTAGATTCGGTTTGGGGTGCTGATTCAGAAAATTGCATAGGTCAGACCCAGGGCCGTAGCCAGGATTTTGGTTCGGGGGGGCTGAGTTAGGTTCGCGGGGGGGGGCTGAGACTGGGTGGAAGAGGGTTTACCCTAGCAAACCTTTTGTATTGTTATCCCAATAACCCCATGAAGGTGGGATATAATGAGCATGGTGATCAGATCATGATATGAATAAACATAACAGTTTAAATAATGTACCAGTAAGGCCTTCTCGAGGACCACCCTGAGAATTTCGGGCTGAAGCCCCCTTAGCCCCCCGGCTACATGCCTGGTCAGACCACATCAGCTATAGTTTCTGATACAGAACATATGCCATGGTAAGCAACAGGGAAGAAGTGGCAGACGGCACAAAAGGAGCGAAAATAAATTAAATATTATTTATAATTAAGAGGAAAGACGCTCGCTGACCAGATCTTCATCCTCGCAGCCTACTTGTTGTCTGGTGCCCACAGGTTAAAAATCACTGATCTTTAAAAAGGTGAGAATGATGCAACCTCCCAGATTAGAGCAGAACAGGAGAGGGGGAAGAAAGGATGGAAGGAGCTGACAGTCAATGTGGTATAATGGTGAAAGAATTGGACTAGGATTCAAAACCCTCTCACCATTCAACAATGAAGCTTTGTTGCCTTCAGCTTCCCTCACAGGGTTGTTGTTGAGGATAGGAATTGAGTACCATGTCCATTGTTTTGATACAAATGTAATATGGTAAGTAGATCTGAAAAGTAACTTCATGTTCTTGGTGTGAAGCAGAAACAGAAGCCAGGAGAGGGTTTTGAAGAGGGGCTGGTTTGAGAAGGGCCATCTTCTTCCTTTAATGTTTAATGCAACTCAGGCCCTTCCACACAGCCCTATATTCCAGAACATCAAGGCAGAAAATCCCACAATATCTGCTTTGAACTGGGTTATCTGAATCCACACTCTGATAATGTGGGATTTTCTGCCGTGATATTCTGGGATACAGGGCTGTGAGGAAGGGCCCTCTTTCCTCACTCCCCAAGTGGTGCAGGAGTGCAGATTGCACCAGGTGACACTCTCAGAGAGAGTGACACCAAAATGACTTGTCTATAATCTTTTGTGCAGAAATGTATTATTTTTAAAGTGTTTTTTAAAATAAAAAACCCCTGTGTAGCTAGCTAGATATAACCACAATGACATTTTTCTTCTACCCAGCTTACATGCACTGTACCAATAAACCTATGAGGCTAAAACTCTATGTTAATTTAATTTTTGAACCTTCTAATGAGACCGGGCAATGCACAGACCCCTGCCTTCAAGCTGATCTGACCTGCAGCAGGGAGTTCTGCAGTTCCTGGATGCCCGAGTGGGCTAGCATCGGTGGGAATGTGACATCAGCAGCAGCCTCAACTAAAATAATGTTCTTTACCTCGCTTTCTTCCCCTTACCCTAACATTGTAACAAATCCCCAATAAAGTATATCCTAATTGTAACTTTTATGGATATTGGGAGGGTGGGCATGGGTCCTTCTGACTCCATATGATCAGTACCTTTTATGAAATTCCCTATATGTTTCCTCTTCCCCATAATCTCGTAGGAAATATGAAGAAATGCCCCTTTTGCAAAGATCCAGCGCCAAACCTTATTTTCCCATTTCCTGAGCCAGATAATCCCCCGACAAAAGGACTCAACAGACACTCTTGCATGGACAGTAGAATAATGGGCATACTCCTTTAGACCTCGGAGTAACCCAAGTTAGCCCATCTGAAGGATATGCCCCATGGACAATTTAATACTCCTCACAAAGGGTGACATCTTGCCTGCGGAGAATTTAGATATCACCACAACCTCTTTCTTTGTTTCCATTCCTCCAGTCGATATCAAAGTCAGATACCATCGCTAAATCCATACCTAAGGACTACAAAGGATCTGACTTTCGAGTCAGACAATGTATATTTCAGATATTCAGGACAATATCAAAGCCAGCTTGAAGGCTAAAAAAAGCTATCGCCGGCAATTGTACAAACATTAAGTCACCTAATCCATTCATCTTTTCCTCCCAGTTCATTGTTTCCTGCCCGGACCACCTCCTTGCTTCCCATTGGCTGAGAGGCCAAAGCGGCGCTGGCTCACTGATTGGCTGAGGCGCAGCTAAGCCGGCCGCGCCTCCCAGCCAGCTGATGACACCAACCAATCAGCATGAAGCCGGCAAAAAGGGGGGGTTGAATTTGAGAGCTTTGTTTTTCTATAAAAATGTACTGTTTCGCCTTGCATGTTATATCGGCTTTTGGCAAATAATTGCAGTTTTTACATCCACTCCAGCTGGAATGAAATAAACAACTCAGTGGCATTTTCTTCAACTTTGTTGAGATTTATTTGGGAAAACTTAGGGAAAATTGCATTTTGCATGTTTCTTTCTTGCCAGGGTAAAGGATCCTCTTTGGTGGGTCTGGCTGGCTTCTGGCTTCAAGGCAGGAGCCCTCCAAATTCGTGTTTGACTTCACTAATGCACAAGTGCTTTAAACCAATTTATCATTATTCCCCAGTAATACTTTGAATCATGTGGGTTTCTCCTCATGGTATTGTTTTCATTGCTGCTGGTTGTTTATAGTTGCTGGTTTTGCAATTTAGCCACAAAAGTGTGGTCTGGTCTGGAATGGGAGGAGGTCCATGGGGAAGATCCATGCATTTCCACAGTGGGTGACACCTACCCTAGTGATACCATGGCAGAGAAGCATGTGGATATGCTTCCATTGCTGGATGCAGACCAAGGACATCAATTTCTTGAGACCTCTGAAGACACGGGAACTCACTGGGTGACCTTAAACCATGCATGGGCAAACTTTGGCTCTCCAGGTGTTTTGGACTTCAACTCCCACAATTACGAACAGTCTACCAGCTGTTATGAATTATGGGAGTTGAAGACCAAAACACCTGGGGGGCTGAAGTTAGCCCATGCCTGCCTTAAACAATTGTACTCTTTCAGCATTAGAGGAAGCCAAAGGCAATCCCCCTCTGGCACACGACAACAACATGAGAAGATGGCCAGATGTTTCTCCAACTCTCAACTTACCTTTCTCCACTCTCCAACAGCCACAGAATGACGTTCAGAGGGGACTCTCGCAATAATACAGACCTGGGTAATGACAAGAGAACTGTAGTGGAATCAGATGTGCACTACACACAATCCTGCACAATCTCAGCTGGTAGCTACCCAAATCCATCCCATTCATATGGTTTACTTTCCTAGCATCTTTTAAGATATGGGGCAAAAATGCCCACTTTGCAGCTTAAAAGACCAGGAAATGCTTCTGCTTTCAGTTGACATGTCCTAAGAAGTATGACCACATTTGCCAACAAGATGCCAGTGCAAAATTAGTGGAAAGAAGGTCTGATCTGCTTGGCACTGAAGAATGGGATGCCTCTACATTTTTAGTACCACAGCTGAGCTCCCAATTTTCTAGCACACAAAGAACAGTCCTGGATTTAAGTTGATTCATTTTGAGGTCTTAGTGCAAGGTGGTAAGTGACGGCATCAACACTGCTGTGCTTAAATTGTGGAGAATCTGAGACGCCCCCTGACACCAAAAACCACAAACAGCCAAGAAAACAAATATGGCCACACTTTTTCTCCTTCCCATCTCCACACTGGACACCTAAGGAAGTTCTACCCCTCCAGCCCTACCCCAACCAGATCTATCTGAGGTCTTTCCAGGCAACCAAAGGAATCTGAGAAACTAGCATGTTCTCCATCAAGTCTAACAAGGGATCCAGATGTCTAGCCCTGAGATACCAATTTAGTTCCAAAGTTATCACATTTTCTCAGGCCTCAGAAGATTCAAATCCCCTCTCCCACACACAACACAGATGGATAGCAAGCACATGGGTTTCCTTGCATAAGGATTGTGACATCAAAAGTTGGGAGTGATGCTTGTGTGTGCCAACTATTCTGTGACTGTTTTAAAAATTCATATATGTAATTTTGATTCCACTACTTTCGAGGCTGAACACCCACTCAAGTACAGGAGTTCATCTGCACATATTTTTTAAAAAAAAAATAATCAGAACATCATGAAAACAGCCTTGTTTTTTCTTTCTATCTTTCTCTCTCCAAATATCACAGTAGCCCCACAGTTTCAGAGTCTTTTGTAAATAAGTTTGCTTGGTTCACCAAAGGTAGGGTTGCCACATGAATAAGGAATAGGTACCTAAAAATAGGGAATTTTTCACAAAAATAAGGGACACTTCATAAAAACTTGAGAATCATCAATTGACTGTGTGCAGGCATGTAGCCGGGGGGGGGGGCTAAGGGGGCTTCAGCCCCTCCCCCCCGAAATTCTCAGGGTGGTCCGCGAGAAGGCCTTACTGGTACATTATTTAAACTGCTATGTTTATTCTTATCATGATCTGATCACCATGCTCATTATATCCCACATTAATGGGGCTATTGGGATAACAATACAAAAGGTTTGCTAGGGTAGACCCTCTTTCACCCAGTCTCAGCCCCCCGAACAAAATCCCCTGAAACACGGCCCTGACTGCTCTGACTGTGTGGAAGGCTGTGTGGAAGGGTCCTTAGTACTATCATGCTTAGGAGTAAGCTTGATAAAGACTCAAGCGAGAATTTTCCATGACTGTTCCCACATAATTAAGGTCTTTTCTAAGGTCCCTTCCACACAGCCCTATATCTCAGGATATAAAGGCAGAAAATCCCACAATATCTGCTTTGAACTAGGTTATCTGAGTCCACACTCAGACAATGTCAGATTTTCCACCTTAATATTCTGGGATACAGAGCTGTGTGGAAGGGCCCTCAGACTGACCTTTGGCCTCTTCTGGTCAGGGCTTTTTAAGACAGTAATTTAATATTAGTTGTCCAAAGTCTCAAATCCCCCCAGTACTATAACTCCCAATTGATCTAATGAAATGCACATGAGTTGAAGGCGGGAACAGTAATCAATTTATTCAGCTCTGGCCAGAGTGAACACTGGAAGCAGTTGCTAAATCCAGCATGCTTTCCAGATACAAGCATGGGCATTGTATAGAAAAGGTACACACATTTGGGAACATGAAGAACAGAGGCTGTTGCTGCAATTTCAGGATCTGTAATCTCATTGGTTCAAAAGGACATTCATTTACAGTATGTGGTTTGTGCATAGTATGGAACAAACTGTTATTGGTCGTATTTGAAGCCATTGGTTGCTTAGTATATCTGCTTCATTGAGAGTGGAATGAGGACAAGGTTGGGAGATAGTGGGTGCAAGACAGGATTATTCCTGGGGACACAGGTCCCAGGTTTGGGATACTAGGATTCCTGGATGCCTTGACTGGTCCAGGGTTTTAAAGCCAATTGGTGCTTGAGTGGCCTGATGATGACAAAAGAGGCAAGGAGGTTGGTAATTAGATTTAAGATTTCTGCAGGGTTAGTGTCGTTTGTGAGGCAGGATAATTTTATAAATTTTTAAATTGGTGTTTTAACAGTTAATACATTTTATTTATTATTTATTATTTATTTGGACTTATATGCCGCCACTCCCCGGGGGCTCGGAGTGGCTTACAGTCATATAAAAACACAACAGAGGTAAAACAACATATTAAACTGGATTTAAAAAGGTTTTCCAGTTTAGCAGTCAAATGCTAATTTGTATTATTATCATCTATGTTCTTATCAGTTCCAACTTTCTGAATGTTACTGACTGGAGTTTTGGACCATCAATGATTGACATTCTACCCAAGAATCTAGGAATCAGTGAGGAAAATGTCATATAATGTGTCTTGTTCCAAGCAGGCACTTGTTGTGGGTGTTGTTGTCATTCTTATTATTGTGTATTGGAAGTTGTTTTTTCTTCTAGACCAGAGGAAAAAAAGAGATATAAATTAAATAATGCTGCATCAACCTTTTTTTGCTGCCACATCATATTGCTGACTCATGTTTTGCTAACTTCGTATTAAGACTCTTCAATATTTTCCACATGCAAGGAGGTCTTTGCTCAGATCCTAGCTCTGCCATGAATTCATCAAGTGGTATTTGGAACAACAACAACAACAATAACAACAACACTTTATTTATATTCCGTCCTTCTCCTCAAGGGGGACTCAGAGTGGATTACAGCATATAAACATACACAGGCAAACATTCAATGCCTTGTTAGAATGAAATACAAAGACACACAAATACACAGACAAAGGCTTCTCCTTTCGTTTCAGCTCTGGAGGCAGCACTCATCTCAGTTCTGGGGGAGATGCTCATTTCTGTTTCCAAGCCAAGGAGCCTGAGTTGTCCATTGACACTTCCTAATCGGTGTGGCCAACATGACTACATGGAGTGTCTTTTTGTCTTTTCCCGCCAAGGCAGTACCTATTGATCTACACACATTTGCATGTTTTCGAACTGCTAGTTTGGCAGAAGCTAAGACTAACAGAGGGATGCCATGGCTTCTCAGTTTCAACCATCTCCATATGTAATATGTAATATGGAGGGGAGATTGGGGGAAATGAGTTATTTACAGAGCTGTTGAAAGAATTAAGACTGGAAATTGCATGTGACGCAACCCGAACACCTGAAAATGCTGTATAAATGGGGGTTTTTGTTATTACTGCTACCCACACCTCAAAGCACAAAGGCTATCACACCCTCCTTTCAATATACTATGAAGAAGCATGTAACTACAGGTAGACTAAATCACATATACTACTGCATACTTTTTTTTATGGCGTTGGTGGCAAAAAAATCCCCTACATCTCATTCCTTACACTTGACTAAAGGAGATATCCCCAGATCAATTGCACTAGGTAATCTGAGCTTTTGCTAATTTTTCAATAAATAATTTTGCACCTGTTATTTGATGAATATTGAGTTAGCAATACAGCCATCCTCCATCTTTGCAGGTTTCACTTTTGCGGATTTGATTATTCATGGATTTAATTACAATCTTCTAAGAATCGTTAAGACTTTCATAGAATCATGACAGAGGACTTAGAGATTCCTAGAGAGGCCTTCTCTCAGGCTTTTTAAAAAGTGATTTATTTGTGGTTTTTCATTTTCGCGGTGGTTTTGTGCTCTTAATCCCAGCAAATGTGGAGGGCTGGCTATATATTAATAATGCATTACTTCTTTATAACGTCATTCTTCTGGGCAAAATACAAGTTCAAATAAAAAAGGGACCCAACCCCACCCTCCAATCACCACCAGAAACCACATTTTAAATCAATGAGTGATGACTACTCCTTTAATATAAAAGCCAGGATCTAATTTTACTGATTCTTGTACTGTATTGGATTTTTAAAGAAATCACTATGCCCTCAGACTCCTGCAAAAAAAATGTAACAGAATTAAATGTAACACGTTAATGTTAAGCTTTGAGGCTCAGACGTGACAGGTACTTGTCCATCTCACTTCTGTAACATGGGAGTAACAGTTGACTACACTGTTGACATTGTAGAGGATTTTTCAAGACTATACAATCATTACACTCTAAAAAAAACCCCCAAAAATGGTGGTAAGTATGTTAAAATGAGCATATTTCATATGGGGTTGAGTGTGAGATCAGAATTTGGAAGTGGGCCTTCTTTATATATGATTAGAAAGTAGAAGTGCCACTTGGAATAATAGCACGAGGCAGCAGCCTGGTGATATTTCTAGCAGAAGGGAGAATTTCCCATTTTAGAAGCAGAGAGCTTTAACCACAGTGGCAGATGCCGCTTCCATTTCCAGCTCCATCTAGGACATGTGTTAGATCAGTCCTTCGGATTGTCATATGGCTAATTTTAAATTTGCTTAATCATTAGGTAGACAACAGACATCTTTAATTTTCATGTACTTTCCCTTGAACTAAAGTCTCACGGGGCCACAATTTATCCAGTGATTCATACTGACCCTCCAGTGATGAAAAGAAATGGAAATCTGAACAGCCCACACAACTTTTAATTTTTTTTCTCTCTGATCATCTGAGAACCAGGGTCACTGATTCTGCTCAGAAACCCTTCAATCAGATCTCATCCCAGTCGTGAACTTCTTAAGTGGTCTTCAGCAAGCTCCTGTTCTGCAGGTCTCTCCAGATGTGTAGTATCAGGACAACTGTCCCAACCTACTTTACTGGGTTTGTAAGAGTTAGGGACAAAATGAAGGTTAAGTGCATTATCCTAAAGCACCCCAGGGTCCTTTCACACTATACAGTTATAGCACTTGGATTCTACTTGAGCTGTCATGGTTGTGTCTTTGTAATCTTGGGAAATGCAAATGCTCTCTGAAAGAGAATACAGTATGGTTTCTGCACCCATGGGACCATAAACCACTGTTGCACCTACTCGCATCCAACAACATATGTTCTCTCTAGAAATGCTTCCACCAAAAATTACTATAGAGGATCTAGCAAATTTTGATAAATGACACCTCTCAAGGAATCTTCTAAGACCTCCAGCACAACTCTATAGCAAAATCTGGTAGAAGTCATTCAGTAGTGTTTGCTACTACCCACAGTTTTCTATTTCGTAGTAAGTTCAGGGCCATATTTCCCATGGAACCATTGTATTTTATAATTGTTCTAATTGTATTTTATCATTGTTGAGGTATCGAATAGTTGCCAACTGTGAACCGCCTTGAGTCGCCTCTGGGCTGAGAAAGGCAGTATACAAATGTGGTAAATAAATAAATAAATCAGGGTGATATGATGCTAAATAATCCATGAACCTATGAAACTGAGAATTTCACAAGATAGAAACATAGAAATTTAAGTAGAATTACGGTGCTATAATTGTGTAGTATGAAAGGGTCTCTGGTGGATTAGAATTCACCAGCCTAGTGACTTTTCATATGCGATGGATTACAACTCTCTTCATTCCCAGATAGGACAGACACTGAACATTCTGGTTAAAGATGGTAGTAACTGTGGTCCACATATTGGTACAAGGCAACAAATTAGGGGGAAGCTGCTATAAATACTAAGAAATCACATTTCTTGTTCAAAGGACATTTCAGGCCAGAACCTTTTGGAGCTCGCGCTATAGGCAGCTAGAGCCCCAATGGTCACGTTCTGGGCACAGTGTCAATAAGGACACTCCCTTGGCAAACCAGAGCGCCCCTCTTGGACTGCCACAGAGTAGAATGCAGGCTACTCTGCTTACCGGCAATAGGTCACCGGCAGGGCCGTAGCCAGGATTTTGATTCGGGGGGGGGCTGAGTTTGGTTTGGGGGGGGGCTGAGACTGGGTGGAAGAGGGTCTACCCTAGCAAACGTTTTGTATTGTTATCCCAATAACCCCATTAATGTGGGATATAATGAGCATGGTGATCAGATCATGATATGAATAAACATAACAGTTTAAATAATGTACCAGTAAGGCCTTTTCGCGGACCACCCTGAGAATTCGGGGGGCTGAAGCCCCTTAGCCCGGCTACATGCCTGGTCACCGGTGATCCCGTTAGCACCGGTGATCCCGTTAGCAGGGCCTCCCAGTCTTCCTTCTTTTGATGGCAAGATGATGCCCTTATAGGACTGTGTTGTTTGTTTGTTGTCTGTCATATTGTCCTATGTGTAAACTGTTTTATGTCAAGCTTGTGAACCGCTCTGAGCCCTTGGGGAGTGGCGGTGATAGAAGTTTGAATAAATAATTACCAGGAAGCTGCTAAAAAGGCTAAGAAATCACATTTCTTGTTCATTACCAGATATATTTCTTGATAGAGGAAACCTTTCTTTTAAAATTGTCCAAACTTTTTTGGTGCCTTGCACTTTTCACTTGCGGGTGGAATTAATGCAGTTTGCTATCTCGTTAACTGCCATGGCTCATGCTACGAAATCCTGGGAGTGGTAGTTTGGTGAAGCATCAACACTCTTTGGCAAAGATGGCTAAAGACCTTGCAAAACTACACCTCCCAGGATTCCATAACATTGAGCTATGGCAATTCAAGCAGTGTCAATGTATATTAATTCTATGCTGTAGATGTACCTTGTGTCATATTCTCACATCTTAGAAAATATATATGTCTAGCTTTCACATGAGCAAGAAAGTCCTAGCGGAAATGGAAGACTATTGTTTGGTGACTGCAACATAAAAGGGTGATGCTTTTACTTTTTATTAGTCTAAGAATACTTTGTTAAACACAGTTGTGTATGAAATGAAAAAAAATGGCAGTTAACAGGGTAAATTTCAATGTTTACAATACCATAAATATAATTAAAAACATAGCATATAATAAAAACTAAACAAATCAATAAATATAAATTCATAGTCTCTCCTTGTTAAAAATGTTGTCCGGTCTTATTGTCATCATTTCATTTTCCTATGTTAGTTACTCTGCATTTGGAAATGCTTCTTCAAAAAGCCACGTCTTGACTTTTTTCCGGAATGTTAAAAGGGAGGTGGCCGATCTAATATCTATAGAGAGGGCGTTCCATAGCCGAGAGGCCACCACAGAGAAGGCTCTGTGTCTCATGTCCACCAAAGGCAGTAATGAGAGCAGGGCCTCCCCAGATGATCTTAAGGTCCTAGATGGTTCATAAGGGGAGATGCATTCAGAAATGTAAGTTGGGCCAGAACCGTTTAGGGCTTTATAGGCTAAAGCCAGCACTTTAAATTGTGCCCGGTAGCACACTGGCAGATATAGACAAGATAAACGGACAGATAGACAGTGAAGAACACACACACAGATTTCAGTTCTGCCTGTTGTCACCTGACAAGGCAAAATTAAGATTTTCCTGCTTTGGGATAAAGAGATGAGGAGAACTATGTATGGTTAATATCTGCATGTCAAGATCCTATTAAAGGCAAAAGCTGGAAGCCATTACAAAAATGGAACCCTTGCACAAGCTTTAGCATCACAGGGGAAAAGAAAAAGAGTTGCTAATTCATTTACCTCCCTTTTTCTTCCCAAAATTGGGAATCAAGACCGTTTATAAAAATGTAAACAAAGATCAATGCATATACAAAGATGTAAGTAAAAGCATGCAAAAAGTTGTTGCTTTAATGTAATTACATTACTAATAATATTAAAACTGTTTAAAGCAAATCCATTAAAAGGCAAGATATAAAGAAATCAATAGAACAGAACACTATTAAAAGCCCTTGCAGTCAGTACCTAAATGCTTGTTGGAATAGAAAAGTTCCACTTGCTGACTGAAGGAGAGCAAAGTGGGAATCATCCTATCACTCCTAGAAAGGAGGTTCCAAGACCTGGGAGCAAGCACCAAGAAGGCCCTCTCCTATGTTCCCAGGCTGAAAGAAGAACTAAGGAGGTTAGGATTTGTTTCCAGATGATAATAGCTTCCAACATTTCACAGGTGAAAACTGGGACAAATGTGGCCAAGCAAAATCTTAGTGTGGTCCAAATGGCAAAAGTTATGATTGAGGAAAAACACACAAGATAGGATTTGATCATTCTTAGGGCACTTCCAGACAGCACTAAATCACGGGTTTTAAACAGGGGCAAAAAATCCCAGGACTTCAGAAGAGGTCCACATATAGACCTGTTGGTCCCGGGATTTCTGCCTCTGTTGACCAGACTTGATGCTTTGTTGCGAGATTTAGAGACTCCCAAGATGGCCACCATGGTACTTCTGCCAGAAACTTCAGCCTTTTTTCAAACAAACAAACAAGATGCAGATATGCAGAGAATTGAATTGCTGCAAAAGTTTTGTTCGTTGTCCTGGCCAGAGAAACTGTGCCCTCCAGACATTTCATGAAGTATCTGCCACAAAAGCAAAGTTTACAGGGTAGGATGACTTTTGTCCAAGACAGCACTGCACAATCAAACAGGAACATACACTTTCAAGCCAGGAACAGAACTTTGTCATTATTGACACTTTTTAGAACCTGGCTGCCTAGCCATCTTTCCATATAGATTTGGTTGTGTACTTGTGGCATCAAACAATAGAGTGCTGTTCCCGAGTTATACATGGCTGTTCCTGACTGCTCTTCTTGTGAAAAAAATGTACAACATTGACTAGGAGGCTTTGTCCTGGCCAGACAAATGTGTCCTTTACATATTTCATGAAGTTTCTGGCACACAAACAAAGTTTTAGCCTTCTACTCAAATGCCACTGGCCAATCAGGAACAAACATCTAAACCCTGGGATCAAACCCAGATTTTAAAAATCCCATGATTTCCGATTGCAGAGACATACAGACATGCATAGAACTGCATATTCGGCTCAAAACTGCAATACAGTGTTCCCTCGCTACTTCGCGGTTCGC
Source organism: Anolis apletophallus (assembly GCA_030556195.1). Classification (NCBI taxonomy): domain Eukaryota; kingdom Metazoa; phylum Chordata; class Lepidosauria; order Squamata; family Anolidae; genus Anolis; species Anolis apletophallus. The sequence goes on along the minus strand of JARBWK010000001.1, from coordinate 125,301,918 downwards.
TTATTGTGGACTCGCTGTTTCGCAGATTTCAAAAAACATTAATTTAAAATATATATCATGGTATATTCACGGTTTTGTGGGGGTTTGCCACCACTGCCACTCTCCAAGGCACTTTCCCTCCTCAGTCCTCCATCCCTCCAGCCTTGAAGGGCCTTTCCTTCACTTTATTTTAAGTTTATAAAGACTTAAAATAGTGTAAAACTACTAAAATAATGTATAAATGTTAAAATAAATAAAGTATCCCTACATTGTGTTTTTTCACTTATTGTGGGAGGTTCTAGAACCTAACCCCAGGAATAAGTGAGGGAACACTGTATTCCCACAAATGGAAATTTCACATTTTTTGTCCTTTGTATCAATTGCTTCCATATTACAGGGAACGGCATCTGGCCACCCTCCTGTTTGCTGAAGGAGCTCCTGGAATAAAGGTACTGTCAGGATGGGCCCATAGATTTGATTAAAATGTTACCTCTAGGCAGGGCCGTAGCCAGGATTTTGATTCGGGGGGGGACGGGACACACACTGAATTTGGGTGGGAGAGGGTCTACCCTAGCAAACCTTTTGTATTGTTATCCCAATACCTCCATGCATATGGGATATATTGAGCATGGTGATCAGATCATGATATAAATACACATAACAGTTTAAATAATGTACCAGTAAGGCCTTATCGCGGACCACCCTGAGAATTGGGGGGGGGGGCTGAAGCCCCCCCCTGGCTACATGCCTGCCTCTAGGATTCTATGGTCCTCCGGATGTTCTCTCAAATAAAAAATAGCAATTTCTTTATTGCCTTTTAAAGGGAGTCTTATGCCCCTTAGCCCTGTGAATGTGGAGGTCTGACTGTACACGCAAACTATAAATAGCCTTCATTGGGAAGATAATTCCACCAACCATGGGCTGCATTGCTATTCCCTTTCAGCTGACCAGGAGCACCTCTGTCTTATCTGCATTAAGTTTCAGTTTGTTCCCCTTCCTGCTGACAATAGATGCTATCTTAGAACTAAAACAGCTCCCTTGGAGTTTGGTGGAAAGTAGAGAGAAAACTGGAAGTCATCATTAAACACTAAACCCCTTCAAATTTGAGACAACTGCTTGCAGCCGTTTTGCAGCAGTTTTGTAGAAATGTTAAATAGTATGGGGGACAAAACAGAACAGTTAAACTGCAGGATCATGTTTGCATATGAAACAGCTGCACAGACTGAATGAAAAAAAATAATTAGTGTCTGTGGGTTATCTTGGCATATCCTTTAAGTACAACTATCATAGCCAGACATTGGGGTACAAGGCACTTTACAGAGTGAAAGGGAGGAATCCCTACCCCGAATAACTTATGCTCTAAAGTTTGATGCCACAGGGACAGCGGATTAGGAGGAAAGAAATGGATGAAGGGGGAAGCAAGGCAAAATACAAGTTGTGTTTCAGTTGCATTCTTAACAGTATTTATGATTGTGATATCCCAGGAGGAACCTAGTTTTGCGTTGTCAAGTTCCCTACTGCCACTACTACCTTCTGAGTGCCAGGGGAAGATAATTGGCTTTAATTTCCCAAAGTGTGAGAGAATTGGCTGTCTGCAAGGATGTTGCCTAGGGTATGCCCATTTTTTATGTTTTACCATCTTTGTGGGAGGCTTCTCTCATGTCCCTGCATGGAGAGCTGGAGCTGATTAAGGGAGCTCGCCCCATTCTCCCCGGATTCGAACTGCTGACCTGTCAGCCATTAGTCCTGCCAGCACAAGGGTTTAAACCTATTGCACCACCAGGGGCTCCAGAATGCATTGTTGAAAGGCCATGTATTTATTTTATCCATCTCTCCATTACCTCAGCTTCCAGTCCAATACCACACCACTGAAGCTGGGGCAGAAAACCCGATGATACTCCTCTCCTTCTAAATGAATCCAAATGATACCCCTCCCATTCTAATTTTCAAATTAGCTGTCCATTGACATTACCCTTAATCTTCCTCAAGACAACCACACTGTTCTAATGGCAGAGTCTATCCCTTATTTTCTCCCATCTTTTCTTTATGCCTTTCATTACTGCACATATCCCCAGGCTCCTATTAGCAGCCCAAAGGAGTATAGGGGGACAGCTGGGGTGAAGAGAGGAGGTACCTGTTTCCCCACACCTGCTTTGGTGTGACACTTCAGTGCCTAGCTGGCAGCACATGCAGCTGCTGTATGGGTCAGACATGTCCTTGGGGGCGGTCAAACTTTTTCCTTTTTTTTACCTTCCTAGGAATGGCTCAGTGTGAGGAGGAAGTTTGAAAACTGCTGATCCAGTCCTTTCATTCTCTCCCTGCACATCTCTGCACATACACACACGTATCTGTCCATCAGTTGTCAGCACCTGTCTACTGCTTTATGTAATATTTACATGGAAAGCTTCTGGACTGTGAATTGTGTTAACCAACAGGGTGCCCTTTATGTATAGAGGTGGGTGAAGTAATCCTGTCCCCTGTCTTGTGCTTTAGGTGACATGTGATCAGATTTTGAGAGTGCCTATATTGTTTCCATCAAACAGTGGCTCAACCGTAGTGGAAACACTTCTCTTACCAGAGACACAAGCACCACTGTAATTAGCTGGGAGATCATCTTTATGGGTGGTGTCCAAAAATTATGGATTTCAAACCTTCACTGCAATGTAATTGCCCATAGAAATCCTATTTTAAAAGCTTCTTCGATTATAATGAGGAACAGAAGAGCTTGAGAAGGCTACTACCAATCACAGAATCCCCCAGTCACCATTGTTACTGCTCAAGGAGGCTGGAGCAATTTGGGAAATGTAGCTCAAGGCATAACTCCATGTGATAGCCTCATCTCGAGGGCCATCACTGAATCAATGAGAATTTGACAAAACTAACCAAGGCTTATGCAACTTCCCTTGATTTAGTAGATCTCATCTGGTTGGGACAAACAGTTGAATTTAACTCCACCCCAAAACTGGGAATCTGGGCTGGGAATTAAAGTTTTGGCACAGCCCTGCAAAGCAAGGAGACCTCTGTCCCAGCCCAGACTAGCCAAATTATTCACTGCATAGGTCTCCTTATAAGGGGCCACAGAAAGGTTCCCAGCATCACATCCGTCTCAGTGTCCACAAATCAATGTATTCTCCCACTGTCTTGACCTCTAGGGGTGCTAGACTACAGTTCCCTCAGTATAATGGGATGTGATATGAGATATATGGAAGACTTGAGGCTAGAAAAAGCTCCCATTAACCTTCTGGGTATCCCAGCCCAATTAAACCAGCAAGATTACCCTACTACCATGAAAAAGGCATTGTGGACAGGCCCGGATTAGCGGACTGTGCCGCCCAAGGCCCCCCTGTCTAAATGCCGCCCCCCGGGGGTGGGGCCTCTTGCAGGGGGCAGGGCCGGCATGAGGGAGAAGGCGCCGCCAGAAGTCCCGCCCCTAGGGAGACTCACACGGCTTCCCTCGCTGCCGCCGCGCTCGCACCGGCGCCCCTCCTCCCTTCACTGAAGGAAGGAGTGGTGCCCACCCGCGCGAGCATGGCGGCAGCGGGGGAAGCCGCGTGAGTCTCTCTAGGGGCGGGACTTTCAGCAGTGCCTTGTCTGTCACGCCGGCAGCGGCTCCGCCCCTCCTCCCTTCACTGAAGGGAGGGGGCAGAACCGGCGTGAGGGAGAAGGCGCCGCTGAAAGTCCCGCCCCTAGGGCAACTCACGCAGCTTCCCCCGCCGCCGCCCCGCTCGCCCATGCCCCAAATATGAGCAGGGCAGCGGAAGCTGCGTCAATTGCCCTAGGGGCGGCGGGACTTCCCCCCAGCTCCTTGTTCCTCGCGTGGGTGGGCACCACTCCTTCCTTCACCTCTTCCTTCAGGCCCGGAAATGCCACCCCCAAATCTGCCGCCCGAGGCCATGGCCTCGGGTGGTCTTATGGGTAATCTGGGCCTGATTGTGGAGGAAGTGGTTGGGGGAATTAATATTCAGGTATAACTGCAGCCACATAGAAATGCTGGCACTTTTCAAGGAACACACCTTTGTTAGAACACATACTATCTCAGGTAATGTATTGTCAAAGGCTTTCGTAGCTGGAATCACTGGGTTGTTATAGGTTTTGAGGACCTCTGAGGATGTGTGCCATAGTTGCAGGTGAAATGTCAGGAGAGAATGCTTCTAGAACATGGCCATATAGCCCAAAAAACCCTTTAACAACCCACTATCTTAAATAAGATTTTTCAGGGATCCATTCAGAAGCAGCAAATAATTTGCTGTTCTTTCATATCACCAGAGGGGAGACATTTAGTTTGCATTTTCCCTGTCTCAAGAATCAGAAGGGGGAAGAAAGTGGTATCAGCCAGTGGCAGATTATTTCTAAATACAAATACAAACACAAACTTGAAATGGAAGGCAGTATGATATGTTAGGGTGCTCCTAGATGCAGTAAAGGCATATCAAGAAATTGATGGATTGAGCTGCCCAAAACAGCTGGAGCTTCTGTCTCACACCCTCCCTGCTGCCCCAGAATCATGTCCAATGGGTTAAGCAAATGACAATTAGAAGGCCTTAACCTGCTTAATCTGCAATTTTTTATCGTTGCGGAGGTGGAGACTGTTGTTTCATTCATCTGGTGGTCTGGGCACCTTGTCTCCTACATTAAATTCAGGGCCAGTTTTCCACAAGAATAAGATCACTACTAAATAAGAGGATAGTTAAAGATGTTTCCCAAATATGCTTTTTAGAAGGACAGGCTAAAAATCAGGGATGGACCCACTGTTAGGTAGAAGGAAGCAAGTATCTTAAACCATAGATGCTGGAGCTCAAAGAGCCAGGCAAGGTCTCTGAAGACAAAGCTGTGTATATCACATGGTCCATCCTGTACCTCCTAAATTTCCCAGTAAACTTCAGATGTTGTGGAAAACTCGGTTTCTTTACCAGTGTTGCACTACAACTCAACAGTAGGTAGGCAGGTCATGTACTACAATTGTTATAGCATCAGACTGGAATTTGGGGGGTCTAGGTTCTTGGTTCCAAAGAGACCTAAAGGTATCCAGCAGCCAGGCAGTTGCTCTCAGTTTGTCCTAGTTTACAGCGTTGTTGTGAAAATAAACATTGGGAGTTATATCTTATATGCCTTGAGCCATGAGGAGAGGCAGGTAAGAAAAAATATATTATTATCATCATCGTCATCATTATGATGTTACCTGGAGCTCATTGGAGAAAAGGTGTGGTGCACTTATATCTAATATATTAAACATTTAAATAACAGGAAAAGAGATTCCATCAGAAGATTAGAAAGAACTTCCTGACCATAAAAGCTGTTCAAAAGTGGAACACACTCACTTGGAGTGTGATGAAGGTTTTTAAACTGAGCTGGATGGCCATCTGGCGAGGGTGCTTTGCTTGTGCATTTTCTGCCTAGCAGAGGGTTTGACTGAATGGTCCATGTGTCTCCTCCAACTCTTTGATTCTGTACAAATTGAGCTTCTTATCTCAAACAGGAAAATGTCTTGGTTTCTACTTATGTGTTACTATAGCTTGGTTTAGCCAGACTTCACAACCTTTCCCATACTGAACAATGTGGAAATAAGATTGCTGGATTGCAGTGAGTTTTCCGGGTTGTATGGCCATTTTCTAGAAGCATTCTCTCCTGCTGTTTTGCCCACATCTATGGCAGGCATCCCCATAAGTTATGAGGTCTCTTGTAAACTAGGCAAATAAAGTTTATATTTCTGTGGAGTGTCCAGAGTGGGAGAAAGAACTCTGTCTGCTTGAGGCAAGTGTGAATATTGTGATTGGCTAGCTTGATTAGCATTTAATGGCCTTGTAGCTTCCTTCATTCACCTCCATTCCGGTTTCCAAAGAGGATCCCTCCCCCAAAAGGTAAGCCATTTTAGGTAGTATGCTGACAGAGACTGGGTGATCAGAATGGAATTGATTATGTGCATATTCAGGATCCAGTTATTACACTATGTAACAAAATCTGGGGGAAAATCTGTTCCTGGTTTGAAAGTGTTATTTCCTGTTTAATTGCGTGGTACTTCCTTTGAAAGTAGTTGTTATGCTCCAGAAACTTTATTTTTGTGGCTGCCACAAACTATGTTGAATTGGTTGAGACTAGAAGCTATTCATTGCAAAACTAGAGCAAAATGTGCTGCAGGGTGTCCCGCTAAGAAACAAAGTTAATAAACTTTCCCCCATGTTTTTATGATAGAACTAATTAAGAAATGACATTTATAACGTGAGAAATATCTTGTTAGATAGTGTTCTTGAGCCAAGCATGACTTTGGAAAGAGCAGGGATCTCTTCCCTACTCCTTCTCTTGTTGGGAAACATTTTTTTTCTAGCTCCATTCTTTCAAAAAATAAATAAATAAAAAGGGCTTAATCAGTCTTTTCCCCCATGAAGAACTGGGTTGCAAGTCAAGAGTGGAAGGAAAGAGAGCCAACAAGGAGAGGAGGGATTTTGAGCCTTCGTTATTCTAATTTGTTTATCGATTTTAGTTTGCATTTTATTGGTAAGGAGCCTCTATTGATAAGCTTTTATTGATAAGGAGCCTCTTAGCCAAGGGACACAAGGGCGAGGTTTCCTAGGCTTAGAGAGCGAGGCATCCTGACACTGACAAGAATGCTTGAAGCCTGCAGAGATCCCTGTGGCCTTGGAAGGAAGAACAGAAAGGGGGGGGGGGTGGATTTCCTGCCGAAGGAGGGAAGGAAGGAGAGTGGGGTGGGTGGGGTGGCCCCTCTCCCCCTCTGTCTTCGCAGTTTAGGATTTGTCCCCGAGAGGACTTTGGGAGGTGGGGGTGGGCGTTGCAAAGAGGGCTGGATTTGGTGGGTGGGATGCTTTGTCTCTTGGGCCAAAGGAGAGAGGCACAACCTCGAAACCTCGAGTGGACAGGAGCGGCAAGAAAGGACCTTCCCCTCCCCCTCCTCGCTTTCTGCCACACACGGGGGAGGGGACGGGGACGAGCAACAATGGGTCCAGGGTCCCAGAGGAGGCTCTTCTGGAAGAGGTCGGGGACAGAAGGAGAAGCCTGCCCCACCCCACCCCCTCGACAGAACTACCGAAGCTCCTGTCCGAAATGCATCCCTTTTTCTCCCCCGCAAGACACGCGGTGCATCGCCCTGCCCACGTCCAACATCAGGATGTAGTTTTTTAAAAATACAATATAATAGAACCCCCGCATTTCCCACTCCCCCTCCCCCCGCCCTTTATCTCCTCGGCCTGCCAATCTTGAGCGAGGAAGCCAGCAACCCAGAGGAGATCTCTTTTTAAAAAGATCCAGATGCACCAGGTTTATGGGGTTGTTTGTACTTCGGCTCGTCGGGAGCCTGGCTCAAAATGCCGCCTTCTTCGCCAGGCAGGGAGAGGAGGAAGGAGGGGGAAGGAAGAGGAAGGAGGGGCCGAGCGCGGGAGCAGCAGCGACGCCCCTTCGGAAGCGAGGCGGAGCGGGCGGGCGGGCGGTGCGGACGCTGCGCCTCGAGGGCGCGCCTAGAGCGCTGGGCTTCCGCGGGCCTTGGGCTCCACACGCACAAAGCAGAGCTAGGCAGGACCTGCCCCCCATTTACACTCACCATTTAAGGCAGTTTCAAACCGGTATTGAATGAAGGAAGTGGTTTGACCGAGCAGATGAGGTGCTGGAACCAGTTTCTGAGACCCGGGTGGTGATGATACAAACCACAGAGCACCGTGCGCTCGAAAGGCTTTCTTATGGGGAGCTTGTTTTGGAGCCAGCTTCGAAGTGCCTTCAATCCTGTAGAAGGGGCCCCAGTCATGCGTGTGATGCACCTTTTAGTAAGGAAAACCTGTTGATCGAAGTGCCGTGGCATTTGGAGGCCTGAGGCGAGGGGCACCCGGTCCAAAGCCAGCCAAATCCTTCTCAGAACCCCCAAAAGGGAAATCCTATAGGTTCCTCCATAGATCGCTGGTTTGTTATTTGAAAACACAGCCCCATCGTTCGTTTGTTTTCGTGTCTGGAGCGACATGAGAAACTGCAAGTCGCTTCTGGTGTGAGAGAATTGTCCGTCTGTAAGGACGTTGCCCAGCAGGGGACGCCCAGGTGTGTTACCATCCTGTGGGAGGCTTTTCTCATGTCCCCACATGGGAAGCTGGAGCTGACAGACGGGAACTCATCCCACTCCCCAGATTCGAACCACTGACCTTTCGGTCAGCAGTCCAGCTGGCCATTGCACCATTGGGGGCTCCAGCCCCATAGTCAGGAGCCTTTTGCCCTTCTGCTGGCAACAGGTCAGCGGTTCGAATCCGGGGAATGGGGTGAGCTCTTGTCGGCTCCAGCTTCTCATGCTGGAACATGAGAGAAGCCTCCCACATGGTAAGACACCCGGGCGCCCCCTGGACAGCATCCTTGCAGACGGCCAATTCTCTTACAACGGAAACGACTTGCAGTTTCTTAAGTTGTTCCTGACACGTAAAAAAAGCGTCAGAGCAAATGGTGTTGCCTCGTGTGCCCAGCAGGAAGGCCCCGCCAATCTCAGGAGCATCAAATGGGATTTTCACCCCATGTCCGCCCCTCCGACCAATCCGTTGTGGGCCTGTGGGCCTAGTTCTCTGGCGAACCCAGTGAAATGCGGCTTGATCCCACTCTTAACAGCCTTGGCTCAGTGCTATGGAATTCTGGGAGATGGGACGATTTGGCAGGGAAGGCGAAGGGCCTGCCTCTTCCAGGTCCCATCGCATTGCGCCAAGTGGGGTCAAACTGCATTCATTTTAAGCACCCTCCCCAACTGCGGCCCTCCAGCTCTTTGGGCCTCCCAACTCCCAGAAGCCCTAACGAGCTTGTTCAATTGTCAGGAATTCTGGGAGTTGAAGGCCAACACAGCTGGAAGGCCGCATTTGGGAAGGTGCCTGTTCTGGGATCTAGAGATGCATCCCTAGGCGAAGTAATTGGGGCGAATATTGCCCTGTGCGCGCGGAGCCCAAGGTGGGAGAAAAAATCCCGTCCCCACTCGTGTATACACATGTGTGTGTGTGCTTATATTTCCGCAATGTGTGTCCTGGGAGGCCGGGGCTTGGCGAACTCCCTCCTCCGCGCGCGCCGCCGCCGCCGGGCTGCTTTTGCTCTGGTTTCCTACGGAAGCCGCGGAGAGTCGAGAGGGTTGCAGAGGAGTCCCGCTCAGCAAAGGAAACACCGCGGCAGGCAGGCAAATGGTGGCTGGCTGCTCTCGCTGGGAAAGGCCACGCTTGGTAAATGGGGAAGCTAGAAATGGAAGTTAGGGGGAGGGAAGGAGAGAGAGAGAGAGAGAGCGGTTGCAGTTGCTATTACTTTACGCGTCGCAAAGCTCTGGCCATTTCTTAACGCTTCGGATAAATAAAAAAAATAAACAAACCCCCTTTTTCCTCTTTGGAGGAATATAATAAAAGCGATTGAACCTCCTGGAGATCAGGAGCCGAGATGGAAACGAGGCGAACCCAAATACATACACACACACACACACACAGAGGGGGGGGGGGCTCAGAAAACATTGGGGGTTTCCTTCGCAGCCTTGGGACAGAAATAGTTGGTCCCAAACGAAAGGGTAACGAAGGGTAACGAAGCCTTGGCCCAATCTATGGCTTCCCTTCAGGCTTTTCGGTGGAAAGGGCCCTGGGAGGGAGGGAGCTCTTGTCGCCCCGACTAGCCATCCTCCCCCATCTCCTCCCCCCCCCCCCCACTTCTTGCTTTCAAAATTATATATCTTCATGTCACAACCGTTTTGCTTTTAAAAGCACAAGCATCCAATTTGGCTCAGTGTAATAAAATCAGTCGGAGATCCTTAAACGCTACCATTCCGCTGAATTAAGTTGTGAAATCTAATCTATTATATCCATAAAGGAGAATGCTTTCATTGTAAATTCAGGTTATAAAGAAAACTCTACCTGGAGCAGTCACAATTTAGACCTCTCCCTCCCCCCTCTTTTCCTTCCTTTCCTCTTTTCTCTCCCCTCCTCATTCGGATTTGCTCCTTGATGGCTTATCAAATTACTTCCAAACGCCGGGCTCCCACCTTTTTTCCATATCTCATTGGAAACGAAATTAAATGTGGCAAGACGTCCCTTTTAACAGCATGGAGAGGTCATAAAGCGGCAACAACAACAAACGGGGGGAAAAATAGAAAGCGAACAAAATTGCCCCAGCCGCTTTGGCAAAGGGGGGGGGGGGGCTTCCACACAGCCCAATATCCCAGAATATCAAGGCAGAAAATCCCACATTATCTGAGTGTGGACTCAGATAACCCAGTTCAAAGCAGATATTGTGGGATTTTCTGCCTCGATATTCTGGGATATTGGGCTGTGTGGAAGGGCCCGGGGCCTCTGCGATTCATTTCAAACAAAAACAAAATAAGATCATGGCTGTCTCTCTCTTTCCACCCACAACAAAGACAGCTCGACCTGAAGTCTAGGTTAGGTCAAAACCGGCGTTCAGCTCTGAATAAGAGATCCAAATTGTGGAAAACTCTGCGGGCCCTTCCACACAGCCATATAACCCAGAACATCAAGGCAGAAAATCCCACAATATCTGCTTTGAATTGTTATCCGAGTCCACACTCATCTATTCCAGTTCTGAGCAGATAATGCGAGATTTTATTCAGCTGTGTGGAAGGGGCCTGGGTTTTATGACTGATCGGGCTGAGAACTGATGGCAAAGAAATGGTAACATCCAAAGGGAAAATATTTAAAAGGTAAATGGAAAGGGAAGCTGGAGAAAAAAAACCCACAAACCAGATTTTTATATGGGGATTGCTTTTCATCCTATTCAAAAGAAACCTCTTTCTGGAAAAGGAGAACCTGGCTGGATCCAGACTGCCTTATAATGTGCAATTCAGTGCAGTTCAAACTGGGGGCCCTTCCACGCAGCAATATAACCCAGAATATCAAGGCAGAAAATCTCACAATATCTGCTTTGAACTGGGTTATCCGAGTCCACGCTGCCATATATCCCAATTCAAAGCAGATACTGTGGGATTTTATTCAGCTGTGTGGAAGGGGCCTGGGGTTCTACACGGACTATATAATGCAGATCAAACTGCAGTATTTGGCAGCGTAAATCCAGTCCCTGGCCACAATGTATCTATGTATGTAGATTGCAATTTTTTAACCTACTGAAAAATCTACCCGTAAGAAAACCAAGGCTCAGTGACAGAGACAAAACCCATTGCAAACCATACCCAAAGTCCTACAGAACAGCAAAACACCCCCCCACATTTTCATCCACCTTCTCCCCTTAACAAGTTAATATTAAGGGGAGAAAGTGGGTGTAAATGTGTATGTGTGTTTGTGTATGTGTGTGTGTGTGGGGGGGGGGGTGTTGCTGTTCTAGAGGACGCAGCTTTTGTCAGTTCTTGGGAGAAAGATTTATGAATGTGTGGCTAATGCCCCCTGTGTGATATCCTCCTAAAGCCCTGTCCGATTTCCTAGTCTAATCTTTTATTTCCATCTGATTATTTTTTTCCCCTGCACTTCCAACTTCAGTCTTAAAAGAGAGGAAAGAGGGGGGGCAGAGAAAAAGGAGCGGGGAAAGAAGAAACCTTGGGAACTCAACGCTGCAAAAATATATTTGGCGCTGAAAACCTTGAGGCCCCAATCCCAGCTTCCTTCGCCAAACTCACCAACTAAATGCCCACACAACGTTTCTTAAAAGAGGGAGGAAATGTTGCTCAACAATTGGAAATTGGAAGGAGCGATGAATAAAAGAATAAAACCGAATGTAAGAAAATTAAATAAAAGGGGCAGGCATCCGGCAAAAATGGGGGGCATCCTAAAAAGATACTGAAAATACAATTATTTTGCTTGTAAATGACAACATGAAGCGCAAAAAAATTATTCAGAATTCCCCCCGCGTTTTCTTACTGTAATTAAATCCGAGTTAGTTTCTCCAGAACAAATTAGAATGGATCTACTTTGCCAAACAATGCAGTATATGATCAGTGTAGATCCAGCATTAATGCCACCAAGGCTCCAGTCAAGGACACAAAGATTTCTATTTCTTTCCTCTACAGTTAAAGGCAATGAGAGAAAACCCAAGGAAAAGAGAAAAGGGAGGAAGACTAATATTCTGCACAAAATCAAAAGAAGCTCGAAGGGAAGATTGCTCAACTTTCATTTTGATTAAGCCAAAGATTCATTTTTCCTTGGCGAAAAAATATTCCTAGAATTCATCTTTCTTGTCTCCAAACCTCACGGGTCTTCCTAGGAAAGCTGCACTGAAACCCCATGAATTGCAATGGGATTTACTCCCAAGTAAACGCCATGCAATCGCAGCCTAACCGTCCAATCATCGCGGTTTACTCCCATGCAACTGGAGGCAAGATTGCAGCCGCAGCCTTAATGAAGTAAATAATTTTAAGTGCCTCAAAGAGAGAAACAAAGGCATTTGCGACCTCTATAAACCATAGAAATCATGTTAAATGCGGGATAATTCTTGCAAACACACATACAATCCAGAACTGGGCGCCTGTTTATTTGTGTCCCCTCCTTTCTAAATGCAATTTTTCAGCCAGAAAGGAGACGATTTGCAAACTCGGTAGTAATGAGTACTAGATTGTTATTTTTAAAGACATATTTATTTGTTTTCTAATCATCAAAAGGATCCCTATTTTCCTATTATTAGAGTTAGTATGAATTACAGCATTTTAATCCACTTCCTCATAAGGACCGTAGTGAATACAAAGTAACATGTCTTCATTTCAAAGGGGAATATAATATTCAAGCGAAATTTCCCACGCCTTTGGAGAGGAAGGTTCCTTGAAAAGGCTAGGAGAAAAATAAAGAGTAAGAGTGGCTTGCATCGGTGTATAAACTGCATTTCCTTTGTTCGGCAGACTATTAACATTCATATGGAAACAAGGAAATCGCGGTCAGTTTGAAAGAAATGAGGATCTCCTTTTGTATGAGGAATCCCATATTAAATATTCTGAATTTTTGAAGGAAAAGGAGAGCGGCACCACAAAAATCCTGTTCCTTTGTTTGCTTTATTACGGACGAAATTAGTTTATTTTTTCCCTCAGTGGTATGGTTTTTGAAATTCAAAAGTAGCCGGATTTCTCGAATCTTCTCCCTCGCTTTTATTAAATAAAGGTTTTGTTTGTTCAATTTAAATAAGTTTTCTCATCCGAAATTGGCATTTTATAGACAATAATTTTCCTTACAGATTAACAATGTCTTTCACATCCTTAGGCTACAATCCTAGTGAGGTTTACTCTGAGGCAAACCCCACTGTGCTGCATGAAGTTGATGGAAAAGAAATAAATACTGGGAAACCCTACTTAGTAGCAAAGATACAACAAAGGAGGAAACATAATGTTATGTTTCCTCCTTTGTTGTATCTTTGCATGAAGTTGATTCCCAGCAAAATAGGTTTTTCAGACTCTGAGCCCTTCCACACAGCCCTATAACCCAGAATCTCAAGGCAGAAAATCCAACATTATCTGAGTGTGGGCACAGATAACAAAGCCGATATTGTGGGATTTTCTACCTTGATATTCTGGGATATAGGGCTGTGTGGAAGGGCCCCCACAATATATGCTTTGCATTGGGTTATCAGAGTCCACACTGCCATATTTTCCCATTCAAAGCAGAAAATGTGGGATTTCATTCAGCTGCGTGGAAAGGGCCTCAGAGCAGCTTTTCCACCCGAAAACATAAATTAAAATGTCCTATTGAATCAAGGGCACTATTTCCTCCATTTATTTATTTTTAATCCAAAAAAGCTGAAGAAAGTAAGGCCACCCCGGTTCACTACAGCGCTTATTTAGATCTCATTAAGGCAATCTAATTAAGTAATATTATTGGCCTGGCCCAGGAAAATTATGTCAAAGGCCAGGTAGCCTTCACTACAATTGGATTCAGGGGCCTCCTCGCTCAGGTAGGCGACATTTTCAAGTGTTTTCAATGCTCCTAATGATTAAAGCTTAGGGCCCTTCCATGCAGCCCTATAACCCAGAATATCAAGGCAGAAAATGCCACAATATCCGAGTCCACACTGCCATATATTTCAGTTCAAAGCAGATAATGTGGGATTTTATTCAGCTGTGTGAAAGGGGCCTTGGAATTTTTTTTAAAAAACCACACCATTAATTCAGAAAAAAAATGGCGTGTAATATGAGATAAGCTCACAGGCAGGAAAAGCGCCCCACATTTCTCACAAGTTGCCCTTCCACACAGCCCTATATCCCAGAATATCAAGGCAGGGATTCCCACATTACCTGAGTGTGGACTCAGATAACCCAATTCAAAGCAGATCTTGTGAGATTTTCGGTCTGGATATTCTGGGATATAGGGCTGTGTGGAAGATATTCTGGGATATAGGGCTTTCCCTCCACCCAGTATTCAAAAGTATTCGGATTTCGGATTGTGAATGAGGCGGCCTGGAGGCACCCTCCAAATCACATGTGAATCTACAATCCTGAAATATTAGTAAGGTGGGCTCTTTCCCTTCCTCCCAAGGCTGTAATTTGTCTTTATCGAGGCTTTTGCCACGCAGGAGATTGTCCCAAACTTTGGGAGCAATTTGTCTCCACGGAAACTGTTCTCTGTTGGAATATTCAGGTCCGAGGAGGGGAGGGCAATCGTCAGGAAGACATTCCAAAGATGCGTAGTACATATAAGGGACCTACCTGCAGATCCAGAGTCCAGGCCCTTCCCTTTCCCTGAGAAGAATTAATAGAGAAAGTGGGGGGGGCTCCTTTCCTTCCTCCCGCCCAGACCGAAGGAAGGAAGGAAGGAAGGAAGGAAGGAAGGAAGGGAAGGAAGGAAGGAAGGAAGGAAGGAAGGAAGGAAGGAAGAGGATTTCCTGGGCAGCAAACAAGCAGGGCAGGTAGGCTCCCTTCGGCCAACACACCTCCCAGGCTCGGCTTCAGGGAAGGGAATTACAGGCGCCCCCTCCCCTCTCGTTTTTTTAAAAAAAACCAACCCAGTCCCCAATTGTGGCACATCCGGGTCCTTGGCTTCTGCGTCTCTCAGGTTTTCCCGCGCCTTTTTTTCTTGGTGGGGGTTCGTCCTCCTGGCCGGACAGCGTGGGCCCTCGGAGGCAAAGAGCCCCTGGGGCGGAGCGAGACTCCCGAAGAGAGCGCCGGAAAGTCCTCCAAGGGGGCCGCCATATTCCCCTCGCTAAGGCTCGCCATTTCACGCCGGGCGAGAGGCCGCTCCAAAGTTCCCCCAGGCACCTTCCTCTGCAGGAACCCCTCTCGCTTGCCTTCCTCCCCCCTCCCCTCCAATGCCGCCTCTTCTTCCTCTTCCTTCTCCACCTTCCGCCCCCGAGCCTCGGCGAACACACTGGCCACGGGCTTGCCCCGCAGCGGAGCCCGTCCTCCTCCTCCCTCTGCTTCTTCCCTTCTTCCTTTCCTGGCTTGCTTCCTTCCTTGGGCTCGGCGCTCTTTCTGGAAGGAAGCCCTGCTTCGGAAGGAGAGAAAGCGAGGCTGCTCCGGCTCTGCTTGAGGTCTCAGCCCCAGGGACGGCGCGGAAGGAGAGGCGCGGAGCCGGCGCTGGAGGAAGAGGAGCGCCTGGGGCGGGAGGGAGAAAGAGAGGGAGGGAGGGAAGGCAGGCGGGAGGGAGGGAGGGAAGGGGGCCTGGGCGAGGAACAGCCGCCGCCGCTCAGCCTCCCCTCCCCCTCGCGCCCGCCTCGGTTTAATCAATGGGGGTGCCGCTGCGCCTCTCTTAAGGAGGAACGGGTTGTAACCATCCCAGCGCCTCCTTCCTCTGCTTCGGAAGCCAGGAGCGCGAGGGCCCACCTTAATTCCCCCCTCCGGACCTCCCTCGTTCTCTGACTCCCTCTCGGCCAATCAGCGCCGCGCCTGGCCTCGCTTGAATGGCTCTCGCTCTTTGTTTGCGGAGGACTCCCTCTCTCTCTTCCCTCCCCCCCGTTCGGCTCGAGGAAGGGGAGGGGGGCAGCTGTTGGCGGCGGCGCCTCAGCCAATCAGCGGCCGTCTTGGGTCCAGGCTTGTTTCCGAAGCCGGGGAAGCCCTTCTCGGAGCGTCGCTGGGAAGAAACCGCCTCCGCGCCTTTGTTTATGCCTCCCTTGTCCCCTCGCCCTCCCTCCCTCCTTCCCTCCTTCCCTCCCCCCGCCGCGGCTGCATCTGCACTGCCATGTAATGCAGCTCAAGGCAGTTAAACGGCGCCCTGTGGCTCTGCCCTGACCGTACAATGCAGTCCCAAAGTGCATTGTATAGCGGTGTGGATCCAGCGTGTCTGTCTGACTGGGGCAATCGAGTTGGAGCAGGGCTTCGAGGAAAGAGCCTCTGGTTGGCATTTCAAACGCCTGTGTCTTTGCAAAACTACAGTAAAAAGGAGGAAAGAGGTGATCTATTTTTATTTTCTTCTTCCTCTAAGCAAGAGGTTGACTGCAGGCCTTAGAAGGCCACCCTGCAGGAGACATGGGGCCCTTCCACACAGCTCTATGTGCCAAAATATTAAGGCAGAAAATCCCACAATATCTGCTATGAACTGGGTTATCTGACTCCACGCTCGGATAATGTGAGATTTTCTGTCATATTCTGGGATATAGGGGCTGTGTGGAAGGGCCCCTGGTTTCTTGCAGGGTGGCCTTCTAAGGCCTGCAGTCAACCTCCTGCTTGGAGGGAGAAGAAAATAAAACCAATCCCATCCAAGAACAATCGGGGATCAACCTATCAATCTGTTCTGGGAACTGTTTGTGGTTGTTGCTTCCAAACTAGGGGCCCTTCCACACAGCCCAATATCCCAGAATATCAAGGCAGGAAATCCCACATTATCTGCTTTACACTGGGATATCGGAGTCCACACTCAGATCATGTGGGATTTTCTGCCTTGATATTCCGGGATATAGGGCTGTGTGGAAGGGCCCTTGGGCACTGAAACTGAAAGGGCAATGGCTCAAAATGAGTTAGTGGGATTTTTTAATCCCTCAGCTCTTTTGATTTTAACCAATTAATAGATCAATTACAGAATTTTAATGGTTTGAGCAGAATTAAGGCCTGAGCACAGTGCGGTTTACTCCCAGGCAAGCCTGGCTAGCACTGTAGCCTCGGTAAGGGAAAGCAAAGGTGGTATCTTAATTAATTAATAATAATAATTTTTTGTATACCGCCCTATCTCCCAGAGGAAACTCAGGACAGTTTCCAACATATAAGGCAAACATTCAATTGCCCGGAAAGAACACCATACAGACAATTACATCAACATAAACACATTCGACAATATAACACATCCTAATTTAACTTACGAACAAAGTAACAACAACGAAAAGCATAATAAAATACCAAAATCCTGTAAAAAAACACACAAGAAATAAAAATATTTAAAACCCATATCATCTGTAGTTCCATCAGTAAAGGTTCAACAAAGCAATGGCCAGGATTACAAAGTGAATGTGGCCAACTATAAACGGGCTGAGCAAGGGATATCATAGGACCGGGGAAGTGGGTGAACTGCAGGACAGCGTGCTATCTGTTTACCTAAGAACTGGGCCTAGGGACTAATCATTCTCGAAAATTTGCTGGAACATAAAGGTTTTCAGGTCCCTACGAAAAGAGGACAGTGATTTTAGAATAAATTAGGATTTTAAAAAAGTAAGTTATAGAGAAGTGAAAACTTTATTCTAGCCATGCTTTGAGAAATCAGTGGAAGTACCCAATAGGTTTGAGGAAGACCAGCATTCATTGAATTTCGGCTTTTTATTGAATGAAATGTCAGTAAAGGAACAGTGTTCCCTTGTTTTCTTTCGCCATTATTTTTTACACTGGTTTTCTTTAAATATGGAGTCTACAAAATGTACACTCATAGGAGACAAAATTGTAGAAAATGTAGGGCTTGGTTTTTTCAGACATCGAAGTATGTTTATTCATTAGCATTAAGGGATATATCCTATCACCCAAGGCAGTTCAGTTCCAGAGGAGTCCAGAAAACAATCCTAAATAATATTCTGTCCTCTTATGTTTCAGACAGACAGCATACATTTAGCAGCCTGTGTTAGTGTATTGCTCCAGGAAATAATTTGTAAGAGTCATATGACATCACATTATTAAATACAATCAATATTAAAAACATCTTGTTTCTTAAAATCAGACTGTAGGTTTCACATTCCTAATTTAAAGTTGGTATGTTGATGTCAAACAGACAAAATAATTTTTTCAAGGAATAAAATAAAGCATGTGATTTCTGTCCTGATTCTACATGAAATCCCAATACTGATTTGGGTGAATGACAAAATGTTACTTGAATTGATAGCAACAAAGGACCCTATGGTTGGGTTGCTGTGGGTTTTCTGGGCTGTATGGCCATGTTCCAGAAGCATTCTCTCCTGACATTTCACCCACATTTGTGGCAGGCATCCTCAGAGGTTGTGAGGTCTGTTGAAAACAAGGCAAGTGGGGCTTATATATCTGTGGAATGTCCAAGGTGGGAGAAAGAACTCTTCTCTGCTTGAGGCAAGTGTGAATGTTGCAACTGGCCACCTTGATTAGCATTTAATGGCCTTTCAGCTTCAAAGCCTGGCTGGTTGCTGCCTGGGGGTAGCCTTTGTTGTAGGTGATTCGCTGGCCCTGATTGGTTATTGTCTAGAGTTCCCCTGTTTTTTTAATGTTGCTCTTCATTTACTGTCCTGATTTTAGAGTTTTTTAAAATACTGGTAGCCAGATTGTGTTCATTTTTATGGTTTCCTCCTTTCTGTTGAAATTGTCCACATGCTTGTGGATTTCAATGGCTTCTGTATTGTGATCAAAAAAGGATTCTAGGTAAACATGTTTTCTGATAGCTCTCCAATGCATATTTTTCACACATACCTGGAACTCAATCCTATTAAATTTAGTGGAATGTATTTTTGAATGGACATGTATAGGACTGCACTGCGTTTTTGAACAGTAGATTTCCGAGTGTAATTTCCATGTGATAAAAACTTCAGCAGGGAGGAGGAGTCACAAAAAAGAGTATATTGAACCATTCCAAGCAATCCTCTTTTAATCAGAACTGGATTCTGCTTTTTAATGATCCCCAGAAGCAGGTCTTCCAGCCATTCCAAGACCTACTTCCTGCAAGCATCTTTTTCAGAATAGCAAAGAAAAGACAGGTTTGATGTTGCGGAGTGAAATTGACTCAGTGTTGTCATCTGTCAATAAGCGGCATTGGGGACCGCCTTCCTTAAATCCATTCACATGACTGTACTTATTGCCTTTCCAAGCATTCTCTTGGGGTAATCATTCCTGATTCAGATTTTTCCTTGGGTAAGGCACTGCGGAATTCACCCTGGGAGCAAATGTGGGGCATGTGATGTGAGGAAGTCAGCCACACATTGCAGAAAGCTTTTATTCCACCCAAGCACTTTGGGTAGAAGGGAATTGGGTCATGGCATTGTGATCTCTTGGTGTCAATCCAGACCGATACCCACAGTATGGGACATTCACACACTAGGCATACTCGCATGCCTAGTGCCTGGCGAGGGATAACTGTTTGCCTTAAGGAGCAAAGGGGTGGTAGTGGAGATAACTGAAACACAACAAATTGTTAGTTATTGTGCATTTGTTGTTGTTGGGGGACTGCAGAGCGGATACTTACATTTTTTTTGCCCCGGGCACTAAAATACATTGGGTTGTCTCTGAGTACATTTGCTTAACATCTGCTGCAGACTTTCAGTGTTGCCTTATATGTGTGAGATACACACCAGATACTGTTGGCTGTACATCCTAAAATCCACATAGCAGCTGCCTCTCATTTTAGCAATGGAGCACTGGGACTGGGAAAACAAATCCAGACACTTGGTCACTCAGAAGCTTAAATATTGGCCGAGAGTGCCTGAGTATTTAAATCTTTTCTTAGTTCTGCACAGGGCTTGTCCTTAAATATTTGGTGCTCACTGCTTGGAATTTGAAATATTTTCCCAGCCCTGCAAACTGCTTGGGCTTCTACTCTCTAAAACAGAGCAGTGGCAAATCTGTCACTGTTTAAGGTAGAAGTCCTATCTCCAGTTTCCCTCTAAGGCCCCTTCCACACAGCCCTATAACCCAGAATATCAAGGCAGAAAATCCCACAATATCTGCTTTGACTGGGTTATCTGGGTCCACACTCAAATAATGTAGGATTTTCTGCCTTGATATTCTGGGATATAGGGTTGTGTGAAAGGGCCCTAAGGAGGAGGAAAAAGTGAGTTATTTTTGACTTGGTGCCTTCCTAAGGCATCAGAGCATAATTGGGAGAAATTGGGGAACGCTAGGCGAAATATGATTGCACAATTATTAATACAACTTCTAGTTCAGGAAAAAGAAAAGCCTGGGGAAATTATATATTTGGACTGTTCAATGAAGATCCTGTGTGGATATTCTAGGAGCTGCAGTCCCCAAAAGCAACTTTTCCTAACTTTTGACAGCAGGTTACTGCATACTTCCTGACTCTTTGAGATCATAGGTGCTCTTTACTATGAATGAGACATTCACATACCTCCTTTGGCACATGCCATTTAATTTTAAATGTCTCCTCTCATTCCAGTTCTGTATTTTCAGGGCTGATTTAATGGGCCCTTCAGAAAAAAGTTACCAAAGCCAGCCATCTGAAATATCCCAGAATATTTTCCCCTTACCCAATGCCTGTCAGTTTTAATTTTACAAGCAAACAAAAACATTTCTAATCTGAGCATATTCTAATGGGTTGGCTTCTTATTTATTTAAAATAAGACAAGTACTTTGTTTGACTTCCTAATATTGTCCTGAGAGATTGAAAATGAACACATTTTAAATGCTGCTCAGTTTTTATTTTGCATGCCTATCTATGTCAAGAGACTTGATTTTTTAATAAAAAAAATAAAGCATCCTATTGCAGTTCAGTTTTCTTTCATTGTCTTTTTTCTTTCTTTCCTCATTTCCACACACTGCTACAATCATGTTGCAATCTTTGGGTTGAGCAAGAGCTCTTTAGACTAGACCCAACCTAACCTATTTGCATTGAAATGAATCCTAAAAGCAATTAAAAAGATCCTGTTTGACAAACTCCACCCTCACCTTTGTTAAATCTAGGGTGGGAGGGAGCTGCTCAGAGCAAAAGAACAGCTGCACTGAGTCAGCCCAAGAGGCCACTAAGCCCGGTATCATATCTCTGACAGTGGCAAGATCCAGATGCCTCAGGAAATGTATGTAAGTACACAACATAGTAACCAAGTCATCCTTTTTTTTAAAAAAAAAACTGTTCATTCTCAAGGCTGGTTTGGATAATAATTTCTCCTGCTTGTTCAACCAGTGCTTGCCTTACACTATTGGTAGTGACATCCGTAATTTATAGGAAAGAGCCCTGTGTCTTGTGGTAATACACAACCCTATATAATTGCAACAGTTTTCCCCAACCTGTTTATTGTGTGTGAATAATCATCTCAACAATGCCTGGTTTTTTTTAGGTATTGTGATTCTTACTTATCTGAAGAGTGAAGGATCAAGGATCTAGGTTGCATCAATAGGAATATAAGTGTCTAGATTGGTGGTTCTCAATCTATGGGTCCCCAGATATTTTGGCCTTCAACTCCCTTAAATCCTAACAGCTGGTAAATCGGCTGGGATTTATAGGAGTAGTAGGCCAAAACAGTTAAGGACCCACAGGCTGAGAACCACTGGCCCAGATCGGGCCTGTCCAACAGGCGGCCCACGGACCGCACACGGCTCGCCGGCCCCTTGGATGCGGCCCTCCTACCCTCCTGAATAAAATATTATTTTTTTTAAAATCTGATTTTTAAAAGAAAAATGCGCATGAAGCTGGGGAGGGGGCGGGGCTTTGCGTGGCCAGTTTCACCCGCTTCCGAGGCTGGCATGACGCTTTGGGAGAGAGGACGGAGTCATGGGGAGTCGCCCGTGGCTCCGCCCTCTCTCTCAAAGCGTCACGCCAGCCTCGGAAGCGGCAGTTTCGCCCGCTTCCGAGGCTGGCGTGACGGTTTGGGAGGGAGGGCGGAGCCATGGGGAGCTGCTCGTGGCTCCACCCTTTTCTCCCAAAGCGTCACGCCAGCCTCAGAAGCGGGTGAAACCGGAGGAGGAGGGGCAGGGGCGTGCCCGGGGGGGGCGTGGCCCCCCAGGTGATCAGTGACCGGAATTCCGGCCCTTGGGCCGGTAGAAGTTGGACAGCCCTGGCCTAGATCAAGGAAAGGCACAGGCCCACTCTATTTTGCCTTGGTCAGGCTTCAGCTGGAATATTGTGTCCAGCTGAAGGCAAGAATGATATTGGCAAGCTAAAACATGAAGGGTGACCCAAGTGACACAAACGTTTTGAAGCTATACCCACAGGGCTGCCCAGGAAGTTGATCGCAATCGACTGGTCGATCCCAGGACCGAAGGAGGTCGATCCCAGCCAGATGGGGCACTTCTAGAGGGGGCGGAGCCATGCTGCACCAAGCCCCTCCCCCTGCTTCAGCACTACCACAGCTTCTCCAGGCTTGAGGAGGGTAGTGCCAAGCCAGTAGCGGCTAATTATGCCACCACGGGCTTGGCACTACCCTCCTCTAGGCTGGAGAAGCTGTGGTAGAGCTAAAGCCAGAGGAGGGAGGGGCAGAGCCAGGCCACGCAAAGCCCGCCCCTCCCCCAGCTTCAGCACTACCACAGCTTCTCCAGGCTTGAGGAGGGTCAGATCTTTCTGACTTGGTTTTAGTATAAGTAACTCGCATGCTGAAAAAGTGTGGGCACCCCTGCCTATGAGGAACAACCTAGAGAGCTGGATATGTTTAGCTTGGAGAGAAGAAGTCCAAAGCAGCTTGATAACAATGTTTAAATATTTGAGAGGGTTTCACATTGAGGAGGTTCAAGCTTTCTACTGCTCTAGACTCAAGATCATGGAGCAATTGATTTGAATTGCTGGAAAAGTGATTCTATATAATCATTACATGACTCAGAACAAGGGGGGGGGGGTTCAAATAGAGCCTGGATAGCCATCTGTCAGGGGTGCTTCCATGCTGTGACACAATGGAGTTGGACTGGTGGGCCCTTGGGATCTTTTCCAGCTGCACGATTCCATAAGGAAAACTATTCAAGAATTTGAGGGGTGTAGGAGCTGGTTCTGCACTTTATTCACCTCTAGGTATATTGACTGTTTTCTGCACAACTTAGCATTTTCTACACCTGTAATATCAGTGTGTTTTAGTGTGTAAATAAAACAAATTGACACAGTGCCTAGATTGTACTTCAAGAGTAAAGTCTCTCTTTACGTCTTTCCTAGGGCCCCTCCACACAGCCCTATATCCCAGAATATCAAGGCAGAAAATCCCACATTATCTGGGGACTCAGATAATCCAGTTCAAAGCAGATATTGTGGGATTTTCTGCCTTGATATTCTGGGATATAGGGCTGTGTGGAAGGGCTCCTGGTCTTCATTACAAGTGAGAGAAAATCTCATATGCTCTTCTACTGCCAGTTTGTCTTGACTCATATCAGGCCAAAGCTTGGAAAAGTTAATTTTTGAGTTGTAGATCCCCAAATCTTCCATCCAGCATGGCCTTTGGCCTTTTACAGCACCAACATCATCCTTTTTGCAAATTTGTCATTAGCAGCTCCAAGAGTTTGGAGCTGTATGCTGCTTCCAGTTCTGGGGACACCTTCACCTATACAACAAAGCCAGGCTTCTTTCCTTGCTCATATTATTATTATTCCCCTCAATGAATCTGCCTTACCCTTTTCTAACCCTGTTTATGGTTTTCAGCAAAGGCTTGTTAAACTTTGTGGCTGAATGATGTAGCATGTCTGAAGTGCAATAAAGAGCAAACCCGTGTCTCCTTTCCTCCTTTTTGGTGTGGCTAGGCTACATGTGTTCACCAATCTGTCTTGAATTTTATGGGGTTTATTTACAGGTAAATATAGTTTAAGGCTGACCAATACATCATTGAGACCAAGGTTATAAATTCATTTTGGAAGCAAGTAGGCACATTCCCAAATAGATTATTTCTCCCGGTCCTCCCGGTCTGGCTTTCAGGAGTCAAGGAAGACTGTTATATTGTTGAAGGCTTTTATGGTCAGAATCACTGGGTTATTGTGAGTTTTCCAGGTTATATGGCCATGTTCCAGAACCATTCTCTCCTGATGTTTTGCCTGCATCTATGGCAGGCAACCTCTGAGAACTCACAACAACTCAGAAGACTGTTGTGTGTTGTGTTGTGACTGCTGTGTTCCAACAATCTGTTTTTGCCTCCAGGTAAACAGGTAGGCAGAAACTGGGCCTAACAGTGGTTTCAGCTCCCACTGTTAGCCCCAGCTTCTGGCAACCTAACAGTTCGAAAACACGCAAATGTGAGTAAATCAATAGGTACTGCCTCGACGGGAAGGTAACAGCGCTCCATGCAGTCATGCCAGCCACATGACTTTGGAGGTGTCTATGGACAACGCTGGCTCTTTGGCTTAGAAATGGAGATGAGCACCAACCCCCAGAGTCAGATACGACTGAACTTAATGTCAGGGGACAACCTTAACCTTAGTTATTTTTTGTGATGCCTACAAGCTTGCAAATTGTGTGTGAGGGAGCTTTTAAATGATGCTAGTAGAGCATTCCCTTTCAGATATTAGGACAGTTTTAGTAGACCATTTGAAGGGTACTCAACAGGTTGGGCACATTATTGGCATAATTAGGCAGAGAGTTTCTGTATAATCCACCCACCTTGCCAGCTTTTCAGGGAGGAGAGTTTTGTGTAGTTTAAAATTCTAAATTTAAACTCAATTTGGGACATACTTGCCCTTTTGAACTTTTGCAATGGGACGTTAAAGACTTTCCGCAGACAGCTGTCTTTGGGAACAACTTTAGTTCAGCAAAATATGGAACAAATAAGTGGAGCATTCACAAGAGGCAAAGTGATGATAAATGCGAACACTCATTTTTTTTAAAAAGAAAAGGAAATGTGTGTGTGTGTGTGGTTTTTTTGTTTCAAAGAACCAGCACCACAGCAGTCATTAAAAAATAAATCCAAATTGTACTACTGTTTTGACCGCTGCTGGGCTCGTTACCAGACAGATGCAACATCCCAATTGTAGTAAGCTTTTACAGTATCAATTTACCCAAGGCCAGTCATTGTATAAGGCAGCAAGGGGGGGAAATTGCTTGGCGAATGCAGCGCTCCTTCAGGTTTTGAGTGTGAAAGCTACAGAACATCTGCTCCACGTGTGGTCTCTTACAGTTTCTTCCTGTTCCTTGCCTCATTCTTCCTTCCAGGCTTCTTCCCTCCCCAGTCTTCACTCTGTTCCTGGCTCTTCCCCTAACCTTGGTTTGATTTATAGCTACTTTGGTTTTTTGTCTCTGATTCTGATCTCCCGGCTTCTGACCAAAGGAAGACATGGCTCCTGGCTTGGCTTTTCCCTTTAGTTGCACATCCAGCCCTGCCCTGCCCTCCCTGGCTTTCATTCCTCAGACTCACTGCTGCGCCCAGCCATGCCTCAGGCTAGGTCTGACACAAGGACAGCGCTGTCTTGCTTCAGGAAGCAAGAACTCTCCGCTGTTGTGTCAGGCCAAGAGTCATGCAGGCCAGCATTTTGTTTCCAGCAGCCACAGCTTGGAAACGATCTTGCTTTTTGCTGCAACTTCCAGACTCTGCCAGATGCTGTACAGGCAGAAAGATTCTGGGAGATGTAGTGTAAAACCAGGAACATTTCCTCCAGCCTATACTAACCAGCCAGGTTTTTTTTCCTGTCAGGAGCGACATGTGAGAGAATTGGCCGTCTGCAAAGATGTTGCTCAGGGAATGCAATGATGTTTTACCATCCTGTGGGAGGCATCTCTCATGTCCCCACATGAGAAGCTGGAGCTGACAGACAGGAGCTCATCCCACTCCACGAATTCAAACCACCAACCTTTCAGTCAACAGTCCTGCCAGTACAGAGGTTTAACCCATTGCGCTACCAGAGACTCCAGCCAGGTGAATCTAGGGTGCCATCTGCAATATAGAAGTAATGAAGTGTGATGCCACTTTAAACTGCCATTGCTCAATTATATGGCATCATATGAGTTGCAGCTTTTCAAGGTTTTTAGCATTCTCTGCCAAAGAGTGTTGGTGTCCCATCAAACTACAACTTCCAGTATTCCATAGTATAACATTGAGCCATGGCAGTTAAAGTGGTGTCAAAATGTCAATTCTATAATGTAGATATAATTTGCTGAATGCAGATATCTTCAGTGAATAATGACCTATCTACATTAACTATTTGATGCAGTTTCAAACCAGTATTGACGAAAGTGGTTTTATTATTTATTTATTTATTTATTCATACTTGATTGACCGCCCTTCCCGAAAGGCTCAGGGCAGCTCACAGCACATATAAACAGTCAAGTAGAAAACAATGGTTAAAAAACAAGGTTTTGCTATACAGACGAATACATAAGAAGTCCTGGAACCGGTTTGAGGCCCAGATGGTGAATATACAAACTGGAGAGTACCAATGAGCAGTAAATACTTCCTTTCTTGTGCTTTTGTGGGAGTTTGTTGTCTGGCCACTGCAGTTTGAAGCTAGTTTCAAACTGCATTAAATAGTCAGTGGCCTAAGTCAGTGTTTCCCAACCATGTGCCGCGGCACACTAGTGTGCCGTGAGTGATCATCAGCTGTGCCGTGGGAAATTGGGCCAGAGTCTTGGAGAAGAGGGAATCCCTGGCAGTTGACGCTGTGCAATAAGCGGAGGGAGGGGCAGGGATTTGTGCGTGCCACAGAACACCTGGGCGTTCCTGGGGTGCCCCCTCCCTCCCTCCCTGTAACCGCCGCCTCACGCGCGTGGGGGACAAAGCCGCCCTCTGAGCAGCAGCGTTGCCTTCTCCGTCCTTCTCGCTGGGTGTCTCGCCATGGAGAAAGCGGACTTGCGGCGCCTGGGGAGGCTCTTCCGGCACTGGAGCGAGTTGGAGGACTCAGAGGCAGACTTGCTGTCACCTCCGTGCCCTTCCCTGGTGCCGGATCCATGACGAGAGCATCGCCTCAGCACCTGCAACCAGGCCAGCTCCCCAGGGGTGCGTAAGAAGTGCTCGGGGTTCGGCCCTTGGCATCGCCAGAGGAAGGAGAGCAAGGAGGAGCCTGCCAAAGCCAGGGCAGCATGCCCGCCTCGCCTTTCTACTCGCCGCACCCCCTGTTCAGCACCTCAGAGCCCAGCACTCCCACTAACAGGTATGAAGGCTCATCACATTCATTCTATGGCAGGCCTGGGCCAACTTGGGTCCTCCAGAGGTTTTGGACTTCAACTCCTAGCATTCCTAACAGCCTCAGGCCCTTTCCTCTCCCCCCTCAGCCACTTAAGCTGAGTTATATATTAACTATATGTATTACTGTGTTAGAGTGTCATTTTGGTTGATGGTTTGCTCCAGGATTTTGTAAATGTAAAAAATGTGCCGCAGCTCAAAAAAGGTTGAAAAACACTGGCCTAAGTTTTCATCACTGCTTGAGAGCATTTGGTTGGGAAGGATGTTGTGTGAAGTAAGTAGCAAAACCAAAATTAGTATTTGGGAACAATGCTAAAGCTTTGCTTTGAATCATAATGGCCGCGCTGATTGAGGGACTATGGGAGTTACAATAGGGCTGGAAAACAATGCAGCTGCATGGCACCTAGTCTGATCAAACCTTATATTCATTTTAACCTACTTTCATATACTGCTTTGGCAAAAAACAGAGTCCATGATAAATGCTGACTTACAATATTTTGAAAGTCATATAGATTTTTTAAAGCACCACCCATATTGGAGGGGATGCAAAACACATGGTTCATTTCTCCACATGTACTGGGACTGCCAATGGGCTCAAGAGTTGTGTTTGGGGTTATATGTGCAAGCAAATGACTTCATCAAATCCAGTGCATATTCTGGGAAACTCAAAGGTTATTCCTTTTTTTATTCACAGCTGGTCTGATAGAAATTGCTACCTTTTTTCCCCTCATCAAAAATGCTCCAGAATGGAGTATATTGTGCTGGGTTGACTGGACACAATCTGGCTGTTGGCTTCACCAGAGAAGCAAGCACACCTTTTTCTGAGCTATTTCCAGTTCTGCATTACCTCCTTTGGAATGTGATATGCAGAAGTGAGCACTATTCTCAGTGTGTCCACAGCACAACACGGATTTGCATGCTGGCATTATGAGGCTTGCCTTGTTATTCTTAATCCCTTTCCTGAATAATTTCTAACCTTGAATTTACTTAATGCATTTTCAGCTTAAAATGTTAATCCTTGCAGGGTCCCAATCATTGAAAAGATGCTGAATTGTTTCAGAGGAAGTCCAAAATTTACTGTGATGACAGATAAGAGTTCCTGAAGTCCAGGGACTTTTCTACACTGACACAGCTGGCCTCCAGGTTCCATTGCATTTTAGGAATTTTATAATTTTCATTTTTAAAAATAATTCTATCAATGAGATTTTTATGCATTGTTGATTATACTTATGTCATTGTATTTATACGTATGTATTGTTGTCTGCATGTGGCACTTGGAGTGCTTCTGTGAGCCGCCCCAAGTCACTTTGGGGAGAGTGTGGTGGGGTACAAATAAGGAGGAGGAGGATGATTATTACTACACACCACAAATGAATCGCAGACTGAGCCCAAAACTAACAGCAGCATCCAGTTCAGGCATGCGCAAACTTCAGCCCTCCAGGTGTTTTGGACTTCAACTCCCACAATCCCTAACAGCCTACCGGCTGTTAGGAATTGTGGGAATTGAAGTCCAAAACACCTGGAGGGCAGAAATTTGCCCATGCTTGATCCAGTGACAATCATGAAATTATTTTCTTTAAACTGATTTTGCCCCGTTTTGGGCAGTTGGGGGATACTTTGGAGTTTGTTGGAAAATACAGAGTATCTGGGACATTGGAGCTGCCTGAACATTGGGATCAGGTTTGATTCAGAACAATTTGTTGTCCACATCATGCTTTTCCTGTGCTCATCGGTGTAGGAAAAGTGGGTGGATTCTGCCCATGTTGTCACACCTCCAATGCCTAGGGTTGCCACTTTTTGATATAAGAAATAAGGGACATTTACCTAAAAATACACACAAATAAGGGACACCCTTCGGCACTGCCCTATAGCCCCAATTATCAGCGCGGGGCACCAACTGCTGCTCTTTAGGTCAGCCGGCCAGAGTGAAAACGGGGGGGGGTGTATATGGCAGTGTGGACTCAGATAACCCAGTTCAAAGCAGATATTGTGGATTATCTTTCTTGATATTCTCTATCCCCTTCCACCCAGCTGCATAAAATCCACATTGAACTGGATTACACTGCAGTGTGGATTCAGATAATATGACACTATCTGTGGACTATAACTCTGTTTAGGTGGGGAGGCCCAGAGCCTTTTCAAAGAACCATACAACCCAGGATATCAAGGCAGGAAATCCCACAATATCGGCTCTGAACTGGGTGATATGGCAGTATGGACTCAAGTAACCCAGTTCAAAGCAGATATTGTGGTATTTCCTGCCTTGATATTCTGGGGGCCCTTCCACGCAAAATACCAAGACAGAAAATCCAACAATATCTGCTTTGAACTGGGTTATCTGAGTCCACACTCTGATTATGTGGTATTTCCCGCCTTGATATTCTGGGATATATTGCTGTGTGGAAGGGCCCCCAGAATATCAAGGCAGGAAATCCCACAATATCTGCTTTCAGTAAAGCCTTTGACAAGGTCCCCCATGACCTTCTGGCAAACAAACGAGTCGAATGTGAGCTAGGCAAAACTACGGTTAGGTGCATCTGTAATTGGTTAAGTGGATGAACCCAGAGGGTGCCAATGCTTCCTCTTCATTCTGGAAATAAGTGACGAGTGGATTGCCGCAGGGTTCTGTTCTGGGCCCGGTTCTGTTCAACATCTTTATTAATGACTTAGATGAAGGGTTAGAAGGCATAATCATCAAGTTTGCTGATGACACCAAATTGGGAAGGATAGCCAATACTCCAGAAAACAGAAGCAGAATTCAAAATGATCTTGACAGATTAGAGAGATGGGCAGGGGCGATCCGACCTAATCTGGGGGTACGCAAAGAAAATTTTGTCGGCTCCCCCGCCGCCGCATCACTCACCGCCGCCGCCACGCCCACGCCGCCGCCACGCCCACACCACTGCCGCCACGCCGCCGCCGCAACCGGCCCCATCAGCCGTGGCACACCTCCGCGGTGCACCTTTCTGCATGTGCCTCCATGCCCCCCACCGCTGCACGCCCTGCCCTGCGCCGCCCGGCCGTGCACGCGCAGAAGCACCTACAGGCACTATAGTGCCTGTAGATGTTTCTGCGCATGCGCAAACATCCGCACATGCGCGCACTGCTCCCAAGCGCCTGCCACTTTGGAGCCAGCGCGCGACGCGCATGCGTGCTGGCTCCAAAGCGGCAGGCGCTTTGGAGCGAGTGCACATGCGCGGACGTTCACGCATGCGCAGAACGCTTCACGGGCGCTAAGCGCCTACAGGCGCTCTGCGTAGGGCAGTGCGGGGGGGGGTGGGGTGCGGAGGCGGTGCGGCGGCGCCCCTCCCAGCCAGTGGTGCCCCTCCCAGCCGGTGACGCCCTGCGTGGCCTCGTAGGTGGCAGAATCGCTGGGACCGCCCCTGGAGATGGGCCAAAACTAACAAAATGAAGTTCAACAGTGACAAATGTAAAATACTCCACTTAGGCAGAAAAAATTTGAAATGCAAAGATATAGAATGGGAGGTGTATGACTCGAGAGCAGTACATGTGAAAATGATCTTGGGGTCATTGTGGACAACAAGTTAAACATGAGCCAACAATGTGACGTGATGGCAAAAAAAAGCCAATGGGATTTTGGCCTGCATCAATACGAGTATAGTGTCTAGATCCAGTGAAGTCATGCTGCCCCTCTATTCTGCCTTGGTTAGACCACACTTGGAATATTGTGTCCAATTCTGGGCACCACAATTGAAGAGAGATATTGACAAGCTATAAAGTGTCCAGGGGAGGGTGACTAAAATGATCAAGGGTCTGGAGAACAAGCCCTATGAGGAGTGGCTTAAATATCCGGGCATGTTTAGCCTGAAGAAGAGAAGGCTGAGAGGAGACATGATAGCCATGAATAAATATGTGAGGGGAGGTCATAGGAAGGAGGGAGCAGGCTTGTTTTCTGCTGCCCTGGAGACTAGGACACGGAGCAATGGCTTCAAACTACAAGAAAGGAGATTCCACCTGAACATGAGGAAGAACTTCCTGACTGTGAGAGCCATTCAGCAGTGGAACTCTCTGCCCTGGAGCGTGGTGGAGGCTCCTTCTTTGGAAGCTTTTAAACAGAGGCTGGATGACCATCTGTCAGGGGTGCTTTGAATGCAATTTTCCTGCTTCTTGGCAGGGGGTTGGACTGGATGGCCCATGAGGTCTCTTCCAACTCTATGATTCTAGGATTCTACCTTGAGTGTCCAGTCAATTTAATTTATATCCTAGCAGAGGATCCAAGGTGGTTTATATCCAATTAAAACAAAGTACAGCTAAAATATATTAGTACAAACAATTCTAAAAAATCAAGAAACAATTCTATTAAAACCACACAAAAACACTTTAAAATGCATTTAAAACATAATAAAAAGATAAAAGCACTGCAATCCTATCAAAATCCCCTTTTGCCATATAAATTCAGAGCCAAAGACCTGCCTAAATATTTTTAAAATGTGTGCCAGTGGAAAAATAGCAGAGAGAGGGCCAACCCAACCTTCCATGGGAGGTAGTCCAGCCTAGGAGCAGCCAGGCCCGGATTAACGCCTTTTGGCGCCCTAGGCCACACTTTGGAATTACGCCCCCAAACCAACCTCTACCCCCCCTCCACGTTCCTTCTTTCCACTGCCCGGCAGCGGCCCTGGGGGCTTCCCTTCCTTCCTCCTCCTCCTCGCTCGCGCCCTCCTTCCTTGAAACAAGAAAGGAGGGTGGGAGGAGGAGGAAGGAAAGAAAGCCCCCGGGGCTGCTGCCGGGCATGCGTGGCACCCAGGAACATGGCGGAGGAGGCAGAGGCACCCGCGCCCTCCTTCCTTGACAAGGAGTGCTGCGCATGCCCGGCAGCGGCCCTGGGGGCAGGGCTTCCTTCCTCCTCCCCCTCCTCCCACCCCTCTTCCTTGAGTCAAGAAAGTGGGGCATGAGTGAGGAGGAGGAGGAAGGAAGGGAAGCCCCTGGGGCCACTGCCCCGCATGTGCAGCAGGAGGGTGCAAAGCCTCTGCCTCCTCCGCCATGTCCCTGGGTACCACACGCGCATGCCCGGCAGTGGCCCCGGGGACTTCCCTCTGCCTCCTCGTGCCCTCCTTCCTTGAAAAGGGGGCAGGGGCGATGACAAGGGGGGCACCATTCCCTCCTCGTCTGCCCCCTCGCAGCGCTCTCCCCCCGCCCTCCCCCGAGAGAGAGTCATCTCTATGCCGTGCATTGCGGTTTTGTTTCAACATTTTTTTGGTCCGTGAACTGCGCCCCCCTCGGCTTTGTGCCCCTAGGCCATGGCCTAGGGTGGCCTTATGGGTAATCCGGGCCTGAGAGCAGCCATTGAGAAGGAGCTCTCCTGTGCTCTCATCAAATGTGTGGAACAAAGAGAAAACTCTCTCTAGAGATCTTAAAACTGAGGCTAGCTCAGCTCATATAAAGTCATTTACTTCTTTTGGAAGATGCAGTCTGGAAGGGTTAGTTTAGGACAGAGCAGATCCAATCCATTTTTGATGCAGTAGCTGTTCTTGATATCCTTCTTGCACAGGACAGGAGAGAATAGGCAGGCAAGGAAAATCAACTGCACACATAAGGCTGGTTGAATACAGAGGTGTTTATGAATATCGGACATGGTAAATCAGGGACAGAAAAACATCACTGGGAATACACCAAATGCCTTTCATGAAAATGATATTCTTTGAGTTTGCTGCTCACCATATATTAATAGTGTATCATGTAGCTATACTTTCGTTGTATAATTTCCCAAAGAAGGATTTATCTTCACAACATGTTGGACTAAATAAATATGGTTACGTGTGACTGGAATCTCTCTCTCTCTCTCTCTCTCTCTCTCTCTCTCTCTCTCTCTCTCTCTCTCTCTCTTCTTTTCCTCAAAGCAGCTGATACCCACAAGTCAACTATCACAATGGAAAGACTAACTAGCTCAGTGGGAGAGTATATGTTTTGTAGGCAGCCAAAAAGGCCTTATTTTCTGTCTCTGGCATTTCCAGGTAAAGCCGAGAAAGACTCTTGCTCAAAGCTCTGGAGAGCTGCCTGTGTAAGCAACCTTGAGCTAGGTCAAGTCTAATAGCCTGATTCAGTACAAGGCAGGTTGTGCTCCTGTGCCTCCTATGAAGCTAGCTGCTATTGCTAGGCATAGATTGGAAATATTTATTCCTACCCTTCCCCCCATTATAACCTCTGATCCAACAGCCAATGGCTATTCTGTCTGGATTTATTATGGGAGCAGTAACCCCAAAAAGAGACCAAGCTCCAACCTCTAACAGTACAACAATTGTAACAGTAACCAACATTCTCCACACAGTGATTGAACTTCTTTGGATGGAAAACTGAAACACTGTCCTGATCAAAAATTGTGTGTTTAGGTCTCATCATCCCTCAGACACACAAAAAAGGGAACTAGGGGTGCCAGGTTGAAAACTGGAGCTGGCTCCTGTCCCTTGAATGATTGTGTAAAACAGGCATGGGCAAACTTGGGCCCTCCAGGTGTTTTGGACTTCAACTCCCACAATTCCTAACAGCCCACAATTCCTAACAGTGGGAGTTAAAGTTCAAAACACCCGGAGGGCCCAAGTTTGCCCATGCCTGGCGTAGAAGAATGCATTTCAGCAGGCAATGCTTGTCACATAGCAGGCCTCCCATATCACAGCATGGTGAAATCATTTGAATGTTGGGCTACCACCCTGGAGACATTAATTCAAATCCCCCCTTGACCGTGAAGCCCACTAAGTGTCCTTTCGTAAGTCACATTCTCTCAGTATCAGAAAAAAAGTATCAACCTTTTCTGAACAAATCATGCTTTATAAAGAGCACCCTGTGATAGAATAGCCTTACAGTTGGCATAGGTCAGAAACAATTTGAAAGCATGCAACAACAAACATTGATTTTAGCCATGATACCATGATTTTGCTTAAACTACAGCTCAGAGGAAAGCAGGGTTCTTCCATGCATGTGGTAAAAACCATTGGCTTGCTATGTTGTAACTCTGGAATCTGTTACTTTCTCAACATTTTTGGAGAATAGCTCCCTCATCCATGTCTCTTGGCTGTGCTAGCTGGATCTGATGTGAACTGAAGCCTGACAACTTCTGGAGGGCCATATATCTTACTACTGAACAACACAGAAAAGGTCAAAGAATATAGGAGTTTAATAGGACTGAATCTTTGTTTCAGAAGCCTTGCCTGCACCATGATGAAAAGCTCTCTTTCCAGCACTGAATGAGAAGATAATCTCACTTACCCCCCAACACACACACACACACACACACACACACACACACATACAAAACTGAATTGATGCAATCCCTGGTTAGGAGAACTCATCATTCAGTGGCAGTGTATATATTTTATATCCAAAATATACCAGTTTCAATCCCTGGCACAACCAGTTTTCAGTCAGCAAATAGATGGTACAAAAGACCATGTATCTGAAACCCCAGACAATCAGTTGCAAACAATGCTGGGCTCAGTATACAAAACATTTGGCATCATATCAGGCAGAGTAAGTGGCAATTAGCCTCCTAGATATTGTTGGAATGCAATTCACCACCCTGGCTGTGCTGGAAGGGCTGGTGCAAGTTGTTGCCCAACATCATGAGGCCAGGAGCCCCCGGTAGTGCAATGGGTTAAACCCTTGTACCAGCAGGACTGCTGACTGACAGATCAGCAGTTCGAATCTGGGGAGAGTGGGTTGAGCTCTTCTGTCAGCTCCAGCTCTCCATGCGGGAACATAAGAGAAGCCTCCCACAAGGATGGTAAAACATCAAAACATCTGGGCGTTCTCTGGTCAACATCCTTGCAGACAGCCAATTTTTTCACACCAGAAGAGACTTGCAGTTTCTCAAGTCACTCCTGACACAAAAAAAGAAATCTAGAGGCTAGGAGTGTATCCACCACGACTGTGATAAAAGCAGCTTCCTTCATTTCTAGAGAAGAATGTGTCCTATGTATCAGTTGCTAGGCAAGACGGTTTATTAGTTGCTAGACAGTTCATATAAGCGGGTTATGAAATATTGAATATTCCACATAAAGCAGTCTTGATACATGCAATCTGGCAAACCAGGGGAAATTTTAAAGCAGTCATTTCCTCTGCTAAGAAGAAAGGCTGCTGAATTCATCTTCATGGGAGATTTTAAAATGGCAATTGAGTGGCCATCTGTCAGGGATGTTCCTGCAATGACAGTGGGTTCAGCTAAATGATCCTTGGGATCCCTTCCAACTCTAGGATTCCTTGGTTATTTTGTAAAACTGGGATGTGTTTTTATGTGATGGAATAATGCACTCCAGGAACAGCTGCATCACCTGGTACACCAACTAAACTAAAATATTTGAAATCGCTATTCTCTTATGTTATTTTAAGACTATTTAAGCCGACAGGACCAAAAGCGACCGAAACATGATGATTAATGATGATTAATAGTCCAAAAAACACAAGAATTCTGCTTTCTTTGGGAAAGTCTCCAAACTGGCTCCCCAGCCTTTAATTTGACTGCATATGTGGGTCTGAGGCAGCCCCATGGACTGGGCTCTGAAAGTCCTGACACTGGCAGAGTTTTTTAGACCTGAAGAAGAACACGCTGGGACATAAATCCTTTGGAAGGCTGAAAGGAAGAGGGAAAGGAAGCTTTGGCTATGGAGAAGCTGGTCTAAGTGAGGAAATGCAGACCTAATTAATCCATGACAGGTGGACAAATGGAAACAAATCTCTAGATGAATGGCAATACTGGGTAACAAAGTGGAAGGGCAGCATATATTAAAATGTAGAGAACTTGCTTCAGTTCTGTGATAGGGTAAAAACAGTTGCACACTTAGTTAGGCTTTCTCATGGGCTGCATAAGTGAGGACCGTAGTGAGGCCAATATTCCATAAGTATGTGCACACATGCAGAAACGCACATACACAGAGAGCTATCTTTCACACACAATTTCCATCCACTTCACAATAGAGAAGCTCAAGGCCTTGGTGCTCATTTCACATTAAATTGCACAACTGTGAGATCCAGACCAGCAACACTGGCAAATATTTACACTATGCTAGAAGTGTATTGGGATTTGGTGAGAAGTTTGTGTTCCCAAATATACTGAGGTCTCCCTACTGTTTCATATTTTTTGTGTTCTTCTTAACTATTGCTGTTACCGTTCTACTGGTTTCTCCGAAAAAGAGAAGAAATCGTTATTTCTTAACACAGATTTTGCAGCTTAGTTCATTGATACTTTTGTTGCCTTAAACAGTATTTTGAATTGCTGTTTCATTTCTGGGCAGTCTTTAGCCTTTACCTGACTCCAAAGATTGACTTTACCTTATTCCCTATACCAGACATGGGCAAACTTCGGCCCTCCAGGTGTTTTGGACTTCAATTCCTAACAGCCTACCAGCTGTTAGGAATTGTGGGAGTTGAAGTTCAAAACACCTGGAGGACCGAGGTTTGCCCATGCCTGCCCTATAACATTCCTCAGTACATGGATAGAAGCTCAAGGTTTTCTCCAACATAAGATACATTCCTGATGCAAAGGCTATAATTTGCTGAAGAGAATTTCAGTGGCAAATGGAGTAAGGACTCAAAGGGGGAAGTTGGGAAGAGGCAGAAAGGATCCTGAGGATAATAAAGAAAACTTGGCCTTCTGGATTCTGGGCTAACTATCTTCTTCCCCTTCAGGGCCCCAAACATGT
This sequence comes from Anolis apletophallus, assembly GCA_030556195.1. Classification (NCBI taxonomy): domain Eukaryota; kingdom Metazoa; phylum Chordata; class Lepidosauria; order Squamata; family Anolidae; genus Anolis; species Anolis apletophallus. Next base: position 125,265,229 of record JARBWK010000001.1, on the reverse strand, counting down.
TGCCATTGATACTTGTCTTCAAGTCAACTCCAACTAGGGTTGCCAACTGTCCCTTATTCTAAGGGACATCCCTTATTCCGGCCCCAAATTTCGTGTCCCTTATTTTCAGCTCCTGTATTGATGGGAAAGGTGGCAGCAGGAGACGAGGCTGGGCCAGTACATATACACACATACTTCCATCTTCCTCCATCCTGCTACCTCTTTTGGCTTCTCCCGTTTCCTCTTGCCTCCCCACGCGCGGCCTGGAATTATAGTCCAAAGCTGCCTCCTCTTGATTGAGAGGCATGCACAGCCCTTTTGGGTGGGACTCCATTTCCCAAGAGCCCTTGCCCCCGGGGAAAGGAGGAGGAGGAGGAGGAAAAAGAAGAGGGAGAAGGGGGCCTGCCGGTGAGCGGTCTGAGGGAGCTGCAGGCATGGCGCGAGGAGATGTGGGCCCACATGGAGCTGGTGATCATGGAGACCCAGAGCCAGGTCTGCAGTGCCCTCGCCCACCTCGACCATGGGGCCGGCTTCACCGTTGACCGCTGGGAGAGGAAGGAAGGTGACTCCCTGCCAGGCACACAAATCACAGCCACACTGGGGCTGAGGGATGGGTGGGGGTCTCTGGAGGGCTTTTGAGCCAGACAGGCATCTGTCGGGAGGGCTTGGGCTGTGCCTTCTTGCGAAAGGATGCTTCTGTTAGACCCCAGTCTAAAGATCAGTCAATTCTTTTTAAAAATGTCCAAATTAATTTTCCTTTCTCCCCCTTTACTTCAATTGCTGCAAAGTGAGTTCAAAATGCAAAAGTAGTTTGCACTCAAATCACTCTGCAAGGAGACAGTTGAGGAAAGGAAGGCCAGAATTGCACCACATTCCCAGTAGGCTCAGGCAAAAGCAAAAAGGCTGAGGCCCCTCTTACCTTTTTGTTTTTCCTCATCAAAAACTTTAATCATCTTGACTACACTCTGAAAATGCTTGGCCACACTTTCCCCAGTTTTCATCTGTAAAATATTGAAGGATTTGGAATATAACACAAAATATCAAAGGCACAATTTCCCTAGCCCTGCTGTAAAGGCATTTATAGTCTTGCTGGGCCTGCATAATTCAACTTCATCTCCCTTTTATATCCCTCAGTCATCAACCTCAGTCCTTTCATTCAAGCCTGCTTCATGTTTCGATTCTGCATGAAGCAAGCACAGCTAGGAGTGAAGCCTTTACACAATTTGTTCCACTGCTGAAAAATGGTTTCCCTCTCCACCTACTTCCTAAGGTACTTTGTGCCCCCACCATCCCAGCTTTTAGGAGACATTTCAAGGCACATCTTTTCCATTTGGTCTTTGGTTTTGTCAGCTACTCTACTAACGCTTGCACGCTCTCTCTCTATATATAGTGCGTTTTCACTGCTCATTCTGTAAGCTGGCCAGAGGTTTGGAAAAATGGTCTAAAATGCTGTAAAGAAATTATTTTTTGTTGTGGCTCAGCCTGGCTGGATGGCTGGCTTCCTTCAGAGAACACCAGAAAAGAGGGACCTGTCCAATCCTACTGCTAGTCCTAGAATCAGTCTGTACTGTGCTGCAGTTTATTCAAAGTGCACTCATTCATCTGAATGGAGACATGACAGCCATGTATAAATATTTGAGGGGAAGTCATAGGGAGGAGGGAGCAAGCTTGTTTTCTGCTGCCCTGGAGAACTAGGACGTGGAGCAATGGCTTCAAACTACAAGAAAGGAGATTACATCTGAACATGAGGAAGAACTTCCTGACTGTGAGAGCTGTTCAGGAGTGGAACTCTCTGCCCCGGAGTGTAGTAGAGACTCCTTCTATCGAGGCTTCTAAACAGAGGCTGGATGGCCATCTGTTGGGGGTGCTTTGAACGTGATTTTCCTGCTTCTTGGCAGGGGTTGGACTGAATGGCCCACAAGGTCTCTTCCAACTGTATGATTCCATGATTATTTGAGATTGATTTCTGAGGAAATTTGTATGGGATTGCACCACCAGACTCAGCCCTTGTTGTTCCAGTCATCTTTTTTGCTGAAGCCAGCATCTCACCTCACTATCATAACTCTCCTCTTGGTATGCTTAACCCTTCCTCCAGATAAGTCACTGAACAATTGGATATTAGTTTGCAAGTTGGGGGATTGGGGTGGGGAGCATTGCATGACTAAATTCTCCTTTAAATTAAAAAAAAATCCCAGTTCCTGCCTAGCAGGTAGATGTAGATATCTTTTTAAAGAAAGGTATGAGAGCCCAAGTGGCTTCCTTTCCATTCACAAGGTCCCATGGTCCCTCTCCAACATCTCCATTTAAACTGGGATCAGGACGCAGGTCGTAGGAAAGGTCTTTGTTGGAGAGCAAAGGCGAGTGGTAAAATCTAGTCAGAGCAGAGTGTTTGGTTACCAATACATTTAGTGGGATTATCAAGTATCTCCAAGACATACTACATTGTCTGCATTGATCTCAATCATGCAGTTGTTATTAATTGCTGTTCAATTACCTTTGACTTATGGTGACCATATGAATGAGAAATCTCAGTAATCAACATCTCTGTTTAGATCCTGCAAACTTGGCCATGGCTTCCTTGATTGTATTTATCCACCTATAGTACAAACTTGCTCTTTTCCTTCTAATTTATCTGACATTGTTACTTTGTCTAACAAGCCATGGCTTTAAAAAACACTAGGCATTCCCTGCTATGCGTTGCTGTGACCCAGTCTATATATATGTGTTTTGTGTGTGTATATATGTGGTTTTGCGCATGCGTTGTAATGTGTGTGTGTGTGTGTGCTTTTTAAGTCTCTTCTGTGTTTTTCAGTATTTTTATGAGTGATGGTCACTCATTGGTTTGATAGGTGTATTGGTCTAGGGCCAGTGTACCTGAGGGACCGCCTCACCCCATATGTTCCCCCGAGATCACTACGCTCGGAAGAGCGAAATCTTCTAACTGTGCCATCTATTCGCTCCTGCCATCTCTCCACAACAAGGCAACGCGCCTTCTCAGTTGCGGCCCCGGCACTGTGGAACACACTGCCGGATGGTGTTCGGGCCATTACAGAGCTCATTCCATTCCGGAGGGCATGCAAAACCACCTTGTTCAGGCTCGCTTTTAATTGAAGTCCTGGATACTGTAATCCTCCGTTTTACTACATTTTATGTACTACCGCATCTACGGTATTTTATGTAACTGTCTTGCATTGTTATGCAATTTTATGTGTACTGCTGTACGATTCATTGTAATTTGGTTGTGTGTGAACTGCTCCGAGCCTGCAGGAAGGAGAGGTATACAAAATCGAATAAATAAATAAATAAATATTGTGTCCAAATTTGGTGTCAATTCGTCCAGTGGTTTTTGAGTTATGTTAATCCCACAAACGAACATTACATTTTATTTATATATTCAAGCAATAGATGTTTGAATCCATAGATGCAGAATCTGTTTATACAAAGGAATGACTATGTATTTAAGGACAATCCTGATTTTTGTGTCAAATTATATATCTTTGCCTAGGTAGAGCTACAAAACTGCCTATGACTGCAAATTGAATATAGCTGATCTCTGAATTACAGTTTCACATTATACACATATACTGTTGTGGATAGCATGGAAAGTCAGAATGAGATGCTGGTGGAAGGCTCAGTGGTCGAGCTGGAGCTCAGCTGTATCCAGCAGCTCCCTCACTATAGAAGGAGCTATTACATCCCAGCCTACAGAACAAGTGCAAGCCATTTCCTCTGAGCAGGTTGCGGAAATGTCAACTGTTCCAGCCTTTGTGGATCTGTGAAAAGAGAGGTCTCAGTTGCGCACGCCCTCAAGATTAGCTGAGAAGCGAGCCAGCAACAGGTAACACCTGTGGATTTTGGATTTAAGGAGTTCAAGGGTGGCATGTTGTTATTGGCTACAAAGTCAGTTCTAGAAGCAATTACTTTGGACTTTTGCTATTTTGTGTCCCTGAACTCTAGACTTACCTTTGGACTTTGGGTTACATTCAACCATGAACTCTAGGCTCCCTGGTATTTGGCTTATGACCTTGGAACAGACATTTAGAATCTCTGTTGTGTATCTTGCTAAGGTTTACATCTCTGTTGGACTTTCGGCTATTGACCAGACTCTGCTAGTATTTGGGGGCTCGGCCTTATGACACTGCTATGTTGAACAGGGCTGGTTAAGACAATTTGGTACTGGGAAAGGACCAGATGGTACTCCTTCCTTATTACCATGCACATAAGCGAACTGGATTGGTGGCTGAATCCATATTCAACACTGGTAAAAGAAGAGGATTACAAACACATACTTGAAGGCAACAAGCTAGTTATAAGACAGGCTATGTGCCATTTATAGCTCTGTTCTCCAACAGGGGATTGGCCGGGAGTAATCAGGGGACATGTTAAAGGTGATTGTATCTGTAATGGCTCAAAGTGCCTCCTCCCAGCACTTGCCTCACTTAGCCTAATAGTAGAGCTGGCCCTAATCTCTCCACGTTCTTACATCTTGAGCTCAAAAAAAGGCAGAAATTATAGTCAGCAAACATTTATGTTCCCAGTGTGACTGGCATGGCAAACTTTACCAGTCTAAATGGAATTTTTGTACTTACCTTGCTGCATTGCTATTAGGTAGCAGGGGCAGACAAAAGATTTTTGCAAAAATGCTCCTAAAATAAATGTTCCTCTTACTTTTTGACTTTGAAGGTAGCCAAGAACTGGCCTTTGGACATTTACTGAGTGTGATAGATTTGCAACAGGCTGCAGGAGAATTTGAAAATGTGAGTCTAATAATGCATTCCAATTGCCAGTTTCCATGTTTACTTGCATTGTAGAATGGTATTAGAATTATAAAACAGTCCATCCAGTTGGGCAGAAAAATTTGTGGCCCTCCAAATGTCACTGAACTACAGCTCCCAGCAAACTTCTCAACTTGCTGTAGTGGTTACTGGGTAGTAAAGTTCAATAACATCTGGACAAATTCCTAACCCTGTCATAGAGGCTGTAGGAGAGAGGGAGAAATGGAGAGCCAGTGTTCTGGCCAATTTTACCCAGATTCTAGACATGTGACACGACACTGGTTTGGGTCATGGCTTCCAGGAAGAAGTGGCACTGTGTCACCTTGTCCTTAACAATTCTGATACATGGGAAGGGTTAAACATGGCAGCTGTGAGCTGAGAAGACATCAGCCAGCACAAATTGCTTCCCTGACATGGAACGATCTGAGGGTCGCTCAGAACTGTCCACATTCCTGTTGCTTACATTCTTGCAGTTTTCACAAGACACACAAGGAATGGAGGGGCCCAAGACAAAACCATCACACCCTACTGTGTTTTTGCCACCAAAGATGGTTTAAATGTGGTTTCTGCCTCCTGCAGAATTCTGGTGTTTGTAGTTTAGGGAGGGGCCTTTAACAGTGTCACTAAACTACAAACCCCAGAATTCTGCAGGAGGTAGAAACCAGACTTAAAGTGGATTCATTCTCTAGTATAATGAAGTAGAAAGAAGCAAGGCTGTTCATAATAGGGAGAAGATTTAGAGAGCTCTCATTCATAGGGTAATCACAAGTTGAAGTCGATTAAAAAGAGATTAAAACAACAAAAGTATATGGAAAGCTTATTGATGTGAGTCTGGGGGTGTTGTTTTGCTTTTTGACTTAAAATTTCTGAATTCACTAGTCAGCATGAACTGTGCTGCCTGTGGAAACTCTTGGAATGATTGTTCCAAATTGCAACATTTACAAGTTCTGCACATATAGGAGTAGATATGAGGCAGCTGTTCCAGATCCAGCCACGATGCCTGGGCCAAAGACTTGGCTACCGATCAATAGTTCCAAACTCTTTCCTTAGACTAAACAGGCCTGGTTCTATTCCACCGCAGCCAGTTTCTGATACCTCAGGGTGGGAAGGAAAGGATGTTCAGCTTTCTAAAGAAGCCTAGCAACAGGTGGGAAAGAACAACCTGAGCAGCACTTGGAGGGAGACTTTTCCAAAGATGATGTCAACGTCTCTTTGGCTTCCGAATGGCCCAGCCTTTGCCCCTGCCAACTTGGAGCAGAGTGAGGCAGCAGAGCAGAGGGTGGCAGGCAGCGCAATGCCACACGAACAGGCACCGGGCCCAAAAAGCCTTCCTTTCCAAAGCTCGTCAATCACCTAGGCGGGAAAACACTGCCATTTTCCCCAAATCAGAGCAATTTTCCCAAATTAGCAGAGACTTTGTTGTTATTACCCCCATCCATCCTGTGTTTCCCCTTCGGTGATGGATCACACAAGAGTGGCCTAGCCAATTAACAGAGCTACTCCCCGGTTGAGAACTGGGGAGGGTGCCAGGTTAACTCTTTCAGCATCAGAGGGACATGCAGAAGGTCTTGTCTGGCATTTGTACTCCACAAAAGCCTCTTTTGTCTCTGCAATTGCCAATTGGAAAGGAGAAGAAGGATTCTGGGCTAGCATCTGATGTGACTTTGTTTGCTATCAGGGAGGGACCATTTGTACTTTTTGTTTAAGTCCTATAAAGCCACAGGGTTTTTTTGCAAATGCTCTATAAATGTTTTGAAACCAAACAACTTTAAACACAAACTGTTCTCTTTGCCAGGACTAAGAACGAATGTGGATTGTTATCAAATAGGGGACTATAATTTCTCCTTCCTCCGAATCACTGTCACATGAAGGTATCAATTTGCAGAGCATATGGGAGACATCTGACTGGAGGATGTTTATTTGTTTCCACCTGTGGCACAACCCAGCATTTTTCTTCATCTTCATGCTGGAAGCAAAAGTACTTCCGCAAGAAGCTGATTTTGGTCACTAAGTTGAAGAATGTGTGTTAATTTCCCTCTCCCAATGGCACTACAGTTTCTGTTGCAAGTGGGATAGGGAACTTGCAATCCAGAGAAGGCAAGCAACCCCTTTCCATCTTTTTTACACCCGTAGAGCACCTACTAACAGCACCACAACTGCTATCTTAATTTTTTATTTTTTTTACTAAAAACAAAGGTATTCCTTTGCCAGGTAGTGTGATTCCTTTGTAAAACAAAATATCAGTTTCACGGAAAATTTTAAACAAGCAAAAAATCATAATGGTGTTTATTTATATCAGAAATAAATTTGTGGTTACTTCCTAATTTCCGTGACATGCCCTGGCAAGAGAAAGATGCATCTCACAGCAAATACCAGCAAGAGAAGGAGGCCAGAACATGAAAGCTACTCTCTCCTGCGTTACACAAAAGCTACAATTGAATGCATTAAACCCTAAGCAACTTGTACAAACAGCTGTAGGCAATACCTATAGGTGACATTCCTTATAGTAAGACCTCACAGCACAATCCTACCGTATCTATTCAGATGTGAGTTGAATGGGACTTATGCCCAGGTACAAATCTGCAGGCTAAAAGTCTTAGATTATTTCCCATCACACTCCATACTTGAGCCAATGACAAGCAGATACACAGCACTAGAACAGCACTAACATATCTTCTAATGCCACCAATACTGAGGGAACTGCTCAACATCTTTTGTGCACTCTATTTCCGTATAACACAGAAGAGTCACTCTTCAGAGAAAGCTAATGAAAATGGAAGATGCTTTACATCTGATCCTCTACTTCGGAGAATTTCCAGCAGGAACATTCTTTGTCTAATGAATGGCAGTGAAGCCCTGGGTTACATTCTCAATAGATAGCAAAACACAGGCAGATCTTCAGAATATTCAGCAATTGCCTTATTTCAAAGATTAAGGCAACCTCTGAGACAAAGGTAATTGTAAATAGAATGCATAAATGAAAGCAGAAAGTACTGGATTTCATTCTGCTTATCCATTTCCCAGAATCCCTGACTACAACTACACTTTCCACAAAACTGAATCAAAGGAAGGACGGCCTAATTTGGGAGTCCATTCCCAGTAGTGGCCAACCAGAACTAGATGGGGGCTGTCAAGCTGAAGGGTTTTTCCACCAGCACTTGGAGGATTCTGGGAACTGGTGTTTACAAAAAGTAATTGTTTCAAGCTCCGACCTCTGCCACCTAACTTGTAAAGTTGAGTGACTGAGTAAATAACTGAGTGAAATAAAAACCTGGTAATTCTGCCAGTGTGACAGCTATAATGTGTATTTGTTCAGATGAATGGGGAATGGAGCCCTTTGACTAGCTGGATGAGAGAGACAGAGAGTTGTAGGGGTTTGAATGGACTAGGACCCTGGAAGACCAGGGTTCAAAGCTAGGAAAGACCACTGGGCAGGGCCGTAGCCAGGATTTTGATTCGGGGCTGAGTTTGGTTCGGGGGGGTGAGACTGGGTGGAAGAGGGTCTACCCTAGCAAACCTTTTGTATTGTTATCCCAATAACCCCATTAATGTGGGATATAATGAGCATGGTGATCAGATCATGATATGAATAAACATAACAGTTTAAATAATGTACCAGTAAGGCCTTCTCGCTGACCACCCTGAGAATTTCGGGGGGGGGGCTGAAGCCCCCTTAGCCCCTCCCTGGCTACATGCCTGCCACTGGGTGACCATAGGCAAGTCACACACTCTCAGCCTCACAGGAAACCAATTGTAATCTCTCTCTGTGAACAAACTGGGCCAAGGAAATCCTTTGATAGGTGGGTGTAAACTTGATTTATGTGCGTTTTAAAGTGATATAGTTTTTTGGGATTTGGGCAGTCTCTTAATGTACTTGTATTTGTTATTCTTATTGTATAGGCATTGAATGTTTGCATTCTGTTGTTGGAATTTGCCCTGAGTCCCCCTGGGGAGATAGGGTGGATACAAATAAAGTTATTATTATTGTTATTATTTGATACATATGATCGTATGAGATGCCTCCTTTTCTTTTTATTTAAAGAAAGATATCTGGGTTCTTTGAAAAGAACTGATTAATAATAATGCAGCTGTTGTTCTAAAAGTAACTGGGAAAAGAACAAAGAAGTATGACATCCTACTTCAGTCTTTTATTCTCTAGGATTTCCTGCCAGTTTTCTTCAAAAATCATCCATTCCAAGTCCACAACCATTTCTCCAGTGCCTTTTTCTTTGAACTCAGTCCAGCCTGAAAACATTTCTTTAGAAGCTGCAGTGCACCTGTTGACGCCTGACCTAGAATCAACTGGAGTAGGAAAGTTAAAATATGCTGGAATTTTTTTTTAAAAAACCCTTTCACTTTATCAAATCTTCCTCTCTCTGCACTATTGTCATTGCCCTATCTGTAAAATGGAAGTAATATTATTTGTCTGGAATCTCAAAGAAGTTAATACTAGGTATTGCCCACAAGATATTGGAAGCTATATACCGTATCTCAACGCTGAGAACAAAGGTGGATGTTAGATAGACAGATAGATATGCCTGTGATGGCACACCATTGATAAGAGTAAGTAGTACGCCCATTCTTCAATTATTCTCGCTTGCTTCCTTGTATGAGATCAGCTGTTGCACAGTTCCCTCTATGTTGTCCCATTTCCTGCCCCCATTCTGGCATCCTTCCTCCCACCCTGAGCAAGCTGCAAAGGGAGGCTGTTCTCACACAATCAGACCCTTTGATCAGTCAAACAGAAATGGAGGCCAGGAATGGAAAGAGGAAAGAGAATGACAGAATCAAGGAACAGTGGCCTCACTTTCTCCATTAAAGTCTTTCTTCTATCCATGATATTGGGTTCTTCTCCTCTGACAAATAACCCCCACCGCTCTGTTTCCAAGCGCTAGGCTTGATGAGGTTGAACCTCCTGGTTCAAAGTGAATTGGCTTTACATAAAATCCTCACCAGGCTGAGCACTGAGCTCACAAGTAACAGAACTCAGTTTTTGCACGTTGGCAGCAAAATATGGTCTGGAATGAAATTTTAGGAAAAGGAACCAGAAAACTCCCTCCTTTTGGTCCTTAACACTGTCAGATCCCTATTGTCACCCTACAGTGACGATTCCATAAACAATCCAGTCCGATTTAGTCAGGACTGGGTTTTTTAAATGTTCTTGGTCTGCACAAGACATCAAATGTCAGCCAAATAATTTCTGACTTTTTGCTGGGTGCAGTCTCTGAGCTTTCTGGGGTTCAAAAGGCAGAACGTAATGATTTCCTCAACAGAGAGTAAAATAACCATTCAACAGACACCTTTTATTGTTTATTTAACAGGTGTACAAGTTCTCAATTTTCCATGTTCAAGAGTTCAGCATCTTCAGACAAAAAAGCAAAGAAAACAAATCCTCAAGGCCAAACAGGATGACTGGGTCAAATTATTAGAGCCTATTGGTCTGGAACTATGCTGCATATGCTTTTGTCTTTCTCAATAATACCATTGCTTGTCTACTGTTTTTGACACCCATTGTATAATCAAAGACCTATAAATGAAATAATGAAATACAGAATGTCAACCAAATTATGTATGCTATTTATTTATATGCTGTCTTTCTCCCAAAGCAGCCCCAAGATTGTTTACTTTTTCCAGTTTTTGTTAGCAATGATGTTAAGATTGACAGCTGTAGACCATCATTGCTGCTGTTGATATGCTTTCACATTGATTCTAATGGATGGCAACCATGTCCTAGAGATTTCTTGACAAGATTCTTCAGAGGAAGCGGAGAGTTACATGCCCAAAGCCACCCAATGGAGTTCCATCACCTGACTACATCTCAGACTGCTACACCACAATAGATTAGATCCCTAATGAAAATGTAGCCTTTCTGCCTTTGATCCATGTATACACATTGTCATTTTTCCAGCTAGAGCAGTGTGGGAATCATGTGGCCCTCCAGGTCCACAAATCGTAGCAGTTCTAGCTACAGACAATAATGAGAAATGTTTGGTATGCCAATCCAACAACATCTGGAGGACTGCTTGACCCCTCCCCCCTTAAAGAGTCCTCTTCCAGTATCTGTACCTTCACACAATCAATGTGATATCATTTCAGCTGTTGCCATTTCATAATGATGTCTTTTCATCTTTATGGCTTGGTTAGCTCATTCATTTTGCTCTTAAGCTGGTTTCCAGCTGCCTTCATATGGCCTAGACATACATATGTCTGCCAAAACGTCTGCATTGATTAATCATGGCAAGACATGTAGCTCTACAGGCTGGCATCGCCTCTCCTTGAGTGGTGGTTAAGCCCATCAAATTGAAATCTGGATATGTGTCTTAACTTTTCAGTCTTCAGACACTCTAAATTCCCTGTTGGCAAGTGTATCAGGATCTCAGGTCTTCACATGAACTGGTAGCTTCAGCCCACAGGCTACTACTATACAGCAAGTCCTGTATCTAAGCTCTGTACTGGGAAGGGTGATAGTTTACCAGCTTAGTACAATAGTGCATCCTTTCCGCACAGAAGGAAAATCTTTTGTGGACTTGGATGCTGTTGCATTTTGCTGGATGGCCAACACACATACCTCTGAATATGCTTACTCTTCTCTGGATATGTTTACTCTAGTCTATAACATTAGACATTCAAAAAGGCCATTGCAGGATTTCTCTTTTTTCTATAGGTAGCAATTGCTTCATAATAGAACAGGGGTCCCCAAACTAAGGCCTGGGGGCCAGGTATGGCCCTCCAAGGTCATTTACCCGGGCCTCACTCTGGGTTAACCTAAGTCTGAAATGACTTGAAAGCACACAACAACAATCCTATCTCATCAGCCAAAAACAGGTCCACACTTCCCATTAAAATACTAATCTGTATAAATAAAAACGTAATGTTCGTTTGTGGGATTAACATAACTCAAAAATCACTGGACGAATTGACACCAAATTTGGACACAATGCACCTATCAGGCCAACAAGTGACCATCACTCATAGAAATATTGAAAAACACACCAGAAGAGACTTTAAAAGCCAAAAAACGCATTATAACGCATGTGCAAAACCACATATATAAACGCAAACACACACATATATATATACACAAATATACGCACACATATACATACACAAAACACATATACACAGACAAGGATTTTGGTTGGGGGCTGAGTTTGGTTCGGGGGGCTGAGACTGGGTGAAAGAGGGTCTACCCTAGCAAACCTTTTGTATTGTTATCCCAATAGCCCCATTAATGTGGGATCAGATCATGATATGAACAAACATAACAGTTTAAATAATGTACCAGTAAGACCACCCTGATAATTTCAGGGGGCTGCTTAGCCCCCCTGGCTACATGCCTGATGACAGGGGATGGCTAGTAAGTTTATATTTGTTTAAATTGTTCATTTTAATTATTGTATTGTTTTAAGTGTTTTTTGCACTATAAATAAGATATGTGCAGTATGCATAGGAATTCATTCATATTTTTTTCAAATTATAATCTGGCCCTCCAACAGTTTGAGGATCTGTGACCTGGCCCTCTGTTTAAAAAGTTTGAGCACCCCTGTACTAGAATTTCAAGGGCAGTAAGCTATTGGATGGGGTATCTTTCCATACATCACCAATGGGAACCAATTGCTTTCCTGCTTATTTTTGTGTCACAAATGTTCAGTAAATAAGCAAGTTGGGACAAAAAGTAACTGGACAGAGATGAATCCATGAAGAGCAAATGTATTTTAGTAAGATAGACAGACAGACAGACAGACACTTCACATGATAATTGAAGGCTGATCAGGTGCATTTTTACAGAACCAGTTCCTCAGGTGTTAAAGGCTCAAAGTAGAGAGTAAACAGGAGTAGAATTAAGCATGTAGGTAATTCTGAAGGTGACTTTCCATGTTTTTTCACTGATAGTTCCTCAGGAGAAACCCCTCTTATTGTTTAGGGCCAGCCTCTCTGCAAAAGGGTGTGGGGCTGCTAGCAACATCACATTCTGCAGATGGTTACAGAGGGGAAGAGTGCAATCCTCATTCCAAAATGTCTGGCTGTAGCAGCTGTGGGTGAAGCAGCTGGAAACAGTTGGAAGAGGAAAGGGTTATAGAGGCACATATCAACACATGGGATCCAGCAGCTGCTCCATTTCCTATCAATGCTGCTCACAGTTGGAAGTTCTTCACAGAGGACGTTCTTCCTCAGAACACATGCCACCTGGACACAAAGATATCAAGCATATCTCTTCTCCTTGAAGTGCTTCCGGACAAAGAGATCCTAGCACTACCAATTAGTACTGGATTCTTGACTCTGGAGGCCAAGGTTTGAATTCCCAATCAGTCATGAAAACCCACTGATTGACCTTGGGCAAGCCACACTATCTTAGTCCCAAGGGAAAGCAAAGGCAAATCTCCTCTGAACAAATCTTGCTAAGAAACCCATGTTATATGATTATGGTAAGTCGGAAATGACTCAAAGGTACTCAACAACAAACTCAAGATTAGCAATGCCTTCCAACCTGACCACCTCCATGGGTTCCATACATGACCTTGGTCAAGTCCCTATTTCTCTCACTTTCAGGTGTACAACTGTAAAATGGACAGAACAGTGTCCGAGTTCCATGAAGGCCATGTTTCTGGTGTCAATGTACCAAAGAAGAGAGGAGGCAACCAGAAAGAGACATTCCTTGCAATGGATGAAATGTTATTTGGGGGCTGCCAATGTGGTCCTAGCAAATAATTTCCTAGGAGCTTGCTCATCATCATAGGCAATCTTTCATGGCTGAGGATTATTGTTTTCCAAGGGTGGAGTCTTGGCGATGGGTCCATAAGTGACTGTAGAGACCTATTCTGGATCTCCATTGCCTTTCGCAATGAGGACATAAACTTCCAAATGGAAAGTGGTCCTGACTAGGGTTTGTTTGGCACACATTTCTCCCTCTTCAAAACCCACAGCACCGTTGGTAACAGATTTAGAAAGCTCAAGTGAGTGTGCCACATTAGCTTTGTTTTTTGTTGTTTATTTGTTCAGTAGCTTCCAACTCTGCATGACCTTATGGACCAGCCCACACCAGAGCTCCCTGTTGGCGTTGCTACTCCCAACTCCTTTAAGGTCAAACCAGTCACTTCAAGGATACCACCCATCCATCTTGCCCTTGGTTGGCCCTCCTCTTCCTTTTTTCCTTCCAGTTCCCCCAGCGTCAGGGCCGTAGCCAGGATTTTGATATGGGGGGGGGCTGAGTCTGAGTGAGAGAGGATCTACCCTAGCAAACCTTTTGTATCATTATCCCAATACCCTCATGCATATGGGATATATTGAACATGGTGATCAGATCATGATATGAATAAACATAACAGTTTAAATAATAAATGTTCATTAACAAAATGTTTAGAATACTTTTTGACTTATTTTTTACTTTACAGCAACAGTCTTATTTTCTTCTCCCCGGCCATTTTGTCAATTACTTTTTCTGGTTTGATAGTGATGTCCTGATGGATGGAAATCATTGCTAGTCCACTAAGTCTCTGGTCTGTCATTCAACTTCTAGATACACTTTTCACACACTTGATGGTTGAAAACAATCTTTACACATGGTATGTCGTTACTGGTAGAGTAGCTAACACAGTCAAAAGGAAATTTATTGACCAATAATAGGTTTTGTCACACAGTTCCAACACTTTAAGTACCTCAGTATCTTTACCTGGATCCAGAAAACACTGAAGGCAGCCAACATCATATCTGGACCAAACATGGCCAACTGTGCATACAGGACAGGCGGGGATTGGGGGTGATTGACCTTGCATCTGGGAGTTGTAGTGTGCCCTTATCCAGAGGGCATTGAACCAAGCCAATGCTGGATCTGGACTAAACTTGGCACATGGAGCGAATGTGCCCAACTGTGCATAGAGGCAGAGATTGGGGAATGATTGCCCTTTTTCAAATGGGAGTTGATGTTTACCTGGATCCAGAGAGTCCCAGAAGAGAGTCTTCTCATGATGTGGCCAAAATACTTCATCTTTGCCTCTAACATCCTTCCCTCCAGTGAGCGGCTGGGCTTTATTTCCTGAAGTATGGACTAGTTGGATCTTCTTGCAGTCCAAGGGACTCTCACAATTTTCCTCCAGCACCACAGTTCAAAAGCATCTATCTTCCTTTGCTCAGCCTTCCTTATGGTCCAGCTCTCACATCCATAGGTTACTATGGGGAATACCATTGCTTTTACTATGCGGATCTTTGTTGTAAGTGTGATGTCTCTACTTTTCACTGTTTTATCGAGATTGGTCCTTGCTCTCCTCCCAAGAAGTAAGCGTCTTCTGATTCCCTGGCTGCAGTCTGTGCCTGTACCCTGTAGTAATTTTCGTGCCTAGAAATACAAAGCCTGTCACTGCCTCCACATTTTCTCCCACTGTTTGTTCTTGAGCTGAGAGTAAAGTAACTCTTTTGGGAGAGAGTGATGGGCCATTTGGGCATTGCATGGTTGTTGGGGGCTTGCTAAGGTGGCCTTGGAGCAGGGTATCCTTGGGGGCTGCCAAAGTGGTCCTGCTGAAGGGCTTTGAGCAAGGGGGGCGGGATTTGAAAGTGATCCTGGTGAAGAAGACTCTCTTTGAGGGCTGTGAAGGTGGGTGGGGAAAGGAACATCCTTGGGGCTGCCAAGGTGGTCCTGGTGAAGGATTGGGGAGGGGGAGTTGGGGGAGGGTTAATACTGCTTCCTGTGCCAGCCAGGCCTTGGGGTGCTCTCCATGGCGGGCCCGCCTCTTCGCCCACCAGGCGCTCCTTCCCGTGTGTTGGCGGCTTTCGTGGCCAGGACTTGAAAGGGGGCCCGGCCGGCTTTCAAGGCGGCTTCCTGCCCGGACCGGGCTGCCAACCTCACCGCAGGCGGCTTCGCCCTGAGAGTGTCCGCCTGCTCTGCTTGGCACCGGTTCAGAGAGAAAGCCAAGGAGAGAGGGAGGCAAACCTCTGCGTGCCTCTCCCGCCCCGCCAACGAGGAGTCCTGGCGAGGAAGAAACTCCTGGGCAAAACGTAGACACTGGCCTTTATTGATAGACAGGCACCTTCCCTCCCTCCCTCCCTCCCGGACTTCTTGGCCAAGAAGAGACTTCCCAGCCAAGCAAGGCGTGGCGGCGGCGGCGGTGTGTCCTCTCGCCGAGGGTCAATATTTGCCAACTCGCAGCCAGGAAGAGAGCCGCTTCCCGGGAGGCATGCAAGCAAGCAGGCAGGCAGGCCGGCCGTGCGTGGAGAAGAGCGGATCAGGCGCGGAGGGAAGGGAGGGGAGGGGAAGCCCAGCCACACCGCTCGAAAGAGGGGCACCGTATTCGGCCCCCAGGCAGAGGCACCCAGAGGTTTTCCCCTCTTGATGCCAGGCAGGGGGAACAGCGGCCCATAAGGGAATCCTCCTGCCTTGTTTGAGGAGGGCATTGGGGAGAAAGAAGGGCCTGGCGCTTCAGGCACTGCCCTTGGTTGTGCCGGGCCATCGTATGCTGAAGTCCTTTTACCTCTATTTTTATGTATGCGTGCTTCTGTAAAACGCCCCGAGTCCTTTTGGGAGATGATAGCGGCGTATATTAGAGTCCACAGCAAGCAAGATCACTCTGCTGGCTGTTGTATCGAATCACACGTCGGACACTTCCCAGTTTCTAGTACTGTGTGATTGATCTCCCAATAATGCGTGCAGATCCCAGTAAGGTGGCCTTCTGCAGCTGGCAGCTGGCAATTTTGCCAGCGCCGATTGTGTTTAAGTGCAGGCCAGGGCCGTAGCCAGGATTGTGAGTCGGGGTGAGTTTGGTTCGGGGGGCTGAGACTGGGTGGAAGAGGGTCTACCCTAGCAAACCTTTTGTATTGTTATCCCAAATAACCTCATTAATGTGGGATATAATGAGCATGGTGATCAGATCATGATATGAATAAACATAACAGTTTAAATAATGTACCAGTAAGGCCTTTTCGCGGACCACCCTGAGAATTTCAGGGGGGCTGAAGCACCCTTAGCCCCCCTGGTTACATGCCTGGGGAGAGCTGAGTTTGGTTCGGGGGGCTGAGACTGGGTGGAAGAGGGTCTACCCTAGCAAACCTTTTGTATTGTTATCCCAATAACCCCATGAATGTGGGATATAATGAGCATGGTGATCAGATCATGATTTAAATGCACGTAACAGTTTAAATAATGTACCAGTAAGGCCTTTGCGCGGACCACCCTGAGAATTTCCGGGGGGCTGAAGCCTCCTTAGCCCCCCTGGCTACATGCCTGGGGGAGCTGAGTTTGGTTCCGGGGCTGAGACTGGGTGGAAGAGGGTCTACCCTAGCAAACCTTTTGTATTGTTATCCCAATAACCCCATGAATGTGGGATATAATGAGCATGGTGATCAGATCATGATTTAAATGCACATAACAGTTTAAATGATGTACCAGTAAGGCCTTTTCGCGGACCACCCTGAGAATTTCGGGGGGCTGAAGCCCCCTTAGCCCCCCCCTGGCTACATGCCTGGTGCAGGCCAAGGTCTTTAGGCACTGCACCCAGTGTGCCAATCACCACTGGGATCCCCTTTACTGGCTTGTGCCAGAGTCTATGCAGTTCGAGCTTTAAATCCTCATATTGTGTCAGCTTTTCCAGTTGTTTCTCTGCAATCCTGCTGTCAACTGGGATTGCAACAAAGAGGATCCATTCATGAGGCCAGGAGTATGGTGCTCCAAAGCTCTGTCAGTCTGAATTCAGAAGTCTCAGAGGAGTTTGGTGTGTTCAATCTCTATAACTTTTTCAGGCTTGTGATCCCACCAGTTCTTTGTCACAGGCAGATGGTATTTGTGGTACAGGTCCAATGAATCATCTGAGCAACGGTGTTATGCCTCTGCTTGTAGTCTGTCTGCGTGATCTTCTTGCAGTAGCTGAGGATGTGATCTATTGTTTCATCTGCTTCCTTGCAGAGTCTACACTTGGGATCTGTTGTCGACTTTTCAATTCTAGCTTCGATGGCATCTGTTGTAATGGCTTGTTCTTGGGCTGCCAGAATCAGGCCCTCCGTCTCCTTTTTCAGAGTTCCATTTGTGAGCCACAGTCATGTTTTTTCTTTGTCCATTTGGCTCTCTATTGTTATTATTATTATTATTTGTTACACAACAAGATTAGTCCACAGCAAAAAAGATCACACTGCTGGCTTTTGTATTTATTTATTTATTCAATTTTGTACGCCGTCCTTCCCCGAGGGCTCAGGACGGCTCACAGAGAATATTAAAAAAAACAAACCTTAAAACAACAGAAAATTTTTTAAACTCTTAACTAAAAACTATAAAACTATTTACAGCTGATTGGCCAGATTCAGACCCCAAAAGCCTGCTGGAATAAAAACGTCTTGCATGCGCTGCGGAACTTCGTTAGATCTCCCAAAGCTCGCACAGTGGCAGAGTGTTCCAAAGAATTGGAGTTATGATCGTAAAGGCTCGCCATCTTGTTGATGTCAGCCGATATGAGCGGCAGCTAGGATTACATGTCGGACACTTCCCAAGTGTCTAGGACAGTGTGGTGTATCGGCAAACAATATGTGCAGATCTGAGATGCCTTTTGCATATGACAGATGATAATTTTGTCAGTGCCAATTGTTTTTAAGTGCAGGCCAAGGCCTTTAGGCACTGCACCCACCTTGGGACCACCTTGACTGATTTGTGCCAGAATCTTTGCAGTTCTATCTTTAAATCCTAATATCCTTCTCATCAATTCTGCTGTCTCCTGGGCTTGCAACATCTACTATCCATATTTTGGGGGGGTTCCACGATTGTGAAAAAAATCATTCTAATGAATATGGGTGGGAGAGTTCTTTCTCCCACCCTGGACATTCCACAGATATATAAACCTTACTTGCCTAGTTTCCAACAGACCTCACAACCTCTGAAGATGCCTGCCATAGATGTGGGCAAAACTTCAGGAGATAATGCTTCTGGAACATGGCCATACAGCTTGGAAAACTCACAGCAATCCAGTAATTCCGGCCATGAATGTCTTCGACAATGCATACATTCTAGAACTATAAAGTCTAGAAGAGAAAGCTAAAGTTCTTGTAAAAGTACAGCTCTCATGATCCCTGACCATTACACTACTGTCACATTGCACTGATTCTACAGTGCATTCCTTGGTCATCCTGTATAGTGCCTTGAGTTCACTGGAGGAAATGGCTGGCCCTTGTGAAATTCGCCTGTGCCGCTTTAACTTCCAACTCTGCCATGACTACCCACTTTCCACTGAATAGGATCCCTAGTAGCTCTTTAGCATTGTTTCCTACAGTCTTGCTGTTCCCTCTTTGCAAAGTCAGAAAACCATGGCGTGCAGGCAAAGGTTTCACATAGTCAGCTCATCCACGTGCTGCATTTCTTTCTACTTTCCCCTTCCTGCTCTCCCTCCAACCCAGCTAACAGGTTGAATTACTGGAAGGCCCATTTCCTCTTAACTGGGCCTCACAAAATTAAGGCCATCCTGTTCCCCTTTCCTCATTAAAATCAATTGGAGGTAATTGTACTTAACTCTGTAGAGAATTGAAGCCTTCATATGCTTAGGATACCACCGGATAGCACACCACTCAGATTGGGTGCCCATTTTGCTGCACAAAATGACTAGTTACTTTCTAAAATGGCTTTATTAGAAATATGACAAAGATGTCCTGCCCTTTTATGAGCAGCATAACAGAGGGAATTTAAGCAGGAAGAAGAAGCTTTGGCAGGTGTAGTTTGCCGTTCAATTGAACTCTGCTGCATAACTTTTAAACGTCAGAGTCCTGCTCTGCTTTGCATCTGGACGCCATAATACTATTTCCTAAGGGAAGAGGAAGGCCTCAGAACAAATCCCCCTCAAATAAACCCCCAAAATAGGTTCACATTGGGACTAGAAGGCACAAACAACTCAGGAAGAGTATACTAATAAGCCAAAAGGGAAAGAGCCTTATTAGATTTCCCCCCATCTGGGCATTCCTATATTGTTTTTGAAAGCAGGAAAGAAAAATGATGTACTTCATTTGCTTTCTAAATATTTCATACACTAGAGATAAAATGAAATGTTAGAAAGGATTTCTTAGATGTATATGTGAAAGTATTAGAAAAGGATATGGCGGGAATGTGGCGCAGCTGGCTAAGTGTCAGCTGTATAAGATCTCTCTGACCAGTAGGTCATGAGTTCGAGGCCTGCCCGGGTCGAGGTGGGTGCTCAACCTTTAAGTGTAGCCTGCTGTCGACCTTTGCAGCCCGAAAGACAGTTGCATCTGTCAAGTAGGAGATAAAGGTACCACATTAAGTGGGGAGGCAAATTTTGACTGAATTATGAGGCCATTAAGGAACTCCGGGAACGCTGAGCATGCGGAAGGAACAACAAGGGACGGTGAGAGATGAGGAGTGCGCCAGCTCCCCCTGGTGGCCAGAGTTTGCCTCTGTTCATCTATATGTGTGTATGTGGAAATGGCAGGGCTTGTCTGCTAAGTATGTGTACCTGTAATCCGCTCTGAGTCCCCTTCGGGGTGAGAAAAGCGGAATATAAATAAAATAAATAAGTAAATAAAGTAAATAAATAAAAATGTTTGGTAGCAGTGGTACTGGTAATAATAGTTATCATGACCCAAAATTGGAGCCCCTGGTGACACAATGGGTTAAACCCCTGTGCCAGCAGGATTGCTGACTGAAAGGTTGGTGGTTCAATCCAGGAAGCAGGGTGAGCTCCCATCAGCTCCAGCTTCTCATGCGTGGACATGATGGTTTCATTTCCAGGTTACAGATTTTACATGTAACTAAATTTGGATCATTTTTTTCCTTGTCAGGAACAACTTGAGAAACTGCAAGTAACTTCTGGTGTGAGAGAAAAGCCTCCCACAGGATAGTAAAACATCGGGGCATCCCCTGAGCAATGTCCTTGCAGACAGCCAATTCTCTCACATCAGAAGCGACTTGCAGTTTCTCAAGTCGTTCCTGACATGGAAAAAAATTGATCCAAAATTAGTTACATGTAAAATATGTAATTTGGAAACGAACCACCTTGAGCCACAAATACACAACGACCACCAGACATGTAATTCGAACAACTGCAAAAAGATGGTGTGGTCTGAGCTATGAGAATATTGGTAACATTTCTCAGAGAATTCATTATTTCACATTTTCTGTCTTAATTTTTAGTGGTTGTTAACAAAAGGAAAATAACCCCAAATTTCTATTACAGAAAAAAATACAATATATAGCAGGGTTGTGGTATAATTATTTTTTTCATCTCCCCTCTCACTGGGTCTTCCAGCTATCTTAAATCTGAGGGACAAATTGCAAGGAGGCGATGGAGCCTAAGCTAACAGAAGATATGCAATAGAAACTTCACCCTGTCAGATGGAAGTGTTTTATATGCTATTATCCAAACAGAGAGTTCTCCCTCATCTGAAATACTGTATGTACTTAGGCGACTCATCTCTGAAAGGATATTGTCAAATTGGAGAATGTTCAAAGGAGAGCCACAAAAATGATTAAGGACCAAGAGAAGCTCTCCTGCAAAGAGAAAGATTTGAAAGATTTGGATTGTTTACTTTAAAGACTAGACGATTAAAAGTGGCAAGGCTAAAAGGTCTGTAAAATAACGAATGGTATCAAGAAAGCAGATCAGGAACTATTTCTTTCAGTTTTGTAGCATGGGAGGATGATTGAATGGTAAGGATGACTGTGTTCTAACAACGAAACGCCTTTTTGTCCTGTAGGGTAAATTTAGCATTTGGAACTCCCTGACACTGGACAGAAGTATGGCCAAGCATGTTCCAAAATACAAAATATACTTGATTAATCTAAGACAGATTGGTGGCAAATTCAACTATCTAAGGCAGTGTTTCTCAACCTGGGGGTCGGGACCCCTAGAGGGGTCGCGAGGGGGTGTCAAAGGGGTCGCCAAAGACTATCAGAAAACACAGTATTTTCTGTTGGTCATTGGGAGGGGGTGGGGTTTCTGTGTGGGAAGTTTGGCCCAGTTCTAGCATTTGTAGGGTTCAGATTGCTTTTTGATTGTAGGTAAACTGTAAATCCCAGCAACCACAACTCTCAAATGTCAAGGTCTATTTTCCCCAAACTCCACCAGTGTTTACATTTGGGCAGATTGAGTATTCCTGCCAAGTTTGGTCCATATCCATCACTGTTTGAGTCCAAAGTGCTCTCTGGATGTAGGTGAACTACAACTCCAAAACTCAAAGTCAATGCCCACCAAACCCTTCCAGTATTTTCTTTTGGTTGTTGGGATTTCTGTGTGCCAAGTCTGGTTCAATTCCATCATTGGTGGAGTTCAGAATGCTCTTTGATTGTAGGTGAACTATAAATCCCTGCAACTACAACTCCCAAATTACAAAATCAATCCCGCCCCCAACCCCTCCAGTATTCAAATGTGGGTGTACCAGGTATTTGTACCCAACTTGGTCCAATGAATGAAAATACACCCTGCATATCAGATATTTGCATTACGATTCATAACAGTAGCAAAATTACAATTGTGAAGTAGAAACAAAAATAATTTTATGGTTGGGGGTCACCACAACAGGAGGAACTACATTAAGGGGTCACGGCATTAGGAAGGTTGAGAAACACTGATCTAAGGCCCCTTCCATACAGCTGAATAAAATCCCACATTGTCTGCTTTGAATTGGAATATATGGCAGTGTGGACTCAAGATAACCCAGTTCAAAGTGTTGGAATTCAACCCCACACTGCCCAAGTCTTAAGTCCTCAATGAGGAGCAGTTAGTTTATTACAGTATATACCAAGGGTTTTCCTTCCCCCATGTCTCCTGTATGACAATTGGGAATGTATCTATTTCTTCTCTCCTCTTTGTTTGTGCTCTCATTCTGGTTGGTTGTGTAGAATTGCTACTTTTCTCCTGCACGCCTTTACTTTGACTTCTGTACCTTACATCTGAGATTGTGCTGTGTGCTTTGAGATCTCTCTCTCTCTCTCTCTCTCTCTCTCTCTCTCTCTCTCTCTCTCTCTCTCTGCTTGTGTGTCAGGAGAGATGTAGTGATTGGTGTTTTTCCCTCTCTTTGAAACCTCAGAAGAGATAGGTGTTAGAGTAGCTCAGACCCAGTTCTTGATTATTAAGAAATGCAGTTATTTCTTATTATTGTAAATAAGCTTTTTGTGATTTTTAAGATTGAACTCTGCATCTTTGCCCACCTAAACTTTTAATTCTTTACAGCCACATCACACGGCATTTCATGCTCTGCTTGCTAATGAACTGATGCTCGACTTTTGTATCCTGTTTTTTATGCTCTCTCTATATTTGAGGGTAGTTTTCCCTAACACAAAGCAGATATTATGGGATTTTCTGCCTTGATAATCTGGGTTATATGGCTGTGTGGAAGGGCCATTAATCATTGTTTCATGCATCCAAATTTCAAAATACTTTTTATTGTTATTATTTGCTATCAAGTTGACTTCATCTCACAGTGAACTTACTTTTTGGTGCACTCCATTAGCCAATAAATGATTGCAGTATGATATTTAGTCTTGCTTCCTTGTCTGAACATAACTTGGTTGTTTTGTATTTCTTAGTTTATAAATAGTGGAAATCTTTATTTTGAAATCTGTAGCATCAGTTTCTTTGCATGAAAGATTACTTGCAGCGACCCAATGGTTACTGCAATCCCTTGTATTCCCTTTCTGGAGAAATGGAAATTCTGAATCGGGACTGTGTCTATAATAGGAACATGGAACATAAGAATAATGAATCAAGGAAAGATAGAAACTGAATACAAGAAATGGAGCATATAAACATTGCAATACTTGGGGTGACTAAGCTACAGTGACAGGAGTGGAACATTCTCAGTCAGATAATTACACAGGTTTTGTTTTGGAAATGACAATTTAAGAACAAATATAATGGTATTTAAAGTGAGCCAAGATATAGAAAAATCAGCCAGGTGATATAATATGATATAAAGTCTGGTCAAATAATTTCAATAAGACCGCATGGAAAAACTTAACGATCTAATTGCAGTCCAAGTTTATGATCCACCTACAGAAGCAAGAGAGGAAGAAATTGAAAGATTTTCTGATTATGTCTATGGGAAAATAGATCACACACTCAAACCTTAATGGCTTCAAAATCATAGGTTATTAAAATGCAACAGGAACAGAGAAGACCCCCAAATTGTTTGGCTTACAATACAAAAGAAAACAAAGCAGAAGAGTGAATTTCAAGAATACATGCTTGTCCCAAATGGAATCACATTTTAGCATAGCAACCAATACTCTTGAAAACCGGATAGTTCAGACCATAACAGATCTGTAGATATCAGGGGAATTTGAGCTGGACATTTGTTATATGTATCTTGAGCTGGACATTTGTTATATGTATCAAATAAGGCCTCTATTATCAGTCTTATGTTTCAGTATAGAAGCAGAAAGGCAAAAAGAATAATTACTTCCCATCTTCTGAAAGGGAACACCACCTTGCATTATTTTTGTCAGTGTTGCAATGGAAAATAGTCTCATCCCAATGGCAATGTATTTTTTCAACTATAATACCGTACTTGTAATCCAAAATCTTTTCAGCGGCTTGGTCTAGAATTGATAATTAAACTCCATTAGCTTTACTGAACAACCTGCTGCTAATGGAGCTCAAAACTGCTAGAGTTTGTTTGCTGATATTTGTCAAGACACCTACTTGTATTTTTTCCATCTTCTGGGAGTAAGGATGTTGTTAGAAGTCTGCACTCCAAAATTCACCAATATTATATTGAATTTTCTGCAGTGATTCTCTCATTTGAGCTAACATTTCCCCAGTAATATTGGCGTGCAGAATATATCACAAGGAATCGGCACAAAGACCAACATTGCAGCCACATATTTTGTGGAAAACAAGTGCACCTGAACTATCTCTGCCACCATACCACCTCTGTGGCCTACCCTTGCATTTTTATTCATACAGGGGGATAATTAAAATAGATTTCTTCCTAACTTGATCCATAGCTATATGTTGTTGTTTGCATAATGGCTAGGGACCAGAGTTCAAATCCTGACTCAGAGAAGAAAACCCACTGTGTGACTTTGGGGGAGTTATACCCTCTTTGCATCAAAGCATCAGAAGAAGGCAATGTCAAATTCCCGCTGAACAAATCTTTATTTTAAAAATCACCAGTTGTCTTAGAGTTGCCATAAGTTGAAAATGACCTGAAGGCATACAACAACAACAACAGCAACAGCAGCAGCATTTTTTATTAATTTATTTTATTTCAATTATTTATAACCCGCCATTCTCCACCCCCGAAGGGGGACTCAGGGCGGTCAACAAAGGCAAATATTCGATGCCACATATAAAGACAATAACATCAAACATTATAAATACATTACAATAGATTCGCAATTAAAATCAATAATTAAACACATTTTCCTATTTCCGTATTCAGAGGTTGTCCAAGCCAATCTGCAGTCCGTTTCCACAACCTTGTCATCATTTTATTGTCCGCCTGCTGCCCAATATCAACCAAATGCCTGGTCCCAAAGCCACATCTTTACCTTTTTTCTAAAGGAAAGAGGGGAAGAAGTTGATCTAATTTCGCTGGGTAGTGAGTTCCACAGGCAAGGGGCCACCACCGAGAAGGCCCTGTCCCTCATCTGCACCAAACGTATTTGCGACAAAGGTGGGATCGAGAGCAGGGCCTCCCTGGAAGATCGTAAATTTCGAGGTGGGACATAAGGGGAGATATAAGTAGGCTGGGCAACAACAACAACAACAACAACATCATCATTTTGAACAATGGAAAAATAACAATGAGCCTCTTATATGCCTTTTGCAGTATCTCTCTATAATGCCTACTCAACTTGTACTCTTAGAGAAGATGTCCTGAATTTTCTGCCTTGAGTAAAAAGAGACACTGCTTCCCAATGTATCTGTGGTTCAGCTAATACATCAGTCCTTGTTTCCCAAGTAAAGACAATGAACTAGGGTTGATCTAGCATGGTATTCCATGCAGGAAGAGCCTATTTCCAAAGCAGGTAGAACAGGGCAACAGTATTCCTCCAAAGTGAGCCTCAGTGGCCAAGTCCTATTTAGAAAGAGAAAAGAAATCTAGCCAGCCTCTAAGTGTTCTGCTGACATCTTGTTTGGTTGCATTGATTCTCCCTGCTGCACGCTGAGTGCCATTCCTGCTCACAAATGATCTGTGCAAGTGGAGCAGAGATTTACAATGGTTGACAACCGGCCCCTTCCACTCCACTTGTAACACAGTGTTCCCATCGATCCTCCCCAGACACTGACACTCCGAAAATGAAATGAGTGGCTTGTTCCCATTGGCAGCAAGCGGCAAAGGAGTCTTCAGTATTCCGTTGAGCAACCAGCCAGCAACAGAAGCAGCCGTAGCCAGACGCAGAGGCCGTCCCCAGCCCTCTTGCTGCAGCCCAGCCTGGATGCCAACACCACATCACAAGCCCCACAATCCACCACACCCTTCAGCAGCCACCACAATTGCTGTGACATCCAAACCGCCTCCAGCCATGGCAACATGCCACCTGCTGTAGCACTGCTCCTTGCCGCTACATCTCCCTGTGACTTTAACAACCTGACCACACTGCACATGGGAGAAAACCCCTCGCCACCACACAGACTGAGCAGGAGCAAGCTTTAGAAAATGGAAGCGCCTGACCGAGACTCTTTTGTCAAAGGGGGGCTTCTTCACCAAAATGAAATTGCCACCATTTGTCCTCTTGGAGGCTGAAAGGGATCCAATGTCGTCGGGTTCCACTGCTGAAAATGACATCAAAGAGGCCCATAACAATATAAAAACCAAATGCTTAAACTTGTTGGGGGAAAAAACCAAAACCCACAACTTTAAAAAAGAAATAATATTCTTTGAAACAATATTCTATTTTTTAACAATTGTAGATGGCAAAATGCACAACTAAAGCTTTAATTAATTAATCAGCAGAGGGAAATTTTAAGCACTGAAGCCGTGGATTGAATGCATGCCTAGGTGTTGCTTGGCTTTGTTCTGGCTCTGATGCGATGCTATAGCACTGAATTCAAGGAAAAAATATTATTGACAGCCTGCCCATCTAACAGAGGACAGTAGGCTTTTATTAAGTTGCAAAGTATTTTGCAACCCCCTCTGTTTCTCCACAAAAAAAAGGCACCTACACGCACATTCATTTAAATATGATTCAATGGAGCTTACTGACAGAAGACAGGATCGGAATTCAAAATGATCTTAACAGATTAGAGAGATGGGCCAAAACCAACAAAATGAAGTTAAGCAGTGACAAATGCAAGATACTCCACTTAGGAAGAAAAATGAAATGCAAAGATACACAATGGGGGATGCCTGGCTCTACAGCAGTACGTATGAAAGAGATCTTGGAGTATTGGTGAAGGCTTTCATGGCTGTAATCGCTGGGTTGTTGTAAATTTTCCATGCTGTATGACCAAAACATGTTCCAGAAGCATTCTCTCCTAATGTTTTGCCTGCATCTATGGCAGGCATCCTCAGAGGATGTGAAGTCTTCCATAGATGCAGGCAAGCCATCAGGAGAGAATGCCTCTGGAACATAGCCATACAGCCCGGAAAACTTGCAACCCAGATCCTGGAGTGGTCATGGACAAGTTAAACATGAGCCAACAATGCCATGTGGTGGCTGAAAAAGCCAATGGGACTTTGGCCTGCATAAATAGGAGTATAGTGTCCAGGGAAGTCATGCTACTACTCTATTCTGACTTGGTCAGACCACACCTGGAACACTGTGTCCAGTTCTGGGCACTGCAATTGAAGGGAGATG
The DNA here is from genome assembly GCA_030556195.1 of Anolis apletophallus. Classification (NCBI taxonomy): domain Eukaryota; kingdom Metazoa; phylum Chordata; class Lepidosauria; order Squamata; family Anolidae; genus Anolis; species Anolis apletophallus. Next base: position 125,237,755 of record JARBWK010000001.1, on the reverse strand, counting down.
TAGACAAGCTGGAATATGTCCAGACAGGCATGTAGCCAGGGGGGGGGCTAAGGGGGCTTCAGCCCCCTCCCCCGAAATTCTCAGGGTGGTCCGCGAAAAGGCCTTACTGGTACATTATTTAAACTGTTATGTTAATTCATATCATGATCTGATCACCATGCTCATTATATCCCACATTAATGGGGTTATTGGGATAACAATACAAAAGGTTTGCTAGGGTAGACCCTCTTCCACCCAGTCTCAGCCCCCTGAACCAAACTCAGCCCCGAATCAAAATCCTGGCTACGGCCCTGTGTCCAGAAGAGGGTGACTAAAATGATCACGGGACTGGAGAACAACCCTATGAGGAGCAGGTTAAAGAGCTAGGCATGTTTAGCCTTTAGAAGAGAAGGCTGCAAGTGGGCATGATGGCCATGTATAAATATGTGAGGGGAAGTCATAGGGAGTCATAGGGAGGAGGGAGCAAGCTTGTTTTGTGCTGCCCTGGAGACTAGGACGTGGGACAATGGCTTCAAGCTACAGGAAAGGAGATTCCACCTGAATATTAGGAAGAACTTCCTAACTGTGAGAACTGTTCAGCAGTGGAATTGTCTGCCTCGGAGTTTGGTGGAGAATCCTTCTTTGGAGGCTTTTAAGCAGAGGCCGAATTGCCATCTGTCAGGGGTATATTTCCAAACCATTCCTGTTTAAAGAATTGGAACATTCTTTGTGTATCTGGCAAGGAAACAGAATACAATGTTAAATATTGTGTGATGCTAAAGAGAGGTGTGCTTTGGGGCTTCTCAATGTTAGATTGTACTCGAAGGCCTGTTTTGTGTGTTTGGATATTGCTCAGAGATGAAATGCTTTTGGAACTGGAAGGTCATGATAAGATTTGGGTGAACTGCCTATTTTTGTTATGCAAAAGGAAAAGTACACATGGACTTCAAAAACATTGTACAGTTAACCCTCTGTATTCCTACATTAATGGATTCAACCATCAATGATGTGAAAATAATGTCACTGCCACAAAAAAGCAAACGGAACCCCATTTTACTACACTATTGTATATCATGGGACTGAAGCATCATTTGATTTTGGTGTCAAGGGGTCCTGGAATCAACATGTGAGTGGTTGAATCTGTGGAAGCAGAATCTGTTGATCTAGAGTACCAATTCTCTCTCTCTCTCTCTGTGTGTGTGTGTGTGTGTGTGTGTGTATTTCCTCCCTTCTATGTCTCTTTTTTAATGATTTCTATCTTGGTTGTGAAATAGGTTGTCTATTAAAATCAATAAAAATCACACACACACACATAGGCTAAATATGTGATTCTGTATGCGTTAGGGTTAGGTTTAGGGTTAGGGCTAGATATCTCTTGAGCCTACATCCGATTATCAGATGACTGGATATGCATTAACCAGGGTCTCCAGTTACTGATTATCAAGGCCCTTTGGTTTCAAGCATCCCATAGTCGAGACAGATCATTCAGGTTTCTTGGCTGGCAATATAAGAATGTATGCTTTAGGGCCTTTATAATCACTCATAATTTTCAGAGGCAGTTTGACATTTCAGAGCTCAAGTTCCTTCTTGTAGTGTCAGTTAGTGCAGATGTGAGCCAGGCTCTCTGACTAAGATTGCCTAGGTAATACTATCCCTGAGTTTCAGGATTAAACCCTGAGACCAAGAAACAGACCCTTTAAAAGTTCATGGCACAGCCCCTAGTGATCTCATCAGGGGTGGGTCTTATAATGTAAATAACTTAGATATTTTAAGAGTTCACAATATAGCTGGTCAGATTATGTAGTCCAAATATTGTAACTGTCTGACTAACAAAAGATACCACCCAGGGGAACAACAGCCAAGGCACTTACATCCTGAAAACATAATTCTGGCTGTTTCAATACCAAAAGCAGTAGTTAAAAATGAGGAGCTGAATCCCACTAAGGGCATGGAAGAAGATTGAAGGGATTGTGGGAAAGAATGACCAGTGCTAACAACCAAATGGCAAAAGTGGACCCACCTGAATTTTGGCAGTAGCCAACTATGGCTGAACTTCAGAAAGGGTCTTAGGAAAAGGTGCCATCCCATTAGCTATTAGTTTCTCAGAGTAGCAGCGTTTCAGAGGCCCCAGTCACATTTTTGGTGCTAGATTCGTAAAATGGCTAGGTGTGAGAGAGATAGCTTCCTTAAAAAAAAAGTCTACATTGAGCCAAGGAACTGAAGAGAAGGGAATGAAAAGTGGTTTCTTCTTCTTGTACTTTGCCACTCCATAAAGAAACACAAATGAGCCTGCATGAAAAAGGATAAGCATGAATTCTGCAAATGTACAAGTATGTTGCCACCAGTAACTTCTGTATTAGGTGGCCACTGGAACTGATAATGGGATGGCTACTGACCAGAAAGAAAGGAGACCCAATGGCACGCCTTGGAGTCTGACCTCCTTATCTTAGGAGGTTAAGTCCATGACACTCCTTTGACATGTTTGACAATGAAAGGCAGCCTGGCTGGGTCAAACCCAAGGGAGGTGACCTGTGACCCAGCATGAAGTTGCATCTCATTAAAAACATATCTTTCCATTTCTGTATTGACTGCCTCACAAGGTGTCATTAAGGAAATATTGCAGGCCTAGGGCCATGGCGTCAGCTCATGATTGCCTGCCCACCGGTGGAGACGGGTGGAGTAAACACAGCAGTGATGGCACAGTGATGAACTCTTGTGGCTTTCAAGCCAAGCCAAAGTTTGCTTCGGGCAAGCATGAATGGATGGGAGGGAGATTTGTTCCGAGCATCCAATGAAAGATGACACACTCTTTAGGGCAAACAGTCCATTTAATCAATTCCAGAAGATGGAACAAGCTAGCTGTTTACCTGGTAAGGAGAGGTTAGTATTTGGCAAGGTCAAGGAATGATCAAGTGGTGTTAGCTCTTGGTGGTAGCAGTGTTCTTCAATGAACCCTTGTGCCATCTATAATTGGATAAGCCTGCTCCATAGTAGATTTCATAGCAGATGTCCTTTTCCTGGTAATTGGTTTTGTGTGTGTGTGTGTGTGTTGACTTATGGTGATCCCATTTATTTCATATAGTTTTCTTAAGTTAGAAATATTCAAAAATGTTTTAATATTCTATTCCAACCATTAGCAGTAGAAACCAAATCTTGTACTTTACTGTTTTGATCAGCATGGCCCAGCAACAACCCCCAGCATAGTAGGTGAGGAATCCTGAGAGCTGTAGTCTCAGATGTAGTCCAGACCACCTTGAGTCCCTTCCAGGGTGAAAAAGGTGAGGTAGAAATGTCATAAATAAATAAATAAGATGTAACTTTTCCAGGTAATTCATATGTTAGGTTCTGGGCCCTTCTACACAAGCACTAAAATCTCAAGGCTGAGGTACCTAGAAAAATGCTACCCTAATGTGATCTCCAGTACAACTCCAACCAGAAACAGCATGATAAAAACTCACCTTAAATTCAGAATCAAGTCATAAAATCTGCTGAAGCCTTCCTGTGTATAACCATTGCATTGGAAGAAGCTGAATGTCAAATGTGGGAGCACTCATGTAAACAGAGCTAACTCTGGAGCACTTGGAGTATGAAAGCAGATACACAGCCCAACCAAAAGATAAAAAATAATACCACCCCCAAGTCCAGCAAAGCAAATACAGTGGTCTCACGGAGATGTTCAATTCCACTGCTTGCCTTGCCCTGCTTTCAGTCAAGCACTGGAAAGCTGTTTTTATAAGCACATGTCTGCAAGGCAGGAGAAAATAAAATAATCCTGGATTTGGATTGCTTTGCAGTCAGGGGATCTGGGTGGACTCTGCTACAACTTCCAGCTGGTTTCTGGGATGCTTAAGTAGGCATTCAGAAGTGAACGAGATCTCTAAAATCCACATTCTGCTCCATATTATCTAGCTGTGTAGAAGACCCTCTGTCACAGTTCCTGGTCTCTTCCAGTTCCCACTATTTTTCCTACTGGAAGCCCCAAGGAAAAAATCATTTTATTCTCTATCCTAAAGCATTTTCTTAAAATATCAAAATACTATTTGCTGCAGTTGCATTTGTGTATATAGTGTGGAAGTGTGTTTGGAATCCTCTATGAGCTTTAAAGGGCATCTGCAATTTTTAAGTCAATCCAAATGTTACAACCATTCCAAACTTTATGATTTCTCCCGGGTAAAAAAAAGGAAAGCAGGGGAAAGAACTCTGCAGAAAAATAATTAAATCTAATTTCTATAGAAGTCTCAAAGGTATTTTTTTGGAATCTGGATCTCAGGCTCATGTTTGCCTTTTCTATGTATCCTCTTTTACTCAAGAAATGAATCAGTAATGTTATGATTTTTTTCCCACATCTTTGGTGACTTTTTTGTAAATGTTTGTGCTATAGTTTAGTATGTAATGTGAGACCAAATACCACCCTGTTCTGTTGTGTCTGTCTTGGATCTCATCATATTGGCTGCCAGAATGGCCATGGGTTGTTGTAGGTCTTTTGGGCTATAGGGCCATGTTCTAGAAGCATTCTCTCCTGACGGTTTGCCTGCATCTATGGCAGACATCTTCAGAGGTTGTGAAGTCATGGATCGTGCCTGTTGGGGATGACAACATGGGGAACCCATCACCCCATTTCCCTCATCACCCAACTTACCCAAAACCCCATCCCACGAGGGGAAGCATTTGCTGCCTGACTTCCCACCATTGTTGTTGCAATGATAGCATTTGCCTGTTCCACTGTAGTTTAGCCATGGATCCCCACCAGAAGTAGCTGTACATCATGACACGAGGGCCGACGGGCTCTGTGGCTAAACTACAGCAGAAACGGTGTATACTGCTGAAAACAGCCCTGTCTGATGAGGTTATTATTCTAAAGTGAAGTCATGAGCACAATTTCTTACGTTTGAATTCTAATGATTTACAACTTAATTCATTTCTGAAATTACACTGTGGCCCATATTGGAATTGTCCTGATATATACCCAAACATATTAACACTTTTTGCTATTTTTGTTTAATATAATAACTTGGCTTTAAATGCTTGTTGAACATTTTGTACATTTTATTTTATCCTAATTACGGTGGTAACCTGCCAATATTTTCATTTAAAAAAAAACTTTGGATGTGGATGGATACAGAACATTGTAAACAGACCAATGCAATTTAAAGCTTCACAGCATTTTTCGTTACAAAATCATGGATTATCTCCCCAAAGATCATTTCTCTTGCAAGTTCACATTCCATAATTCTCTTTGTTTAGTTTTCTTACATTTCTGTCTACTTGGTGTAAATTTATAGCATTCAAGGCAGTAGGATATTTACTCATATGTAATTGAGACCTGTAAATCAGAGACAGTGGTTCTCACTGTCTCTGGTATCAACATGTCTGATTATGATGCCTGGGTCCTCAGCACAAGTTGTCCTTCCTTTCTGCTTACACATAAAGAAATCTGGGATTGGTAGTTCCTGAGAGAGCATTTCACAAAAGGGAAACACATATCGCTATGTAATAACTTTGTTGCCTGCTGTAGTCTAATACTGTCTCTGTGATTTGCTCTAGCAAAACTTATACAACCTGGACAATAGACCCACAGATACAGAGAAATAAATGCCCTTAAGTATGATCTATTTTTTCCTTTTTAAAATTAAATATTTCCAAATAAAAGTAAAAATAACATTTATACTGTTGTCGAACAACCAGACAATCCCACAGACCGGTTGTCGAACAACCGGACAAGTCCCGCAGACCGACTGCGGGACAGAGGCCGCGAGGGTTCGGTTAACCTGGCGAGCCCGGAGCGACTAGGTCCTCGTAGCCTACCTGCCTCCCGTAGATCCAATTATGCTCACCAATACTGCAAGGTAGATGCCACGAAATTGTTTATTCTGCTCAGCTGAGAGGATGCGAACCGCAATACCCTGATTCCCACAAAGAACGCATGCATATACATTCAAAACATTGGTTTTTAAAGGTTACAGAACTGTCAAAACAATTGAATTTCCCGCCCACCTCCTCCCGGCTGATCGGCTGATGATTGGTCGGACCAGCTGATGGGCGGAGCGCTGGCAACCTATCAGCGCCCTTCTCCATCTGCCTGTCCTGCCAATCAGGTGTCTCCAACCATATATGGAGTTCCAGGAAGGAAGGCTTAGGTGAAGCTGTCATCAGGAAAGGATTATGAAAGAGGACAAAGAGGCCTTTTGCCAGGTGATAGCCCAAGGCAACAAGATCCGGATTTTGCTATTGTTTCTGACGATGCGATTACTGAGTCTATGTGCTTCCCCTCATATGTGAATGAGGAAGAAGGAGAAGAAGAGGAAGAGATCCAACGAAGATAATTCACTTGGATCCTGGGTGACAAGAAGTTCTATTGTGAGGCACACCTGGGTTCCGAGGCCAGATGTGTCACTCGTTATGCAATCCAATCATCTTTTGTCCAATTTCCAAAGGCAAGTTTAGTTAGACTAGAAATCCGACCGTTAAACCGCCTCAGGACTGATGAAGCGTGGGGCCAAGACAAGAGCTTAGCTTTACCATAACAAGATCTCCATCAGGAAACGCATGCAATATGAATATGGTGATCCATAAAGGTTTTGGAACAGGGCTCAGTCGCATTTCCTCTTGACAAACACAACAAAATACTTTCAAGGCAGTCTTTCTTAACTAACAAGGGCGAGATGGGGAAGGGAAGGGTTACAAGGAGTCAAAGGGAAAACTTATGAAGCCACACTGTACGTACAGGGACACAGGGGTGAAGGCAATACAGAGATCCCCAGCAATTATCCCCAACACATTCCCATGCAGCTGTTGCTCCCAGAGTTGTGATCTTAAAACAGGCAACACAATGCTGCCTTCCTTCTGGGGGTTGTAGTCCTCCTTGAGGTAATTACTGTCCTTGGGAACTGCAGAGCCTTTGGGGCTTGGGGTGCAAAGCAGTGGCAAAGTCACTGAGGGTCCATGATGAAAAACAAGGCTTCTTGGCTAAATCAGCCAGGTAGAAACATCAGGAACAGTCCAGGAGAAGAAAAAACAATCAGAAAGGGGCAAAGGAGGCTGCAGTACTAGAGAGAACTAGATCTTCCTTTGGCATCAATGCTTGCCTTTCACCCACCCCCCTGAAGAGATCTCTTTGGGCCGAACTGCCCCAAAAGCTGTCGTTTTTGAGCTGGGATATGCTTCCCCCAGGCCGGAGAAAGGATAGGGAGAAAGGAAGGAAGAAGAGGAAACGATGGGAGAAATGGCAGAGTGTTTATTTTTTGTTTTGTAACGTGTGGCCAAAATGTCTTCCATACTATGTGCTGTATGAAGTGTTGTAAATGTGGAGATGGGAGGTAATGGTGGCTGGGTTTCCTCGGAGGGACAAGGTTGATGTAGTGGTGTATGGGACCAGGTGAGGCAGAAAAGGAAAAAAGGCTTGGTACTGGTGCAACTTGGGCCATGGGCCAAGAGGAATACTGGGGACTCTCTGCAGTTGGTTCTTTTTGGGTTTGGGGCTTCCTGGCTCGACTACAATACTAGGACACTTGGGGGTGAGGGAAAAAGAGAAGGGAAAATAATAATTTGTGGATAATAGTTTTGTTATTGCTTAGTTGCATCTTTACAAATATCTAATATGTCGCAAGGAAAGAACAAAGAGGGTGGGGGTTATTGGGGTATGGGGAGTTCTTTTACGAAATCACCATTATTACAACTAAGTCTTCTTCTAGAATGATCAATGGTTATCAACCTGTGGGTCCCCAGGTGAAAAAGAAAGAACAATGCAATTTTTCAAATGAAAAACAACATTAACCAACATAAACTTACCAGTATTTAAATGGGAAATGTCGACCTGCTTTTGGCTGCTGAGATAGTCAAGTTAATTAGGATTGTTGTTGTTGTGTGCCTTCAAGTCGTTTCAGACTTAGGGAGACGCTAAGCCTAAAGTTTAGAGAGGGCTGAATGAGGACCTTGGAGATCAGGGGATCTCTGATCTATAATGTAACCCTGTTCCCCCTTGACATAATGAAGTTAGTAGCTAGGGATGGGAAACACAGATCTCCAGGCTCAGATGAAGTGTAACCTCTTTGAAATGTGCTTCCCAATCCAACTAACCAACATTCGGATTCCCAATTTCTTTAAACAAAATACAAGTTGAATATCGCTATGTGAAATGCTTGGGACTAGAAGTTTGGATTTTTTAAATTTTGGAATATCTGCATTTGTGTAAGTGTATATAATGAAATAGGGAGCCCCTGGTGGTGCAGTGGGTTAAAGCACTAGCTGTTGAACTTGCTGACCGAAAGGTCGTAGGTTCGAATCTGGGGAGCAGCATGAGTTCCTGCTGTTAGCCCCAGATTCTGCCAACTTAGCAGTTCAAAAACTTGCAAATGTGAGTAGATCAATAGGTACCACTCTGGTAGGAAGGTAATGGTGCTCCATGCAGTCATGCCGGCCACATGACCTTGGAGGTGTCTACTGTCTACAGACAACACTGGCTCTTCAGCTTAGAAATGGAGATGAGCACCACCCTCCAGAGTTGGACATGATTGGACTTAATGTCAGGGGAGAACCTTTTCCTTTACCTATATAATGAAATATCCTGAAGATGGGACCCAAGTCCAAACATGAAATCCAGGTTTCATGATGCACTTTGTAGACATACTCTGAAGGTAATTTGAGATACAATACTTTGTGTATGAAACAAAGTTTGTGTACCAGGAGGAAACAAAACAGCCACTATTCCAGCGTTTCTCAACTCAACCTGGGGGTCAGGAGCCCTGGGGGGGTCACCGTGGGGGGTCACCAAAGACCATCAGAAAAGTATTTTCCATTGGTCATGGAGGTTCTGTGTGAGAAGTTTGGCTCAATTCTATCATTGATGGGGTTCAGAATGCTCCTTGATTGTAGCTGAAGTATAAATCTCAGCAACTACAACTTCCAAATGTCAAGTCTATTTTCCCCCAAACTCCACCATTGTTCACATTTGGGCAAATTGAGTATTCATGCCAAGTTTGGTCCAGATCCATCATTGTTTGAATCCACAGTGTTCTCTGGATATAGGTGAACTACAACTCCAAAACTCAAGGTATATGCTCACCAAACCCCCTCAGTATTTTCTGTTGGTCATGGGAGTTCTGTGTGCCAAGTTTGGTTCAATTCCATCATTGGTGGAGTTTAGAATGCTCTTTGATTGTAGGTGAACTATAGATCCCAGCAACTACAACTCACAAATGTCAAAACCCACCCCCAACCCCAACAGTATTCAAAATATGGCATATCATGTATATGTGCCAAATTTGGTCCCGTGAATGAAAATACATCCTGCATATCAGATATTTACATTACGATTCATAACAGTAGCAAAATTACAATTATGAAGTAGCAACAAAAATGATTTTATAGTTGGGGGTCACCACAAAATTAATGGGTCACAGCATTAAGAAGATTGAGAGACACCACCCACGTGGACAAATTTTGATGTTGTAGTATTTCAGGTTTCAGAATTCCAGATAAGGAATGCTCAACCTATAACACTATGTAACAAAATTGGAAGGGGGGGGTCTGTTCCTGGTTTGAAAGTGTTGTTTCCTGTTTAATTGTGTGGTACTTACTTTGAAAATAGTTGTTATGCTCCAGAAACTTTGTTTTTGCGACTGCCAAAAATTATGTTGAATTATTTGAGGCCCTCTCAGATATTAATTGAAAAACTATAAAAAAATATGTTTCAGGATGTCCCACAAAAAAAAGTTTCTGCAGTTTAATTTTTAAAAATACATGTTTTTATGATAGAACTGATTAAATGACATTTATAACCCAGGAACAATACTCTTGTTACATTGTGTAATTCATTATAAGGAAGTATGGCTTTTCCTTTCAATCTTGATTTTATTCCTTGGATACCACACAGAATATAAATATTTTAATTAATCAATTAATAAAACATGCCAGGAAAACCCTCATCTGTTCAAATTATGTGTTCTGGGTTAATGTAAAGGAATAGGAATGCAGTGGAAAGGTGGGACAACAACCCTGAATAACTCAACCTGACATCCCTCTCTGAACATGCTGGGATTCAACAGGGGGCCTTAGAAGCTTTATTTTCCTTTCTAATTGTGAGTCTTGAATTAATATTGTCATATTTTAAAGCGTAAAACTATCTGTGAAAGTGGCAGGCTGTGTTTTTTTTACGAAGCAGGGGCTACCTTAACACCATTAAGCCCCAGTACAGTCTTCCTCCCATCCACGGCTGAGGAATTAATACCCGCTTCCCTCCCTCCTGCTTCCCCCTCTTTACCACGTTGGCTCTGTGAATTTATTTCCATGGCTTCTCTTATGGAGGCTTCCTGTTGGCAAACGTGCCGCAGCCCAAATGCTCTAACCTGAGCAAGAGTCCCCTGAGTGGCTGCGCACTCCATGCAGCTGCCTATCACTGTAGCGTGTCTAAAGCAAAGCTAATATATGAAATAATTCTCTGTAGAATAGACCCTGTAAGTTACTGCTGTTTGAAATGAGTCCTTTGCTAAAAAGGTGAAGGGCAATGTAATTTTTGCCATTACAGGCGACGTCTGACTCCTGTGTTTGACTTTTCAAATCCCCTTCAGAGCACCGGAATGGTCTGTTTGTCAAACTGAGAGCTCAGCCTCACTCTGCCAACTCCCAGTCATGTATGGAAATGTGCTTCCAGGGGGACAGGGCTTCCTGATCCACGTAAGGGTCACTTCCTTTAAGCCAGGCCCAGAGGAGCTTCTGGACAGCTCCACAGAGAATGACAAGTGGCTTTCCTGTCTTAATTTTCCCCGAAGGCTGTGCTCATGACAGGCAGGTTTAAATACACACACACACTTGTGTGCCAGCACAACTTCAGCATCTAACATGTGTCCATTTAAGGCCATCACAGCTTGAAAATATTATTTTGGACTGCAGCTCCCAGAACTCTCCCATCAGCATGTAACTTAATATAATCATAAAATCCTTGAGTTGGAAGAGACCCCATAGGTCATCCAGTCCAACACCCTGCCAAGAAGCAGGAAAATCGCATTCAAAGTCCCCCCGAATGATGACCATCTAGCCCAGACCTGGATAACCTATGGCCCGCGGGTCGAATCCGGCCCGGCAGCCGATTCTGTCCAGCCCAGGAGAAGGGCGTCGGGGGTGGGCCAAGAGGAAGGAGTGCCGCTGCTGCCATCCCATCGCGGGCTCTGTGGGGCCAGAAGACTTGATCATTTTCCGGGTCGCCAGGGCGATTAGCCGCCTCAGATTGCCGAGTGCTCCCCCTGCAGGCCCAGATCTCCTCCAGGGATGGCAGGCACTCCAAAGCCGCCGCACCTCCGGCCTGTCTACCGACACATGCCCCACAGAGTGTGCAATGGGAGGGCGGCAGCGGCAGCGACACCCCTTCCTCTTGGCCCCGCAGGGCAATCAGCTGGGGAATGCCTGGGGGCGAGAGCGGGCGGAGGCCTGCCGCCTCCGATCGCCTGCTGCTCTGCTCTCCTCTGCTGCGGCGGCGGCTGGGTCTGCTTTGCCATCTTCTGGGCTGGGTCCATTGGGCCATTCCATCTTGGGATCCTTCCTCTCTTGAGGATGTCAGCCTTCATCTTGGTTTGCACCTTACCTTCTTGAATTTAATTTAATTTTATTATTGATTGGTTTGTATTATTATTTTATAATAATTATATTATAATAATATAATAAATAATATAATGTTATATTATATTATAATGTCAATATATTATAATGTCTATATATACTATAATATAATAATGATGATATTAATACTAATAATATATGAATATTTCTTGATATATTAATATGTTAATATTAATGATGTGTAATATATAGTAAATATAGTAAATAAATAAATAAATAAATAAAGTATGTAGATTAGAATGTAGTTCAGCCTTTAGGTGCTGCCCTCCATAATATTTTTTGGCTCTCGTGTGGCCCCTTGGGAAAAATAATTGCCCACCCCTGGTCTAGACTCTGTTTAAAAGCCTCTAAAGGAGGAGCCTCCACCACACCCCAGGGCAGAGAGTTCCACTGCTGAACAGCTCTCACAGTCAGGAAGTTCTTCCTCATGTTCAGGTGGAATCTCCTTTCCTGTAGTTGGAAAGAAACTTCTTATTAACTTTTCCAATCTTTGCATCTTATGCATTGCACAGCCCCAAATTTGGTTTTCCATGAAGTGTGTGCATACTCAAATGGGAGCCAGAGCAAATCATTCCTTTACCTGGTGAGTTCTATATTTTTCCCAACCAACATTCATCATTTTCACATGGTTTGGTTTTCAATATGCAATTATTAAACCCACTGAGGGGCACCGCGAAGGCATGTAATGTGTGAAATGACCCTTACTCAATACTGTAGCTCCTCTGTCCAAGTTAAACTGTTATAAGAGTTTCTACCACTCCCTCTGCAACAGGGCCCTCAAAATGTTGTCAGGCTGCATGTCCCATCATTCTTCAACCCTTGCTGTGCTGTTTGGGCTGAGGATCATTGCAACTCAAGGACCCATGAAAAACCTTATTACGATTTCAATCCCTGCTCCATAAAATCAGCAAGGTGAGTGCTATTTTTTAAAATTACCATATATACTCGAGTATAAGCTGACCCGAATATAAGCCGAGGCACCTAATTTTACCACAAAAATACTGGGGAAATATATTGACTCAAGTATAAACCAAGGGTGGGGAATGCAGTAGTTACTGATAAATTTCAAAATAAAAAATAGATACAAATAAAATTACATTAAATGAGGTTAAATGGTTTTGAATGTTTACATAAAACTGTAATTTAAGATAAAGCTGTTCAACTCTGATTAAACCATAATTCTAGCATTCTTCAATATAAATGTGCTTAAATATCCTTCCAATAATAAAGAGAGTAAAATAATAAATGTAATAATAATAGAGTAAAATAATAAATGTAATAATAAATAAATAAAGTAAAATAATAAATGTAATAATAACAAATAGAATAGAATAAAATGATAAATATAATAATAATATAGTAAAATCATAAATATAATAATTAAATAAAATAATAAATGTAATAACAACAATAATAATCTAGTAAAAATAATAAATAACTTTAACTCGAGTATAAGCCAAAGAGGGCTTTTTCAACCTTAAAAGAGGGCTGAAAAACCCAGCTTATACTCGAGTATATGCACTATATTGAAATAGAAATGTTGTGGAGATGCTATACTGTTTTCAATGGACTTATTTTTGTATTAAAGAATATATAAGCTTTGACAGAAACTCACAGATTTACGCATTTACACACACCTCATTGGACAGATAAAAGAGTTCTATGCAGCCTGCATACTTCTTTTCCAACAGACAGAAGGCCAATAAAAGATACCATCTGAACTCTGTTGTAGTCATGGATCATCATGGCAAATTGTGATATTGCTCTTTCTTTCCCCATGCCCCATGGGAACCAGTAAAGCATAATGTACAATATACAGTTCCCACCAATGTTACACAATCTATAGCTACTGGATTTCCTTATGATTCCTGTTTCTCAATAAACAGAGTAATCTCACAATACTATCTATATATTTGTATATAGATAGCAATGAATGATGGATAGTGATATGTTACTACTGACATGCCTGGTATTTAATTTTAGGCTTTGAATATAATTACTCAGAAATTTGAAGAGATGGGGCGTCAATGTACTGTGTACAATTACCAGGGCTGTATTACATAATTCAACCTGCCATTGGAGAATCACATTTTTTAAAGTCTCCTGCCTATAAGAAGCTTGCATATTAAGGAGAAGGCTATGCTAGATGCTTTGTTTGTTTGTTAAAAAACAAATAGCATATATTTCAAAGCACTGTGACAACAAACAATCTTAAAATGGGAAACAATATATAAAATAAAAGCAACACAGTTATGTTATGCAGAGTTATAAAGCTGAACTGGGAAAGCAACATGGGTCAACAATTTAGACTTTGTTGCATCCACATATATTGAGTGCCACTATCCTAAGTGCCTTGTTCAAAGTCCCTACGAAGTGAACTTCAAGTGTGTGCAGTACCACTAAGAAGATCTATGCACATGATCTCCGGAGGACTGGTCCAAATGTATTTTTTCCAATTTGATAGTTTGTTCATAGCTATCACTCTTCTGTGTTGTCAAAGGCTTTCACGGCCGGAATCACTGGGTTGCTGTGAGATTTCCGGGTTGTAGGGCCATGTTCCAGAACCATTCTCTCCTGACATTTCACCCACATCTATGGCAGGCATCCTCAGAAGTTGAGGAATCTGTTGGAAACTAGACAAGTGAGGTTTATATATCTGTGGAATGCCCAGGGTGAGAGAGAAAAACTGCTTGAGGCAAGTGTGAATGTTGCAAATGGACACCTTGATTAGCATTTAATGGCCTTGCAGCTTCAATGTCTGGCTGGTTGCTGCCTGGGGGAATTGTTTGTTGGGAGGTTTTAGCTTGCCCTGATTGATTCTTGTCTGGTGTTCCCATGATTTTTGGGTGTTGCTCTTTAATTACTGTCCTGATTTTAGAGTTTTTAAAATACTGGTAGCCAGTTTTTTTTCTGTTGAAATTGTCATTGAACTCCACAAGATGTGGACAATTTCAACAGAAAGGAGGAAACCATGAAAATGAACAAATGAAAATGCATGTATAGACCTTAATCAAACTGTTAATTCCAACTAGAATAGACCCACAGAATCAATGAAATTCACAAGTTTTAATTGATTTGGTAGGTTTCCTCTAGTTACTAACAAGTAAATTTAGTCTACTAATTCCAAACACAAACTATATGATAAAGTCCGTACACATGATGGCAAATTGGGAAGGAAGTAATAATTGCTATACATCAGCAAACACATTCTGTGCCACATACCACAATGCAATGGCTGTTCAGTAGCTACATGCACTTATCCAAGCTTTCACATGTGGCTCAGCCCCGGAGTCAATTGTGATCCCATTCCAGTGTATAATGTACACAGCAAGCTACTGTAAAAAAGATATTCATACCACAGCGACTTTGGTAATTGGGGAATGCCATCATTGTAATTCAGGTGTAAAACACAGCAGCAGGAGATGGAAGGGGCTTTCAGTGTAATGAACTTCAAAGACAGACAGAACGGGGGACCAGGAACTGCTGTTTCGCTCTGCTGTAAATGTGAATTCTCTAAAAATTGCTTCTTTTGCAGATGGATCAAGACCCATTATTCCACTGTACTTTGATCTAAAGTGAGCTATAACAGCTGCACTGACACCATGTTAACATACAGTTAAAATAATTATGAAATTCTCTTCAGATGCATGTTTATTGTTAAATAAAGATAGATCCTGGGTTTGAAACCATTCAAGTGTACTATTAACCAAAAATTACCCAGAGCTCAGATTCATATATATGGTTTGGGTTGCATAGCGAAGGGTTAGCACCCCTGTGCTGTTTGTTTTGCTGTTTATGCCCCTGTTCAGAAGATTTCGCCTCACTTTTTGTCCCTGTGATACCGTAATTGGATTTTGAAAATGTTGGCTTGTTGTAGAAACAAGGTTTGGTGGGAAAGCCTCAGTGGAGTTGCCTTTTTCCCTGTGATAACTCTTCCAGGAATGAATTTCCCTTCCTAGGGGTAGATTTCTATCACTTCCTGGCATCTCACCCTGTTCTTAACTATGAGTCATTTGTAAGTCAGATGTTTGTAACTTGGGGACTACCTATCCAGTCTTCCCCTCCCAAAAGTTCAAACTCTGGATCCAGCCAACTGTGGGCAAGAGTGCCTTGACATAAATGGTTCTTCGTCTGTATCTGCCATATACGTAAGCATGCTTTTTGATCAAATGGCTAATTCATTTAACCCCGTTTTCAAGATTCAAATTTCATCTTTGAGTGGGAATGCGAGTAGGAAGCTAGCAAAGACGGCACAACTGCAAACTCAGTCGAAAATTAAGTGAATTGGCACTAACTTCAAGGTGAAAGTAAGTAAAGCAAAATAAATGAAAAGCAGACTTATTTATGGCCCAAACAATTCAGGACCTGAGAAAGGTAGGAAGAAAGAGGGGAGAGAAAGAGAGAGTTTTCCTCTCTGCTAGCAAGAATTTCACATGCCCACCATTCTTACTGAGGGCCCTTCCACACAGCCCTATATCCCAGAATATCAAGGCAGGAAATCCCAAATTATCTGAGTGTGGACTGAGATAACCCAGTTCAAAGCAGATATTGTGGGCTTTTCTGCCTTGATATTCTGGGATATAGGTCTGTGTGGAAGGGCCCAAAGTTAAGGGTTGAGTGAGATATATGATATAATACAGGGCTTCTTAAATTTGCTTTCGCATTCTTTTCACCTACAAAGTTTTAGAGATTTTGTTTCTTTTTTACTTTTTGCCACAGCCACCTGAATTTTGTAAAATGTGCAATGGGGAGCAAGTAGATAGGCAAGATTGGCAATGTTCCCAGCATCTCTATCACGTGATGTGTTGTTATATTACATAGTTATTGTGCTTTGATAGTAATTCACATGGCTTGACCCTATGAAATATTGGGATTTGGAGCTCTGTATAAGACATGAAGCCTTGAATGTGTCAATAGGCAGCTGGTCTGAACACAGGCATTCTTATCCTTTGCCATTTAATGGGGCCAGAAGTTTTCTCAGGCTTAGATAAGGTCCTGGTTGGCAACTTTTACTTTTTATTTATAATCATATCATCAAAGTCCAATTAGGTGGTAACATTTGTGGCAAGGCTTGGGCTATATAGCCCTCTAGATCAGCATTTCTCAGCATGGGAGTTGGAACCCCTGGGGAGGTCGTGAAGGGGTGTCAGGGGTGTCAGAGGGGTCATCAAACACCATCGGAAAACACAATATTTTCTGTTGGTCATGGGAGTTCTGTGTTAGAAGTTTGGCCCAATTCTATTGTTGGTGGGGTTTCAGAATGTTCTTTGATTGTAGGTAAACAATAAATCCCAGCAACAACTCCCAAAGGTCAAGCTCTATTTTTCCCAAACTCCACCAGTGTTCACATTTGGGCATATTGACTATTCATGCCAAGTTTGGTCCAGATCTATCATTGTTTGAGTCCACAGTGCTCTCTGGATGTAGGTGAACTACAACTCCAAAACTCAAGGTCAATGCCCACCAGACCCTTCCAGTATTTTCTGTTGGTCATGGGAGTTCTGTGTGCCAAGTTTGGTTCAATTCCATCATTGGTGGAGTTAGAATGCTCTTTGATTGTAGGTGAACTTTAAATCTCAGCAACTCCAACTCCAAAATGACAAAATCAATCCCCTCCCCAACCCCACCAGTATTCAAATTTGGATGTATCAGGTATTTGTGCCAAATTTGGTCCTGTCAATGAAAATACATCCTGCATTTTAGATAATTACATTACGATTCAGAACAGTAGCAAAATTATAGTTATGAAGTAGCAACGAAAATAATTTTATGGTTGGGGGTCACCACAACATGAGGAATTGTATTAAGGATTTAGGAAGGTTGAGAAACACTGCTCTAAATGTTGTTCAGCTCCCAGCATTCCTCAGCTCCAGCTTTCTTGGCTAGATTGAACAATCTGAAACTGTGCTAAAACTAAGCCTGGGGACACTTTCAAACCACATTGTTATAGCATGTTGATCCCTCTTTAACTGAATTGGATGCATACTATAGACTCCTGGGATTGATAGTTTGTGAAGGGGGCACTTAAAATTCCCAGCTAGGGAGCATCTTTGGCACCTTTAACCACGCTCGTTCTTACACCACAGTCATGCCTGTTAAAGTGGAATCATACAATTATAGTTGTGTTGTATGAAAGCACCCCAGACATGTCTTTGATAAATAGGGGTGAGCAATCCCAGTCTTATGACGTAGAAGACATTCCCGGCACTGTGTGTTTCATAGTCCCAGGTACTCTTGTGCCATCTACACTAATAACACTTAGCCCAAGCAGGTAGACCATTCGGATTTATTGCCTACACTTATGGAGAAGGAGAGGCTCCTTCTATAGAGCTTCTTTTAATCTTTTTGAAAACTAGGTTAACCATGGATGCCAAGTAGTTCAAGACATGAGTAAGACCAACCTCAGGCTAGGCAAAATAACTTAATCAGCTCCACTTTCCAAGTGAATATATTTATTTAAGCACCTAGCGGAAAGAGCTCCAGAAATGCTTAGTTGCTTCTTAAAATAATATGAAACATAGAATTAGTTAAGTAAAGCTTATTCATCAGGAACTGAGATCATACAAATATTTCACCGAAGTAACTTCCAGTTATGTGTGGGGGAGCACATACATTTCAAGTAGCAGAGAGGCAAATGGCCTTCGTCCAGCAACCACAAGGATTTCATAGCCAAGGATATTTCTGTGGATATTGCAGGTCGCTTTGGGTGGGCTTGATTATTCCGAGCTTAGCACAGAAAAGGGGGATTCAGGGAAGATGTGGTATATGTTTTGATGTTGTGCATAGTGTGAAGAAGGAGATAGCATGACTGCTTTTTCATGTCAGGAGTGACTTGAGAAACTGCAAGTCACTTCTGGTGAGAGAATTGGCCATCTGCAAGGACGTTGCTCAGGGGAAGCCCAAATGTTTTGATGTTTTACCATTCTTGTGAGAGGCTTCTCTCATGGGGAGCTGGAACTGACCGAGGGAGCTCAACCCACTCTCCACAGATTCTAACCACTGACCTGTCTGTCAGTAATCCTGCCAGCACAAGGATTTAGGGTTTAACCCATTGTACCACTTGGGGCTCCAATAGCATGACTAAATTGAGGCTATTGTACTTTGGACAGTCAACCACATGATGCATTGGACAAGATAGTGATGCTAGGATAAGGTGAAACAATAGGAAAAGAGGAAGAGTGCATTAAAGGTGGATTGATTCACTCAAAGAAGCCCCAGCTTCAGCATTTGCAAGACCTGTTGATGATTGAAGTTCCTGGAGGTCTTCCATTCATAGGGTCACCATACATCAGGACCAACCTGACAGCACATAACAAGTTTTAAAAAAAGTGAATAGGGAGCAGTTTTCTTCCCTTTCCCATCATTGTATTAGAGGCCATAATTATCTCTAGAAGCTGAATGGGAAAAGATTTAGGACAGATAATTCTTCACACAGCATATTGGTAAAGTGGAGAATTCACAAAATTAGTGAAAACCTGGCTGGCTTTAAAGGGGAATTACAAGATAAGGTTATCAACAGCTATATATTACTTCTGATATCAAGAGGCAGCATGCTACTGTAAATTGGTTTTCAGGAACATTACTTGGAGGATGCCTTTGCACTAGTGACTTGCTTGACCCTTCTAGGAACGATGGATCAGGTAGACCTTTTTATAATGACCACGTTATACAGTCCTCAGGTAGTTCCTATATCTGCCCCATTAAGGGGTAGTTTATGCAATAGGGAGAGTTGGAGTTGTGCTCAAATGTATAGTAAGGCAGTTGAATGAAAAAGGAAGAAACAAAGTGAGGGGACCTCTGGGGACAGGGACTTCCCGTGTTCTCTTTGAACTGAAGTGCATTCTTTGCTCTTCCAGAGAAAAGAGAGCCGCTATAGAGGGAGCCTGCCCATTTACCTAAATAATATCTCATAGGCAGCTCAGCTCACCCTTGTGAACAGTATACTGTTGGTTGGCTAGTAGACTCTGCAGTTCGTGCTATTAAGGAAGACGACGGGGTGGGTGAGTGTGCAGGGAGGCCCTCAGACGAGTGGAAAGGATAGAGTGTGTGCCATTGAAAGGAAGGGGGGAGACAAAGGCCTTGTGTCAGCACTTTCCATGTCCCCAAAGAGGAGGAGGAGGGGAGGCACAAAAACTGCCCTTGAGATTAGGAAGGAGGGAGGAATTGCCCTGGAGCAATGGGAAGAAAAGGACTTCTGTTTAGTCGATCAACAAGTGGGAAAGCTTTTGATGTTGAAGAAGATAATTAATGTCACAAATGTCTGCGATGGTAATAAATGCAGCTGGAGAAGGAGACAACAGTATCAGGAGTCCAGCAGCTAAGCCCCCAGGGGGAAGGAATCCCACCCACTGGAGCAACCACTCAGTCCACATTCCTCTGATACCGTCCCCCCATTTTCCTTCCCATGAGAACCCTTCCCTGCACCAGCATTTCTCCTCTTCCAGGCACAAGCAATCCCGGCTGCTCTGCACTTCTCTACTTTGGCCTGGTTCCTATTATCTGCTGTAGTTTCTGGGTGCTCTTACCTCTTTTGGTTGTGTGTTTTGGGGCAAAATAGTCCATACCAACAATTCAGATTTCTTCTTTTCTTCACAATAAAATGATATTTGTATAGTCAGCCTGGACCTCTGTTCTCTCCTTTGGTGATTGGACTCTTTCTTGGAAAATGTTCATCCAGGAAGGATTTCTAAGAGACCTTTCAGAGCGACTAGTTAAAAGAACGTTAGCATAATGCACACCAGTGAAAATCCATTCCAAGTTTTTGTTTGGCTTCGGCCATCATGATTATAAGCAAAAATTTGAAAATATGATGCAGAACTTGAAAATTTTCACAAGTAACTGAAGACACAGAAAAAGCAACATGAACACTGTGTATAAAGTAGCAATAGAGTAACAGAAACCAGTTTCCTTTTCTACTATTGTCACGTGTAATGGGGGCTAAACGCTTTGCAAAATGTAACTTGCAAAGCATTTGGTCTGATCCAATGAACCACAAGATGTTGATTTGACAAGTATAGACTTCAAGAATATTGCTGTTTATTGCAATCCTTGATATTCCTTTCTTAACAATTCAGAAGCATTCAGGAAGCACCACCGGATACCTTCTCTGTTCCATGTGTGCTTCTATTTTGATCAAGAATTAGCCTCACCAAGGTTTAATAAGTGGAGTGAGACTCTGTTTTTATCTCTAACTTTTCCTGACCAAGATGAAAAAAGAGTAGAAACTAAAAGCCATGTTTTGCATCTTGTGGATTAAAATTTTGGTCAAACAAACAAACAAACAATTTTAACCTCCTGTTGTTGTATGGATTTTGCTTTAGATCCTTTTCATTTGGCACCTTAAGTTGTTCTCCACCTCCTTGCATCTGTACCTGGAATGTGCAGCTGCCCTTGTCTAGAGTCTGGGTTCATGTACAACAGGCTCCTTTTCTGCAAAGTGGCTTTGTAACCTGCATGGTTTACAACGGATGCTTTTAAAGTGCTGCAAAGAGCCCTAGGCTGCAGTGCCATCGCCTGAGAAATCCTGTTAGCTGAAATCAAAGATTTCTTAGGGTTTTCCTAGGGATGGGAAACATAGGTTATCTGGATTTTGCCAGGCTGCAACTCCCATTATCCTTCACTATTTGCTCTTCTATGGGCAGGGGTAATGGGAACTTAAAGCAAAAAGCACATATTCTCCCAGCTTGAGTATACAGTACTACATTGTCATAATGCCTGGGAAAACATACTGTTGTCGAGGGCAACAGTTCTCAAGCCGCAGGTCGTTCCGCGAGTGAACAAGTCCCAACTTCAGCACGCACGCCTGTTCCCGGGTGGGAACCCTCACGTCCTTTCCTTAAGCCCCGCTGGAGTCTGTCCAAAAGGGTTCTTTCTCTTTCTGACTTTCTCCCTATTTTTCCTGAATTTTTTATATATTTTTTTCTCTCCTCCCGCTCCCCGGGCGCCTTAAGACTGCGAGGAGAGCTACGTCCAAGGGAAAGATGTGGTAGCTCAAGCAGCAGGGCCAAGGCCGTTCGAGATGGGAGTCCCGAGTTCGGGACCCCCAAAGGGAGAAAGGAACTTATATTTTGCTTTTATACTTTTTATCTTTATTCTCCATTTGTCCCCCTCTCCCCTCATTCTTGGGACACCTCTGAGCTCAGAAAGAAAAGTTTTGAGAAAGGAATTGGCCTATGAAGCAGGGGGCCATATCTGTTTGTGTTTGGGCTGACATCAGGAAAGCAGAAATCATAATAAAGGTTCATCCCTGTATCTGTGCATCTGTACTATATTGTTCCCATGTCTCCCTTGACCCCTTGTAACCTTTCCCTTCCCCTCCTTGCCCTTGGTTAAGAAAGATTGCCTTGAGGGTGTTTTACTATGTTTTGTCAAGAGGAAATGCGACTGCGCCCTGCTCCCGAAATCTTCATGGATCGCCATTATTCATATTGCATGCGCTTTCTGATGGAAATCTTGTTATGGATAAGCTAAGCTCTTGACTTAAGCCCCACGTTTCATCAGTCCGGAGACGGGTTTAACGGTCGGATTTCCAGTCTAACTAAACTCATCTTTGGAACTTGGACAATAAAAGTTTGCTCTTCACAGCGGGTGTCGCAACTGGCTTCGGAACCCAGGTGTGCCCCAAAATAGGCCCTTTTGTCACCCAAAAGGTTTGAGTGAATTACTATCATCAGGCCTCTTCCCCTTTTCCTCTTTCATTCTCAAGAATGACATACCATCCCATTAATCCCATCACTCCCAGGTGTCACCTCAGGTTGTTTTACCTGGCTAGGATTCTTTTGTTTTATTCATATGCCATATTGACAGCGATTTCCGTCTGAGCTCCCCTTCCCGGACATTCCATATATGGCCGCAGACTCCTGATTGGCTGGGATGGCGAATGGGAGTAGCGCCGATAGGCTCCCAGAGCCGGTCAACATCCCGCCCATCAGCTGATCTCAACGTTCCGACCAATCACCCGGAGCCGGCCCAGAAGGGGGCAGGCGGGAAATTCAATTGTTTTGACAGTTCTGTAACCTTTAAAAACCAATGTTTTGATTGTACATGTATGCGTTCTTTGCGGGAATCAGGGAATTGCGGTTCGCATCCTCTCAGCTGAGCAGAATAAACAATTTCGTGGCTTCTACCTTGCAGTATTGGTGAGCATAATTGGATCTACGGGAGGCGGGTAGGCTACGAGGACCTAGTCGCTCCGGGCTCGCCAGGTTAACTGAACCCTCGCGGTCTCTGCCTCGTGGTCGGTCCACGGGGCTTGCCCGGTTGTCAGACAGCCGGCCTGAGGGATTGGCGGCTGTTCGATAACAATACCCTTCCCTACGGCACACTTTTCTTAACAGATAAAGATCTGTGGTTTAAAGTCTCCTATAGATTCTCTACAGCCCAAAAGAAAGAAAAAAGTTAACTCATCTTGTTCATAGTTCACACTAGTAAGTGTTCATTTGATTTCTATCTGGAACCAACAATCTGGTCCCCATTGTGTTGGGGTCATTCTAACACTGTATACTAACAAAGATGCCTATCATTATGATGAGTGGTGTGTGCCTGTATACACATACCTCCCTGCGCATGAAATTCAAGAGTTGTATATGGCAAGCATCTTACAGTGGGCTCCATTCTTCAACTGGAGCCCCTGGTGGTGCAGTGGATTAAACCCTTGTGCTGGCAGGATTGAAGACCGAGAGGTTGCAGGTTCAAATCTGTGGAGAGCATGGATGAGCTCCCTCTGTCAGCTCCAGCTCCCCATATGGGGACATGAGAGAAGCCTTCCACAAGATAGTAAAACATCAAAACATCCGGGCATCCCCTGGGCAACGTCCTTGCAGACTGCCAATTCTCTCACACCAAAAGCGACTTGCAGTTTCTCAAGATACTCCTGACATGAAAAAAAATCTTCAACTCATGACAAAATTGGGCAAAGATAAGTATTACCGGTAATTTTAAACCAGCATCTTTAAGAGTAAAGAATTGCATTTCCACATAGGAGTGCATGAGCAAAAGCCAGCATGGTCATTTGAATGTTGGACTAAGGATTTGGCGAACTAGGAGGAGAGGGAAAGGGGAGGAAAGACTAGGCTTTGAATCCTCCTCTGCCATGGAAGCCCATTGGGTATCCTTAGCAAGTCATTCTCCCTCTCAGCCTCAGATGAAGCCAATGGCAACCCACCCACCCACCCCTACTATTTTTGCCAAGATAACAACTTCCCTTAGGGTCACTATACGTCAGAAATGACTTGAAGGCATGCAACAATAACAAAATATAATTGACAATAATACATTTCCATGGGATAAAGTCAAAGGACGGTCTTAAAGGTACCATGGCACAGCTCCATATTTGTTTTGTTTTTTTGTCATCTTTGATTGTGCCATATGACTGGGATGGTATGTTGGGAATTTGCTTTCATGTATCTGGTATTTAGGTAGACAGGGCATCTGAGGCTGTGTAGACCTAAGACAGCAGACAGAGACCTCTGTTCCCTTGCAAAAGAAAAGAAACAGAGTAAACCTGACCAAAGTCACCAAAGTGGACAAAGATTAAACTTTAAATTGCCGTGCTGTTTTTCTTTTTTTCCTAATCCAACTGGGTGTTTTTTTAATAAAAAAAACCCAATTCTAATGTCATTCATAGACGAGTCTTCAGTTTGCAGGCGTTTCAGAAAGCTAGCTCCACAAATGTGCAATAGTCCCCCTCCCATCCCCACTCCCCCGGGAGAGGTATAACCAGTCAAGTGCCTAAACCACAGGCTCTCTCAAACTAATCATAGAAATTCAGGCAAGCTAACCACAGCACAACCGTTGTTCTCTCATCTATTTTTGTTCTGGTCTTCCAGAACAGCTTCTCTCTAACTTCCCCAATTTGCAAAGCAAATAGTATTTGCCACCCACTGGCAAAGGAAGAGCCATTTGGACAGCAGAGTAAAACATTTATCTCTGAAAGCTATTCACCTACCATTTCCCATCAACATTTGCACTTTCGGCCATCCATCCACTTATCACTTTTGAAAGATTCCATGTGTCTCAATAGGGTTACCAACAGGATTTTTGAAAACTCTGACACAATTGCAGAGGAGGACACCTACCTTTATAGACCTTTTATAAGTATAGATGTAAATAACTATGGCTTGATGACACAAATAGAAGCCTGGAACAGTCAGTCAGGTGACACTTTGGACCTCTGTGTTTGGGTAAGATTCAGTAAAGGGTGGGAACTATTTGTTTGTTTGTTTGTTTATTTGTATACCACCCTTCTCAACCCCGAAGGAGACTCAGGGTGATTCACAGTGTTGGCAACTATATATTGGCCATCAAGTCAGGGGGAAAATCAGCCAACATAAGTAATAAGGACTCCCTGGTGGCGCAGCAGGTTAAACCGCTGACCTGCTGAACATGCTGACTGAAAGGTTGGCAATTTGAATCTGGGGAGCACGATGAGTTCCTGCTGTTAGGCCCAGCTTCTGCCAACCTAGTAGTTCAAAAGCATGCAAATGTGAGTAAATCAATAGATACCGCTTCTGCGAGAAGGTAACAGTGCTCCATGCAGTCATGCTAGCCACATGACCTTGGAGGTGTCTACAGACAATGCTGGCTGTTCAGCTTAGAAATAGAGATGAGGCTCATTCCCCAGAGCCGGACACGACTAGTCTTAATGTCAGGGGAAACCTTTACCTATAAGTAATAAAATGCTGGCAGACAGAACACTAACAGTTAAAGTTTTCCTCACTGTTGGATTGCCCTACTAGAAAATGCTTGACCTGTACAATTTCTGCCTGCCACACCATTATTAAGTCATAAAATTTCTGCTGTCTTTTAGTGCAAATCCTAAACCATGCAAATAAGTCAAGTTTAATGAGTTATGAAACCAATTATAATATTATAGGTCATGAATAGGGTACATATGACCTTCCTAAGGGGCTAGAAGATGGTAGCACTTCAGAAAACAGTACTGATTCAATTCCAAGTGGACAAAGTTGATTGTCTGGTCTCCTTCACACTACACAATTTTAGCACTTTGATACTGTTTTACTTCATCCTATTGAATCCTGGGTATTTGTTGTTTCATGAGGTATTCAAGAATTCCCCATTAGAGATGTATAGTGACTCTGACCAAGCTTCAAAACACAGAATTCAGATGCAGCCAAGGCAAACTACAACATAACATTGTGCTATAATTGTGTAGTGTAAAAGGAATCAATGGGTGATCCAATTATAAGATGACCCTGCTTTAAATGCTACTATCAGGTGATCTTAGGGAAATACAGACCCATGTCCACTGCCATATAATTAAGTTTGAAACTGCATCATATGATCAATGCAGTCATATAATGTGGAGCTATTCAATACAGTTAAACTGAATTACACAAGTCAGCACTGACCATGTAATGCAGTTTCAAACTGAATTATATGGCAGTGTAGATGGGGTGTACTGTGACATTCAGTGCAAGTCCAGACATGGTATTTTTGATAGCAGTGTGTTGAAATGTATAGCAATAGGTCAAAAGATATTGTGGCAGGTGTTCTGGATTAAAAATGGTGAAAAGCAAGCAACCTGTTCGAAAGACATTAATTGAGTATATTTATATCTTATAATGCTATGTTTTCACATAGTATTCACTGCACAGATCAGACAATTAGCCTTCCCCTCGTCCCCCCTTCCTTCTTTTATTTTTTTTGGACAATTTGAGCTTTTGACATTAATACGCCAACTTAAGTGTTTAGATTACCACCAACTGTCCACCCCAAGAATCCTCTTATCTTTCCCCCAACACATATCTCTTCCATTTTGCTCAGAGCAACATTTCAACTACATCAAGAGCATGGAGAACAATGTATTTTTGAAGGCTTTCGTGGCCAGAATCACTGGATTGTGTAGGTTTTTTGGGCTGTGTGGCCATGTTCTAGAACAGACCTGGGCACTTACTGGCCCTCCAGGTATTTTGGACTTCAAATCCCAGAAATCCTAACAGCTGGTAAACTGGCTAGGATTTCTGAGAGTTGAAGTCCAAAACACCTGGAGGGCTGGTAATTGCCCAGGTCTGTTCTAGAAGCATTATTTTATGATGTTTCGCCTACATCTATGGCAGGCATCCTCAGAGGTTGTGAGGTCTCATAACCTGTGAGGATGCCTATCATAGATGCAGGAGAAAAGTCAGGAGAGAATACTTCTAGAACATGGGCATACAGCCTGAAAAACCTACAACAACCCATGGAGAGCAATTTGGTCATGCTTTGGACCCCACATCCCAGATTCTTAGCGGCTGGCGGTGTGTGCTTCATTTAATGAGGAAGTGAATCCCAAGTCCCAATCTAAACAAAGTCCAGGGGATGAAGGGGAACATTTTGAGTTCACAAAAATGTATAATGCAAGCCCTTTGTAGTCCTCCAGCAACCAGTGTGCACCCCCAAGCCATAGCAGTTGGTTTCCTCTGCAACAGGTTACTTGGCAAGACTAAGGCCCCATCTTCACTGCCCTATAATGCAGTCTGCAACTGTATTATATGGTTAGTGTAGGCTCATATAACACCGTTTAACAGCAACAAACAGTGTTATATGAGTCTACACTAACCATATAACAGAGTTTAAAACTGCATTATGGGGCACTGTAGATGATACCTGAGGTAACACACAATCCCTTCCCAAATTGCCTTTCCATAGGAATAGGGGTACCTTTGTGATACAAATTATTGACATTGACAAGGTAATTTTGTTCATTCTTATTTCCAAAAATGCCTTGGGGGGGGGGGGAACAATTTTTGGCATAAAAGCAAGTCTAATTTAAAAGGAACATAAATTCCTGTCTTTGGGCAGGTCTATACAGGCATGAAAACCTGGATTTGAATCCACTGCCGCTTGTCACCATAATGTTTGCTGCTTTCTGGTGGAATATCATGGATTTCTTTAGGAATAAAATGACTTTGCTCTGCTTTGGACAAAGTCAGAGGATCCCGTAGTTTCTGGGCATTCAGAGCAATGGAATCAGATCATTTTTACCCTGAACTTATCACATAATATTCTTGCCCTCAGATTCCTTCCACTTGCCCTGAAAACTGGAGAAGGGAGTCGCAGCAACTGCACACAAAGCAAGGGCCATTTCTATTCCCTGCACCCATTCAGCAGGCCGCACCATGATGTTTTGTTGCTCCAACGTCACTTCCAGCGATCATTTTCAGTAATATTGTTCTATTTTATTTTTATTTTGAGAGAGAGCCTTTGTTGCATTTAAGATGCTGCATTTAAGATAGTTTTGTATATGTCTGAAGTTTTCAAGCAAAAAAAAACAACACTGAAAATTTCCCCCAGTTAAAATGTCAGTGGAAGGTCTGGGGCCATTGAGAGGCTTTTGCAGATCCCATGGCTCATGTGTACATATTCCAAGAGCTTTGTGTGCATCATGAGCAACACTTTGCCCAACCCTGGTCTAGACCCTGAAATCTGGGAACATGGAGGAAATGGAGGAAATCTATTACTGTCAGCCTTCTATAGGGCATGTATTTTTAAAGCTCCCATTATTTATTGTCTGAAACAGTCTCCTACTTTGGGATGTTCCGATGCTGCTTGAGCATAACTCTTTGAAAGGACTTGAAGTGGGGAGGGGATGCCGTTAGCTTCAAATAAAGAGCTCCTGGTGAAGTCTGCTGGGACCCTAAACTCAAGAAGGGTGTTGACAGGCTGGAAAGGCTTCAGAGGATAACTACAAAGATGATGAAGAGCCTAGATAAAAAATAAAGGTTCCTATGAGAAAGGCCCACAGAAACAGGCTTCGCTTGACCTCATAGAGAAACAGTGGCTAAATGGATATGGGGGCTGAGATTGACAAAGTTTTTAGAAAGAAGACCTGGAAGAGCTGTTGCTAACCCACTGTAGGTAAAGTACTATATATAAATATGTATAAGTCTAGAAATTTTAGTCAAAAATCAACTCCAAAACCCTATTTTGACTTATCCACATGGGTCTGTGGAACTACTATACGTTTAAGTTTTATTTTTAAAATGGAACCATTCCCTTCTCTCTACAGAGTGGCAAAAGTCAAGACCTTAATCTGCTTCAGGAGAACCTAAAGGAAGCACCAACTCCCTTTCTCATAGGAACCTTTATTATTTCCTTGAGTTGGGGTTTTGGAATGACACCCCATCGTTTTAAAATGCCATACAATGTGCACGTGACTTATCCATGAGGTTGGCTAAATGAATATTGTTAGCTAGACCCCCCCTTTCTGAGTTGGGGTTGATGACTTTTCCCTTGCCCCCCAGAAACACCAAACCAACGACACACATTCTACAGAATGACAGCCCCCCCAACCCCCAAAAACCGCCCATCTACAGGTCATATCAACATCCATAATATTAGCCTTACAATGTGCACATGACTTATCCATGAGGTTGGCTATTCCATGAATATATAAAGTTAGATACACAGAGACCCCCACCTTTCTGAATGTTGCACTTCTCCCCAGGAGGCCGGAACTTTGCAACACAGAGAAAGGTTGAGTGATAGAGAGAGAGTCAGAAAGAGAGAGAGGGGAGTGAGAGAGAGGGAATAATAGAGAGAGAGTGAGAGAGAGAAAGAGGGGGAAGTGAGAGAGTGAGAGAGAGAGGAGAGTGAGAGAGAGAGACCGGGGGAGAGAGAGAGATGGGGGCAGGAGTGAGAGAGAGACGGGGGGAGAGAGGGGGCAGCAGTGAGAGAGAGTGAGACAGAGGGGGAA
The DNA here is from genome assembly GCA_030556195.1 of Anolis apletophallus. Taxonomy (NCBI): domain Eukaryota; kingdom Metazoa; phylum Chordata; class Lepidosauria; order Squamata; family Anolidae; genus Anolis; species Anolis apletophallus. The sequence continues at coordinate 125,208,471 of JARBWK010000001.1, read as the reverse complement.
TGAGAGAGAGACACGGGGGAAGAGAGGGAGGGCAGGAGTGAGTGAGAGAGGGGGAGTGATAGAGAGAGTGAAAGAGAAAGGGGGAGTGAGAGACTGAGAGAGAGTGACAGAGAGAGGGGATAGAGAGAGACACACACAGACACACACAGAGAGAGACACACAGAGAGAAAGCGAGAGAGAGAGATGTCATCCCACAGAGAGAGAGAGAGAGAGAGAGAGGGCAGGAGTGAGGGAGGGAGTGATAGATAGGAATAGAGAGAGAGTGAGTGGTACATAGAGAGAGATTGGGTGATACACACAGAGTGAGTACACAGATATAGAGAGACACACAGAGAGCGAGTGATAGAGAGAGTGTGTGATGGAGAATAATATACACAGAGAGACACAGTGATAGATCTTTATCTATCACTGTGTCTCTCTGTGTATATTATTATAGGGATAGATAGATAGACAGACAGACAGACAAATACAGGAAGTTATATAGAGAGAGAAATAGGTAGATAGGGATAGAGAGAGAGAGAGATAGAGAGACTGAGAGAGACACAGAGAGAGAGAGAGAGACATGGCACAGCAACGCGTGCCGGGTACAGCTAGTGGTATAATAAATACAGTAATCAACATTTGTTATGGCTATTTCACTCGGCTGCAAATACCAAAGTCTGCCACATTACCACAGGATGTCTATGGCCCACACCACTGGAGAAATTACACTATTTAACCTGTATTGTACCACCTAACATCTGCTGGGAAGTAGCAGGCAATAATGAAAGGGCCAAGGCAATGACAACTCCGGCCCATCCCCTGCTCGGATATCAACCAGTACGTCAACGCCTTATATCAAGAAATAGTTTTCTATGGTCTACAGAGATACTCGCAGGGACACCTCAGCAAGCGAGAGTCCAAAAGTGGCAGGCTAAAACCCAGAACCTCAAGCTATGGCTGATACTGAATGAGACACTCCTACCTGGGCACACAGAAAACTGGGTGACTTGGAAGGTGCTGAACAGACTGCACTCTGGCACCATGAGTCCAAGTGGAGTCCATAACATGCGAGTGTGGAGAAGAACAAATCACGGACCACCTATTACAATGCAGCCTGAGCCCTGCCACATGCACTATGGAGGACCTTCTTATAGCAAGACCAGAGGCACTCCAAGTGGCCAGCTACTGGTCAAAGGAAATTTAGTATATTGCCAAGTGTTTTGACTTTGTTTTGTGTTTTTAAATACATTACAATTGTACCCTCGGTTTGCTTCTGATACGATAAATACCAAAGTTTCCCACCAATAATGCACTCTGCTGTGAACTTGGTCAAGCCAGTCTGGCTGCTTATGTATATAGTACATATGTTTTCTGACATTTGTCACATTCAGCATTTACATTTTGGATATACAACCAATATATTTCCAAAATATATGCCTACTGGTTTGTGTACATGCAGCAAGGGGCATTCCCAGCAGGTAGGAGGAGATCAGCAAATGAGAAGCTGTATCTTTGAAACCTCCTTTGTAAATTACTCCCTAAATCACCACTTACCCCTACAGTTATGATTCTTCTGCTCTAAGGGCCCATTCACATTTCTGAATGTAAGCACATTCATTCCACCTATGGTCTGATCCTTTGAAATCCTGGCATTTGAGGTTTCAAGGGGCCATTTAGACTTCTCAACCAGGCTACCAGTTCCAAGATGAAACCACAATAGTTAAAGTAAAATAATAGTGTTATAATTGATTAGTGTGAATGGCCCTCAGAGCTTGGCTGGTGTGGGGGGAAAAACAGTAAAAAGATGCTGGGGGGCATTTGCCGGAAAAGATCAGCAAGAAACAAGATGAGCTAGGCTTCCTTTTCGGCTTGGTAATTTTGCTTTGAACAAAACTAGAATCCTCTTCAATTAGTGTTACAAGCAAACATGGTTTGCTCTGTAGCAGGTAGTGTTGCCCTTACGTGTACTTTTCTCCTTGGGGGGCGGGGGTGTAAGCTATAAAAGGCTGTTCCCACATCCCAAAAAGCATCTCTCGTTGTTACTTTTCTCTACTGAAGTGATTACTCCTTATGAACGCTTCGTGCCTGACTTCTTTGTAGCTGGGAAAATGTGAACTTCCCACAGATAAATTATGCATTGTTATTCTTTCTGGTGTATGGAATGTGGTAGAAGGAGTCTCACAAGTATCTATTGGCAATTTGATGTAATGCAATTTGTGATGAGTGATACAACATGCACACACATCTGTGCACATAGCAGATCTTTATTTTCAGGATGGCTGTCAGTATTTGGCATCTTTCAGCAATTGCCAGGGAGTTTGCCTTTGCCTTCCTTTGGGGCTGAGAGAGTGTCTAAAGTCATGCAGTAGGTTTCGATGGCTGAGTGGAGATTCAAACCCCAGTCTGCAGAATCATAGTTCAACCCTCAAATCACCATACTAATGGTCCATAGATAACTAATAACTGCCATACTCTACAACCAGCATGGTCAATTGTTACGATAGGAGTTGTAGTCCAACACCTCTGGTGGACACCAGATTGAGGAAAGATGTTTTGGGCATCATGGGACATTTTTAAAAGTGTCTCTCAACCTAATTCCACAAATGCCTCTGTTACTAGGGTCAGACATGAGGACTCACCAACAGAAGAGACCCACCAGTCTGCCCAAGGCCACCTCACAGTTGACCCAATCATCACCATAATCATCATCATCATCTTTATTTATACCCCACCCTATCTCGCCAAGGCAGGCGTGGGCAATTGCCGGTGTTTTGGACTTCAAATCCCAGAAATCCTAACAGCTGGTAAACTGGCTAGGATTTCTGGGAGTTGAAGTCCAAAACCCCTGGAGGGCCGGCAATTGCCCAGGTCTGCCCCAAGGGGACTCAGGGTGGTTTACAATGAATATCAGAAAACATTCAATGCCATAAAGGAACTGAATAAGGACAAAATAACCACCCCACCCGGATCCCAAAAGCAATTAAAAAATAATAATGACACATTTTCAAAAGTTTGATGATAACATCCCAAGTGAGGTTGCAGGAGACATGATGGAGCTATGTCTTCCTGTCTGCTCCTTGTACTCCTTGCACTGCCCAGTAATGCAACTCCAGCACTGGTGCTTTAGATCTGCATGTTTTAAAAAATCTTTGGAAATTTATTTATTTATAATGTCAGAAGCATTACAGTTATAATGTATTTAAAAAGACACAAACAAAGTTAAAAACTTAGCATTATGCTAGATTTCCTTTGACCAGAAGCTGGCCACTTGGAGTGCCTCTGCTTTGGCTATAAGGAGGTCATCCATTGTGCATGTGGCAGGGTTCAGGCTGCATTGGAGTATGTGGACTATGGTTTGCTTTTCTCCATACTTGCATGTCATGGACTTCACTTCATAGCCCCATTGCTTAAGGTTGGCTCTGTATCTCATAGTGCCAGAGCACAGCCTAGTCAGTGCCTTCCAAGTCGCCCAGTCTTCTGTGTGCCCAGGGGCTAGTCCTCCATCTGTTATCAGCCATGGATTGAGGTTTCGGGATTTAACTTGCCACTTTTGGACTCTCACTTGCTGAGGTGTTTCTGCAAGTGTCTCTGTGGATCTTATGAAGATATTTATTGATTTAAGGCATTGGCTTGCTGGCTGATATCCGAAAAGAGGCTGGTCCAGAGATGTCACTGCCTTGGCCCTTTCATTACAGGCTGCTACTTCCCGGTGGATGTCAGGTGGTGCAATCTTTGCTAAACAGTATAATTTCTCCAGTGGTGTGTGGCGTAGACATCCTGTGATAATGCGGCATGTCTCATTAAGAGCCACATCCACTGTTTGAGCATGGTGAGATGTGTTCCACACTGGACATGTGTATTCAGCAGCAGAGTAGCAAAGTGCAAGGGCCGATGTCTTCACTGTGTCTGGTTGCGATCCCCAGGTTGTGCCAGTCAGCTTTCATATTATATTATTTCTGGCACCCACTTTTTGCTTGATATTCAAGCAGAGCTTCTTGTAAGTCAGAGCTCAGTCCAGAGTGACTCCCAAGTATTTTGGTGTGCTGCAATGCTCCACTGGGATTCCTTCCCAGTTAATGCTCAGGATTTGAGATGCTTGTTTGTTCTTAAGATGAAAGGCAAACATCTGTGGATTAGGAATCAGCTGGTTTCCCCTGTAATAGGCAGTAAGAACACCTAGAGCTTCAGAGAGCTTCTGTTCAACCATTTCAAAGTTGTATTGGTGAAGGCTTTCATGGCCAGAATCACTGGATTGTTGTAGGTTTTTCAGGTTGGCTATGTTCTAGAAGCATTCTTTCCTGACGTTTCACCCGCATCTGTGGCAAGCATCCTCAGAGGCTGTGAGGATGCTTGCCACAGATGCAGGCAAAACGTCAGGAGATAATGCTTCTAGAACATGGCCATACAATCCAAAAAACCTACAACAAACCATTTCAAAGCTCCCTGTTTGAGCAGTGATAGCACAATTGTCAGCATAGATGAAACTCTCTGTCCATTCTGGCGATATTATTTGGAAATAATAGAACCTGGTAGAACTGGAAAACTCAATTAATTGTTAGGGAATTCTGGGAGTTAGAATCCAAAGAAGTTTTTTCATCCAGAATCAGGGATAGATACCTCTGACTGCAGATTGATACTATGGTTTCTTACTGCAAAATAATTTGGTACAGCAAGAAGCAAGCTCTATTAGCCTAGCTGTGCCATCTTCCAAGAGTCTTCTCGGGGTCTCCTCATTGTCTGAATTTAGGGAGAGGACCTTCTTAGGCTGAATCTGCTTTGTCATATAATCCCATTTCTGAATCCAGATTATCTGCTTATATTAGTTTACATTGCCATAGAATCCAGTTCAAATCAGATAATCTGGATTCAGAAAATTGATTACGAGGCAGTATAGATGGTGGCAGACACGGGGAGATTCTTCAGCACCTACTTTTATTTTTCTAGACATTTTAACCTTTGGCATAATTGTTTATATGTTTTAAATTTAACACCAAATATTTCTGGTTTAAAATTGTAATTTGGGGTATAATATGACATTTTAGGTAAGAAAATATGTTAAATGCATATCTGACACTGTTTTTCTAACTTAAATTGACAGTGGTTGAAGTGCAGCCCATGGATCTTGGGGCCCTCCCACGCTGTGCAATATTAGCACTACAATTCTGTTTAACTGCATCTCATAGATCCTTGGGATTGTAGTTTGATCAACATTTATTTATTTATTTATTTGTTTGTTCCTTCTTGTATTCCGCTCCTCCCTGCAGGCTCGGGGCGGATAACATCATAAAAACTCGGCTGACATGTAACATCCATGTCGCCGTACAATAAAACAACATAAAATACAACATTAAAATACAACATTGGTCCCGGAATAAAAATTATGTCATGCCATAGCATTCCCTGAACCAGGGTGCTGGTTAGAAGATGAGTACATTCGGCTTATTCGCCTAGCCAAAGGCCAGTCTGAACAGGGCGGTCTTACAGGCCCTGCGGAACGGAATAAGCTCCGTGGCGGCTCGAACATCATCTGGGAGAGAGTTCCAGAGTACCGGAGCCGCCACAGAAAAGGCCCTTTGCCTGGTCACGGACAGGTGACAGGTGCGGACCGATGGAATCAGGAGCAAATTGGACTCCTCTGAGCGTAGTGATCTCGGGGGTATATATGGGGCAAGGCGGTCCCTCAGGTATGCAGGCCCTAGGCTGTGTAAAGCCTTAAAGGTTAACACCAACACCTTGAAGGCAATTCGGTACTCGACAGGCAGTCAGTGCAGCTGCCGAAGAATGGGCATAATATGCTCCCTTACCGACGTTCCCGTCAGCAAGCGAGCAGCGGCATTCTGCACTAGCTTGAGTTTCCAAATTGTCGCCAAGGGAAGGCCAACGTAGAGGGTGTTACAGTAGTCTAGTCTCGAGATGACCGTCGCTTGGATCACCGTGGCCAGGTCATCCCTGGAAAGGTAGGGAGCCAGTCGCCTAGCCTGTCGTAGGTGAAAGAATGACGCCCTGCTGGCCGCGGCGACCTGGGTCTCCATGGCCAGCAGGGGGTCCAACTGAACACCTAAGCTCTTAACAACAGGCGACGGATTAAGCCATTCGCCGTCCAGGGTAGGCAACCGGCACTCACCCCCAGGCCGACCAGGCCACAAGATCTCCATCTTCGACGGGTTCACCTTCAGCCGGCTGGCCCACAGCCAACCAGTCACGGCCTCGAGGCACTGATGGAAACAATCGGGTACGGTGTCTGGCCTGCCGTCCATTCTCAGCAGAAGCTGGGTGTCATCCGCGTACTGATAACACTCCAGACCAAAGTCGCGGGCCAGCTGGGCCAGGGGGCGCATATACACGTTGAATAATAAGGGGGAGAGGATGGCCCCCTGGGGGACCCCACAGTCAAGTGAGGATCTCCCAGAGACCTCCCGCCCCCTCCACACGTTGTCCCCGGCCCCGGAGGAAGGAGGCCACCCATTTAAGGGCGGTCCCCCCAATCCCGGCGCCGGCTAGACGGTGGGCTAACAGTGCGTGATCTACAGTATCGAAAGCTGCCGTCAGATCTAACAAGATGAGCAGTGCCGATCCACCCTGGTCCAGCTGGCGGCGAAGTTGGTCTGTAATGGCGACAAGCACGGTCTCCGTCCCATGCCCAATACGGAAGCCGGACTGGAAGGGATCAAGTCCAGCTGTGTCTTCCAAGAACTGCTGCAGCTGATCCGCTGCTGCCCTCTCAATTACCTTGCCTAAGAAAGGCAAGTTGGAAACTGGCCAGTAATTGGAGGGAGCCGAAGGATCTAAATTCGGCTTATTCAGCAGCGGTCTCACCATTGCCTCTTTCAATCCCCCCGGGAAGACTCCTTGCTCAAGGGAGCTATTTATGATCGTGCCCACCCCTCCCGGCACGCTCTAACAAGCCAGGAGGGGCACGGGTCGAGGGAGCATGTAGTTGGTCTGGCTGCAGCTAGTAACTTGTCGACAGCTGCTGCGTCCAGCAGTTGGAAACGGGTGAAGGTGGGCCCACCAAGTGGCGGCGGGGTCTCGAGCTCACTGACTGTATCAAATGTGGCCGGAATGTCCCGGCGGAGAGTCGAAATCTTATCGGTAAAGTAGCTCTGAAAGGCCTCAGCTGTTGGTGCCAAACCCCTATCATTTGGGACAGTTGGGATTGCTGTCAACGACCGAATTATCCTAAACAATTGCGCTGGGCGTGAGCTAGCCGACTCTATCAAGGAAGAATAGTAAACCTTTTTAGCTTCCTTGATAGCATGCTCATAAACCTCTTTAAACTGTTTATAAGCCGATTTCGACACTTCGTCACGGAGGCTCCACCACACGTCCTCTAACTGTCTCCTCTTCCGCTTCATCGCCCGCAACTCCTCGGTAAACCAAGACAAGCGATTCCTGCGGGGGAGGAGAGAGCGCCTGGGGGCGATCTCATCTAGAGCCGTGGAAAGACTGGTGGAAAGACATGAGGAACCACCTGGATGAGTATTCTAAACCTCCACAAAAAAACCCCTGCAAATCCTATGCAACTAAAGCGAAACCATTGCATCACACAAAAGGGTCCCAATGAGGCTCCTAACTCCTTCTTGGGGCTGTCCAACCACCATCCTCAAAAATAATTTTGGGGAATTGCTAATTTACCTATTGGGCAACCATTCAAATAGAGGGCTGTCCTCTGTAAATTGGGACATATGACCATTCATTTTTAATTAGTAGGAATTTTAGCAAATAGAAGTTGTCATTTTTTTTTATTAGCAAGCTCTACAAGGAAAAGCAACTTATGGCCCTCAAAATATTTTTGGAGTACAAGTCCCATCATCCCTCAGTATTAACTATTTTTTATTTACTTTATTTAAATTTAGGGAACTCAAGGTGGCTAACAATCACATACTTTGATCAATTTGAAACGAAGCAAATGCAAAAATAAAAAAAAACACAATTAAATAGTACTGCATATGTTAGACTGAAATACAGCTAAAATATCATAAATACGACTAAAATGCATTTTAAAATACACAACTATTCCAGCTACAGACGATGGAACTTAACGACAACTAGAGCAAGTTTCTGTTAAATAGTACAATTTATGGCATTTAATCTGTCGTCTTGTGTGTAGACTCTTAAGGCAAATTCCATTTAAGACCAGTGAATCAGTCATCATCTCTAAGACAATCCTGGTTTTAAAAAAAAAACATTCCCGTGATCAGACTGAGTAATTTTCTCAGATTTAGAGAAAGATAAGGACGTTAATTCTGTCCTAGTCCTTGTGATGTGTTTGTCATTTATTCTTATGCAACAAAGTACAATGATTCAGCTGTGTTTCCTTACAGAACATTATTTTATGAGTGCTGTTTGAGGCAGATGTGAATGGGAGCATGTGATACAGAGCAATGGGAATTCAGAGCAACAGCTCTGCCTCAAGCAGTTGACAACCAATTCTCAAAAATACTCTGATTTCCAAGTTAACTTCTCAGACAATAGAAAATGGTTCAAAAATTGTCCTTCTTGATACATTTTCCTTGGTTAATTTTGCTTGGTTATTTCTAATTGTTCCTCGAGAGTGTTGGTGGGATGGGAGGATGTTATGTGGCATAATAATAATAATAATAATATAATGCAGAATTGACAAGAAGCAACTGGGGATTGCAATATGAGGATTTAAAGATAGAACTGCAAAGACTTTGGCACAAGCCAGTAAAGGTAGTCCCAGTGGTGATCGGCACACTGGGTGGAGTGCCTAAAGACCTTGGCCTGCCCTTAAAAACATTTGGGTGCTGACAAAACTACCATTTTTCAGCTGCAAAGGGCCACCCTACTCGGATCTACACACATTATTCGCCGATACATCACACAGTCCTAGACACTTGGGAAGTGTCCGACATGAGATCGAATAGAAAAGCCAGCAGAGTGATCTTGTTTGTGGTGTACTAATCTTGTTGTGCATCAAATAACAACAACAATAAATGGCATCTATGAGTTGATTCATTCTCAGTCCATTCCATTTTTTAAAATTCTGGTTCATATCTTAGCATCTGCAATTTAGCTTTCCTATGACTCACATTTACAATATCTATGCAAATAAAAGAGTGAATATATTACCCTGTGTGTGTGCCTTCAAGTTGCCTGTCAACTCATGGTGACCCCACAAATTTCACAGGATTTTCTTAGGCAAGAGATACTCAGAGGTAGTTTATCCAGTTTCTTCCTCTGGAAGATAGCCTGCAGCACCTGGTATTCATTGGCGGTCACCCATCCAAGGACTGCACTAACAAGGGCTGACCCAAGATCTGATGGGATCTGGTGCCTTTAGGGTATGTAGGCCTAATTGGTGCAATAACCTAAGCAGCATTTCAAGGCCCAGGTGTCTTCCACACTATCTCCCCACACACATCTTATGAGTCCATTCTGCTCCAGAAATCCCAAAGACCACAGCCTATCGTTTTGTTTACGGGCATGAGCTGGGACTATAGCACCAGGTTTTTATCTATCGTAATTATCTAATATGTGATAGTTCTATTGGCCAAACCTTCAGGAAATTGCTGTGCTTCTCTAGCTCTACAGCTGTGAAAGCATATTGAAGCAATACTGGAGGAGAAAGTTTTGATGTTGTTGAAAAATACTCAATCTCTGACTTTGAGCGGCCGTATTCCATCCCTGGTTTTACCCGAATCCTGGACTTATTGCCCTCATGCTCATTTCTACCAAGTAACCTAGAAGCAACCTGCCACCCAAGCTGCCTGCCCTAGTAATTTATTCTTAGGGTATGTTTATTGGCAGGAAAGGGACAGAGGTTTTTGTGGGATTTTCTGCCTCGGGTGCTCAAATAACTTTATGAGCCTTGGGTAGCATATATCTTGACATGGGGGAGGAGGAATACTTTGCTGTTCTGCCTCAGGCAGTAAAATGTTCTAGGCTTGTAGTGTGTGTCCATATTCTCCTAACAAGAATCATTTTGTGAGCCCCACTCTCTCCATTAGGGCTGGCAGACGATGCAAAGCTGCCTGGGGCAAAGTTCAACCTCCTCTCCTTCGCCCCTATTCCACATAAATACGGTGAATTCATACTTTCCAATATTTCGCAGATGCAGAGCAGGGCATGTGTGGCCAGACAACGTCAGTGTGTGGCCAAAAGGATGTGGCCAGCCAAAAAGAGGGCAAACATTATTATTAATGAGGAGGAACACACAAAGCTTCTGTTTTAAGCAAAGAAGCCTCAGAATTTTGTACTGAATTTAGGAAAACCGTAGAAGAAAAATCAAGAAAATACAATGTTCTGCATAGCATAATTCTGCATAGAATAATTGCAATATCAAAACACCTTCATCAGACTCTGCTTGAAAATGTACATTTTTTTCTCATAGCCATGTCACTGCATGAGCTTTGTGTTCTTACCAACCCCCACATGATATATTAGATCCAATCTCAGTTCCCCTTCATGTGGTCGGCCTGAGTTGATCATAGTCTTTCAACATCTGGAAAGGGTGAGTGGGTGGATAGAGAATCATATACAATGCTTTTCGCTCCATGAGATAAGTGGAATGAAATTAGTTAAGAAAGGTATATACAGTGTTCCCTTGCTTATCGCGGGTGTTACGTTCCAGGACCACCTGCAAAAAGTGAAAATCTGCAAAATAGGGACACTATATGTATTTTAGTATTTATACATTCTTTTAGTAGTTATACACTATTTTAAGTCTTTATAAACCCTCCCCACACACTTATACACTACATAACCCTTTTCCTTATAAACAAAATCCTTCAGTCACATTAGTTGAGTAACAACTTTTAGAAAATGCTCCACTTCTATTGCGCATATAAAAGAAGCGTTCACGCGCACATGCGCAGTCTAGTCTTCACTCTTACCTGCTTCTGCTGCGAGTCCACCCAATAAATGCCCCCAGAGCTACTTCTGGGGCTACAGTAGCTCAGTAGGCTGCACTTTGTGACCAGCAGCCCTTCCCTGCCGTTCCTCAGGCCTGGTCTGCACACTAGCCTCCATTTCTGAGGCCTCAGAAGGAAAAACCGCAAAACAGCAAGTCCACAAAAGTGAACCGCAAAGTAGCAAGGTAGTTGTTGGGAGGGGGGAGGATGATTGCCACAAAAAATCAATTCATTCCAATGGCCTTTTAGAATAAATCAAGTTGCAATCATATACACATTTTGGTAGGAATAAGTCCAATTCCTGTTGATCATTGGACATTAGTTCTGAGCTGAGATGTACAAGAGATGACTGCAAATATATGTAAACAGAATATTCCTTCAGAAAAGAGTGTCTTAAATTAAATTACCAGTAAATCTCACCCAAATTCTGGACCTCTAAACTTTCTTTCCTGTAGCACTGTAGAGTCTTGGCACATTTGCATGCACACACACACACACGCTCGCACACACACTTAGGGTTAGCAAAGGAAAGAAATGAAGAAAACTAGTAAAGCCAGGCCTTAAAATGTATGGTCACCGCAAATCACAAGAACAAACAAAAATCAGAACAGTAGAGAGGAGAAAATATTTTCAAATCAGAAATGCAGCATTGATACTATTTTAAGCAAACTAGAGGGAGAATGGGAATCTAAACTCTTGAAATTAAATTTGTGTGTGAGAAAGAGAGAAAGAAGCTGGTGTACATCCTGTGATTGAAATTAAAAGTTGATCCCATGATAGTCAAGGTTCTCCTGTGTGTGTGTGTGTGTGTGTGTGTGTGTGTGTGTGTGTGTGTAAATGCTTATTCCTTTGCCCCACCAACTCCTCTCCAAAAGGAAAAGAATAACATTTGGTGGAGCTATATGGTGCTTACAAGCAGTGCAACCTCCAAATGCCTCCATTGCTGTTGTTCTGATCCCATGCTCTCCTCTCCTGAGTCAACAGGTGCCTTAAAGCACTGACACAACACATTGATTGATTGATTGATTGATTTTATTATTTATGAGTCGCCCTCCACGTCAGTGCTCCGGGCGACTTACACACAAAAACACATAAAAGAATTCAATAGTTAAAAGCTAAAAGAATAAAAAGATTAATTAAAATAGTTCCAGTAGCTCAGGCTAAGTCTGGGAGGTGTCCTTAGCCATAAGCCTTTTGGAAGAGCCAGGTCTTCAGTGCGGTCAGGAACTGGGGCATGTCCCGGATAGCTCTCTGATCCGCCGGCATCAAGTTCCAAGGACAGGGGCCGCGATGGAAAAAGCTCTCCGTCTCGTGGTGTCGAGGCGGGCCTCACTCACACCTGGGATGCGGAGAAGGTCCCTGTTTCCTGAGCGCGGCGACCTTAAATGAGCTGGTTCGGACAAGCGGTCTTTTAAATAAGCTGGGCCGGCACCATGGAGGGCCTTAAAGGTAAGCGACAGGATCTTGTGGATGGCTCTGAGCTCGACTGGCAGCCAGTGCAGGCGCTGCAGAGATGGCGCGATATGGCATCTCAGTGGTGTCCGGTGAGGAGTCTGGCGGCTGCATTCTGCACCAGCTGGATTTTACGAGTGGTTGACTGCGGCAACCCCACGTACAAGGCATTACAGTAGTCCAGCCGTGATGTCACTGTGGCATGGACCACCGTAGCCAGCGCATCTGATGGAAGGTAAGGTGCCAGTTGACGTGCCTGGCTGGTGGAAGAAAGCTCCCTTACTTGTCGCAGCAACCTGGGCCTCCAGTGAGAGTCTCGAGTCTAGTATCACACCGAGACTCTTCACCGACGGGGCCGGGATCAGCGGCTCTCCCTCAAAGAGAGGCAGCGGAATGGGTGGCTCTGGGCGTCCCGGCCATAGAATCTCAGTCTTTGATGGATTGATCTTGAGTTTGTATGAGCGGAGCCATCTGGTCACTGCCTCTAGTCCTTGTCTGAAGTTCTCAGGCACCGATGTTACACCTGGCTCAAGCTTCAGCAGAAGCTGGGTGTCATCTGCATATTGGTAGCACCCCAATCCAAAACTTCTGGCTATGCTTGCCAAGGGTTGGACGTAGATGTTAAAAGCGTTGGTGACAAAATGGCGCCTTGGGGACTCCACAGTCCAGGGTGGATTTCTTGGACGCTTGGCCTCGCCACTCAACACGCTGCGAACGGCCCCGCAGGAAGGAATCGAACCAGGCCAAAGCTGTGCCTTGAATCCCAATGGCTGATAGTCGCCGCAACAGCAAGTCATGGTCCACCGTGTCGAACGCCGCGGTGAGGTCAAGCAGCACCAGGATAGCCGAACCTCCCTTCTCCAATTGGCGGCGGATGTCGTCCGTAATGGCCACCAGGACGGTCTCGGTCCCGTGTCCGGCGCGGAAACCCGATTGGCAGGGGTCCAGGCTTCCTGAGGTTCCAGGAATTCCTGTAATTGGATCGCTGCTGCCCGTTCAATCAGTTTCCCGAGGAAGGGTAGGTTTGAGACCGGACGGTAGTTTACCGGCACCGCTGGATCCAAATTCACCTTCTTCAGCAGCGGGCGGACTCTAGCCTCCTTCAGCGCATCGGGAAAGACTCCCAGCTCCAATGAGTGATTTATCAACCCTGTCAGAGTGGCCAGGAGGCTCCCCGCACAGGACTTAATCAGATGGGACGGGCACGGGTCTGTAGAGCAAGTGGTTGCCCTTGCTGCGGTCAAGATTTGATTAATCTCCTCTGAATTCAGAGCCTTGAACTGGTCGAGTTTCAAGCTAGGCGATGGAGCTGGGTCCTTACCCATCCCGCTCCTCTCCTCAGGTATAGAGGGTAAATCACGCCTAAGGGCAATTATTTTCTCAGTGAAGAAAACTTGAAATTCTTCCGCTGAGATAGCTGAATTTTCATTGTCCTCGGCAGTGAGTTGGGCATAGCTAGGTCTCGGACGATCTTAAAGATCTGTGCTGGGCGCGATCTTGCCGCCGCTATTAAGGAGGAGTTATAGGTCTTCTTGGCCTCTTTGACCGCCCGTTCATATGACCTGCGCATATCTCTGAAGGCTGATCTCGACGTCTGAGTTGGTTTCCGACGCCACGCGCTCTCCAGCTGCTTCCGCCTTCGCTTCAGCAGTCGCAGGTCGTCCGTGAACCATGGAGAATGGACTCTTCGTGGCCAGATCAGGCGTCTGGGGGCTATTTGGTCGATGGCTTTCGACAAGACTGTATTCTATCTGTCCACCCGTTGATTCAAGGTCCCACCGGAAACTTCCATCGGCTCAATGGCTGCTGCGAAGCAGCTGGGGTCCATATGCCTCTTCTGGCGTGCCAGTATAGGTTTTGGCTCTGGCCTTGCCGGTAGGGGGATTCTGATGTCGGCCTTCAGAGTGAAATGATCCGACCAGGGGACCTTCGTTGTTACTTGCTGCGTAACCTCAACCCGTACCCAAAGATTAGGTCTAAGGTATGTCCGGCCTGGTGTGTGGGGCCGGACTCCATCAAAATGAGTCCTAATGTGTCCATGTGAATTAGATCAGCAAATCACAGCAGCCATTGGACTGGTGATGGGACAGACTTTTACAGAGTTGCCATATTAAAAACTGGAGAGGGCTCATGTCATCTTAGTGGTTGTGTAGGATTGGAAATTTGGGAATTTTTGATACACCTGAGGAATGCATCAAAGGTACAGGAGGCCTCTGTAGTTTTCCCTCTGGCAACCCTTGTGCCCTCCACTACATCTGAATGCAGGAGGCCAATTTAGAAGCTATATGTCAACTACATGGCACATATATGTTTATCTTCTATCAGAGGGGAATTTCTGAAGAACTGTTACTTCTGTACCTCCAGCATTTTCATCTTGAAACAATTTGTTCGCTATGGCTAATCAAAAACCACCCCAGTGATTATGTGATGGTGTGCATTGGCTTATTAATTTACATATTCTATATTGTTATCTTTATCTTGTGCCTTTAAGCCACAGAGTTTTCTTTGCAAATTTGTTCAGTACTTTGCTAAGAGTGAGAGAGTGACACTTGCCCAATGTTACTCAATGAGTTTCCTAGGAATACGCTCTTCCTAGAAATAAGTCAATACATGTGAATTTTGTTTTCTCTTTTAATATGAGGGTTATCCGGAAAGTAAGGTTACAAGGCACATAGCTCTCACGAGGAATATTCTCTGGGGAAGTTGGTATCACTGCCATGTAGCAGGAAGCCAGTGGAAGCGAACAAGCCGGTCGTCAGTAGCTCATCGACTGGCGTCGTTCTGATTAAGGTTAGAGTTGAGCGTTCTCATTTCATTTCACACCAAGTGCAAAGTTGGCACTATAATACCTAAATGCTAAGGGCATGAATGCCACTGCAATTCATCGTGAAATCATTTCAGTTTATGGAGAGGTCGTAATGTCAAGGCAGCATGTAACAATATGGGTATGGAATATATTGTGAGACCATGAAGAAACTTCGCAGAGCCATCCAAAACAAACACAGTAGGATGCTGACGACAGGAGTCTTCATGACAATGCAAATCCGCACACCGCTCATGCAACACAAGTGTTGTTGACTTCATTTGGTTGGGATGTTTTAAGCTACCCCTCTCACAGCCCCAATCTTGAACCTAGTGACTCTCATCTGTTCACTAAATTGAAGAAACACCTTGGTGGAAAACATTTATTTGATGACGACCAGGTGAAAATCAAAGTGACAAACTGGCTAAAAAAGGCGGAGGGAAATTTCTGTGACACAGGCATCAAAAACCCATCCCACTGATGACAAAATGTATTGACCTGAATGGTGATTATGTGGAAAAATAACATAATACCTATGCTACAATCCAGGTAAGTTTTATTAACATATATTCATTTTTTGTATTTTAAAAAAATATTGTAATCTTACTTTCTGGATAACCCTTGTATTAGTGAGCAAGAGAGTAATATTCTGAATAACAAGACTGGTAAAACTAATTTACTTATATCCATCTCTGTGTTAAATTGATTATTCTTATTTCATTGATGGCTTTATTTGTTTGTTTATTTATTTTTAGGCATCCCTTGCCAATGGGTGCAGCTAGATAACTCATTTGCGCAATTTATTATCTTTTGGGGATGTTTATTTATCCAATGGTAGGTATTTGCAAACAACATGGAAGGAAATAGAGCACTAAAGGGGAAAGGGTATGAAAATTATGTCCCACGCCTCTTCCCTGTTTGATGAAGAAATGCAGGAAGCTCTCCTATTGGGGTTATGACTCAATTACAGCAGCAATTCAATCACAAGTCAGCATTATGACACTTTAATATCATGTCCCTTTCATCTCCCAGCTTCTTTGTTATTAATGTTGGAGTAAAAATGTCCAGAGAAAAACCAGCCTGTGCCCACCATTTTTTCCTCTGTAAGTCAAGCTGTTGTACTGAGACTCTGTTGACATAGCAGGCCACAGAAGTGTTGCCAGAGCCGCACCAAAGAGACAAGCTATCAGTATATATGTTGAAGCATGTTCGTCCCAGAGGCAGGTGTTTGGGGGGAATGGGAACAATGGTAGTATTGCGGCTGCAAGAGAGCTGTTGTTTTCAGCCCCGAACAGCCCCTGTTATTTTGTTGTGCAATTTAGCATTCAGCCTGTCTCTTTTCTTATGCCTGATTTGGGCTCATTCCTAAAAGCAAGCAGGTTAGCTGCTGCCAATACAGAATCCTGGTTGGCTTTGACACAGATTTAAGTCTCTTGTCCAATCTTGCCCCCGCCCCACATACACACACAAATAATTGCAGAGAGCAAAAAGATTTTAGTACAATAGAACCAGAGCAAGATTTCTTGCTGTCTGAGGCCAAGGAAAAAAATTATGACTTCTTAACCTTCTTTGAGAGAAGCAGTTAAATCTTATTTAAACAGTGGAGATTGAAGAACATTCTTCTGAGGGCTGCAAGCTAACACAGGACCCAGGGTCCCAAAGCAGGCTTCTTGGCCTGCGAAGCCCTGTCCTTTTCACACCCCATCAGTGCTCCACACCCTCCAGCATCTGCTGCCTACGGTCATTTCTGTTCTCACAAGTTCCAAAACTTTTTATTGCTCAAAAGAAAAATTAAGTTGCACTAAGCTATAGGTTTTATGAGTATGGGTTGCTGCTACTTTCTGAGGCCTCATTAAAAACGATAAGAAATGTTGTCAAGGTAGGCCAACCCTGACGCTCTCACTCTTTTTAAATAAGCCGAAGGATTTGTTCCTTTGGCATGCACACCAAGTCAGTAAAAGTCAAGGAACTGTTAAATGACAGTGAATACTCAATAGGCAAAAATGCGGTTCTGGTCAGAAAAAGTAGATGCACTGAAAAATTATCATATGGTGATTAAATGAAGGGGGCAGTATAGTGTCCTTTGGCCTGCCTCTTCCACATGTCTTCCAAGATGGAGCACGGTCCCTCCACACCCAAAGGCATTTTGCAGACCACAGAAACGGGCCATGTCAAATGCATTTGTACTGTTGGCCAGAAAAGAAAAGGCATGCATTCACTTGAGGACACTCTGTTGCCTATTTGCTGACTGACCTTTCTGCAGCTGGGGCGGAAGTAAATCCCAGCAGCAACGAAAAGCGGGGAGTGGTCTGCAGAGCCAATTGGCCCATCTAGATGGGTATTATCTTGGGAAAAACAAGACAGGCAAACAAAGAGATAAAGACATAGGCCTGGATAGGTCAAAGGACACTTATGGATAATGGTGTGGTGTTTTACCACTCCGATTTCCTCCCCCCAATCTTTAAGAACATATATTTCTGGGAAAAGAAAATGTCACTGTAAACACATCTGCTTCTCTAAAATCCCTCCCCCAATATATTCAACCTCCCTCTCTCCCAAATTTCAACCTCCCACCGAGTACCTAAATTCCCAGTCCCCAGATCTCCGTGCGCCTCCACTCCAGAAATAAATCAAGGTGTCTCTTAAACTCATTTGTGTTCTCTTGCTTTGCAACATCTTCCATGCAGCCTCTTTGCCAAGCCCTTTGGGCAGAATCACAGGCAGACATTAGCAGAGAGCACTTCATCTTGCCAACCTTACATATCTGTTTTGTTTCTTAAGGTGGGGAAGAAGAAAAGGAAGGAGGAGAAGGTAGGGCTCACACCGGGTGGGGTGGGGGAGATGGAGTGGTGATTCAGAGCAGAAATGAAAAGGGCCTGAGTCAGAATAATGAATTGGGGACATTATCCTCGCTCTGCCACACTGCTCCGAACTTTCCCAGACCTGCATGGATGACACTGACCTTTAAAATGTCTGGCAAAGATGCACAGTGAGGCATGCTACAAGCAAGATAGCAAGGCAGTGAGGGAAAGCAGGGGCGGTGGGGTGCGTGCGGGGAGGAAGAGATGCCACATTCATTTGTTCTCCATTTCATTACAGTTGAAAATGAAACCACCGCTTTAACACTACTGGTGGTCTAATCCGAGGCCTTTAACTTCACTCCTCCTCTATCCACCCACCATTGCTTCCATAGGGAAGGGTGGGCACCTGGTCATGTTGTAGCACTTCGGTTTCATTTTTGGCCAAAAATAGGCCATGTGGAAATGTATTTGGATAGTTACAAGATCAGGGAATTTGGATCTACAAAATAGCCATATTTAAAAACTATTCTGAGAGAACTTTGGAGCTACTTTAGAATAATTCCCAAAAAATAATTCAGAGGGCTGAGGCTTTTGAGAGTGTCCTCTGAGTTCTTTTGGGCTCCTAAAAAATGAGATTACAGCCTGTATTTCCCATGGCCTGCTCTATAGGAATCTCTGATAGGCAGACTGTAGCTAAAGGGTCTCAATTCTTCTTCTCACATTCTTAATTCTTCTTCTCTTATATACAATTTAGAATCCTCCAGTGAAGCTTTATGCTTCCTCTCTTTAACTCCATCAAGAATGTTCCATGTGCTGATCTCTGAATTTCATGTACAGAGCAGTGGGACACCAATCCATGTGAGGCTGCTATGGCACCTTTGAAGTCAGGGCTTAGGACCTGAAGTGAAACTTCAAAATGTCCTCCTGTCAACGAACACAGCCCTCAGTTCAGCTGTTAATACTGCTGCTCAGGCCTCGTTAAAATGTACAGAGGAAAGGGGGAGGAACAATACGTCTTGCCCACGTCAGCTGCTTCCAAATGCAACAAAAAAATCAAGAAGGAAGTTTAGAGGTCTCAAATGAGTTGTCCTTCTAAGGAGTATCATTTGAGACTTAGATAACATTCAGGCAAATCTTCAAAGATGCATCTTTGAGGTGGGAAAACAACATTCATCTTAGCCACACTCTCCCACTGATCCTGCTCAGCAACCATTTTTGAAAAGTGGCAGGAACAGCCTAACCATCCTGTCAAGATCAGGTGGGACAGGGTCCATTTCAGAGGTCGGAGCCCCAATATTATGGTGAATTGCAGCTTCCTGCTAATGCCTCAGTCCAGTGCCCTGTGATTCAGGGTAATCTACAAAGATCTCTATTTGTGGGTTGCTGTGAGTTTTCTGGGCTGTATGGCCATGTTCCAGAAGCATTCTCTTCTGACATTTCACCCACATATATGGCAAAGGATTCCATTCCAACAAAAGATTCCCACAGGAGGAAGCAAACAGGCCTTGAAGCTGCAATGCTAATCAAGGTGGCCAATTGCAACATTCACACTTGCCTCAAGTAGACAAGAGTTGGTTCTTCCACCCCGGACATTTCACAGATATATAAACCTCACTTGCCTAGTTTCCAAAAGACCCCTCAACCTCTGAGGATGCTTGCCATAGATGTGGGTGAAACGTCAGGGGAGAATGCATCTGGAACATGGCCATGCAGCCCGAAAACTGCAGTAACCCTGGCTTATGAAAGCCTTCGACAACACATTTTCTATCTGTGTTTTACATTCCTGATTCAGTTTTTTTATCTTTTAGAGTTGCATCTATTCCTTTCATCCACGTTGGTGTCACTGGAAATCTGTTCTCTGACAAGGAATTTGATTTCTTGAAGTAAAGTTGGAATTTCTGCCAGAGAGATCACTGTTATTTAGAGCAGCAAATGGTGCAGTCAATGTAGGGCCATGAGAAATCTGAATTTTGGAAAAACCATGAGCGTGTGCCTTGTAACAAGGGATTTTTGTGGGTTTTGCTCCAAGGGACTCCGAATTAAACAGCCCACTATTGCAGCTGGACGGGTGCTTCTATAATCATAGAGCTGCAGCAATCTGCCTTTGCCACAGGCTTTTATTTGAGATTCTAATAGCAGGCTGCGGTTTTGAAGAACTAGTGCTCTCGCTAGACAAGGCTGGGTCTTGTCGAATTATTGACTTTGTAGTGTATATCATTCCCCATTGTAGGGAGGTAATGGCAGCTCTCGCTAACACACTCAGAATATGTTAAGGAACTGCACGGTGCAGCGATGGCAAGTTTCTGTTTTATCTTGTTAGACTTACCCGATGTCACGTTGGTATTCAACCCAGCTAATGCTGCGCCGTTAAAAAAAAGTCTTACATTAACGACTTTTGTCACAAAAGTCATTAACATAATAGGACTTCCACATCAAAATTGAATATTAATGCTACACCAGGCTGAGGTAGTAAGAGGGATAATTGCTCTAATACATTTTCCAGTCGGATTTTCGCATCGTGGTAGCAATTGCATTAGCAAACCCGATTATTAACACATCTGATACAATGGCAGTGGCTAATAGGAGTTAAGTTGGCTCTTTTTCTTTCCCCCTCTCAGGGCCACAGCCCTTGTTCCAAAACAGAAATCACAGACGCTGCCAAAATCTATGTGTGTGTGTCAGCGGGAAATGCTTAATCACGATGGTGAGCACAAAGATAGGCCAGTGGCTTAGGACACATACACCGAGGGGCAGGCGATTACTCCCTCCTTGCTTCACTGCAGGCTCCACTTTGTTCCCCTGGGCAAATTGCTCTCCAGGCTTCCATCTGTAAAATGGGGGTGAGGCTCTTCCTTGCAACAAGGGTCATTTTACTGTCATGTGTAATATGGAGAGCTCTGATCACACAGAAAGCAAATCTGCATGATTAATAAAAACACAGAAAGCACATTCTGTGTTCAGGGTGAATTATGAATATGGGCTGTAGTCCTGTGCACAGTTCAGCCACTTAAAATTGCATTGCATTCGGTGGGAGTTAAGCAGCCTCGCTGTGTACAGGAGTGCAGCCAATGTTGATATAATTATTTACTGTATGAAAAATTTATGAAACATTTTAGCAATCTGATCCTGTGAGTGCACAACCATGGAGGTAAAACCCTTTGATTTCATGACTTTCAAGTGAACATGCATAAAGATGTAGCCCTATCCTATGAAGATAATTAGAGCTCCATTGCCTTACTGCATAATTCTAGGCAGATTGACTCAAATGTAAGTCCCAGTATCTTCATTGGGTCCTAAGTATGCATAGGAGCAGTATCCTCAGGCCCCTTCCACACTGCTGTATAAAATCCACATTGAACTGGATTATATGGCAGTGTAGACTCAGATGATCCAGTTCAAAGCAGATATTGTGGATTATCTGCCATTATATTCTGGGGGCCCTTCCACACAGCCCTATATCCCAGAATATCAAGGCAGAAAATACCTCAATATCTGCCTTGAACTGGACTATCTGAGTCCACACTCAGAAAATGTGGGATTTTCTGCCTTGACATAGTGGGATATAGGGCTGTGTGGAAGGGCCCTGGCTCTCAGATGCTTTTGTTTCCTTTGTATCATTTCCCTTCCAAATACCTTTTGAGGTAAGTCTTCCTTCTTCCCCCTATTTTACAGTGGGAAAGTTGAAACATTGGGAGTGTGACTTGCCTAATTCTATCTGATTGCACTGTTTGGATTTTTGCAGAATTCCAATATTATGACAAGACTGCGTTGATGGAAAGTAAATATGGAGGCAGACACAGCCTGCGTAGAGAGAGGTGTGGGAACAGGGTGGCAAAGGGCAGTTGGTGGAAGGGAGAAAGCTATGCAGAGCGTAGTAGCCATGTCTTCAGTGATCTCTCTGGCAGAAATTCCAACTTTACTTCAAGAAATCAAATTCCTTGTCAGGGAACAGATTTCCAGTGACACCAACGTGGATGAAAGGAATAGATGCAACTCTAAAAGATCAAAAGCCTGCATTCCGAAATCAGGGAGAGGGGGCTTCTATTATGTGTCAAAAACACCATGGCTTACTCCTCTGGTGTCAGTTCATCCTTGTCAACCACACAGCCTGTAAACCACAACTGCAGGATATATCCTGAGTACAGTCTGAGGACAACATTTCATCCTGTTCTACATACAAGGCTCCAGTTGAATGAGGAAAGAAAAGTGCCGCCTTAATTCACGAGCTATTTCCTCTATATCATTGCCTAAAGGGGACTAACTTGATTATTATCATGGGTCTGTATGCTGTTCACAATACATTACATTGTTCACAAAATTATATATCATCAAGGAACATGTATTTTAAGCTAAATTCAAAATTTGCTGTTTGTTGTCATGAGTCTTTCAATTAACCGCCCTGGGGAGAGAGGGCGGAATATAATAACAATATTTTAAATGAAAAACAATAATAATATTTATTATTATTATATTATTATTATTATTAGAATGTAACTTACCTAAAGTCATCAGCAGGCTTGCATGGCTCAATGGAGATTCAAACCCTAGAATTTGTCTACACCAGGTATCCACAAACTAAAGCCCTGTGGGCCGGATATGGCCCTCCAAGGTCATTCACCTGGCCCCTGCCCTAAACTTTACATTTAGTTACACTCTAGGCACACAACAACAACAATCCTAATTAACTTGACTATCTCATCAGTCAAAAGCAGGCCCACACTTCCCATTGAAATATTGTTTATATCGGTCAACATTGTTTTTCATTTAAAATATTGTGTTGTTCTTTCATATATATTTTTGTACTACAAATAAGGTATGTGCCACATGCATAGAGGTTTTTTTGAAACTATAGTCTGAGGGACTGTGAACTGGCCCTCTGCTTTAAAAGTTGGATGATCCCTGGTTTACTCATACAAAATCCCTGGACTCACCCCGAATGGCCCACTAACTGTACCCATGTGACTCACAGCAGCTTTTGGCAAATATCACAGAGTTTTGATAGGGTTGGGTTTTTTTTGTTTTGCTTTAAATTGATTTTCATTACTTTTGACAAATTAGGGGATACTTTGGAGTTTGATGGAAATTGTGGAGTATCCAGTGTCTTTAGGACAGTCTGAACAGTGTCATTTATGTCTAATTCAGACAAATTCACTGTCCAGACTGGATACACGCTATCACCCTTTCTGTACACTGATTAACACTGAGAAAGAGGAAAGAATGTGCTGAAGTTGCTGCCACTACTTATCATGGCTAGTCATGGAGCTCCATTATGGGTGCCTCTACTGAATGAGATGTAATAATAATAATAATAATAATAATAATAATAGAACATGTCAAACTACTCGGGGACTTCCAAATTTAGACTGACAGAGCACAATACTCCTGACCTCACGATCGTGTTAAAAAACCAAGTATGGATAGTAGATATTGCTGAGGGTTGTGCTCTTAATATGTTTTAATCTGTTGTGATGTGTAATATGTTTTTAACTGCTTAATTGTTTTATTTCTCAGTGTTTTTGCTTCTTTGTAAACCGCTCTGAGCTCCGGAGTGAGCGGTATACTAAATCGAAGTTAATAAATAAATAAATAAATAAATAAATATTGCAATTCCAGGTGACAGCAGGATTGAAGAGAAACAACTGAAAAAGCTGACGCTGAACTGCAAAGGCTCTGGCACAAGGTGGTTCCAGGGGTGATCGGCACACTGGGTGAAGTGCCTAAAAACCTTGGCCTGTATGTAAACACAATCAGCGCTGACAAAATTATCATCTGTCAGCTGCTAAAAGGACACCCACCCTACTAGGATCTGCATGCATGATTCATCAGTACATTACACAGTCCTAGACACTTTGGAAGTGTCCGACGTGTGATCGGCAGTACAACAGCCAGCATAGTGACTTTTTTCTATGTACTAATCTTGTTGTGTTTCAAATTATTATTATTATTATTTTATTTTTTTACCCACCTCTCCCCATGGCTTGAGGCAGGTCACAGCACAATAAAAAAAACACACACACATATTATAAAAATTGTACAAACACACATATTAAAATGCAGTTCCATAAAAGGTACATATCAAAGCATTTATGTAAAATACACATTAATCTCATGATCAGCAAGAAGGAGCTTGGATCACCTCGCCCTTTTGCTGGCCACATGGAGCCCTTTTCTGACATCAATAGAGCTGCCCGCAGCACCCAGGAGCTTGGTAGCACAGCAAAGGTGAGATAAAGGTAGCTCCAGTAGAGTAGATGTGCTCCTGGGCTGTTTAAACAATGGTTCCAGATTATATAGAAACATGTAGAATCCAGTAATGCCTTAGGGCAGATTTACACAAAGCTAAACTGCCCCTATTCCCCCAGAATCTTAGTCCAAGACCCAACCAATAGACCACACAGGGCTGACTACCAGCTGCCATTTTGCAGCTCCTTCTTGCAAAGTCTCCACTTATCTACAAGACAATTGAGACCATAAGAAGAGCAAATCCCTCCAATCACTAATCCAAAATTCTACTTCCCACAGTAGCCACAGAGCCAGACAATGAAAACAAAACATTCACATGTAATACTCAAACAGATTTCCTTGGAAGTCTTCCATTTATTTTCATATAAAAAATAAGGTGAAATAACCCTTGCAAGAAGTTAAAAGCTAGCTATAGTTCAATGTTGAATTGCAGTTTCCAAACAGAGCAAAATAACAAATTCTGCTTTTCAGGTTCAAAACATTATCATGTAAAGCTCCCCCCATTCATCTTAATAATATACTGTTTGGAATTTTATTGGAATATGTTTAAGTAGCCGAAGAAAATCTAGTAACATTATCTGAAGTAAAAGCAGAGAAATGGTGGAACTAATATTACTGATGAATGCCAGTTCCCATTAATTCCA
The DNA here is from genome assembly GCA_030556195.1 of Anolis apletophallus. Taxonomy (NCBI): domain Eukaryota; kingdom Metazoa; phylum Chordata; class Lepidosauria; order Squamata; family Anolidae; genus Anolis; species Anolis apletophallus. Next base: position 125,183,672 of record JARBWK010000001.1, on the reverse strand, counting down.
GCCAGCATGACCAATTATAAGAGCTGATGGTAGAGATACCTTGGAAAATCTGAAGATCTGTGGATGGAAGATGTGTTCCACAGCAGTAATTGATATGGTGACTCTGACATTTGAGAGAAGACTTGAATTTTTTTTCTGGGGTTTTGCCCTAAAAATAAGCTTTAGATTTCTTAATAAGACTCAAGCCATCTCTGGGGGCAAATCTACATGGTAGAATTAATGCAGTTTGGCATCACTTTAGCTGCCATAACTTAACTCTATGAAATAGTCAGTGTTACCATTTTACAAAATCATAAGCCTTCTCTGCAAAAGAGTGCTGATGCTTCACTAAACTATGGGCCCTTCCACACAGCCCTGCCTTGATATTCTGGGATATAGGGCTGTGTGGAAGGGCCCTCAATCTAACCAGAATCATCTTAGGAAAACCAAATGCATCTGCTGATGTCTAATGAGGTTCCTGATTTGTGGTCTCCGTTTCCAGCTCATATCTTTAGATGCCATTTGGAACAAACATACAGGCTTCTGAGCTTGCTGTGAGCTTTCCAGTATGGAACAGGCCTCCCTTTTGCATTCTTGAGACTTTTCCCTCTTTCCAAAGGCCTTTTAAATGTGACCTTTTATAATAATAATTTGTCCAGAATAGAAACTGACCGTACCCAAATGAATCTGATTGTCAACCAAATAATTGTTTGGGCTTAATTGTTTTCGAAAAATTTACCCCAGAATTATGAATTAGGAGACGTGGCTCCATTGAGACATACAGTGAGCCTGCATTGCCTTTTCCATTTGTCCTGTAGTAACCTTTTCATGAATGTTGCCCCACCACATCTTGGACTTCAGGATGTAATCCCCCAATTATCATAAAGAAGAAGCCTCTTCCTTGGTTTGTGTTTGTGTGTGTTTGTGTGTCTTATTGTATATGATTGTAAAGGCACTGAATGTTTGCCTATGTATGTACATTCTGTAATCTGCCCTGAGTCCCCTAGGGGAGAAGGGTGGAATATAAATAAAGATTATTATTATTATTATCTTCTCAAAATGCCCAGGAAAACTCAGTGGACACACAATGGATTTCCGTCAGGGGTGCTCATTAGGTAGATCGCGATCTACTGGCAGATCGCGTAGGGCGTCCTGGTAGATTGCAGGCAAGGTGGAAGGAAGGCTCAGTCGCGCCCCACAGGCTCCCGATGCCGCCCAAGTGCTGCCAGCCCTGGGTTATCTGAGGTCCTTTCCACACAGTTGAATAAAATCCCATGTTATCTGCTTTGAATCAGATTATATGGCAGTGTGGACTCAGAAAACCCAGTTCAAAGCAGATATTGTGTTATATGTTTCACATTTTTGTAATGGGTAGGTAGATCACTTTGACTTACTTGTTTTATAAGTAGCTCGCATGCTGAAAAAGTGTGAGCACCCCTGATTTACGTAATCTTTGAAGCTTTTTCAATTTCCCCTGATATGATTGGATTTATTCCTGGGAACACTTACTTGTCTGAGTCGCCAAACCAGACCCATCCTTGGGGCTCCCATTGATACGGCCAACATCCTAAAGCACCCCTTTGTTTATCTGGACTGGCACCATTATATTAACTGGAGCTGAGATATCACTACACATTTCAGCACATTATCACTTGTCCCAACACATTACTTTCTGACTGTGTCTCTCTCACGAGCAGATCAATACATGGACACACTTTTGTAAATAATCCAATGACAGTTTATTCAGGTTTCCCACCATGGTGGAGACCAACCAGCAATGACACTGGATAAAGCCCTGGACCAAACATGGAGCAGATCCTAGCCAGACCCTTCTGGACTAGTGTGATATTCTTGAATAGCTGTCAAAATGCAATAAATATGCCTATGTATTTGCAATTGCAGTATATCTTCTTTTTTTTAGTGCTGTCTGTGCTGACATCCTCATTGGTAATTGGAAATAAAACCTCTGGTTTTGCCTTCAACCCGTCTGTGTCGCATCTGGCCTTTGGGAAACTTGACACACCAGGCTCCGAACCCATGGTTCTTGTGGAAGCTGAAATCACATAACAATCACTGGGTAAACCAGTTTTAATTCAAACAGAGATATATTCCAGACAGGCAAAACCCCAAATGGCATCTGATTTCTTGCACTTTCACACAGAATTACTGATTCTCACTCTGATTTTTAATTTTACTTGTAAGAAAAAAACAAACATGTTTCTGACTACATTTATGGAAAATGCTTAAAAACACTGAAGGCTATTTTCTGGCTTGGAAAAGTTACCATTTATCTGTAATACCAGCATCTACCTTGACATCAGTGCATGGATTTGATCCCAGATCGCCTTCATCTAAGGACACCACCACATCTGCTCCCAAGATGAGCACCAGAAACATAGAAAGCAGAGGGAAATGTTTTGCCACTTTTAAAACAGAATGCTATAAATAATCTGTAGAAGATTTCATTTTTTTCTGGCTCTTCTGCCCCCCCACACACACACACATCATGCCACCCACACACTTTCTGAGCTTTTCTGATGTTCCTGAATCAATCTGTCTTCTCATATGTTTTACCATAACGCTAAACCAAAAATAACTACCCAAACAAGAATGTCTTCCCATGTGCTTGGCTTTGGCTCAGAATTACACTATCCCTCCCCAATGACTGTGGCTTTAGACAGCCACTCCAGGTTCATTTTTGTTTTATTTTGGCAGGTTCCCAGAGCAATCTTAGGCATATCTAGATTGTTTCGGGGCATATCTAGATTAAACAGAAGCAAGTGGGATGTATGAAAGCCGCTTAACAGAGCAATCCTGTGCATATTTGCTGAGAAGGAAGTCTCATTTGCATCTAATGAAGTTTATTCCTTGGGCCTGAATTCTGTTCTTAGTCCCATCTAGATTAGACTCAATCAATCAACAACGTTTATTTAAATATTACCTCACAATAAGTGATTTTGTAGGGTCTAGTTAGTACTACTTAGAGTTTAAAGCTTTGCAGAAGCTAAAATTAAGGCTATTATATTTTGGACATATCATCGAATGACGTGACTCAATGTGTAGGTTTTCCCCTGACATTAAGTCGAGTCGTCTCCAACTCTGGGGGTTGGTGCGCACATCCATTTCTAAGCCAAAGAGCCAGTGTTGTCCATAGACACCTCCAAGGTCATGTGGCCAGCATGACTGCATGGAGCACCGTTACCTTCCCGCTAGAGCGGTACCTATTGACCTACTCACATTTGTGCATGTTTTTGAACTGCTAGGTTGGCAGAAGCTGGGGTTGACAGTGAAAGCTCACGCTGCTTCCCGGATTTGAACCTGCAGCCTTTCAGTTAACAAGTTTGGCAGCTCAGTGCTTTAACCCAATGTTTACTAGGAAACACTGAAGGCAGCAGAACTAACAAAAATGTCAACATGGTGGATGAATTCATTAAGTAGAGTAAGTCAGAGCCCTGAATATACAAGACCTGGACTTTCGAGGAGGAGGGCACATGGATGCCTCACATTCATGAATTACCAGAAATCAAAATTAATTTGATGGCAAATCTAACAACAAAACAATCTAACGCAACCTACATTATCACAGTCTGTATATTATCTAATTAAGGTAGAAGTATCTTATAAGAACATAAGAACATAAGAAGAGCCATGCTGAATCGGGCCTCAGCCCATCTAGTCCAGCATTCTGTGTCACACAGTGGCCCACTAGTTGTACACAGGGATCTCTAGCAGAAAGGAGGGCAAAACCCTCACCTGCTCCCGACCCCCCACAACCAGTACCCGGGGAAATCCTGCCTGCCTCCATCAACACAGAGGTGGCACTTGGATGTCCATTTCAGTAACTACTGATTCCCTTGGTATCCATGAATCTGTCTAATCCTGCCTTGAAGCTGTCCAGGCTGACAGCTGTCACAACCTCCTCTGGAAGTGAGTTCCATAACCCAATGACCCTCTGGGTGAAGAAATATTTCCTTTATTAGTCCTAACTTTCCTACCTTGGAGCTTTAGGGAGTGCCTCCTAGTTCTAGTGTTGTGTGACAGAGAAAATATTTTTCTTTATTCACCTTTTCTATCCCATGCATGATTTTATACACTTCGATCAAGTCACCTCTTAAACGCCGTCTTTCAAGGCTGAAAAGACCAAGGCGTTGCAACCTGGTTTCATAAGGGAGCTGCTCCATCCCTTGGATCATTCTTGTTGCCCTTCTTTGTACCTTTTCCAGTTCCGTTATATCCTTCTTGAGGTGCGGTGACCAGAATTGTACACAGTACTCCAGATGTGGCCTCACCATAGATTTGTAGAGAGGCAATACAACATTTGCCGACCTATTTTCGATTCCCTTCCTGATCATGCCAAGCATAGAATTTGCTTTTTTCACTGCTGCAGCACACTGGGTTGACATCTTCATTGAGCTGTCCACCAAAACCCCAAGATCCCTTTCCTGGTTTGTCTCAGAAAGCTTTGATCCCATCAGTTGATAAGTGTATTTGGGGTTCTTTGCCCCGATGTGCATGACTTTACACTTGTTTAGGTTAAAATGCATTTGCCACTTTGTTGCCCATTCACTCAATTTCGAGAGATCTTTCTGGAGCTCTTTACAGTCAGTTTCATTTTTAACTACCCTGAACAGTTTAGTGTCATCTGCAAACTTTGCTACCTCACAATTTACTTCTACTATCTTCTCTAAAATGGTGTTCATTTACAAAAAGACATATGGGCCCATCTGAATGTTTTAAAAAATCTTCAAAAAGGCATCTCCAAAGAGATAAAATGCAGTTAACCAAGAGTAGCCCAATATGTTTTGCTGCCTGAGAGAAATAAACTGCCCCTGGTTCCACATATTGAAATAAGTTATCTATCTCATAGAACCAACCCAGCAGTTCGAAAACATGCAAATGTGAGTAGATCAATAGGTACTGCTTCAGCGGGAAGGTAACTGCGCTCCATGTAGTCATGCTGGCCACATTGCCTTGGAGGTGTCAATGTAGGCTCTTTGGCTTAGAAATGGAGATGAGCACCACCCCACCCCCCCACCCCCCAACCCCCGAGTTGGAGACTAAACTAGACTTGATGTTAGGGGAAACCTTTACCCCAACTTGATTTAGGGGGGACTCACTTATCGTACACATGTTTACCAAGGTGCCAGAAAGGTGTCTAGTTCTGCCTAATAGGAAATCTGGAAAGAGAGCTTTTGGGGGAAAGAAAATGCAGGGAGAGTCAAAGCAGCACAAAGGGTGTTCCCAGATAAAGATCGGCAAAGGGGTATGTGGTCCTTGTCCAGATTAAGTTACACAAGAGGAAAGTCTATTCACCCTTTTTGCCCCTGGTTGCAATGTAGTGCATAGAACTACTTCTGAATCCAATTAAATACCCGCATTCTTCTCCAAGTAGATAAGATATTCAAGCTGCATTTCTCAAGGCAATGTACTCTGGAGCATTTCCCTCAATGGTCTTTGCTTTCTGCTTTGTTCAGGGGACAGTCTTCAACTATTAAACTGAGCTAAACATTGTTGCTTTGCCTCCATTGGAGGCTTGTGAAATGCTGGGACAAAGCAGAGAAATACACAGAGGGACATATCGCTTAGGTAGATACAGGTCTCGAAAACCTAATAACAAATAGAAAGCCCAATGTTAATAGGCTGTGCTGATGTTTGACTTAAACTACATTAGGCCTGTCCAGTTAACAGCAAGGGGGTGGGAAGGCTTTAAAGGCAGTGCATCACTTTGGACTGCTAATAATGCCCACCAAGTCTCCCAATGCCACTTCCATTCCCATCTAAAATCACCTGGACACAAAGACCCCAAAACAGATTCCAAATGTACTATGAAATGTTTTAGTCATTTTAGCTCCCACCAATTAGGAGGAAAAACCCTAAAGACCACTGAGAGTGGCATGATGTCTCTTCTAGTCAATGCAAAATTGTGCATTGCCTTGAGGGCCCAATGTGTTGAGAGGTGATAAATACATCACTTAAATAAATAAAATAGCAGCTGCAGCCATAGCGCAGTCTACCAGAACTCCAGGGGATGCTGAACTGGGGCACTGTGACCCTCAGGGCTCCAGAACATCTTCACCTGAGCCTAATTTGGTCCATCTCTGCCTATACATGAAGGCAGAGATGGACCAAATTCAGCTCTACATAAGTTTTTGGACTGCAGTGGGTGCTGCTCACCCTGTTTTAAGGCCTTGCAGATGTTTGGGGACCTACTGTTCAAATAGATTCATGGATACCAAGTGTATCGGTAGTTACTGAAAAGGACATTTAAGTACCACCTCGGAGTTGGTTGAGGTAGGCAGGATTTCCCTGGGTACTGGTTGTGGGGGGTCGGGAGCAGGTCAGGGTTTTGCCCTCCCTTCTGCTCGAGATCCCCGTGTACAACTGGTGGGCCACTGTGTGATACAGAATGCTGGACTAGATGGGCTGAGGTCCGATTCAGCATGGCTCTTCTTATGTTCTTATGTTCTAAATAGTACTTTAACGTGCATCATCAAACTAGGTAGGGGCTGGTGCCATAAAAGGCTGGTGAAACCTTCTTTGGCTTGATGGGTCATGTGTTGTATTGGCAGGACAGTTCCTGGGGGCTTCCAACAGGGCAGTCTACTATAATGCAGAGCAAAGCCACTGTTTCCAGTGAAAGAGCTGCAAATAGTTAAGCCATTTACTTGATTACCTTTTCACAACCAGGAGAAAAGAGATTCTTCAAGGAGTTTCTGTTTCAGATGCCAAAACAGTTTGGCTCCTCTATATGTTCTGCCTCAGAGAGTCAGTTCTCTTAGGCTGGCCCTGGCTTCCAGTTTTTGTAGCCAAGCAAGTCAATAAGAATGGAGTCTAAGGCTTGAACCCAGGATTATGGGTATACCTACATTGCAGAATTAAAGCAGTTTGATACCACTTGAACTGCCCCGCCTTGATGCTATGGAGTCCTGGGAGTTGTAGTTTTACAAGGGACTGTTGTTTGGTGTACTGAGCCATGACAGTTAAAGTGGTATCAAGCTGCATTAATTCTACCGTGTAGAGGCAGCCTTAGATGGCATTGCTGACCCAGTCCTATCTATACAAAGAAGATGTTTAGAACAGGAGTAGTGAAACTCATTCTGTTTTCATGTTAGAAAATGGGAGGGAAAATAGAGGACTCACTTGCTCTGAGCACAGTTGTAGGCCTTAGAAGATGGAAAATGGATCAGGAAACACTCTGTATGATCTGGAGCAAGAACTTACCTGGAATCCCACATTTGGGAAGCTTCTGGCTTGAGAATGTACTTACCCTGTCCTCCATGCTAGATCTGTTCCTTCTTTCTGTCTTTCTTTCAAAATCACATTGCTTTCTATTTTCCTCAGAAGAAATCTGACACTGTGACTGGGTTTCCAGTAGTTGGGGAATAGATTAAATTCACTGTGAGTTGCTGTGAATTTTTCGGGCTTCCTGGCCATATTCCAGAAGCATTCTCTCCTGACATTTTGCCCACATCTATGGCAGGCATCCTTGGGAGTTGTGAGGTCTGTTGGAAACTAGGCAAGTGGGGGTGATATATCTGTAGGATGTCCAGGGTGGGAGAAGGAACTCTTGTCTGTTTGAGGCAAGTATGAATGCTGCAGTTGGCCACCTTGATTATCATTGAATGGCCTTGGCTTCCAACAGAGCAGGCTCTACTGTAATGCAGAGCGAAGCCAGTGTTTCCAGTGAAAGAGCTGCAAATAGTGAAGCCATTTACTTGATTACCTTTTCACAACCAGGAGAAAAGAGAGATTCTTCAAGGAGTTTCTGTTTCAGATGCCAAAACAGTTTGGCGGCCTGCTATGTGTGTTCTGCCTCAGATCAAATTCATTTTGATAGAGTTGTAGGGCTCGGAAGAGTAAAAGTAAAGGTAAAGGTTTCTCCTGACATTAAATCTAGTTGTGTCTGACTCGAGGGTGTGTGTGTGCGTGCTCATCTCTATTTCTAGAGGCCCTTCCACACAGCCCTATATCCCAGAATATCAAGGCAAAAAATCCCACAACATCTACTTTGAACTGGGTTATCTCAGTCAACATGGCCACATAAAGCAGATAATGTGGGACTTTCCGGGTTGATATTCTGGTATATAGGACTGTGTGGAAGGGCCCTAGGAATTATCATTGTCCTTAGACGCATCCAGGGTCATGTGGCTGACATGACTGCATGGAGCACTGTTACATTCCTTCAGAAGTGGTACCTATTGATCTATTCACACTTGCATGTTTTCAAACTGCTAGGTTAGCAGGAGCTGGGGCTAACAGCGGGAGCTCACCCTGCTTCCTGGATTCGAACCACCAACCTTTTGGTCAACAAGTTCAGCAGCTCAGGGGAGGCGGGAGGCCCTCCAGATAGGCCCCTCCCCAAAACCCATGTGAAGTTGCCACCCACAAGTCCTCCCCTGGACTGATTAATGTTGTGCAAAAGGGAGATAGAAAGGAAGCCAATGCCTGGCTGTCCCTTTTCTCCGTGGGCTTTGAAACCATTTCCTCTGGAATCCTAAAGCAGGATATATAAACATGCTGGTCATTATAAATGAAAAGAAACAGAAGGAGATGACAGGTTCCTCTTGGGTTGGCCCTACCCTGTGTAATAATGGGAATAGATGCTTTGCTTCTGTGTCACCAGGATCTGGGAAACTGTTGTGATTTTGAGTGATTCGGTGGAATCAAACTGGGGCAGGGAGCAGGGCGAAATCCTTGGGGCCGTGTGATGCCAGGCGAAAGGAGCGCAAAGCCAGAACTGCCGGGTGGCCCCTGCCAGGCCTTGCAAACTCTGCCCGGAGGCGGCAAGATCCCGCAGATCCTAGTTGTTGTGGCTGAGGCAGGGTTGCCGCCGCCGCCGAGTTGTAAACTCATCCCAGACGAGGACGGTGTGGAGCGAGGGAGGGAGGGAAGCAGACTCCTGAGAGTCAGAGGAACTTCTCTGGGCAACGTCCTCACGGCTCTTTTCCTCCCTCCACAGCCTCCCTCCCCCTCCCCTTGCAGCGCTTCTGAAATGTTTCCCATTGCATTGCATTTCGTGGGGAAGGAAGGGCTTCTGGGCAGGGGGAGGGAGACTCTCCGCCCGCGTTTGTGTGGCTGGGATTGCAAAGCACACTCACACGGAGAGAGAACTGCACACCCGAGTTTCCTCTTCTGGTTTGGAAGGTGGGGGAGCTGGGATTTCCTCTCTCTCCCCTCCCCCCTTCCTTCCATGGCTGGAGCTTTCAGTTGCAAAGACGGATGTTGCTTGGTCTTGATCCCTTTCTTGCTGGGGCCGACTCTGGGCCCTTCCACACAGCCCTAGATCTCAGAGCATCAAGGTAGAAAATCCCACAATATCTGCTTTGAATGGAGCCCTTCCTCACAGCCCTATATCCCAGAATATCAAGGCAGAATATCCCACACTATCTGCTTTGAAGTGGGGCCCTACCACATAACCCTATATCCCAGACCATGAAGGCAGAAAGTCCCACAATATCTGCTTGGAAGTGGGGCCCTACCACATAGCCCTATATCCCAGATCATGAAGGCAGAAAATCCCACAATATCTGCTTTGAAGTGGGGCCCTTCCTCACAGCCCTATATCCCATATCATGAAGGCAGAAAATCCCACAATATCTGCTTTGAAGTGGGGCCCTTCTACACACCCCTATATCCCAGAATATCAAGGCAGAAAATCCCACAATATCTGCTTTGAAGTGGGGCCCTTCCTCACAGCCCTATATCCCAGAATATCAAGGCAGAAAATCCCACAATATCTGCTTTGAAGTGGGGCCCTTCCTCACAGCCCTATATCCCAGAATATCAAGGCAGAAAATTCCACAATATCTGCTTTGAAGTGGGGCCCTTCCACGCAGCCCTATATCCCATATCATGAAGGCAGAAAATCCCACAATATCTGCTTTGAAGTGGGGTCCTTCCACACAGCCCTATATCCCAGAATATCAAGGCAGAAAATCCCACATCTGCTTTGAAGTGGGACCCTTCCTCACAGCCCTGTATCTCAGAATATCAAGGTAGAAAATCCCATATTATCTGAGTGTGGACTCAGATTACCCACTTCAAAGCAAATATCATGGGATTTTGTGCCTTGATATTCTGGGATATAGGGCTGTGTGAAAGGGCTCTCAGTTCACACTGCCAAATATTCCAGTTCAAAGCAGATAATGTGGGTTTTTATTCAGCTGTGTGGAAGGGGCCTCTCTCTCACACACATACAGACACCCCCCACCCCGTTTGAAGACGCATCCAGCGCCTATCTGGTAACACACAGAGGAATGTAGGCGCGTGGAAATGCGAGGCTCAAACTTCCCGTGTTGCTTACGAAGGTTGCCTCCCCGGGAGCCCCTCCTCGAGGTCCCCCTCCCCCAAAAAAGGGAGGCGATGCGACTGGGCGCCCCCAAACCCCAGCCCAGCCAGGTAAGTCCCTAGGCTCCAAAAGGAGAGGGAATCCAAAGACAGAGAGAAAGAAAGAAGTGGGGGAAATAGGTTGTTTTTATTCCTCCTCCCGCGATCTCGTCCTGAGACCTACCTGAGTTGCTCCGGGATCGCAAAAAAGGGGAGCAGAAATCAATGCTTCGGGGCGGATTCGCCTCGGGAGGCTCAGCCCAACACACCCACCGCAGCCAAAGACCAGAGAGAGAGAGAGAGAGAGAGAGAGAGAGAGAGAGAAACCCTTTCATCGCCCTCCCCACCCCTCCTTCTCTCTCTCTCGGAAAGGAAGGGGGGGCACTAAGCAGCGGCGGCCACAGCCATGGCTCGGCGTCGGCGGCAGAAGAAGTGGGGAAAAGAGATTAGATTTCGCTTCTCTCTCATCAATTTTCTGTTTAATGTCACTGGTCTCCATTGTGGGAGAGGGAGGCACGTCATCCGGCCATAAATTTGAGATTATAGAGCCTCCAGCTCCGTCCTGGTGCCCTAATTGAATGGATTTACTCCGCGCGGGCAGGTCGGGGAGAGAAGAGGGGCCGGGGAGACGGAGCCAAGGCCGGGCCCACGCCGGCGCCGAATAGGAAGAAGGAGAAGAAGCCAGGAGGAGGAAGCAGGGCGGAAGAGTTGGGGGTCTCTCTGGCACACGACACACACACCAAATCCTCCCGTTTCCGCCTGGTAGTAGGGAGAGAAAGGGAACTCCAGCGAAAGGAAGGAGAGCGAGCACGTCTATATTAAAGGGGGAATTGCAAGAGAGAGAAAGAAAAGGAGAAAGAGAAACCTCCCTCCTGTCTTCCGAGAGAAGCCTTTTCCCAACCCTGGACTGGAGCCTCTCGGCTGCCCCACATTTTCCGCAGCGAAGTGGATATTTTCCCCAAACCTCCCCTCCCCCCAAACCCCCTCCCCCTCCTTTTCGGCGTTTTGTTTCTGCGGTTTGTTAAACAGAACTTTGACCCAGGAAAGCGGCGATCTGTAAGTAATTGTTTTGTCTCGATTTGCTCTCATTGTTTGTCTTTGTGGAGCCTCTCTCTCTCTCTCTCTCCCTCGCCTTCGCCTCTCCTTCGGCGCGTCCTCCTCCTCCTCTGAGTCCCTTCCCCTGAATGGCCGCCTTCTTCCTGGAGATTTCCTTCCAAGGCCAACTAAATGGGTCTACACTGCTCAATAATGCAGCTCCAACTACATTCTGTGGTCACCTTTCCACACAGCCATATATCCCAGAAAATCAAGGCAGAAAATCCCACAATATCTGCTTGGAATTGAGTTATGAGTCCACACTCAGATATTATGGGATTTTCTGTCTTGATATTCTGGGATATAGGGCTGTGTGGAAGGAAGGCCCTTGGGTCTACACACTCCTTTGTTGCTCCTTCCTCCAACATACGACTCACTCTCCCCTTCCAGACCCACTTGGGCTTCTCCCTCCATCCCTGTAATTTTAAAAACAAGCAGCTTATTCTCCTGGAAACCCCCAACCCGAAACCCTCTTCTCCAGATTTATTTTCGAAGGGGAGGAAAAGCCCCCCAGCAGCTTTCCTTCCAAAACGCGGCTCCTTCCAGGCTCGAGGCTCCCCAGAAACTTTTCCTCAAGGAGAGTGAATCAGGAATGTCTTCTCTCTCCCCAATTCAAGCTCCGTGTTTGGAAAAGATCAAAAGGCCTCCTGTACCGGGCCCCTGAAACCTTGAAAATCTCTCAAGAACCCTGGCCCCACAGACCCTTCTTCTTGGAGAAAGCCCAGCCGGGGCCCCGCTGAGAGATCCTCTGGCCTGTTGCTCAAGGTCTTTGCGACTTGGCTGCTGGCTGGAGGCTCTCCCAACGTTTTTCCAAGAGGCCTGGGAGGTTAGGAAATAATTCACTAGTCTCCCGCCTTGGAAAAACAAGCCAAAATAATGCCCTACATTAGAGAGGGAAGGGTGTTGTCATGAGCCTCCCCGTCCCCCTTCCTTAAAATAAATTATTTTGTCTTTTCCGGTGAAAGACTTGGTTCCAACGTTGGCTTTCGTGCTTTGAATCCTACCCAACCCTCTTTGACCTCCTCGGGAAAGAAATCCCAATATAGTCGTTTGGTTTTATTTCTGGGCGAGATCTCTTTCTTGAGGCAGCCTGAGAAAGAGATATCGGGCTCAAAACAAGGAAGGAAAGGGAGAGAGAAATAAAAGAAAGAGAGAAGAGAGAGAGAGAGAGATGAAGAAAGGAAAGGAGGCTTTTCCTCCGTTTTGGCGAAGGGTTGTGTGGAAAAGTTGCCTCTCAATCTTGCCTTCGCCCAACGCTTTTTGGAAAATAAAGAACCCAGTTTTCAATGTACTTTGAAATGGCCTTTAAAAAGAAGCCTCTCTCCTCGAGGACTGCATTCCTAGATGGTTATAATTGTTGTTGTTAGTTTCCCAGGCCTGTTTTCAAGGCCGAGTCCTTTCTTTCCTCCCCTGCTTTGTTTGGGCCTAGCTTTGTTTCCCTCTGGAAACCGGGAGAGCCACGAACAATGAGGCCAGCCCTTTCTCCCCAGAAGGATCTTCCTTCGGGCTGAGGAACGCTGTGGGCCAGGTTCACGTTACAATCCGGATTTATTTCAAATGGGGGTCCGACTCCTGAGGAAACGAGCCTTTCCTGGCTCTGCCAAAAAGAGCGGAGTGGGGGGGGGGAAGGCTGTGGAAAAGCCCCCAAGGACACGCGCGTGTAAACAAGCAAGGCTTGAGACATATTTAGCAGAGAATATATATAGATGTGTGTGTGTGCGCGCGCGCGCAGTATACAATTCCCTCTGGTTTATTTCTCCTCCGCCTTCCTTCCTTCCTTCCTTCCTTCCTTCCTTCCTTCCTTCCTTCCTTCCTTCCTTCCTTCCTTTCTTTCTCCTTCTTCTTTCAAATCAAATTACCCCAGGTCCCCGCCACTCGAGCCTCTATGGGTAGCTTGGCAAATTCGGCGCAGAAAGTCTATTCCTGCTCGGGAAGGAGATCGGTTTGTCCAACGATTTTTAATTTAAAAGGATTGACTTTCCTGTTAACAAAAGAGGGAACGAAGGGGCCGGCTGGCCAGGAGGGAGCGGCCAGGAGAGAGAAAGAGGAGGAGGCCGTGGGTGCTCCGGATCCGGGCGCCCCTTTTGTCTGGCTCCGCTCTGGAGCCTCTCTCTCCCCGCTGGGATCCGCTTTCGCCCCGGGAAGAGGCGCAGGGGCATGCCTACCCCTTGGACAACCTCCTCGCCTTTCCTCGCCTCGTGTTTAGGTCAAAAATGGTGGGAAAGGCTGAGTTGATATTGTTATTTTTCTTCGTCGCATTCCCCTTTCCCCTCTCCACAATGCAATCCAGCATTGGGCAAAGAGGAGCGAGCGGGGCTTGGTTTCCAAGGCGCCTCCGAAGAGGCAAGCGAGGCCACGCTTTCCCCGGGATCAGGAGAAGAGGAAGGAAGGAGGGAAAGAGGGAAAGGGAAGGAAGGAAGAGAAGGGAAGGATAGGAAGAAAGAAGGGAAGGGAAAGGAAGGAGGGAAAGGAAGGAAGAAGGGAGGGAAGGGAGGGAAATGAAGGAAGGAGGGAAGGGAGTGAAGAAGGGAGGGAAGGAGAGGAAAGAAGGAAGGAAGGAAGGAAAAGGAATGGAGGATAGGAAGGAAGGGAAGGAGATCGGGAAGATGGCGTCTCCTCGCCGCCATCCGAGCCAAGGGGACAGGGCTTCTCTGACTAGAAAGGCGGGCTTCTTTTTCCCCAGCCTCGGCGGGGAAACCCTGAAGGTGGGAGAGAAAGAGAAAGACTGCTCTTGGGCCCCGCTCAATCCTCTTTTCTTCTCCTCCATGCCCTGCGCAGCGAAGGCAGAGCCAGAGCGGGGTTTGTTGTGGGCCGAGAGGCAGAGAAGGAGCCGGAGCCTTTGCACAAAAGGCAGCCGAGGAGCTCCCCAGCCCGGCTTCGGCCTCTTTCGGCTTCCTGTCCTTCCATTCGGGCGAGCATGGAAGGGCAGGCTTGATTTATCCCGGCTGTCCCTTTGTTTTTCCGACTACTTTCTTTCACTCGGACTCCCTTTGGAGCGAAGGGCTCCCCGTTGTCCCCCTTGTTGTCCACCCGTGGGATCATGAATCCTCCTTCGAGGCCGGAAGGGAGAGCTTGGAGGGAAAGAGGGCGGCTCTTCTTCGGAGGGTTTTATTTTCCTAAGAGCCTTTCCTTCGCTCTGAAAGAAACGAAACTCCACATTGCACACATATACATTCTACGTGCGTTTCTATTATACACATCTATTTACGTTTCAGTAGATATAAAACGACCGGGATGAAAAGTATTTCTCCAGTTACAATACTGATATGTGAGTGTGTGAGAGAGAGGGAGAAAGGCCTCCTCTACACTGCCATGTCATGCAGATTCAGAATGCAGATTGACTGCGTTGTATGGCAGCGTAGATTCATCCAATGCAGCTCAGTTCAATATAGATATTATGTCGTCTACATGGCACTGTCTGTCGATGGGGCCAGAGAGAGGGGATTTTGCCCATGGAAGGGTTTTGGAAAGAGGATGAAAAGAGCACTCCTTTTTCGAGAGGAAAAAAAAATCTTGTCTTTTCGATTGGATCCTTCACAGAAACCCTGCAAATACTGCATGGGGATGGCTATGTACATGCCTTGGCCTCTCTTACACAGACACACCGTGTGCACACTACAGGGTGTGCTCGTCTTTCACCAGCAATTTGGAGCAAACCTTCGCTGGTGTTGTTTTTATTTCAGAGCCCTGAAGTTAAGAGTTAAGAGTGTGAAAAGTTACAAGCGAAGGGAGGGAAAATATCATGCATTTTCAGAATGCAGATGAATGGCCTTGAACTGGATTATATGAGTCCACATTGCCATATTTAGCTGCATTTTGAAGCTGCATTACATGGCAGTGTAGATAGGGCCACACACACACACACACACACACACACAGAGACAACCCCTTCCTCCTCACACTCTTCTGCCTCTGCACACTGTTTCTCATTCTCTCTCAGGCACAATCAGTCCTTCAGTCAGTCTCTCTCTGTCTCTCTCTGTCTCTCTCTCTCTCTCACACACACACACACAATCATCATCATCTTCTGTCTCTCACAGAACTACAATATCATTCATTCTCTCACACACACCTATTCACAATCCTGATCTTTCCCATTCTCTCACATTATATTCCATATTCTCTCTCTTCTCTCTCTCTCTCTCTCACACACACACACCTTCAGTTCTCTCTCACTGAATCACAATATCATTGATTCATTCTCTCCCATAGGCATTCACAATATTTCTCTCTCTTACATACAATTGCAATATCCTCCATTATCTCTTTCTGTCTCTCTCTCTCTCACACACAATCTTTCTCTTTATCTCACACAATCACAACCTCTCCTCTTCTCTCAGGCACACAAATACAATTTGTATTCCATTATCTCTTTCTCTCACACACATGCAATCTCTCCTTCATTTTCTCTCACAGTCACCATATCTTTGATTATTTGGGCCCTTCCACACTGCCATATAACATATAAATCCCAAAATATCTGCTTTGAACTGGGGGCCCAGCCACACAGCTGAATAAAATCCCACACTATCTGTTTTGAAGTGAAATATATGAAAGTGTGGACTCAGAGCCTGGGCCCTTCTATACAGCCCTATATCCCAGAATGTCAAGGCAGAAAATTCCACATTATCTGAGTGTGGACTCAGATTACCCAGTTCAAAGCAGATATTGTGGGATTTTCTGCCTTGATATTCTGAGTTATATATCTTTGTGGAAGGGCCCTGTGTTATGAGTCCACACTGCCATATATTCCAGCTCAAAGAGAAAATGTGGGATTTTATTCAGCTGTATGGAAGGGGCCTTTCTCTCCCACACACCTTCACAATTTTTCTCTCTTACACACAATTCATGCATTCCTTCTTACACAGAGAGAGAATATGAATCTTTCACACACAACCAAGGTCTCATTTTTTCACACATAAAACCACAAAACCATTACTTCTCTTTCACACACACTCACACGGCCCCATCTTTATTTTTCCCTTTCCTTTCTGCACAATCACAATATATTTCATTCTTTTTCACACATATTAACTATCTTCCTCTGTCTTACCCATGCAATATCAGTCCTCTCTCTCTCTCTCTCTCTCTCTCTCTCTCACACACACACACACACACACACACACACACACACACAGAGGGGGGGGGATCACACTTTCGGTCACAATCCGGGACATTTGCTTTTATACAAAACCGGAATATCACTCATTCTCTCTCTCTCTCTCTCACACACACACACACACAATCACAATCTTTATCTCTGTCTCTCCCTCCCTCCCTCCCTCAGGGCCTTCTCTTTACAGGACAATAAAAGTAGTTCAGCAGCTGAGCATCTGCCTCTTTCTCCCCCAAAAGAGGCCCCTTTCTGCTCCCCAAAGTGGATCCCCTATCTCTCTTTTCCCCCCTTTTCCATCCCCGCTCTTTTGTGCTTGTTTGTGCGCATGGCTGGGGAAGGGGGTACCTTCCCCCTGGACTCCCTTCACCCCAAAGCCCGGAAAGAGGGGCGCCTCGTGCTCCCCCACCCCCCCAAAGTTCCTTGCGGGCCTCCCCCTTCCCTCCCCGCCTGGCACCAATCTAAGGAGGTGTTTCTCCAAACAGGCCCCCTTCGGACGTGTTACAACACGTTTGCGGGGAACGCGCCTCTCTCCGCCGAGTGCCCCCCCTTCCCTGCACCTTCCCCCAAAACTTGCTTGGATTATCTTGTCTCGCCTGGAAAAAGGGGGGCCGGGAGGGTGACAATCCTGTTGGGGAGCAATAGTCTTTCTATATTGGCAGCTAGCGCTTGCGTAGGAAAGGTCACCGGGATCTTCTCGTGCCTTGGCACAGAGACCCAGTGATGCCGTCTCTGGGGCCCTTGGTTTCACTACTGGTCGCCTTGCTCCAGGCTGATCTGGAGGTCTTCCCTTTTGTACGGAATGGTCTGTGTGTCAGTCTGTCTGTCTGTCGGTCCCATAATGAATAGGGAGAGAGGGGGGAGCTCTGGGCCCCTTTTATTCCACTCGCCCTCATGTTACCTAGAGGGGCCGATTCTTGACCATCACCTCGCCCAGCAAACGCCTTGAATTATACGTTTCAGGAGGATAGATTGGGAGAGAAATTAGATCTCAAGATTTGGGACTCTGGGCACCTTCACAACAACAACAACAACAAAGGTATCCCCTCGCTTTGTGATCATCCTGTGAAGGCTAATGCAAGGCTCCTACCACCCCCCCCCCCCAAAAAAACCACAGACGCGTGTATTTTAAAATGCTCCTGTGAGTGTGCATTGTGAGTCTGCATTGGAGAAGGCGTTTGACTATAGGCCATAGAGGTGCCCAAGTGGAGGCCAATGTTTTGTGTATGTGCAACGGTCGAGCCATTTTCGGTTCTCGGCGCAGAGTTGCGCCAAGATCGCCCCTTTATTTATTCAAAGAGGGGAAGAAGAAGAAAAATCCCTTTTTGCTCTAGGCAACCCTACACACAGCCCCAAGACCCTGAGTGGCGAGGCGCAGAGAGGGCTCTGAGCAGATGGCCAAAGTGCCCAGACCGTTTCGCCCTCTCCCCCGCCATCCACTTTCTCCTTGCGGATGAACCCCTTTTATATAGAAAGATCGAGGTTAGAAGCCTTGCTTTCGGCTGCAGCTCGGCGGAGAGGCATCTCAATGCGTCTCCCTTCTCTTTCTCTGTTTCTGTCCCTCATCGTCTCCGAAGGGAGAGGATTGTTAGATCTGGTGGGAAGGGAAAGAGAAAGCCCTTGTCTCTCAGAACAGGGCTCTTTCGCTTAGTCTGCTGGGACCGTTTCTCTTTGAAAGACCCCCTTCTCGTCCTCAGGAGGGAATGAGGCGCAGACCCCAGAAGTAAGGCGACCTTTCCCTCCTCCTCCTCCTCCTCCTCCTCCTCCTCCCTCCTCCTCCTCCTCCTCCTCCTCCTCCTCCTCCTCCTCTCTCTCTCTCTCTCTCTCTCTCTCTCTCTCTCTCTCTCTCTCTCTCCCTCTCTCCCTCTCTACGCTTTGGACGCTTTCTAGGCTTTGGACGCTTTCCAGGCCGCGACGCGGCAGGAGGAGAAGGAAGAGGAAAAGGAAGAAGAGAGGGAGGAGAAGGAGGAAAAAAGAAGAGGGGGCTGATGAGTTGATGTAGGTTTTTCGGGCTGTATGGCTATGATCTAGAAGCATTCTCTCCTGACGTTTCGCCTTCATCTATGGCAGGCATACTTGTGAGGTCTGTTGTGAGGTCTGTTGGAAACTAAGAAAAAAGGGGCCTTCTTTCCGACCCCAGAGGAAATGCCTTAGTCTCTCTGTTTCCTCCCCTCACTCCCGGTTCCCTTCTATTCTGGAAGGGAATTTCGCCTGATGGGCGGGGAAGGGCTCAAAGATGTGTTGTCGAAAGCTTTCATGGCCGGAATGCCTGTGTTGCTGTGAGTTTTCCGAGCTGTGTAGCCGTCTTCCAGAAGCATTCTCTCCTGACGTTTCTCCCACATCAATGGCAGGCATCCTCACAAACCCCTCGAGCTCTGAGGATGCCTGCCATAGATGTGGGCGAAACGTCAGGAGGGAAATTCTTCTGGGACATGGCAGTACAGCCCAGAAAACTCACAGCAACCTTATTATTATTATTATTATTGCTAAGCGCCCACTAACAGACTGCAAAGATTGGCAGCTCCTCTCTAGCTTTATTTCCCTCCATTCCGCCCCCCTTATTCCCCCCCCCTCGGACCTTGACGCCTCTAAATAACTAGCCCTGCCTGCCCTAGGTGTGGGCGAAACGTCAGGAGAGAATGCTTCTGGAGCAGGGGAGGAAACTCACAAGAAGCCAGCTCAAAGATGTGTTTGGAAGAAAATATTAAGCCATCCATTCCCATTATTTTAAGGAAGGTGTGGTTCGACCATGAAGCACCTCCACACAAAAGGATTCCCCTTTAGTACAGGTTAGCGAACAAGACGGAAAGGGGGGGGGCTTTATTATTAAACGCCCCTCCCCCCCCCAAACCGGACCAGCCCTCGCTGCCCAAGTGGGATCTTTGGAGGGCTTTCCATCCAGAGAAGAGCACATGGACCATTCCCCCTCCCCCTACCAAACCCGTGGGAGGAAAGTAGGGGGCTTGGGTTTGGTGTGTGGTTTCTTTTCTTCTCCTGTGTTGCCTCTTCTTCTTCCTCTCCTTCTTTTCTCCCTCTCTCCCTTTTTGTAATCCTCCGGTAGTCTGTTTCTTAACAAGTAATATAAAACAGGGCATGTTCCTCGCGGGGCGATTGGCAGCCAAGTCGCAGCACGTGCTCGCTCCCCCCCACGCAGGAGAAGGGTCACGCGGGGGTGAGAGAAGTGAGGGGGCTCCTGGCTTCAACCAGGCCTGGGCTGCCTCTTGTAACAAATAAAGCCGGACAGACCAGCCCCCCTTTCCTTCTCTCCCCCCCCCTCCCCAACCACCACACCACCTTCGCCTTTCCTCCCTTCGCTGTCCATCCGGACAACTTTTGGCTCCGCTCCTTTGTGGTGGTGGTTGTTGTTCGCAGAGAGAGAGAGAGAGAGAGAGAGAGAGAGAGAGAGAGAGAGAGAGTTGTGAGGGTGGGCTCCTCTCCCACCTTTGATTTTGTTTTATTTTTGAGTTGTTGCCAAGTGTGTCCTGCTGCCCCGAGGGACACCCATTGGAAATGGTGCCCAATGTGCTCCTCCTTGTCCGAACAATGGACTGGGACCCAAAACAATCGGCGTCTGGAGGCGCGCCCAACGTCCCATTTGCCCCAATGGGAAGCCGGGCCTCTCCCGGCCCTTAGGAGGCAATTATTGAGCGTGCTGCGTTAATCCATAATTTTATTGAACATCCTGGAAGTGGGGGTTTCTGGGGAGGGGCCCCTCCTTCCTTTCTCCCTTCCTTTCTCTCTCCCTCTCTCCTTTTTCCAGATGGGAAGAGATTAAATTGCAATATTTTAACACTTTTCCCCAGAGTGTGAAGGTTAGCCGGGGTCTGAGAATGTAAAAGGGCTGCATATTCATTGGGGGGTTGGCTTCCTTGGGACCAAAGCGGGAAGGGACATCGGCCATTTCCTCCTCCGGCTGGAGGTGAAGATGGCTCAGGGAAAAAGAAAAAGGGGAGGGCCAAGGGAGGGCCAGGGGGGTGCCCATTGGCCCAAATCCCCGGCCAAGCAGGAAGCCGGAGCGTGGCCTCCATCCGCAAACACTGGAGGGGGACAACAACAACAAAGCGCACAAAAGCAGACCAGGCGCCCCAAAGATAGGACAAAAGGATCCCTGCCCTGAGGAAGTTGCAGTAGAATGGCGCTCTCATTCTGCCTACAGAACATGCCAATGTCTACAATGTGTATTGCCCTAAGGGGGGGGGGGGGCACACACACATCTACACTGGAGAATGAACGCGGTTTGAGCCACTTTCGCTGCCATGGCTCTAGGCTATGCAATCCGGGAAGTTGTACTTTGGTGAGGCACCCACACTCTTTGGAAGGCAAGGCTAAAGATTTGGAACCTTGGCCCTTAAAGTGGGCTCAAGCTGCATTACTTCTACGGTGGAGTGTGTGTGTGTGTGTAATGTTCAGGGATCCAGACTGCGGCTCTTTACCAATAATTTCGAAACAGACACACACACATATAAAACACACATATACATACATACTCTTATTATTAGGAATGGGTCTCAGTCTGGATCCTGACCCCCTATATGTTTGGAGATAGATAGATAGATATTCACACACATTTAGGGGGCCAGGATCCAGATTTACCAATAATTTCAGAAGAGCATGAATTTCATGCAAATTCTCCAGCAGCCAACAATTATGTGAAGCCTGCATCTCAATGAAGCAGACTGCGACCCTTTACCAATAATGTCATTCTCATATATATATATATATATATATATATATATATATATATATATGAGTGTGTGTGTATATATATATGTGTGTGTATGTGTGTGTATATATATATACACACACACATACACACACACACTCATACACACACACACATGTGAAGCCTGCATCTCAATGAAGCAGACTGCGACCCTTTACCAATAATGTCATTCTCATATATATATATGAGTGTATGTTTGTGTGTGTGTGTATATATATATATATCTGTGTGTGTGTGTGCATATATATACACACACACACACTCTCATATATATGAGAATGACATTATTGGTAAAGGGTCGCAGTCTGCTTCATTGAGATGCAGGCTTCACATAATTGTTGGCTGCTGGAGAATTTGCATGAAAAGGTGCTCTTCTGAAATTATTGGTAAGTCTGGATCCTGGCCCCCTAAATGTGTGTGAATGCCTATCTATCTCCAAACATATATGAGTGTGTGTGTGTGTGTGTATATATATATATATATATATATATATATATACACACACACACACACACACACTCATGTCACTGAGATGCAGGCTTCACACACACACACACACATATATATATATATACACACACACATACACACACATATATATACACACACTCATATATATATATATTCATATATATATATATATATATGAGAATGACATTATTGGTAAAGGGTCGCAGTCTGCTTCATGGTGATTACACACACACACACACACACACACACACACACATTCTACACAGTAGAAGTAATGTAGCTTTGAGACCACTTTAAGGGCCAGAGCTCCAAATCTTTAGCCATGTCTTCCAAAGAGTGTGGACGCCTCACCAAAGTACAACTTCTAGGACTGCATAGCCTTGAGCCATGGCAGCACAAACATACATATATGGGAGAATATGTGTGTGTAGGTTTACATGTATGTGTGTGCTGCCATGGCTCAAGGCTATATATATATTTATTAATTACATATAGGGATGTTTGGATGGATTTTCTAAACCACTGGCTTCACATGTGTGTGTGTGTGTGTGTGTGTGTGAAGCCAGTGGTTTAGAAAAGCCCATCCAAATATCCCTGTATGTAAAATCAGTCTCATCCGTGTAAACAGTCTTATCATTGTAAACAGAACTGAACAGAAAGCAGAGCTGCTTGCCTAAAACTCCACTTTGGTAGCCCATTCCTGAAATCACCCTTTGGGTGGGTTGGCCAAAGAGAGAGAGAGAGAGAAAGAAAATGACGCCGCTTTCCCTTTGCTTTCGAGGCAGACGGCTTCCCCTCCTACTCCAGGTCATTTTACTTCAGATTTGCTCTAATCTTCCGAAAGACATGGATTTCGCTGCAGACCAAGTTGAGTATTATGCTTGTGGAGGCATGGGTTTTCAAAAAAGTTTCTTTGTCGTTCTTGTCTGCGTTGTTTGAAAGGACTTCCGAGAGAGAGAGAGAGAGAGAGAGAGAGAGAGAGAGAGAGAGAGAGAGAGAGAGAGAGAGAGAGAGAGAGAGAGAGAGAGAACCGAACCTCCAAGGCAAGGAAAGGGGCGGCCGCGTGGCTTTCAAATGTTCTGAATGTGTCCCGAGATAAACGAGCTTCATTCACTCCGAGGGCCCTTCCACACAGCCCTGTATCCCAGAATGTTAAGGCAGGAAATTCCACAATATCTGCTTTGAAGTGGGATATCTGAGTCCACACTCAGATAATGTGGGATTTCCTGCCTTGATAGTCTGGGATATAGGGCTGTGTGGAAGGGCCCTCTAAGAGCGATAGGAACTGCACGTAGTGCAAATGGGATGCTTTAAACAATTGGAAAAGTATTGTTATTACACAACCCAACTTTTTTTTCTTGGTGCCTTGGTTTTTAGGCCTGTTCCTGGGGTTGTTTGGGGAGCTGGTTCAGAAAATTGTATTGGATAGACCGCATGAGCTCTAGTTTCTTGGGTATGGTTATCATGATTTCTTATGGGCAAACAGATAGATGATAGATGGCATATGTTCTGGTACCACTTTTGGAGTAAGCAGGTTAAATATACCCAGAGATAGGGCTAACATCTGAGGCACCAAAATTTGTGTTGTCCAGTGATATTATTATTGTGTTGTGGAAGGCTTTCATGGCGGGAATTGCTGGGTTGCCGTGAGTTTTCCGGGCTGTATGGCCATGTTCCAGAAGCATTCTCTTCTGACCCCATACCTCGCAGCCTCTGAGGATGCCTGCTATAGATGTGGCCGAAACGTCAGGAGAGAATGCTTCTGGAACATGGCCATACAGCCCGGAAAACTCACAGCAACCCAGATATTGTTGTTGTTGTTGTTATTATTAGTAATAGTAGTACTCCTAAACGCCCACTACTCAGACTGGAATGCTTGGCTATGGCTACTCTTCTCTAGCTTTCTTTCCCCCCCATTCCGCCCCCTATTCCCCCTCCCCCGGACCTTGACGCCTCTAAATAACTAGCCCTGCAAATAAGTTGTTATTCTTCCTAATATTGTTTCCTTCCAAAAGGGCCCCTCCCTCCCTGTGGAAGGGAACCCTTCCTTCTGGCCATCTTCCCCAACCCGGCTCTAAATATTTATTTCTCCGTGCATTATCTTTCTTTTCTTTGGGTGGGGGGTGGAGGAAGTCTCAGAGATACCGAGGCTCTGCTCCTGTTTAAATTAAAAACATTTGTTAGCTTTGGACAGATATTTTTTTTAAACTTCTGCTGAAGATCCAAAGGCGAAATGGCCTTCTTCCCGCCCCCGTCTCTCGGTAGCACCGTTCCCTTCGCGAGGAAGACAAAATGATCTTTCACACACACACACGCACACACATGTACACAGAGAGAGAGACACACACAACCCGGGCCAACCTTGTGTAAGTGAGCAGGCAGACGACGAGCGTCCTGGTAATTTGCCAGCAGACCTCTGGTTTATACACCAGCCCTGTCTGAAGTTATTTGCTGGAACAACTGTTTTGAAACAATAAAAAGAACAACCAGGAAAACCCCCTTCCACACACACACACACACACACACACACACACACACACACACAGAACAACAAGGAACAACAAAGCCTCGCCTACTCGCCTTTAAGAAGGGAAATCGGGGAAGGGAGAGGCGAGGAGGGGGCCTGAAGTCTGCTTTGCAAAGAGATCAATAAGGGGAGGGGAGAGGAACCTTTCACACACACACACACACACACACACATATATATATATTTGAAAATAGAAGTCAAAAAGTGTGCATTGGAGGGAAGGAAACCTGCCCTTTATCCCTTTCCCCCCAAAATTCATAGACGGCAACGCTTAAACTGGTTCTGATTGGGAACGGAGGGTGGTGAGATGATCCAGCAAGGCGCTTCGAAACGGGCGGTTCCTGCTTCTTTTGAATGGAGCCCAGGAGGGGCCTGCTGCGGGGGTCAGTTTCCTTTCTGAAGCCTCGCTCGGTCTTTTCAGCCCACCGACCACCGCCTCGCCCCCAGTTGCTTCTTGGGAGGCTTCCCTCTCCCTTGAATGCTGAAAGGGAAGCGGTGGTCGCCTGCCAAGCCCTTCGGTATTATTCCTGGTCCACTTCATCACACTAGAGAAAAAAATCCACTTAAAATCCGGTTTCTGCTTCCTTCAGAATTCTGGGGTTTGTGGTTTAGTGAGGCTGTTAAAGGCCCCTTCCTAAACTACAAACCCCAGAATTCTGCAGGAGGCAGAAACCAAATTTAAAGCGAATTTTCTCTAGTGTGATGAGCCTAGACTTTATCACACTAGAGAGAAAAAACTATTTAAGACCTAGTTTTTGCCTCCTGCAGAATTCTGGGGTTTGTAGTTTAGGGAGGGGCCTTTAACAGCCTCACTAAACTACAAATCCCAGAATTCTGCAAGAGGTAGAAACCGAATTTAAAGAGGATTTTTTTCCTCTAGTGTGATAAGACTAGACTTTATCACACTAGAGAAAAAATCCACTTAAAATCCGGTTTCTGCCTCCTGCAGAATTCTGGGGTTTGTAGTTTAGGGAGGCTGTTAAAGGCTCCTCCCTAAACTACAAACCCCAGAATTCTGCAGGAGGCAGAAACAAATTTAAAGTGGATTTATTTTCTCTAGTGTGATGAGAGGTGGCCTTCAGGCTCAGGTCAAGGGGCACCAAATCTCCAGCCTGTAGCAAAGGAAGGGGCTCGTGTTTCTAAAGGGAAGGTATGCTTGTGTGTATACGTCTATGATTGTATGTATTCCTATGTGTGCGTGTGCATACACACAGAGACGTTGATAGAATGCATGTTGGTGTGTATACGTCTATGAATGCATGTATGTGTATGCTTGTGTATACACATACACGTACATAGACACGTTTGTGTCTCTGTGTATATGGAATACACAAACGCACACATCTCCCCAAAGACAAGCCTGGGCGACCCTTGGCCTGAGCCGGCGAGCGGAGGCCTGGGGATGGCGGGGCCAGTGTCAGTCACGCGCCGCTTGGCTGACCGGGGACAATCCCCTCGGCCTTCGAGAAGCATCCCTCACTCGGCATTAATGACCCTTCCGTCCACCCAGAGGTCCAGCACAAAACGCCACCTGAACGAAGGCGGGGGCAGCCAACCCTCCCCCCAAAACCACCCCCGAAGTTAGAAGAGAGAGACTTTCAACGGCTTTCTCTCCATCCCGCAATGCCAGCGTTTTGTCCCATTTCCAAGCTTATTTTCCATCTACATCTCCCTGGCATCCTTGTTTATTTCCACCCAGGGCCACATTTGGCAAGGGGGCACTCTACTTTTGAGGAGGAGGAGGAGGATCTTTAGGGGTAGAATGAATGAAGTTTGACACCCCTTCAATGGGATCCTCGTAGTTTGCCAGCGCTCTTTGGCAAAGCAGGCCTCCTCAAAGTACAACTCCCACAATTCCATAGCCGTGGGCCATAGCCACTCGAGTTTCCCACCAACCGTTTTCCAGTGTTGATGCCATTCAAGGTCCACCTTGAAGCCACCAAAGGAGTCCTTCTGTTCTGGGGAAATTCCGCTCAAAAAGTGTCCCCGGCTGGCCCTCCTCCCAACATGGAGGTGGGTTTGAGAAGGGCCCACCTCATCACACTAGAGAAGGAATCCACTTTAAATCTGGTTTGTGCCTCCTGCAGAATTTTGGGATTTGTAGTTTAGTGAGGCTGTTAAAGCCCCTCCCCCCTAAACTACAAACCCCAGAATTCTGCAGGAGGCACAAACCGGATTTAAAGTGGATTCCTTCTTTAGTGTGATCAAGTAGTAATAAGGAAATGCATACACACACAAATCCATGCATTCCAACCCCAGCTGGCCCTCCTCCCTACTTGGAGGAGGCTTTGAGAATGGAGAGGGCTCGTGTTTTTAAAGGGAAGGTATGCTTGTGTGTATACACGTCTATGAATGTATGCATTTGTATGTGCATGCGTGTATGGCTGTGCATTTCCTTCTGAGTGTGTTCCAGGGCCCCTTTGGGTGCGCCCAAAAGGGGAACTCAAGACCACGACCAATTCCTACAAATTGTCGTTTTCTGGAATTCCAGTCGAACCGGGGGAGCTTGATTGTGTGTAATATCAAGCCCTATTCATTCACACGTGCTGGTTACGGGTCAATGTTGGAGTCCTCCCTTGGCCAGACAGCCAGGAGAGTTGGGACTGGCCTCTGTCCTTGCTCCTTTAGGCAGCTGGGGAAGGGAAAGAGTTGAAAACCTTGGGAAACAGCGATGGTTTGGGAGCAGCGCGAGCATTTCGGGTGGAGACCCCATTCAAGAGAGCGGGGGCGGCTTTCCTTAGCAGGGAGCCTCGGTGAAACGGAGCTCGACATGTTCCGAAAGAGGCGTTTTAAGGGCAGGCAGCAGGGAAGTCCCAACGTAGGGAGTTACAACGACGAGGTGGAAAACGCCAGCTGCTTTTTGGACTCTCCTTCTCTCTCTTCCTTTCTCGTCCTTGATTTCGGAAGGATGAGCGAGACAGACCGAGAGACGGACAGACGCTGCCTCTTCCCCCGCAGTTCAAGGCTCGGATGTCCCCGCCATATTCTTCTCTCCTGCCCCGAGAGAAAGGGAACACTCCGGGTTTGTCTTCCTGGAGGGAAAGCCGTCTCTCCGTGGCTGGATTCGGAAGGGGAAGCGGAAGAAAGAGATCCCACGGTGCAGCTTTGCTCTTCCTTCGCCTTCCTCCGCTCTCAGCCCTCCTCCATTCTTCTTCCCTTGGCCCTTTTGGCAAGACCCACTCGGGGCTGGTTCTACGCTGCCCAAAAAGAGGGTGCCGTTTGCCCTGCTTTGCACGGCCCGCGTAGAACCAGGCAATGGCGTGCCAACTGCATTACATGGTTCTACACCGGGCATATGGTGCATCCTGGAACCAGTTTGAAGTCCGGATAGTATGGCACTAACCACAGAGTACTGATGCGCATTAAGGGCTGTCTTTGGCGTGTTTTTGGGTGGGTGTGGGAGGGTGGGAGCGGTTGCCTGGCTTCGAGCTGCAGTCAAAGGTCAGTCTAGACGGGGCCTGGGCGGGCGTTTCTCTCCCTAACTGCGCCACTTTCATTGTGCCTACGTTCGCCAGGCTTGAAGAGAGGCGGATAACATTTACACATCCTCCTCCTCCTCCTCTTCTTCTTCTTCTTATTATTATGATGAAAGATCAGACCTTTGTACACTTTACATTCCCTGAAGCGTCCACGATCCGAAATCAAAACTTAGGGAGGGAGATCGGCACCGTGGGCACATGGAACAGACTCTCTCCTGTCTCGGCAGCTTTGGAGCCTTCTACACTGATCATTTAATGCGGTTCGAAACTTGCTTCAAACTTGCAGGCAAGCGACCAAAGCGGACGAAAGGAAGGAAGGAAGGAAGGAAGGAAGGAAGGAAGGAAGGAAGGAAGGAAGGAAGGAAGGAAGGAAGGAAGGAAGGAAGGAAGAGAGCACTCCATTCTCAAGGCGGTTCTCTGCCATCGTTTGCACGGCGAAACTATTTTCTCCAATACCGCTTGGAAACTGCATTAAATGGCCAGTGTAGAGGGGGCCCACGCACCTCCTCCCTTTTCTCCTAATTTAATTCTATTTCGCCCCTCCGCTGAAATGAATATCGGCGTTGTCATCTACTATCTGTTTTGATTTACCCTGCGCTTTCTAATCAATTGGGGGGACGGGGTAATTCTTTCTCTTTGGGCCTCCTTCCGAAAGATCCTCATCCCAGCAAGGAGAGTGGCGCGGATCCCCGCGTGCACGCGCACAGCCCCCTCACGTGCGCGCGCCTCACCCACTCCCCCCTCCCCATCGCTCTCCCTCGCGTTTCCTTTTGATCCTCTCCACTCTTTGACCTCCTTTTGGGGCTCCAGGGACGGTGGGCTCTGCCTCGAGGGGAGGGGGCTCTTTCTCCGTGTGTGTGTGTGTGCTGGAAACAGTCCCCGGCTTATCTCCTTTCATCAAACCAGCCCCGGGCCCCCTGCAAACCGCGGGGCCAGTAATTGCTTTTTTCAGGCAGCCCAGTGCGGACTGGCGAGCAGCCAATCAGCGCCTTGTTTACACTGGGTGATGGACAGCGGGCTGGGGCAGGGCCAACCAATCAGAGGCGCCGCCTGGAAGTGGGGGAGGGAGGGAAGGAAGACGGACAGGAGCGCCAGCGGAACGGGGAGGGGAGCTGAAGGGAGGGGGCAGCGCCGGAGGGGAAGCCAAGGTTGACCCGTTCGTCGCCGGCGCAAAATCAGTGGGATTGGCGGCTGTGCGCGGGAGTGGTTTGGGGCGCCGTGTTTACGGTCTTCCTCGCAGATTCCCAGGAGCAGAGAGAAGCGTGTGCAGGCGTGGAATTAACACTTTAGCCGCCATGGCCCAATGCGATGGGGTCCTGGGAGGGTTTCGAATGCTGGCGGTAGAATGAATGCAGTTTGACCCCACTTTGAACAGTCGCGGCTCAATGTTATGCAATCCTGGGAGTTGTAGTTTGGCGAGGCAGGATATACATAATCAGTCAGATGTCTATTAAAATTAACTTCAATAAGACACCAATTAATATGCTAGGGAAAAAGGGTTTCTAATGCTGGTTTCAGTGGGTGCATGGCGGTAGAATGAATGCACTTTTAGCAGCCGTGCCTCAATGCTATGGAATCCTGGGATGTGTAGTTTGGCGAGGCTCCGGCACTCTTTGGCAGAGGCTACAGAGTTGTTGTAGGTTTTTCGGGCTATATGGCCATGTTCTAGAAGCATTTCCTCCTGACGTTTCGCCTGCATCTATAGCAGGCATCCTTAGAGGTTGTGAGGTCACATACCTTACCAAACTACAACTCCGATGCTTCCATGGCAGCCCTACCTTGTCTGTGCAACCCATATCTTTTCTCGGCCGTTGGAAGAAGCTTTCCTTTGAGCATCGGTGGAGCATGATGATGCGAAGCGTGGGTGAGGAAGACTGGAGAAATAAATAGAACTCCCTGGGAGTTGGCTCAGAGAGAGGGAACATAGAGAAGGGACTTTCCTGAGCACGTTTCAGATGCCTTCACAAGAGCATCACCCGCCCCCGACAAACCCGTGTTCACCCGAGGCTCCCTCTCCCTGCTTGGCTTGGCCGCGTCTCGCCATTCATGCCTCTCTGCAAAGGGGAAAGGCGAAGCCGCGCGCGGCCAACTGCGCCGCTGGAGGGACTTGAATTCGGCGCCATTGGGCTGAGTAGTAGCCCTGCCGCTCTCTGATTGGCAGCTCCCTGGCCCCGCGCCAGCCAATGGGGAGGCCTGTTTACGCAAGGAGAGTGGCACGAGCTGGGGACCGGGGAGGGCCCGCCGTCCAATCAGCGAGCGCGCTGGCCCTGAGTGAGTGGCACGAGCTTATTAGTATGCAGGGAGAGTGGCTCGCAGGACCGAGCGGCGAGCGAGCGAGGAGGTTGGGGGAAGCTGGAGTCCGCGGCGGCGGCGGCGGCGGCGGGGTCTTCTTCCCCCCCTTCTTTCCTTCCTTCCTTCCTCCCTTCCTTCCTGCAAGCAGCAGCAGCAGCAACAGCCGCCGCCAGTGCATTTAACAGTGCAACAGTCTGCACAGTGCAAATACCAATAGGAATATAACCAAGCCCCACTCACTGATTTAAATCGCCTTTATTTTATTTTTTGCCGTCCCCTTCTGTGCAAAGGAAACACCCCTCCCTTCAGTAAGTAAATGAAATTTATTTATTGCTTGTTTTTCAATTAATATTAGTATTGATTATTGTATGAAAATCAAATATACTCAAGCTCGTCAGTTCAGAAATTATTATAATTTGCGATAAAAAATATTTCAAAAATTCAATCTAAGCATTCATCTGCTGCTTGAAATATAGAACCGTTGTATCAATTACAACGGTTTTGTAATTGATACAATGTCTTCCTCCACAAGCAAAAAGAGAGAGACATTTTGGGAGATGATGTGTCGCCTATATGTGTGTGTGTGTGTCGTTTCTATAGGAAAGGAAATGGCGAGGAATATGTGTCTATTTTAATTTTTTTTAATGGTGGCTTCGGCTCGCCCTAACAAAGCCGGCGATTGTTCGCCTTTTTCTTATTGAAATTCTAGTTGCTCTTTAAGGGAAAAAATAGAGCTGTGAATGGGCGCCATGCAAGGAAAACAAATGCGAGCCTTGTATTGTTATTATTTTTAATGGAAAAAAATACATGCACAATTTCTAACCTTCTTATTTAACAAAACTGAATCAAAATAGCTGGTGGAGGGATTGGTGTGGAAAGATCCTCAGGCTGCTTGGTGCATGTTGTGAATGACAAAGAAAATGGAGAGAGAGAAAAATAGGAGAGGCTGCGTGTATTTCTCCGGATGCAGAGGAGACGTGTTCTGATTTTACGCAGAGAGATCGAGAGAGAGAGAAAGACCCACAGGCTGGATCGACACTGGCTAACGATGCCTTTTGAATCGCAGTATATACTCAGTCAAGACCTATATGGTGATGATGATTATTATTATCATTTCGAAGTATATGGTCAGTGTAGACCCATATAATGCAGCTCTCTCTCTCTGTCTGCATTATTTGCCTGTGTAGATCCAGCCATAGGAAAGAAGCTTTTATTTAGGTTCAGAAGAAGGAACCGCCTGAGAAAGGAGAGTGCTTTGTCTCTCACGTCTCCTTTCCACGCCTTCGCTCTTTGAGATTATTATTACTGCTACTACAAGGCCTAGGTGACTTTTTAAGTATTTCGAAGAGGCCTTATATATCGAAGAGGGGAAAAAGGAGGGAAGCCGAGGAGGAAGACTCTGGAGGAAAGAGGTCGGTTTCCGGGGCCTCGCTCCCTCCCGGGTTGCTGTGTCAGATCGCAGCGGAAGGCCCGGCCGGAGAGGCCCCTCTCGCCGCCCAGACTTCCTTCCCCGCTTCGGCTTCCGGCGAGGCCTTTGCAAACCACGCCGGATCTTCCTTCCTCCTTCTCTCGCTCCCTTCCTTTCTCTACCTCCGCTTGCTTTCAGCACCGAAGCTCGCCCGAGACTGGCAACCGAAAGCGGGATGATTCCGCCTCCCCCTTTCCCTCCCTTCCCCCATTTGGGAAAAAGAGGGGAAAATAAGGGAGGGGCGTCCCTCCCTGGAAGCGAAATTCGCAGCCACCCTTTGTCCCCATTCCCTCGATTTGCCTTGGGGAGGATCTCTTTCACCATCTCTGCTCCAGAGTCGCCTTTTTCCGCCTTGGGAAGCGCGAAGGGCTCCCTCAACTCCAACACAAAGACACGCGCGCCTTTCTCATCCACGATCTGCCCCCCCCCCTTTCATGGCTTCTGCGTTCTGCCTTCGACTCTTGAATATTCATCTCCAACTTCCATCCTCCGATCTGCAATCCGGGTGTGCAATTGGGGTTTTTTTTTAGCTCGTTGGATTTTTTAAAAAAATATTCTACTATTATTATTACTATTATTATTGCTATCGTCATCATCATTATCATCTGAGGAAGAGAGAGGCGATTTCTTTTCACGTTGGGTTTCTCTCCAAGCCCAAACTTGGTGAAGCTGCTGATTCAGCTTTTGTCTTCCGAGGCCTTGTCGTTTTCCTTTATTTCTTTCCGGGCGTTTTTAATTTTTGTTTTGAAAATGGATTTGCATTGAGAACAATATCTCATTGATCAGTAGGATTTCTTTTTTTCAAAATCCCTAGAATGCGAGTGTTCTTATTCGGGGCGATTAAAGCGAGAGAGAAACCCTGCTCTGGAGCACTCCGGCATTGCCTTTATTTACCATGCAAAAATGCCAGGATATGTATTTCTCTCTCGTTCCCTCTCTCACTCATTCACTCACACGCGGGGCTTATCAGCTGTGCAAATATGTAGTCACTTAATACATTTTGTTTTCCCTTATAGATTAAATCAAACACCAAATAATAGTGTTCGGGGGTGGACGGGTGGGATCTGGCCCTTGAAAAGGCCAGGAGGGGAATTGGAAAGCCACATCATTTTTTGGTTGTGGTGGTGGTGAAAAACTCAAGCAACATTTCATGCGGGAAATAATTAAAGCAATGTTTGAAATTGCGGGGCTATTCTGCATTGGGTACACGTGTATTTTTGTGCCGGATCTACACTGCCAATGTAATGCAGTTTGAGATTGGAAGCTGTTCATGGGTCTACATTGATGAGAGAATGCAGTTCAAACACCCAAACAAAACCCCCTTCCCCTCTCTTCCGAAGCCCCTCCAACACAGTTGAATAAAATCCCACATTATCTGCTTTGAACGGGAATAGATGGCAGTGTGGACTCAAGGCCCTTCCACGCAGCGCTATATCCCAGAATATCAAGGCAGAAGATCCCACATTATCTGAGTGTGGATGGCCTCAGTTCCAAGCAGATATTATGGGATTTTCTGCCTTGATATTCTGGGATATAGGGCTGTGTGGAAGGGCCCTCAAACAACACAGTTCAAAGCCAATCTTGTGGGGTTTTCTGCCTTGAGATTCGGGGTTATACGGCTGTGTGGAGGGAAGGGCCCGAAAGTGAACAAATACGACCCGCGTCTTTTTCCAGGGTTTCAGGAAAGACGTGGATTTAGCGAACCGCCTGAATACCTTTTGGATCCGGATGCAAACACGAGTCTCCGACGCAGGAATATCATCTTTTCTCCACTGTGCCTTTGTTTTTGAGGAGCCTTTCGAGAGCTAGAAACCAGAGCCATCTTCCGTGGCCATTTCTGCGAAGCTTGGTAATTTTAGAAAGGAGATTAAAAGGAGGAGGAGGAGGAGGAGAAATCGGTTACGGGTCTATCCTCCCGCTTGTCTTGAGGATCTCCCCGTCGCTAAGGCTTCTTTGGACGCGTGAATGGATAGGAAGGGCCGTTTTCTGAAGGAGTTGAGGAGTTGGAGCCCCGGTGAGTGGAGGAGGCCCGAGGGAGAGGCCTTCCTTACTTCCTTCCCGGGCAGGAGGCGACGAAGCGGGCCTTCCGTCCTGGTTCGAGCCGAAGCCGCCTTCGGGGAGGCCGGAGCCCCCAGGACCCTTGCACACACCCCAGAATAATATCCAGGCAGGAAAAATCCCACATTCTCCGAGGATGGACTCCTAACCCATTTCCAAGCAGATATTGTGGGATTGTCCGCCTTGAGATTCTGGGGTCGAGGGCTGTGTGGAAGGGCCTTCCGTCTCCCCGGCACTTCTTCCTCCTCCTCCTCTCGGAACACAACGCCGCCTTGGTTGGAGGGAAACCCACGGAGAAGCCCCTCCGCAATGTTGGGATGTTCCCAAGCCTCCTCCGGGATCATTTGGGCCATCCGTTGGGTCCGGATCTCCACTTGGGTGGCGCATTTGTACCCAAGCGAGGCCATCTTTTCTCTCCCGTTCCCCAAAGACTCCGTTGTGGAGTCAACAACAACAACAACAACAAGACGAATGCTGCTTTGCTCCCTGCGGGCCTTGCTTGTGGGAGGGCGCCGTGGGCTGCCTTTGGGGAGGAGGATGGCCGCGGAGGCTTGCTGGCTGGCTTTCTTTCTTTCTCACCTCTCTTCTCTCCCTTTCCTTGCAGAGGATGAGGCCGGAGCCCGGCTGCGCGGAGGAGCGGAGGGAAGCCGGCGGAAGGAGCTGAGAGGGAAACGGGAGGAAGGAAGGGAGAGAGGGCTGCCTCCTCGCCCGCTCCCTGGCCTTCGCCGCCGCCACAGCCTCGGGCCTTCCTCCTCCTCCGCTGCCTCCTCTCTCCCGCCGAGGCCCGGCATGGATGGCCGGGAGTTCGCGCCGCCGCCGCACCTCTTGGCCGAGCGGGGCCACCGAAGCCACGGCTCCAGCCGCCTCGCCGCCGCTTCCGCTTCCGGGCCCAGCGCCGCCGCCGCGCAGCACGGAGCACCCTTCCCGGCGCCCGCCAAGTACTTCCCGGCGCCCTCTCCATGGCCGCCCACGCAGGTCAGCGCCGCGCCGGACCCGGAGCACGCGGGGGGGGAGGGCGGGAGGAGGGAATGGCGGAGGGAGAGGGAATGGGAACTGCCCCCTCCCTCCGCGGTTACCAAGGTGATCGATCCTCGCACCCTTCGCGTTGAAAGGGCTCCCAGTGTGCACAGAAGAGAGAGGGGGGCTTCCACACAGCCCTCTATCCCAGAATATCAAGGCAGGAAATCCCGCAATACCTGCTTTGAACTGGATATCTGAGTCCACACTGCCATATATCCCAGTTCATAGCAGAAAATGGGGGATTTTTTCCCCCAGTTTTGTGGAAGGGGCCAGAGAGAGAGAGCGTCCCAAAAGTCGCCATACAGAGCGGGGGGGGGGGATGTGTAGAAAGAAGAGGCCAAGGCGGAGAGAATATTTGGTCATTGTAAATTAAAGGTACATTTCGCTCCCATTTCTTTCCCATCCTCTCTACGTCTGCCGTGTTTTTGGGACGCCCTCAGAAGCACAGTTTGGAGTATCTGAAAAGTCGTTTGGATGTCGTGTCTTTCTGTATGTGCCAAGATATGGATATGTATATAGAGAGAGTTATATATACAGTTGGAGTATCCATTTCCCCACTGCTTGGAACCAGAACTGTTCTGGGGTGTGTGCGCGTGCACTCACATAGACAAATATATTTCGAGATAGGGATACACAACTTGACTTTCCCTTCTCCCAAATGGTTAGGACCCGAAGTATTTTGGATTTCAAGTTTTTTTCCTCCAGATTTTGAGGTGCCGCAGACTCTTAAGCAGAACTCCTGAAAATTTGTAGATGCCAGATCAATATAGTTTCCGGTTGCTGCAGAACTGCTACTAAAAATAGGACTCACTGTATCCCATGCAATATTATACTTAATATATATATTTGCTTTTATATATATATATATATATATATATGACTTGATATTAATATGAAAATACAGCCATTGAAAACAAAGACAAACTTAACTGAACGCAACACAGTTTGACCATACTATAAAAATATTTTTGAATTTAAAGTATTGTGGGGTTTTTTTTAGTGTTGCTTGAGAGTTCTAAAATCTGCTGTATTTAGAATTGAAAATTGAAAATCCGCTGTATTTAGATATTTGGATATAGGCAGGTTCAGAGTCCTTTCTCCCAAAGGTTGGGACCAGCAGTATTTAAGATTTTGGTTTCTTTTTCGGATTCAGGAGTAGTGGTATTCCCGCTCAGTGGAGATGAGACCCAAGTCTAAACATGAAATCCATATATGTGTCATACACATCTTGCACACATAGCCTGAAGGGGAATTGATCCACAATGATTTTGTCTTCTTTTTTTTTTTGCGTGAAACCAAGCGTGTGTGTACACTGAACACAAAGCAAAAGACGTCACAATTTCAGCCAGCCCTGTGGACAATTTTGAAGTGGTTGGGAATTCTGGATGAGGGCTGTGCAACTCAGATCTATGTGCCTGTCCAGTCGCCTTCCAGACAGAGAGCTCTCCATTGATCCTGGAAGGAGGGCCGCTCTTTGCTTTTTGTCCAACAGCCTTGGACACTGGTGGGTGTCCATGTTTATGTCATGGGCAGTCACATCTTCCAAGACAACCCCCTTTATTTTGTAAGAAGAAGCCTCCTCTTTCACCTTCCCTTGGAGCCCTTCCACACAGCCATATAACCCAGGATATCAAGGCAGAAAATCCCAGAATATCTGCTTTGAATTGGGTTATCTGGGTCCACACTGCCATATATTACAGTTCAAAGCAGATAATGCGGGATTTTGTTCAGCTGTGTGGAAGGGGCCTTAGTGGTCTGAAGCCTAAAGAAAGGTCCAGAAGAAGCAGCTCCATATAATTTATGGTTGGGGGAGGAGGAGAGGCGTGTGTGTGTGTATGTGTGTGTGTATGTGTATAGATAGATAGATATATCTGTGTGCACAACTGGGTCCTGAACAGTGGGGAGGGGGCAGTAGGCCTTTTTGCCTCTGGCTAATAACTCAATAATGATGAGGGCACACGTGCAGTTGGGCCTAGCGGATGTATGAGTGGGAAA
The DNA here is from genome assembly GCA_030556195.1 of Anolis apletophallus. Classification (NCBI taxonomy): domain Eukaryota; kingdom Metazoa; phylum Chordata; class Lepidosauria; order Squamata; family Anolidae; genus Anolis; species Anolis apletophallus. Next base: position 125,147,126 of record JARBWK010000001.1, on the reverse strand, counting down.
GGCTGTATTTTCCCCAGGAAATCTGGATGGACCAGGCTGATAAGGAGCTGTAGGCGTACCCTCCTAACCCTCAGCCCACCAGATATCCTTCCTCGTGGAGCCTTTGTTTTATGTTATGTTTCAATGTGGACGGCAAAGAAGAGTTTTCTCCCCCCACCCCCTCCTACTGCCCCCCCCACCCCTTCCTTGCTGGAACTGAGAGAAAATAAATCCCACAGAAGAGCTGGGGAGGGAGGGGGGAGCTTTTCCTGCATTAACATCCTTAAAACATTGGGTTGCCCGGACAAGAAGGCACTTTCTCTCTGAACACAAAGGCCGTTCTTTGCCAGGGAAGGGGGAGCTCTGAAGGAGCCGGCTCTGCTCTTTCAGGCCAGGGTAGCACAAATGTGCAGGGTTAGTGTTCACAGAGCAGGCAGGCGGTGTAAGACTAGAAAATCCTGTTTCTATATAAAGCCCTGAAGTGTCAGGGTGAGAATGGGTTTGCAGTGCATGTGTTAGCTTTAACAAGTGCTTGTGGTATCCTGCTAAAGACACAAAGTTTGGCAAGAAAAATCAGGGTGGCTGCCAGGGCCAGGTTCTTTGGCAATTGTCTGATGGCATCCCTTCTAATCAATTAATTGTTTGGGAGCCGGGAGGGAGGCCTGCGGACTCCTGGGTCTCTACTAGTTACATTGCTGGACATTACTGAACGGGCATACACAGCCTTACACTGCCATTGTGTGCAGCCCCTCTCCCAAACCCAGAAACTCATTAGAGGCAGGATCTATACTGGCTGTCTTCATTAAGACCTTTATATATAGGAGTGGGAGAAAGAGTCCAAAACAACAGCCACAGAGGCTGGAATGCAAAACCTCCCCTTGATGAGTATTTTCCTGAGTAAGGAAGTGCTGAGTAAGGGGATACGGCTGAGTAAGAGGATATGGCTTTTTAATATTTTGCTTTTGTTTCTGAATATTATATAGACTTGTTCTGTTTTCAAAGGCATTGATTTCCACTTCCCTGCATTTATTTTTGGACGTTTTAAAACAAGGTCCTATCTGGGAGAAGTGGCTCAGTTAGAAATAGTTCCACTGTGGATATTTGACTTTTATGTTTTAATTTTTTTTAGTGTAACCTAACCAGGCTCTATATTTATTCAGAGTCAATATATATACTGTATTACTGGCTTCAAGGGCTCCCCCTTGATTTTGAGATCCTGTGGAAGTGTCTGTATATTTAGCATGCAACTTAATTTGATGCATATGGATTACGTATATATTATGTATATAATTATGTACACACACACAATCTATAGGCCTACACAAAAAGTGCACACTACATACAGAAACTGTATATGTATGTATGTATGTATGTATATATGTATATATATATATATATATATATATATATATATATATATGGAAGTAGGAATTTAATCTCAAATTTACAAAAACACAGAAAGCAACTTAAATTTGTTTACAAGTTACTTTAAATATCAGAGCAAATATATGTGCCGCCGTATTTGTTTTTCTCTAAACTCAGCAGTAACAACCACCATTATTGCTAACTTGATGAACTGTGAATGCTAAGAAAATTATATCTGCTTTAATGGGATTACAATTAGTACATGGATTAAAACGGATGGCATGAGATAGGCTCAAAAGAGTAAAAATGATCAACTAGGATTGCAAACATTTCTTTTTAAAGTGCATGTTGGACATACATATACATAATTAGTAATGGGCTTTTAGTATGATGAGATTTTCAAAATGGTAACAAATACAACAAGTTCTGAAATACAAAATTTCAGTTTTATTTGGAATGGCTGAATAATAGCTCAAGGTTTTTGTAAAACTTCTTTTTCATCCTAAAATAAAAGCAGCTGATTGGAATGAAGTCTTTCAAAAACGATTCAGTTTCAGCAATACGTAGAAGGTACTTTAAAATGCAAACCTAGGCAAATTGGACAGGGAGTATGACGTGTGTCAATCATTGTGCTTTTCTTCTACCGCCTGGATTCAATACCCCGTGTCCTGCTTGCAAGCTATATGAAATCCTTCTGTTGATCTCTTTTATTTCACTTTTTTCTTCTATTCTGTTTGTGTGTGTGTTTTGAATGGGAATTTTGATTAAGCTCATAATTAGAAATATCTCTGGGAAGAAATTCGGTTCCCTCTGTTTATTCTGCGGAATGCATCTTTTTTAGCACTTTGGGTTGTGTGCATCTCCTTTTTTTCTTTGGCATTCAAGAAGCAAACCGACAATTCCTGTCGAATAAATTATTGATAGAATCTTGACACTGAAGCACAATTATAATACAAGGGGAAGACATCTCCAGAACCAGAGGTTACAATATGTGAATCTTCAGACTGGGCTGTAATGGATCTTAGCCACTGGAATTATTATTTAAGTAGCAGTAATAGTGTGATACTAATAATAGTCATATTCTGTAAAGAACAGTAATACCTACCTAACATTGTCTCTTGCCTTTATGCTTTGTACAAGCAAAATGTTTATGCTATCAAGTAACACCCGGTCATTTAATGGAGCCATGCTGGAGAACGTCCCAGTATCCCACATCCATAGAAGCTTACCTGTTAAAAGGCCAAGTTTGGAGGATATGTTTTAAGCTTTGAACCCACATCCTGGATACCTAAAGCCATTTTTAAAAATAAGGCAGCTGTGGCAAAAATAAAAATTAAATGCAGAATGCCAAAAGGCAGGATACAAAGGATATCTGCTAAGAATAGACTGGAACATGAAGTGCTCTGCAAGAAAGTGCCCGATTTTTGCATCCACTTGGACAAAATTCTACAAGGCATGCATTCATTGATCAAGCATGTATTCTAACACTCCCACCTCGCTGGAATTCTTTCTCTCTGGAGATATCGTGTATACTCTCCTTATTCCTTTCCTCCTACAATCCTTTTTTTAAAAAGTTGGCCACAGAAATGTTGGATGTTTGAAGTTAGCATTTACTATTTCACAAATTGTTTTTCTTAAAGCAGAGTGTTGATAGTTTTATAATCCTGCCGTAGAATTTTTATGGCAAAGCACTGTTATAGTAACCTTGTCACAAAAGGTGCATTTAAAATGTTTTGTCTCATTATTTTTTGTGCAGCATTTAGATTTGTATGTATGCGAGCTCGCCTCTAATGCAGATGGTCCAAAGTCAAAGCTGTGAAAATTATGAAAAAAAGGAAAGAAAGAAAGAAAGAAAAGAGAATATTAGTAGCATTAGTCATCATTACTCCTGCCTAGAGCTGTTTGGGTTTTCTCATTGATGTTGACTCCTATTTAGTATGCAAGAGGGAATCTTGCTAAGAGGACTGAAGCAAAGGATGCTCAAATACTCCTCTCATAACCAAGCAAGGTGGTTGCATGTTGTCTGATATTTTTCTGTAAAATAATAAGTTGCATTAATGTATGCAAGTGCGTACATTTATAAAACAAGTAGGCCAAGCATAGCTAATTAAAATGGAAAGAAAAGAATAGCCATCAGGGATGGACTTAGATCTCCAGCAGATATCGCAAAAGGTCTCAGCACCGACACTGCTTTTGAACAGAAGCCATTGCAATAGTACTAAGTGTGAACATTTCTTGGAGTAAAAGAGTTTGGTATATATTTAATTATCATTAAATCTATTGAGAGAGCGAAGCAATACATTCCTGGCGAGATGGACTTTGTACAGACCCCCTCCATTGCTTTCTCCTCTGGTGTCCCCCTTAAAAGAAAATACATTTTAGTGAATATCTCATTAACTGTATGACACCAGTGGATGTTTCTGCAACACAGTTACTAGCATTAAATAGGTGCTAAAGGAGTTACTGTTCAAAGGCATGTTTTAAAGACTCTAACCATCTTTACTTATAAATGACAAGTAGCATGATACATCAAAGGCAATGCAGAGATAACAGCTAGGAACTGCCAACGTTGATCTTTTGCACAAGTATTGCAAGGCGCACGTGGGTATGCAAGGCAGTTGTATGCTAGCATGCATGCGTATGCTCACTCACACACACACACACACACACACAAATTAAATTTCAAATTTGAAATGTACATTATCCCACTGGGAGTTGCTCCACAATCATGTCTAATTATTCATATAAGAGGTAGATTTCTTTTTCCACAGGAGCAACTAGGCTGTGCGCGTGTGTGTGTATCTGTGTGTAGGAGAGAGACTAAGTGACTGTGATATTATACTAGACGTAATGCTATACTTCTGCGCACAAAAATCTTACATCGCTGCTTCTTCAAAATAGGCTTAAGTCTAGAGCAAATGCTGTTCAACATATAGGAACTGGAATTCACAGAAAGTTGTTTAGAATTATAGGCAGAAGCCTCCAAATATGTTTCCAGAAACTCACGCTTTCACACATACATAGACACACACATATACGAAGAAAAATGCCAAACCCCAGAACAGAAAGATCTAAAAATATTCAAGGCTTTGGCAAGGCTCACAAAGTTAAATAAATTATACAGGAACCATTCATGGGAGAGACTCCACTTTTTCTTAACAGGAACATTGTTCAAGCTAATAAAAATTATAATTTACTAGCCACCAAGCTTTTCATGAGTCTAAATTTAATTGGTCAGGCTTCTGGAGTCCATCATTTCCTGCTGGATTAGTAGATTTGTATTGGAGTTTGTGACATAGCAGAGAACAAAAAAAGGAGGAGGGGGGAGAGGGAGAATCATGAAATAGCATATTTCTGGGTGAACATGCAAAGGGGTGGGGGTGGGAGGGGAGCCTTGTTCTCTCCCTGGTGCTTTCTCTTTCTTCCCCCACAGCCCCCTTCCTTTTGCATCTTGAATGCTTGGAAACGTGGGAGGAGACTTCAGGAGATGTCGAAATGCAGGGGGTATTAGGAACGCTAGAACACAATTTAGATATTCAGAGCCCTTTGAAACACAGCACAGTTATTTTAATTTGATAAATGATCGGGCACCTTTAAGAGTGTGTTTGAACAATCAAGATACACTTCAGCAAGTTGATAGGATGTATGCTGTCAACTTGCATATGCCATTAGTGCAGACTGCACGCATAAATAATGTGAAAGCACAGCTCTTCTCTCTACCCTTCAATTCTCCATGCGCTACTCTCTCACAAAAGAGCCCTTTACCCATTAAACTGGAGGTCTTCCGAGCCAAAAATCCCAATATTTCTGGCTCCCCTCTCTTCTTGCTCTTTAAGGACCGACTTTCCGAACAGAGTGCTTTTAAACCAGGAACATATTAAGAATAATAAATGTGGCAAGCTGCTCCATCCCCTGTATGGATGTGTGTGAGAGACCTGTGAGCTATGAAAACTGCTTCCCTTTCATTTCAGCTTTTCCTCAAAGCACCATTGCATTCATTTCACTGTTTGCCTGGCGTGTGCAAAACTAGGAGGGAGTGTGTGTGTATAATGTGTAGGGGGAACTGGCATTTAAAGTACAGCATGTAATAATTAATTAGACCAAGCTAATTAACACCAATCATTCTCAATAAATAATAAAATAAAACCATCAGTTAGTTTTGACTTACGGGGCGAACATCAGAAAGGACTTTCATGGTAATTCATAGGGATGGTGGTACGAGTGTTTGTGATTGAGAGAATGAATACATTTTGCCATAGGAGAGATACTCACTCTCTTTGGGCCAGTTCCTTTTGCAGTGTTGGTCAACTATATTCTGATAATTTGAGGATTTGCGAACTTTGTGTGTGTGTGTGTGTGTGTTTTTTTTAATGCAATACAACTGTTTGGTTTGCTCCTTCCACAATAAATAAATTTGAGGATTGTAACTCTTGATCAGTTCAAACTTTTAAAATCGGAATTGTACAAAGGAAACCCTGTAGGCCAAAATGAAATTAAAGTGGCAAGACCTATCTGTTTTTAAATATATAATTCCACACTTCCCTTTCTTATTGCTATACATGTCTCTGTCACAAGTAAAACCTGCAAGTGGTTTTATCCAGCATAGGCTGGAACGTAAAAGGCTGATAAAGAGAAATTTATTTATTTATTTATTTATTTATTTAGGGCATTTCTATCCCGTCCTTCTCACCTCCAAAGAAGGACTCAGGACAGCTTACAGCAGGCAGTCATTAGATGCCAAAAAACAATACATTAAAACACACAGTTATAATTAATACAATTAAAACAATTATAAGAAATCGCTTTAACTTTCTATAGTATCAATGTACACTCTTCCCACATCTGCTTCAGACAGCTAATAGATCATGCATAACAGATTTGGGGAATATGCAAGGAAAGGAGATCTGTGAAAAATCCTGTTGTGTGCAAACATTTCTTTCCAGAATATCTTATTTGAACAGAAAACTAAGGGACCTTCCACACAGCCCTATATCCAAGAATACCAAGGTGGAATATCCCACATTACCTGAATGTGGACTCAGATAACCCTGTTCAAAGCAGATATTGTGGGATTTTCTGCATTTAAGTTCTGGGATATAGGGCTGTGTGAAAGAGCCCTAAGTAATCCAAACTATTTGGGAGGTGCTGATTTTTGGTTTTGGCCATAGTTTATGCTTAAAGCCACTGATTATTACAATTTAGCCCCCTTCTAAACAGCTGAATAAAATCCCACATTATCTGCTTTGAACTGGGATGGATATATGGCAGTGTGGATTCAGATAACCCAGTTAAAAGCAGATATTGTGGTATTTTCTGCCTTGATGTTCTGGGTTATATGGCTATGTGGAAGGGCCCTTAGTTTGTAAGTGGGCCTTTTCCTAGAATCATCCAGAATTTCTGTTCCCTTGGTAATATTCATGAATGGAATCTGAAGTACATATTGGCCTCTAAATCAGAACCCCGATTTTCTTTGGGGGATTTCTCATGTAAATGTCTTTGGAAGATTTTCACGAAAATCTCTGTTTCCAGATATACGAGATACAAATGCACATAATAAAGCCCCTTTTGTCTAGTGATCTATATTGAATCAAAGCAGAGGTAAAGTCAGCAATAACATGTCAAACTCTCCTGTAAAATATGATTCTGCTTTAAAACATTTCTTCACATTTATCTTTTTAATACATTGAGAGCAAAACAAAAACATGAGCAAATCTTCTATGGTTCAAAGGGTTTTTAATTCTCTAATTTAATACAAACACACACACATACATGTAATATATCGTCCTGTTTGGGGTTTATTGATTTGTGTAATTTCTCAGAAATATCCATTAATGTTGGTCTATTCAGATCACATTATCATAAAATATATTCAATGGATACAAAACATCGCTAGTATTGTAACCAATTGGTGCCCCTTTGCTGATGGAATACTCTTTGATCTAATTCAGGTGTCAGTATTTTGAACAGGGTGGGGAGAAACCTTTTTTAGTTTTGGTGATTTTATTAATCTCTACCTTCCAAACCTCTCCCTCCAAATCTCTGGACACGGACTGGATTGGAAGGGCAACAGTGGTTTGGGAATTGGTTGAAACTTCCTCCTTTTCCTCCAGCTGAATGATATCTCTACAAAATAAAAGAGCTTTCCATCAATTGGACCTTAGGACAGAAGGCTGGACAAGAAAAAATAGTACAAATCTGGTGATGAGAAAGAGAAAACAAATGCAACAAAAACCTTTCCATTCATATGTTACAGTTGCTCTGTTTGTGGACTATGCATGTATCAAATGTATATCCTCTTACCTTAAACATGCTTTCAAAATTGTATTTGATGCATATAGCACCTGTAATTCTGATTACTACTATTCTTTCTTCCTTTAGAAAAAAATATATGAGAAATCTCAAAAATAACAATGTACTTGTGCCTCCAGACCTCAAAGGCCAATTCTTGATTGTTCTTCTAAAGTAGGTGAAATAACTGAAAAGTCTAATTAAGAGTGTCATAATTAATAACATATAATGGTACCAAAACCTTTGAGCAATTAATATTATCTCAAGTGACCAAAGGGGCTATTACAACAGAACTGTAGTCGCCTTGTATCTAGAAGAATATCATAAAGGAAGAAACCTTGAGGGTGCTAAGTTTAGGCAAGGTAAATTAGTGAAATTTACTCTGGTTTCCCTCTGGTCCTCTTCTGAGTGGAGTCTGTACCATTTTGTTTACTCTATAATGTCATTTCAGTGCTCTGGGTGAATACATAAAATGTGAAAGACCAAGTTAAGGTTGGGGAACTTAGGGCTGTGGCGTCTTGCAAATTTAATATTGCACAATGACTCAAAGTTGGACATTATTAATGAAACAATGAAACTCAAGCTTTGGTTAGTTGAATCTTACAACTATCAAAACCTACTGTGGATCTATGTAGCTCCATGTTAACTCAATCCTGTATGTAAACAGCACACTCATTTATCCAAGTCTCTGATTATCCATACAATTTGAATGTCCCCCAGACCATGTGGGCAAATGAGAAGCTGCTGTAAATAATAATAATAATAATATTTATTTATATTCTGCCAATATCTTCCCAAAGGGACTTGGGGTGGCTTATAAGGGACACCAGGGTGCACATATAACATACAACAGGTAAAAACGGTACAAAAGTATAAAACGAGTCATATTAAATTATAACATTATTCCCCATCAACACATGTAGCATAAAATCAAAATAATACAAATTTAAAACAACAGTAGATAAAGCTAACTGCCATCAGTTCATAAGGTGCCAAGTGTCAGCTTCACATAATAAGAGCACAGTCATTCTGTGTATTGCAGTAAGTTTTTTCTGTTCAGCACAATACACTAAATAATACTTGGGGATGATGGTGCTGCAAATTGTTTTGGGGAGAAAGGGTTTGCGTAAGAAACAGTAGGCGTTCTGTGTGTGCCATCTCTTGGGTGTTAACAAATGGCTGAATGGAAAGAAGGCAGCCTCAGTTCTCTCTGGGCTAAGTCTTCCTGGTAAATTGTTTATTTCTTTTGCCTATCAGATGGTTGCATTTGGTGCCAAAGTTCCAATTGTCTCTCCTTCCTTCCTTACAGCTGTCTCAGAGGATTGAATTCCAAACTGGAATCAGAAGCAAGGCTGTTGTTGTTGTTTTTTAAGCTCTAGGGTGGGGGTGGGGTGGGGGGAGTATGCCATTACCGAAAAAGTGATGGGGCCAAAACAGGTGGAATTATGTGCTGCTTTAAAAAAATTTCAAGGAGAGAGTAGTTGCTTCTAGTTTTTTAAGACCTTGGAAAGCAGGAAGAGCCCTGTCGCTGGAGATTGGTGGCTCAGAGAGACAGGATCCCTTGATCTCTCTCACACATTGCTCTGCAGCTGTGTCTCCAATGCATGCCCACTGAGCATGGCAGAAAGGAACAAAAGCAGCCCCAGGTGGGAGTGAATAGATCTTGAGGGAAGTTGCCTTGAAACTTCTTCTTCTTCTTTTTAAAAAATTACTTTAAGATTTCATCTCGGTCATTAGAGAAGCATGGGTTGAGAACACACACACACACCCCCAGTTACAGCCAGCCAGTTGCAGTGCGAGATGATAACCCGTCATCTTTTATGGAGCAAGCTTGAAGATTTCCCCAAGTTTCATTTAGCTATTTATCATCCTGGCAGGAGATAAGCCCCCTCCCAAGACCATACCAGCCTTTCTTTTCCCACTTCCCCTTGCTCCTCTTTCCCTCTCCTCCTCGTGCTTCAGTAGGCTCCCAAAAACATGAATTGTATATTTTCCTCCTTAAAAAAGAAAGAAAATAAAAGTGTGTGTCAAAGTTAAAACAGATTTTGAGATTAACTTGTCTACTCCTTATTAGTGGCAGTCCTTCTGAAGATTAGAGAGGACAGGGCGAGGAGGAGGGGGTGGAGGGAGGTGAAGACACATGTGTCAGGCAGAATGAAAGCAGAATCCTGAAAAAACCAAAATCTTGCAGAATTACAGTTGAGTGGTTTCATCTGTTCATTAGTTTTATTATTTGGATTTTCCCAGAGATGTCGTTTGTCTGCTTGCATCTGTGAAAAAACGATGGATTAGGGGCTGGACTAACTGTGGGGCATGATTCAAGTAGCAGTATTTGAATGATAAAGGACTCTGGACAACCAGGCACTTTGTCCCAAAATTTGGTGGGAGAGAGAGTGATCTGTGACTGGTTGGACTGGGACTTTGCAAGCGGTTTTGTCATTACATCGTTGGACATCATGGTGAAAGTCAGAGGTGTAAATTTAAACAGTAGCATGCGAGCTCTCTGTGTGTGCGCAGTTGGAAAAGAAGCTGAATTGGCCACGTATGATGAGGGTTTTCTGCTAAGCAATTGTTAAGGTTTTTTTTCCTTGTCAGGAGCGACTTGAGAAACTGCAAGTCGCTTCTGGTGTGAGAGAATTGGCCCATCTGCAAGGACGTTGCCCAGGGGATTCCCAGATATTGTTACTATCCTGTGGGAGGCTTCTCTCATGTCCCCACAAGAGAAGCTGTAGCTTTCAGACAGAAGCTCACCCCACTCCCCGGAGTCAAACCACAGACCTTTCGATCAGCAGTCCTGCCAGCACAAGGATTTAACCCATTACGCCACCGGGGGCTCCATTTTATAATAAATATCTTGAAATGCATGCAGCCTCTTTATTATTATTATTATTATTATTTCTCACATTTCTAACCCGCTCTTCTCAACCCCTGAGGGGGTCTCAGGGCGGCTTACACTAGCAACAATTCGATGCCACAAGATAATGCAAATATAAATAAATACAACAGCAGTTTAAAACAGTAAATAGAACATTAAGTTAAAAACACATTAAAACATTGCCATCAATCCATTTAGCCAATTCCAGTCCGAGGGGACTCTTTGCCCAAGTTATGACTTTCCAGTGAAATAAAAGATGCTGGTCAGAATACAGAATGCAAATAGTGGCCTGGCACTGTTGATTTAGCTGAAATTATTGTGGTAATTGGTGCAAGAACAAAGTACTGGTTTGGTTTACTTGTGAGTAAAGCCCACTACTTGCATCAGCTGTGCATTCATTTAAATGGGACACGTATGGAGCTCTGTACTAGGGCTGAGGAAATGATTGAAGGTTTGGTAAAGAAATTAGAAAATTTATTATTTTTATTTTTATTCAATGCCGTATATACGTATACATATTGGTAAATAAACAACTGCATTAAAATCAACCAATTAAAAACATAAACATTAAAACATCAGTTAAAGTCACAGAATCCAGAACGTATTCCAGGGCCAATCTGAGTCATAATTCCATTATTTGTAGTCTCTTACTGCATTGCTTAATGACCAAAACAGCCTGGTCCCACAAACATAGCTTTAGGTTTTTCCTGAAGGTCAGGAGGAGGGGGGGGGGGGGTGTTGATCTAATTTCACTAGAAAGGGAGTTCTATAGATGAAGGACCACTGAGAAGGCCCCATCTCTCATCCCCACCAGTTGTGCTTGCAAAAGGGGTGGGGCCAAGAGCAGGGCCTTCCAAGATAAAGATTTCCCCGGCCCTGACATTAAGTCTAGCCATGTCAGACTCTGGTGGGTGGTGCTCATCTCCATTTCTAAGCCGAAGAGCTGGCATCCGAAGACACTTCCAAGGTCATGTGCTTGGAATGACTGCATGGAATGCCATACCTTCCCGTCAAGATGGTACCTATTGATCTTCTTACATTTGCATGTTTTCAAACAGCTAGGTTGGCAAAAGCTGGGCCTAACAGTGGGAACTCACCCTGCTCCCCAGATTTGAACTGCCAGCCTTTCGGACAGCAAGTTCAAAAGCTCAGCGGTTTAACCAGCTTTGCCACCAGGGGGCTTATAGGTCATAACCAGCACAAAATATGGAAATGTTAAATGGCCAGTCTTAAGCAGAGCTTGGCAAATTTACATTTTCAACTATAGCACCCTCAAGTCAACAAAGATTGAAACTAGTCCAAGAAAGTAATTTTTCCAAGCAGGGCCATAGCTTAGTGTCCAGGTGCCAAGGGTTAAGAAATACCAGAGGACTCTCTCAGCATAGTCAGCTCCCGATCTGCCACGAGACTCGAAGTCGTAGGCAATGCTCTTCTCAGTCCAATGACAGCCATGCCTCCATTCCCAAAATCTTGTTCTAAAGAGTGAAATAAATTGTCATGTGTGCACAAATTATCTCAGTTACCAGAGGCAATGTATTTGTAATAGATGCTGGGAGCTCAGGGGATGGGTTTCTTCAGTTGGCCACTGTTGAAAGAGAATGCAGGAACACATCAAATTTGTGTTCTATCTAGCAAGGCAGCTCTTCCTTCTATTGGGGTTTGTAAAGTTCTCAGTCCCAATGAAGCCCAAGGTTACACTCAGTACATTGGAAAGGATTGTGGTTTTCATGGATTTTATGTAGCAATGAAAGAACCCTGTTCTTTAATTAATTTTAAGCAAATCTTGTGATCCAGAGGCTGTTTTCTTCATTACGTTTGGGTCCAAAGAAGTTGCACACCCTGCCATGGGAATGCCTTGAGCAGAAGAATCTTCCTACGAAGTCATTAGATTGTTGCTTGCCTCACAAAAAGATTGCTTTGTCCTGAGAAATGCGACAGAGCTATGCTTGATCATGGAGAAAAGAGAGCGAGTGGATTGTTTCCCCGACACGGATTCTTCAGGACTCCACAAACTCCAGAAGAGTGTGAAAAGGGCAGCAGCATTGGTCAAGAAACATCTGCTCTGTACACTTGCTGGGAATATCCGCTTGCCGACACATTCCAACTTCTTAAGAGCGTTGCTAGCGTTCAGTGTAAAACCGTGTGCATTTTATGTGTGCAGTGTGCCTGTGTGACACACACACAGACACAGAGAAAGAGAGCCATGTGCAATGTAGTGGTAGCATCACTAAAATGTAAAACACCCTGATATTACAGCATTAAAAAATGTACCTTTCAGATGCATATTCATGTCAGCTCCGCTCTGACTCAGCTGTCTCCCGGAAAGGGGTGAACTCATCTTTGGCAGGCAGATCTCCCTTGATCTGTGTGGGGAAAAGAGAGGGGAAAAGCAGCCCCGGAAAAATCCTGCTGCTGCTACTGCTGGCTATCTGAGTTTGTCCTTTTCTGGGAGGAACAGATTCAGGTATAATATATATTGCCTGGAAAGGGCTTTAATTAGAATTGTCCTGACATTTCCTTTAACTTACGTCAGTGTTTCTCAACCTTCCTAATGCTACTTCATAACTAACTTTGCTACTGTTCTGAATCATCATGTAAATATCTGATATGCAGGATGTATTTTCATTAACCAAGACCAAATTTGGCACAAATACATGGTATGTCCAAATTTGAATACTGGTGGGCTTGGGGGAGATTGATTTTGTCATTTGGGAGTTGTAGTTGCTGGGATTTATAGCCAACCTACAATCAAAGAGCATTCTGAACTCCCCCAATGATGGAAGTGAACCAAACTTGGCACACAGAACTCCCATGGCAAACAGAAAATACTGGAAGCGTTTGGTGGGCATTGACATGGGAGTTTTAGAGTTGTAGTTCACCTACATCCAGAGAGCACTGTGGACTCAAACAATGATAGATCTGGACCAAACTTAGCACAAATAGTCAATATGCCAAAATGTGAACACTGGTGGAGTTTGGGGAAAATAGAACTTGACACTTGGGTGTTGTAGTTGCTGGGATTTATAGTTCATCTACAATCAAAGAACATTCTAAACCTCACCAACGATCGAATTGGGCCAAACTTCCCACACAGAACCATAATGACCAACAGAAAATACTGTATTTTCTGATGGTCTTTGGAGACCCCTCTGACACCCCCTTTGCAACCCTCCCCCAGGGGACCCAACCCCCAGGTTGAGAAATGCTGGCCTACGTTGTGAATCTTTTACTGTCTTACTGCTGGGAATCCCATAAAGAGAGCACAGCAGGCTCTATTTACACCACCTTAGTGTTTCTATAGTGCAAAATTGTAATGGCTTGACCCCTCTTTAACTGTCATGGTCCCATTCTATGGACCTTAGGGATTTGTAGTTTGGCATTTGAACTCCATAGGGGAATATTCAAAGGACCTTATCAATCCCAGAATTCCATAGGATGGAACCATGACAGTGAACATGAAATCTTAGTGCTACAATTGTATAGTGTAGATATGCTTCTCAACATGATAGCTATACATTCTCTGAACCCTCAGAGGCAGCATGGTTCTGTGAGCACCATTTGTGGGGCAAAGGTGCCTCCTTGTCCTGTTTGTAGGGCCCTTATATGCATCTGGTTGGTCATGGCACAGAGGACTAGACAAGGAGGATCATTAAGCTTTTAACTTCCACAAAAAAGAAAGTGTGTAAGTGTACTGTATATTATCCTGCTCCTTACTATCAGTTGACCACCTTCATTGACCATGGAGTTGAGAAGAGGAGATATAGTTAAACTGAGCCCTGCTCCAGAAATGTCCCCAAACTAAATACAGACCTGTGGGGGGATAGGATGCCTATCAGCCCAGTGTTTTGACATCCATGCGGGAACCTCTGAAGGCATAAAGTGCTGAAAACTGCTGCATTTGAGTTGCTCTCAATATTTTACATAGAATAAAAAGGAATGCAAATATATTTAAATCAACATGTTTGTTTACAGGAGCTGTAGTCTATTTGGAAATTATTATGGAGAATGGCATCTAGTGGCTGAATGCATTTCTCTGACCTCTTTTTTTAATTGCCAAAATTTGGGGTTGAAGTAATTTCAACTAATATAGTAACCCTTACATCTTACTAAACATAAATAGGATCAGGCTAGTAGAATGACTTATAAATGGATAGGATTTTTTTCATTAAATAAATAAATATAGAATATCACCCATCCCATCAATGAGAACTACTGTACTTTTGTGTAGATTTTCTGACAACCACTCATTGGTCTTGAGCTAAGGACCGATTCCTCAGTGAGGTCAGTATTGTAACTTGGAGGAGATATTTTCCTGTTCGACATGTTGCAATGCTAAATGTGACTTCAAATTATGATGTTTTGTCAGGTGGGCTAGTAAACTTTCGGGAAGTGTTAAAGATCTCTTTAATACAGTGGTTCTTAATCTGTGGGTCGCAGACCTCCAGTGGGCTGCGAGAATGAAAATCTGGTCTGTGTGCCTTCTACCTCTTTATTTTATTTTATTTCTGCTCCTTTTGCGCTGCCTGCCACTCCTTCCCTGTCGCTGACCATGGCATGAGTTCTGTATCAGAAACTAGAGCTGGTGTGGTCTATCCAATGCAAGTTTCTGTATCAGCACCCCAAACCAAATCTAAAGTTTTGGTACTAATGTTCGAGAGTGGATCCTGGTCAAAGTGGTCCCTGGTCAAAAAACAAGGCTGGGAATCACTGCTTTAATAGGTGATCTTATTTGTCATGAATTCTGTGAAAGAAAATAAAGCATGGCGAAGAGGCAAGTAATGGTGTGGAAATGCCAATTGGCTCTGTGATTTGTTGCCCAAGTTCTGTTTCTTGAACCTCACTTTCTTTCTTCTCTATTTTTTTTATTCCAGAGGGAACACATTGTTTTCTGTTCCTTTCAGTTCTGCCAAATCTGCAGGTAGCTCAAAGCTCACACTCTTCCAAAGCCAGTTATAAATCTTGTTTAATAATGAAAATAACCTGTCTGCTCCAAGCCAACTTAGAATGAAAGGGACATCACAAGTTCCAATTATGATTGCTTCCATTTTGTACTCTTAATCTTTACAAAACAGATATTACATGGTTCATTGATGAGTGAATTGGGAGCCCAGTATTGCTTTTTCCATGTTTGAGCTGAACTCTTAAAGGTACATGTGGAAGCTGTGTATGATCAGATCTGGACAGTACATATAGATGGGGGTTTGCCAAGGAATACCTTATGCTGTAGAGTGTCAGCTGTGCTTTAGAGCAAACTAACTCTGAGTAGACCTATTATAGATCTATTATTATTATTAATTTCAACTTAATAACCCACCCTCCCCGAGGCTCAGGGCGGTTTCCAACATGTATACAATACATCAAGATAAAACCTTACCAATTAACTACTAAAAACATACTAAAAACATACTAAACACTTTAAAATACCATGACAATCATAGGAAACACTTTAAAATACCATGACAATCATAGGACAATCGCCTAGGAAAATCCTGTGAAATTAATCAAGGAACATAAGTCAATAGATTTTTTTAATGTCAGGAATGACTTGAAAAACTGCAAGTTTGTTCTTTCTGGTGTGAGAGAATTGGCTGTCTGCAAGGACATTGCCCAGAGGATGCCTGGATGTTTTACCATCATATGGGAGGCTTCTCTCATGTCCCCACACAAGAAGCTGGAGCTGACAGGCAGGAACTCTCTGCTCTCCAGATTCAAACTGCTGAACTTTGATCAGCAGTTCTGCTGGCACAAGGGTTTAACCCATAGCACCACTTGGGGCTCCTAAGTCAACAGGTGACTTGAAGGCACAAGCACAAAGAGGGGAAAGGGAAGTAAAACATATTTTTAGTAGTCCTGGAGGTATATGGACAGCCTATAGAACCTACCATTCATTGGTGGTCTTCCATCCAAGTGTTGGCCAGGGCTGACCCTACTTAGTTTCCAAGACCAGATGGGATCTGGCGTCTTTACAGTATTTAGACCCTAACTAGTGCTATATCACTTCTAAATTGTACAAATAACTCTTCTACTGGCTATCTATAGTCACTTTCATTGGTGCTCAGATGCTAAATTTCAGATAGATTAAGGGAAATAGAAGCTTTATTTGTGGACATCCAGCAGGAGTGAACCAAAGGCAGCAATTCAAGAAGCTGACTAATAGTGGCCAAATTATCCAGATTGGAATTAATAGTTTGGACAAAGTGTGCATGATTTCTCCAAATAATTAAAAATATGTTTTCATTTTTATACATGTTTATATGCCCTTTGGGGAAAGAGAATCAATTTCTGTTGACCCAGACTCAGAAATGAGAGCTCGTTTCCTTTTCAGCCCTTCCTTTCTCTGTAAGCAATATTCCCTTCTGAGACACTTGCATCTGAATCTTCCCCAACTTGCATCTTTATCTTTCTCAGTTTAACCTCACTGTTACGAATTTGGTTCCTTTTTGTTAACTCAAGTTTTACTTTTCACTCATCTAGCTGTATGTAATCTAATAACAGAACAAGGAAGAAGCCCTCCTCTTAAAGCTGAAGTGGGATTCACAGAATAAAACCAATATTTATCTTACTGGTGGTTGGAAGGCACACATCTATAAATTTTACTTTATTGCACGCAGCTTGTTTTGGTAATTCTTTTTCTCCCACCCCTTTTCCTCTCATGTGAAGCCCGAGTTAAAAGGGGGGGGGGGGAATCCAACAACCCGCTAGATTTAAGTAGCTCTTTGCAGGAGTCTTATTTCTTTGAAACACTTTCACAGAAGTTACCAATTCTCAGCCATTAGAAGTATCTCACTTCCGGCCTTCAGAGAGGTTCTTATTTATCTAGCAGGGGCAGAGGGCAAAGGCAGGCTGCAAACCTTGGGCTGCATGTTTCTCTTCCCTTACATTTAAAAAAAGGTTTGGCAGCTTGTTTTAATACAGGATGCCTTGTGACTCCTCCACATTCAGGCCTTTATCTTGTGCTTCCCAGAAAGCTAACTGTGATCTCTAATTAGGCAGTGAAGTGCTTACCTTAGAAAATTTAGGGAGAAAGTTATCATTTGAAAAAGTAGGTTTCCAACCAATTGGTGATTGTTTTTAAATAAGGTGTTAGCCCTTCACTGGAAGAAGGATAGGAGAGAAACAACAACAACCCCCCATCGGGTGCCGCCTTGTTATTGGCTTTGGGCTTAACTGCTTCTATGATGTTGAAGCATATGACCTCACGATCGTGTTAAAAAACAAAGTATGGATTGTCAATGTTGCAATCCCAGGTGACAGAAGGATTGAAGAGAAACAACTGGAAAAGCTGCCACGATATGAGGATTTAAAGATTAGTTTTTTCATGTCAGGAGCAACTAGAGAAACTGCAAGTTGCTTCTGGTGTGAGAGAATTGGATGTTGCCAAGGGTTGAAGCCATTGAGCCACCGGGGGCTTTAGCATTGACGGTCATACATTTGTGTAGGTGAGTGGTTCTCAACCTGTGGGTCCCCAGATGTTTTGGCCTTCAGTAGGTGCTATATGTATGTGTTCAAAGAGAAGCATCATGATACCACATGATCAACTTGAAGTACATGGTTGACTTTGTATTTTTTAAGTCCATGATATCCAGTTAGGAAACTTCTTGCTTGTTCATGTCAAACAAAAAAACCCCACAATTCCCAGATCTCTAGCAGCAGATGGGCACTAGTGAGAAGAGAGTTGAGGCAAGGGGCAATGAGGCCTCCTATGCAAAATGGCAAATTGCATGTGGAAATTGATGGCTGGAAAAGGGTTGGCCAAAAATGCTGATACTGAGTGTGCACTGTGCAGTGCTCCTTTTGACTGGCTTAAGTATCTCAGAGTTACCTATACTAGTGTGGATTTGTGCCCTGAAGTGATACTTTGAATCAGTGCATGAAAAATGTAAAATGTTGCACCTTGATCAGGCCCTCCCTACAACTCAGAAGTTCCTGGCTTCTATGAACAAATCTATGGAGCATGGGGAAGATGACTGTCTCATGATGTGGATAAGAATGGGTGGGTTTAAACTGAAAATTTCAGGGGAGAATGGAAGGTATAGAGATAGTAGGATTTTTTTTCTTGTGTCAGGAGTGACTTGAGATACTGCTAGTCGCTTCTGGTGTGAGAGAATTGGCTGCCTGCTCAGGGGACGCCTGGATGTTCTGATGTTTTACCATCCTTGTGGGAGGCTTCTCTCATGTCCCCACATGGGGAGCTGGAGCTGACAGAGGGAGCTCTCCCACACTCTCCTCACATTCGAACCTGCGACCCATTGGTCTTCAGTCCTGCTGGCACAAGGGTTTAACCTACTGCACCACCGGCGTCTCCTGGATAGTTTACATGACATCTTCCAGATGTTTTATTTAGATGACAACTCCCAAATATTATAGATGGTGGCAATTGTCATCCAGAACATTTGAAGAGTTGCCTACCCCTCAATATTTACTAACATATATGGAGAAAAGCCTGGTTTATTGTAAATATATTTTCCTTTGTTTTCACAAGACTCTTGTCTCTGTTGAAGCCAGATGAGGTCCAGAACAAAAATTGGAATAGAGGCACAAGTTCCAAAACTATTTTGTCCCTAGATATTCTAGTTCACACTGCTGCTATGGTGGTGTGAAACTTCCCAACATCACAGTAACAGCAGTTTTACACTTGGTCTTCTGGAGTGTGAATTTCACCACCCAGGGTGAAGAGGGAACAATCACAAGCTGAAGTTGACGCAAGAAGCTACATAGACGTGATAGGAACCAGCTCTCCTCCAGATATCATTGGCTAAAAAGATACCACTGCAAGACATAGTTAAGAAGGATTGGTCACACATCTGCATGATTATTTATAACATTGTGCATCAGAACAGGCAAACGTTAACCTTAGCTGAGAGAACAGAGCATCTTTTGACTATTAAGAGGGAATCTATGTCCATAGTGTATATAGAACTGCTCCTAGAATATAGTTCTATATTGATATAAATTAGTAATATGTGCATTCATGTACATCCAAACACTTGCATATGCATGTATGTATTTATGAATAAAGAACAGTTATGAGAACACACCAGAGCCTAGAAGAATGCCTTTATGGGAAAATCTATAAGATAACCAGAAGTAACTGTGTAAGCTAAACATGGTCTTTATTAGACCAACCTAAAGATCAACATACATTATGCAAGCCTTTGAAACTTACATGTTTCTTCATCAGACATAGATGCTAAATTTCATATTGGGGGAAAATATTATGTTGAGTCATAAAACTGCATATTTCCTGAGATGTTCCAGGAGGGTTGGTTCAGGTGGAATGCCACACCCGTCAGCAGCCATGAAGCAGTTGGGAGAACAAACGAAGTAAAGTGATACATTTTCCTTCTCCTTTGGTACAAAAGGAGATAAAAAATTTCATCTTTCACTAAAAGAAAATTTGCTGACCATTGAGTCAGTTTGTATCTTCTAAATCAAGCTGCATTTTAGCCATTGTTGCAAGTGAGACTAAAGAGTGTGGACAGTGTCCATGAGTAGAATCCACCACAGTCATACCTCTTGTAAGTCAAAAGAGCAAACCATGACGAGTGGCAGCCTCAAAAGTCACTATGAAGTAATGCACTAGTGTAGCAATGGGCAACCTTTGGTTCTCCAAATGTCTCTCCCTGCTGTAGTAGATTGATGTAGAGCAGTGGTGTCAAAACTGTGGCCTTCCAGGTGTTTTGAGCACCCAGAATTCCTGGCCATTGGACAAACTGGCTAGGGTTTCTGGGAGTTGGAGGCCCAAACATCTGAAGAACCACAGGTTTGATATCTTTGATGTACAGTCTCTCCCTGCTGCAGTAGATTGATGGAGAGCAGTGGTGTCAAAACTGTGGCCCTCCAGATGTTTTGAACATCAGCGCCCAGAATTCTTGGCCATTGGACAAACTGGCTAGGGCTCCTGGGAGTTGGAGGCCCAAACATCTGAAGAGCTACAGGTTTGACATCTCTGATGTAGAGTATAATTAAATAGGAGCAAATGTGAAATGGCAACATAAAGATGGCCTATCAAGACATCTGGCTGCATATATACTTTGAGTTGTCTGTTAATTCATAGCAAGTATAGAGTCTCTTTTAAGTCTTTGGCCAAATTCAAGAGGTCATAAGAGAGTTTGCTTGACTGACTTGTGCCAGACTCATATACCCTTCTTTGTTTCTTCATCTTCTGGAGTAGAGCAATTCTTTCTTACTCAGGTACATTAACTCCTAAGTTTCCTGGCTTTCAGTGGCCGTGGTTCCCAAGCGTCTTGTAGACCTGCAGAGAACGTACTCACTGGCCTCAGCCTTTGATCCTTGAACCACCCATCTTCTTCCCAGGGAGCATATTTCAGAACACCAACTCCTGGAAGCCCTGATATCTAGTCCAGAACTTTGCAAAACCAATTGGCAGGCATTGCATACTTTTTTGCATATTGCTTTTCCAAAGCTTAATATTTTGCAATCCATATCATTGCAGTATCTCCTGAGCATTTTCTTCTCTCATCAATTACCACTGAATTTGTCATGTTAATATAATTAGTTCTATTGCTCAGTTGGAGGTATGGTCCCAAGCCAGATACTGTTTCCCTTACTTATTTTGAGAAACCTCTGGGAAAGTAAGGTACTGATCCACTAATGTAAAGATTAGCATAAAATGAGGGGGAAAGAAATTATTTTACCATTAAGTCAAGCAGATGTATTTAGGCATGCCTTTTTGCAGATTACAACCCAATTTCGCAAATGCATGATGGCATAAAGTATATGTGAGCCTCGGCTATATATGAACTGTTACATGGCTACTTCATATCTTTGTCATGACAATCTTATTGCCAACCCAGTTTCTGTAGGTTGTGATTCCCTTTTAATATTAATCACCTCTTTTGCAATTGTCTTTATGTGGCTTTTGTGAAGTAAAAACATTGCATCCTCCTAGCTAATCACACTGGATGGAGATAAATGTAAGGGAACATAAACCTTTGTATTCTTCCATCCTCTAATCATATCTGAACTAATACTATTAGTGGTAAAGGAGCTGTAAAGATGCTGGTGATCTTCCCAGTCATTCTATTCTTCAAATACCATTCAGTAATCTTCAGCAACGTAAACTCTGGATATGCATATTACTATAATGGAAGGGCTTTTTTCTTGTGGTTTTTGAAGTGTCCTGTGACTTCCAAGATTGCACCAACTGTTATAAGGCCAGCAGTACAGACAATGGTCTTATCTCTGTGCTTTTGTAAGGGTGATGCATAAAAGTTTCAAGGGATTTGTGTCTATCCAGAGAACCATTTTATAACAGGTATAGTGGGATCTTGTCAGAGGTCACTGTGTGGATCCACACTACAGACTTAAGTATGACAGTTTGATCCCACTTCTAAGTGCCATGGTTCCAAGCTGTTGAATCCTGGGATAAACAAATAGGCAGCAATACTGTGTTGTCTAAGGCTTTCGTGATCGGAATCACTGGGTTGCTCTTAGTTTTCTGGGCTGTATGGCCATATTCCAGAAGCATTCTCTCCTGACGTTTAACCCACATCTATGGCAGGCAACCTCAGAGGTTGTGAAGTCTGTTGGAAACTAGGCAAATGGGGTTTATACAGCTATGGATAGATCTTTCTCCCACCCTGGAGATTCCACAGATATATAAGCCCCATTTGCCTAGTTTCCAACAGACCTCACAACCTCTGAGGATGCCTGCCATAGATGTGGGCAAAACAACAGGAGAGAATGCTTCTGGAATATGGCCAGACAGCCCAGAAAACTCACAGCAACCCACATAGCAATACTGTTTCAATAAAGGAGTTAGATATTCTTGACAGACTGAAGAGACTTTGCAGCTCTGTCAGAATTGAATCTCCCCTTTCCTTTTCAGGACATGAA
The DNA here is from genome assembly GCA_030556195.1 of Anolis apletophallus. Classification (NCBI taxonomy): domain Eukaryota; kingdom Metazoa; phylum Chordata; class Lepidosauria; order Squamata; family Anolidae; genus Anolis; species Anolis apletophallus. Next base: position 125,124,760 of record JARBWK010000001.1, on the reverse strand, counting down.
TTTGAAACAAATTGGGAGATGTCTGGCATGATTTTTATTAGGTAGGCAAAGTCCCTTGCCCTAGGCAGACGTCAGAGGGTAGTTTTAAAGAGATTATTTAGTATTATATATTGACAATGCATACATATGTTTACCTGATTGTAATCCCTTGTCAAACAGGTTTTTGGAAACAACACAAAAATGTACAAAGAAAACTTGAAAGTAGTTGTGCTAACAGTAACCATGTTACCTATAGCCTATTACTTTGGGAGTAACAAGGATGTAAAGATGTTCCTTCTGAAAAACAACAATTTTTTTTCATGTGATGAGTAACTTGTTAATTTCTGGAGCTAAAAAAGTAACAAGTTACTCATCAGGGACACTGTCATTTTTATGCTGTTTCATACCTTTTAGATCTCTCTGTGTTTTGTAATTAGCACTTAATAAATACAATGAGATATTGAAATATGTGCGAATGTAACTATAGGCACTATCTCCATGTTGTGGTTCTCTACACAAATTACACAACGAATTGTAACTTTCCAGGTTGCGGCATGGAAGGATAGAAACATAATTGTGGGCCTGACTAGGACGGAGTCATACTTGTATATAAGATATGGTACCCATATTTCCCAGCTATTGACCAATTTGCTTGGAGTGACAGCATTTTTGTGGTCTAATATTAATGTGGGGGAATTCAGTAAGCATGATGGGCAATTATGTCTGTTTCATACCAGTTTCAACACTGGTGGGGGGCTGTTTTTAGTGAATAGCTGTCAGAATTATGTAGACCCTTTAATATTTTTCTCCTACTGACCTCCTAAGAGCACTGTGTAGTTGGGTTGCCAAAGGAGTTCAGGATCTACTTGGAGCTTTTAACCATTGGCATCGATCAGATATCTGTTTTGCATTCTCTCCCTTTCTCTCCCTCTCCCCCTTTTCTCTCTGTCAAAAGCCGGCAGATTGCAAGTGGCACTTATAACGTACAGACTAGGTTGTGATTACCCATTGGATAACATTTTAATTGTGCTTCTGGCACTCTGTCAAGCTAATTTGAACTGCATTTCAATATTACAACATTTATTTGGGGCCATAACAATATGGATTAATCTTAAATTATAATACAGGGAGAATTCTGTTACACTTATTTCCTATTTGCCAAATATTTTAAAATGAGGTCCTGACAGGAAACAAAAACAACAACCAACCCACCCACTCCCCCCTTTCCAACCCCCTTGGAAGCACAGATGGGACTCAGATGAACAAGAAGAAAATGACATGTATTTATTAATCATACATGCAGCTTTTCTGGTTGTAAAACAGAAAGTAAGTAAAAGTAAGCCTTTCACTTTTGTGGTCTGCAGTCAAGGGCAAGGCAGTGACAAACCACCATCCAGGTTGTACAGTGACTGGTTGCGAAATTACGTCCTGCCTCGCACTGTGAATTTGATGTGGCAGGAAGCAGCTTGGAATATCTATTGATAAACATGCTCATATACATGTGTGCACAGGCTCACATACACACTCATAAATGGGATCTTTCTGACACCCATTGATATAAACCCACAGCAATCAAGGTTGTCATAGTTGTAAAACCTCTTGTCATGTTTGAGCCCTACAGTCACAATCACCCTTTTTTCATATTGCTTTAGTACAATGTCCCAGCAATAGGATATAGAAGTACAGTTCATGAACTGGCAGTGGAATCATTTGCAAATGATCTTGGCTTGTGCTCTGGTTTCAGCGTGCTCCTCCCAAACACAAAATAGAACAAAACAAGAGAGAGAGAGAGAGAACCACACATCCTCTTTATCCAATCATGGTAGATAATCTAAATATTTTGTTAATTTATGTAGATGAAGCGTCACCTGTTCATTTATTTTATTTTATTTATTCATGTTTTCAGAACTCATTTTGGCTAATAAGCCCTGAACCAAGGCTGACAATATAGTTTGTTGGATGTGGATGATACAAATTCGTAGTACATTATTATAGTGGTACATTCTACTTTTACTGCTGTGGCAATATTCTATGAAATCCCGGAGTGTGTAGTTGAATGAACCATTCAAACTCTTTGGCTGAGAAGCGGAAATTTCCCTCCCTAAAAGACCTTCCCAGAATTCCATGGGTAGATCCATCACAATTAAAGTGGAATCATAGCGCTATAACTGTGTGGTAAGAAAGGGTCTCACCGTTTGTGCTGAATTTAAACTAAAAGTAAAAGCTTCTATAGTCTTCCTCTTGGCCATGCTGGAGAAGGGAGTGGATTAACATGAGGCTCGCTACAATTCATACTTGTCATACTAACTACTACTACAGTTCAGTGCCATGTCTGAATAGAGTCCAGGGTCTGATATTTTCATGCAAAACTTAGCTGTTTTTGTAACACAATGCTTGATGACCTTATAGTCATCAGATAGCGCAGACCTCTGTGGCTCATTGATTAATTCCTTAAGGCTTCCCAAGTCTTACTTTCTTTTACCAGATTCTGGGAAGACATAAAGCAAGAATTCAGAGACATGGCCATGTTAGTCTGGGTCGGTATGCAAAGGGAAATTTTTTTTTTAGGAAACCTGTTATGATGAGAAGATATTTTGAATATCTGATAATACCTTCATTCATATTTTAAGGAACTGTCTCATCCAGTGAGACAAATTGGTGTCTTGAAATTCCATCTCTTGGGTTCCAGTGGGAATGGCAAAATGACACCAGAGGAGATCAGGGCTCCAAGGAAAGGTTTCCAACTCTCCCGAACCCTCTCTGGGGATCTATTTTAAGAAAAGAGGCAGTGGCTGAAGGCACTTTCCTGGCCAGGTGCCAGGCAAACCCCATGTAATTATAGTGAAAATCAGAACAATTCCTCAGAGTCTGTACACAGAGCGTATAAATGTCTGTTCAAAATACGGTCAGAAGTAATCCATTCCTGAAATGGGTACAAGCACCTTTGGAGACAGGAGTGGCAGGAACTGTCCTTTGAGGAGGCTTTAGAATTGTACATAGCCTTGTCATCCTAACAAGTTGTGATAATTGTCAGTGAAAGGAACCAAAAATCCAGCTGGGAGATCAGGGGGTGGGAGTAGGAGCTAACCATGTGTCTTGCCACCTAGTCACTCGAAGGATTATAATCCTAGCCCACTCCTACTTGTAGTGGTCCATTCATTAAAGGAGCTGGTGAACTTGTCCTCTGCATGTACTGTATGTGTGTGTGTGTGTGTGTGTGTGTGTTGGGGACCATAGCCCCTATTGAAGGGATATCCCCAGTGGGTGCAGTAAATTGGTCCCTGTGCTGCAAACCCAACTGTGGGGTCAAGTTGCCAGCCAGCAGCTTCCCTTACTTGCTCTGTGGTGGGTGGGGATTTCTATCTAACATCACTGCCTACTTATGCCGAAGGGTCTCTATGTCAGAAGCAACTTTACTCAGGACCTTTCTCTTCTGCTACATCTTATTTACAGAAGATGTCACCAAACAGTTGCTGTCTTGACATTTTTGGGAAAGTGGGGAGTTGCCAAGCTTTCCTTTACACTACAGATGGGGAAAGTCTGGGGATCCAGTTTTTAAATCATATCTCTTCTCATCTGTTACCATTGACCAGGGCTAATGGGAATTGCAGACCAGCAATATCTGGAGGACCACAAGTAGCTCAGATGTTTTAGGGGTTTCAACTACACGTAGGCCACAGCAGAGCCTAGTAGGAAGCTTTTAAGTGGGGTGGGTAAATTTCACCTTTTTGAACAATTACTCCCATTATCCCCTAGCCACATTCGGGAATGGTGAGGAATGATGGGGAATTGCAGTCCAGTAGTTATTGAAGGCCCATACATTGCTGACCTTATTTAAAAGTGTGTTTATTTAGAACCACGACCAGAGCAAAAGGAAAGAAAAGGAAAGTAAAGAAAAAGATAGACAAACAGACAGATAGATAGGAGAGGCCTTTGAGTATATGCAGAGCACTTCTCTCTTCCAATGAAGAGTTACAATGAAGGCCATACCAGGGATCAAGGCTTCCAGGCGGATATATGCTTGCAACTTCATTTGTGTCAGCTTCTGTCCTCCTTTTCCTTTCCCAGTCTTCCCTTTCCCACAAGGATTTAAGTGATGTGTTCTGTGAGAATCCTGCAAAGGAACTACGCCAGAAAAATTGAGAAGGTGTTGGAATGAGAGCTGGAAAGACTGAACTGAGGGCAGAAGGCCAAAGAGCCGGCTTGCTTACTTTTTTTAAAAAAAGGAGAGAAAGAGAGAACAATGAGGCAGGGGACAAAACTATCATCTGGCACGGGATCATATTGAAAACCAGTAGGTTTTCTGAATTTGCAAGACATAGGCTTGATGTTTTCAAAGGCTGGCCTCAAACATTTTGCTTCTGAAAGCAAAGCACAAGATGGCATCTCTGCCCACTTCCCCCATTCAGTAAGCAGAAGCCAACCAGATTGACACCTGGATCTGATACACCACCAATAATATTTTCCATTGCAACTGTGGTACCAGTGTAGCTTAGAGAGAGAGAAAGCCAGAGGTGAGGTAGCACCCTGCTTTCTCCTCTAGCATTTTGTCGCTGTTCCCTTGCTGTGACTTGGATGTACTCCTTCCCGCTTTCTAATGGTAGGACCTGCCCATTCCCTCAGCATCTCAGCTTGGGTTCTCCTACCACAGAATACGGTTCTTACTTCAAGTTGTAATGAAACCCAGAAACTTATTGAACATGAATGTGCAAAAACTGGCAAGATTAAGTTATTCATTGTACCTGGAGTGGATGATATGATGATTAGATGAACACTTATATTTCTGCTGTGTATCTTGTTAGCCATCTGCATGGGTAAGCAGGCAAGATAAATATCTCATAATTAATTAATAAATTAGCAACTTTATAATGACATCACCTTTCCCTGAAGCGTGGAGTGTTGCCACAGTTGGAGATGGCTTCTTTGCCTAGAATGGCAACTGATTTCATCAGACAAAACTTCAGTGTTGACCCAATTAATTAACAGATAATTCTAGCCAGTCATTTTAAATAACCCTTCAGATACCAAGACACCAAGATGTTAAAATGTATACCTGAAGGCTATTTCATAAATACAGATACAGTATCCTTCCAAGTAGAAGAAAAAAAGATAGGGACAGTTGTGGGATGGGAAGTTAGTCATAAAGACAGAAGTATCTTGGGTTCAAATATGCCTAGTTGTTCAGGATTTGAGAAAAAAAGATCTGAAATTATTTTTGAGCTTTTATGCTAAGACTAATAATTAAGGGTTTACATTTTCCCAATAGTGGTCTTACCAAGTTGGAGTGAGACCCTGACTGAGTGGTAGGGCACGTGTTTGTATGCAAAAGGTCCCAGATTCAGTCCCTGACCAGAAACTTGCAGGTGATGGTCAAGGTCTCTGGCTTGAGACTCCAGAGACCCTCTGCAAGTCAGAGTAATGGGTTGCATGATAGATGAGAGCTTTGGTATAATAAGGGTTGGGCAATTTGCCAATTTGCAGCTTCCATCTCTCTTCAGCATTAATTATATTGATGGAGGAGGCTGGTGGGAGTTGCAGGCTGCTGACATCTGGGGGGACTGCAAGTTGCTCACACATGTGATGTACTGTAGGATGACCGGTAGTTGGCGTAGGACTCTGGAAAACTAGCTTTCAGATTCCCACTCAGCCATGGAAACCCACTTTGGGACCTTTAGGCAAGTCATTTCCTTTATGTCTAAGGACAACATGATGATTTCCCTATAGCTATATGATCAGTGTGATATAGTTCTATGAGTATTGTATTATAACTCTGGGATCCAGGGTTTGAATCCCCACTTAGCCATGGAAACACTACTGAGTAGTCTTAAGAAAATCAGATTCTGTCAGCCTCAGAGGAATGCAACGGGAAACTGACCAAATTTTGCAAAAAAACAAACCAAACCAAACAAAAACAAAACAAAACAATAACTCCCAGATAAACTGCATTAGGGTTGTCACTATTGGAAAGCATCGTTTTGTCATAAACTTTGTCTTTATACAGAAGTCCTATTTAAACATTCCCTGGTAGGGTTAACTAAACTCCCCCGTTCGTGCAATTCTTTGACCTGCCATGTGGGGTCATTAGAGATTTCTCAGGAGACACATTATCAAGTGTGCTTGTAGTATGATCCAGTGTGGTGTAAGGATTTGAGTGTTGGATCAGGACTTCAGGAGGCAAGGGTTCCATCAGTTCCAGGCAAAGTGATGGAAACCATTATTAAAGAAAAAATTACTAAGCACATAGAAGAACAGGCATTGCTGAAGGAAAATCAACATGGTTTCTGCAAAGGCAAGTCATGTCTTACTAACTTGATAGAATTCTTTGAGGGTGTAAATAAACACATAGATAAAGGGGACCCAGTCGATATTGTTTACCTTGACTTTCAAAAGGCTTTTGACAAAGTCCCTCACCAAAGGCTCCTAAATAAGCTCTTCAGCCATGGAATCAGAGGACAGGTCTTGTCCTGGATTGGAACCTGGCTAAACTGTAGGAAACAAAGGATGGTAATAAACAGACACTTCTCTGGATGGAAAGAGGTGAGAAGTGGCGTACCCCAAGGTTCAGTTTTAGGACCGTTACTTTTTAATTTATTCATAAATGATCTGGATGTAGAAGTAAATTGTGAGGTAGCAAAGTTTGCAGATGACACTAAACTGTTCAGGGTAGTTAAAAATGAAACTGACTGTAAAGAGCTCCAGAAAGATCTCTCGAAATTGAGTGAATGGGCAACAAAGTGGCAAATGCATTTTAACCTAAACAAGTGTAAAGTCATGCACATCGGGGCAAAGAACCCCAAATACACTTATCAACTGATGGGATCAAAGCTTTCTGAGACAAACCAGGAAAGGGATCTTGGGGTTTTGGTGGACAGCTCAATGAAGATGTCAACCCAGTGCGCTGCAGCAGTGAAAAAGCAAATTCTATGCTTGGCATGATCAGGAAGGAATCGAAAATAGGTCGGCAAATGTTGCATTGCCTCTCTACAAATCTATGGTGAGGCCACATCTGGAGTACTGTGTACAATTCTGGTCACCGCACCTCAAGAAGGATATAACGGAACTGGAAAAGGTACAAAGAAGGGCAACAAGAATGATCCAAGGGATGGAGCAGCTCCCTTATGAAATCAGGTTGCAACGCCTTGGTCTTTTCAGCCTTGAAAGACGGCGTTTAAGAGGTGACTTGATCGAAGTGTATAAAATCATGCATGGGATAGAAAAGGGGAATAAAGAAAAAATATTTTCTCTGTCACACAACACTAGGACTAGGGGGCACTCCCTAAAGCTCCAAGGTAGGAAAGTTAGGACTAATAAAGGGAAATATTTCTTCACCCAGAGGGTCATTGGGTTATGGAACTCACTTCCAGAGGAGGTTGTGACAGCTGTCAGCCTGGACAGCTTCAAGGCAGGATTAGACAGATTCATGGATACCAAGGGAATCAGTAGTTACTGAAATGGACATCCAAGTGCCACCTCTGTGTTGATGGAGGCAGGCAGGATTTTCCCCGGGTACTGGTTGTGGGGGGTCGGGAGCAGGTGAGGGTTTTGCCCTCCTTTCTGCTAGAGATCCCTGTGTACAACTGGCGGGCCACTGTGTGACACAGAATGCTGGACTAGATGGGCTGAGGCCCGATTCAGCATGGCTCTTCTTATGTTCTTATGTTCTTAAGGGTTCAATTCCTCAATCAGCCATCAGCTTCTGGGTTGCTTTGGCCAGTCACACTATCTCAGCCTCAGAGAAAGGCAATGGCAAACCACTTTTGAATAAACCAGGCCAAGAAAACCTCATGATAGGTTCCTCTTGGAATCAATATAATTCAGGACTGATTGAAACCATGCACACACGCACAGAGTATCTACCACATATTTACTTGTAGCCACTAAGGTATAGGAAGGAAAGGTATAGGCTATGGAAGCTAGAGAGACAACCCAAAATGCTTTCTGATTCTTTGGAATTGTCCCTGGCTCCCTTCTAAATAAGTTAAACATGCCTAAATAGTTCTGTAGCCCTTTTTTCTGGGAGTGTACTACCCAAAAATTCTGGTAACAGTCTTATACTACAGACAGAAGTGTTTACATTGTGGTACAATGCACTATGATGTGTATCTGGTTGGACCAGGAGTGAGGAAACAGAAACATAATGGGGTATATGAGTTTCATTATTGGTTTAGATTAGCCATCTCCAATTCATGCTCTCTAAATATCTTGGACTATAACTTCCATTGGAACCAGCGAGCAATGTCATTTGTCATGTTTTGTGGGGTGGTCAGCATCAGAATTCAGCACACTTGTCAGATAACATTTTCTTCAGTTCTCTTTTCTCTACAACTAGTAAGACATAGAAACCCTCTCCAGTTTTCACTCTGAAAACTCTTCTGTGGAAAACAATGGATTGGGGTAGATATAGATGTATGGGGTTGTTTCTCTAGAGCTTCTAACAAATAGATCTCACACTAGGAAATTAGATTCATATAAATTTCATGCCAGGCAAATCTAAAAGGCAAGGATGAAGGAGAAGGAAAGATACCAAACCAGTAAACTGAACTTCTTCCCTTCTCTATTTGCCTAAATATCATTTTCCTCCCATAATCTGGGACTGTGTTCGAGTATCTGTGCCCTCTGGTTTTACCCCTTCTCTTCACTCATGATTTGAGGTGTACCTGTTAATTCAGATTTCTTGTGAAGACACACTGGGATGAAAAGGGTACACTGCAATTCCTAGCTTGTCATAGCATGCACTTAAGACTTTACAAGGTTGTTGTACTTTACAGTGTAGAGTGAATGTGACATGTCTGTTTATAAATGTATGCATGGCATGGGTTCATTCATACAGGCATGGTAATCTGTAAACATCCCCTATTCCTCTTCCTGAACCCTTCCCACTACTTAGGTTGTATGTATCTTTCAATGGATTTTCAATGTAAGCTGCTTTGGGCATTTACTGTGACATGGAAAGCAGAGTTTAAATTTAATGTTAATAAACAATCAGGGAGTTGAAATGGGCTGTAGCACAGTGTTAAGCCTACAAAGCCTACAAAAACCTGACCCCACCTAGCGGTGCTGGCCGGATAACCACCCAACCAACGAGACAATAGTCTGTAGTGATAGGCGACGCATCAGCTGCAGTACAAACAGTTGCATCAACCATGAAACTGTCAAAAACATGAATCCCAAATACAACTAAGGCAATCCCCCCTCCCCCCCAGGCAATGTGCACCATCAACGAGATAGGCTAAAGAAGCTAGTCCCATTATGTTTAGCAACCTTAAACATAGGAACACTAACTGGACAAACCTGTGGAATGGCAGATACCTTAAAAAGTTGCAAAGTTGACCTGGCTGGTCTTCAAGGGCAAAATGGAAGGGAAGTCAAGCCAGGGACATTGGCAAAGGATACAAGTTATGCTATCATGGCAGTAACTCAAAAAGAAATGGGGTAGCTATCATGGCAAGCACACACCTATGCAACAAAGTCAATGACGTCAACAAGTTGAATGATCGCATCATGACTATGAAAATAACATCTGACAACATGACTACCCATATGCTATGTACCACAGATTGGTTGCACTGATACTGAAAAAGATGAATTTTGGAACAAGCTGAATATATGCTTGCAACTAATTCCACCCTCAGAGGAGACTTAAATAGCCATGAAGGACAACAGCAGGATGGCTATGCACAATATCATGGAGGAAATGACCTTGGTACCCGAAACATAAATGGCAAAGAATACTGGAATGTGTGGAAGCCCACCAGAATTGTCACTATTACTCTTATACTCAGCATGAACACTGCTACAGCAGATTTGCATCTCTAGACACTCTTATATGTAGATGACATAGCACTTGGCCACCAAAAACATGCAGCTCTCCAACAACAGCTGCAGACATGGAGTAATAGACCCAGTGAAAATGGACTTCAACTGAACATACTCAGAACAGAGTATCTGGAATGTGGCCTTCAAATTGGAAAAACAATTCAAATTAATGGACAAGCACTAAAGAAGGCCACACAATTTAACTACCTAGCGTCACTGGGCTCCATAGATGGCGACACAATGCCAGATGTACGGCCACAAATAAATGCAACCTGGTTGAAATGACATCAAAGTACTGGCATTCTGTGTGACTCAAAAATGCCTGAACAACTCAAGGCTATGATGTACCCTGCAGTTGCTTGCCCAGCAGCCCTGCTGAGATGGAAACTTAGTTTAACACTTCTTCCCCATGTGCCAAATAATGACATTAGTCAAAGAATAGGAATAAAAGCGATCAGCAAGAAAATGCAGGAAGCAAGACAATTTTGGTAGGGCCATGTAATAAGAAGAGAACCAACATCAGTAGCACAAACAGCACTACATTTGGAGATTGCAGGACAACGACCACATGGACAGCCAAAGAAAAGATGGATGGACACCATCAACGAAGACATGAATGCTGCCAGCCTGAGACCTGAAGATGCCCAAAACAAATCCCTGTGGAAACGACAGTCACAATGGTAACCCCTCTATTGGGAAAACATCTAGAACATTCATGCGCCCCTGCACGCTGCAAAGAAGTCCTCTGTCGTTGCTCTCATGAACTCTTGGAGGCGGCACGCATGCTGGCGGCGTGGAAATAGGAGCAACGACAGAGGAGAAGAAGAAGGATGCTTTGGGGTCATTTCCTTACCGCATCTCAAAGGTCGGTCTTTTTACTTTGGGGTGGGTGCTTGATTGTTCTGTGACATGTCTCTTTGTTTATTTTTAATGTTTAAAAATGGCATTTTAGCTACAAAGCCTCTCTGCTTGCTTTGTTCCTTGAGAAATATATGTTGGGGAATATGGAAATGTGGGAGAAATGGGGTGGTTGGATGTATTTTTGCATGCCCCTTTGTTTACCTTACTGAGTATTAAATGGCCTTGCAGTTCAAAAGCCTCTCGTCTTACTTTCTGGCTGATAATATGTGTGGTAATATGGCAGTGTGGGAGAAATGGGGTGGTTGGATGTATTTTTATGCTCTGTTTTATATTGTTATTAAATTGAAATGTTGATGTTTTATAACTTCATTTTATGTAAACTGCCACGAGCCTGCTGGAAGGAGCGGCACATAAAAATGAATAATAAATATAAATAAATAAATAAGAAAATAGTTATACGTTTTACATTTCTGGGTAGGTGATCTTTGGGACTTCGTTTTTTAATCAGTAGCTCCCATGCTGAAAAAGTGTGAGCACCCCTGATCTAGAAGAAGACTACATTAAGCCTACACCTGGCAGTAGTTCTGGATTTGCTGACCTGCAGAAGGAGAAAGAGCCTTCAATCATGGTGGGATGGGCTTGGGTGAAGATCTCATCTCTTTCTCCCTAACCACACTTTTTGATGATCTTTCGTTGTCTCCATCTTGTCAACCCATATTTATCACAAATAATTTATCAGAAAGCTTCTTTTCTATTTTAGTAACAATTTATTTTTCAGTCACTAACAGATTTTCCCAATCTCATTCCCCTTTTCACACATATGGAGACATTGTAATGCCTTGCTCCTCTCACCCACCTCTTGCTACTCAGTTTTTTATGATTGTGATGATTGCAGCCATCCTCCTACTCATTGCTGTTTCCATCATTATTTTGCTATAAATTGGGAAGTATTTATAGCAATCTTTTGCTATAAAGATTTGGAGAGATGGTCTCTATTTGCATAAACTGATGAAGTGGGCATTTCTCTGATATGTCAATAGGCTATATGGGTCAGGTTGACTGATCAAGACAGGTTAAAATTACATCCAGTAAAACAATGCTTATAAGAGAATACCTGAAAATACCCAACAAGTGTGTGTATGTGATTGGTAGAGAAAGGGGGGCTTTTTAGCCTGTCTCACAATGCTACTTGCGTGTTAATTTGTAACTGTTGGCTTTTCCATTCCTATAACTGCACCTGCTAAACAGTTTGCAAAAGGGAGCTGCCAGATTGCTGGTTTTGCTACAGGCCGTTTCACACTTTTAGGGCCAAAACTTTAAAGGGATTGTCTGCATAAAATATAACGTTATTGCCTTTGAATGCTGCAGAAATGAGCCACTTTCCCTAACATTGAAGTTGTGGTTGCTCCCCTTTTTGAAGACAAGTAGTTAATTATGTACCAGTATATTATTTTATTTCCAATGTGATTTACCCAGCATTTTATTTGCAGCGATATATCCCCTGATTAGATCTCTTGTCTTAACAGTGAATTGAGTCATTGCCATTTTCATTTAGTTCTTATAGTCTCTCACACACATATGCACTTGCCTTTGACCAGAGAACAATGTGTAAAACGTGCATGATGTGGGAGACAGAGACTGAATTTTAAACATTAATTAGAAAAATGTTAAACAAGCCCAGAATTAATCAGTTGTTAGCATCTAGTCCAGAGCTCAGGAAAGTTAATCTTTTTGGACAACAACTCTTAGAATCCAGGGCCAACATAGCCAGGTTATTGTCAACAAAGTAAGTTGCCCTAAATGATTTTTCCTGAGCCATATAGAGAAAGCAGTTCGACATTGCTTTAACTGCCATGGCTCAATGCTATTGGATCACCAAAGTTGTGGTTTTAGAACAGGCCTGGGCAAACATCAGCCCTCCAGGTGTTTTGGACTCCAACTCCCACAATTCCTAACAGCCTAAGCTGTTAGGAATTGTGGGAGTTGGAGTCCAAAACACCTGGAGGGCTGTAGTTTGCCCAGGCCTGTTTTAGAATGTCTTTAGCTTTATCGGCCAAAGAGTCCTGGTGCTTCACCAAGATACGACTCCCAGGATTCCATAGCATGGAGCCATGGCAGTTCAAGTGGGGTTAGACTGCTTTTATTCTGCAGTGTAGAGGCAGGGGCAGATCTTAGTGGAGGCAAAGTAAGCGGCCGCCTCAGGGCGCCACGTGGCTAAGGGCGCTTCCGGCCGCGGTTGCCAGGCTCAGAGCATCATTGCTGCAGGCGGCCGGCGCACGGGCGAGAGGCTCCGCCCCGGCTGCAAAATGTTCCCTGACTTGTCCTTTTCATCCTCTTGGGAGTGCGTTTAGCAACTCCCTCCACCAGAAGCGCTCCAACCCCATGGCGCATGCATGAAAGTTTCACACATGCGCTATTAAAACAGAGCGCTTCTGGTGGAGGGAGTTGCTAAACGTGCTCCTAAGAGGATGAAAAGGACAAGCCAGGGAACATTTTGCAGCCAGAGGCGGGAGGCAAAATGTTCCCCCATCCTTTTCATCCTCTTGGGAGTGTGTTTCGCTATTCCCTCCACCAGAAGTGCTCGGTCCCAATAGCTGTTTGCGTGCATGTGTGCTCCGGCACGCACACACGCACGTGCCATCATCACCACACTGAAGACCCAGGGGGCGCCAAAAAAAGGTTCGCTTACTACTATTTTTTACCTTTGTCCGGTCCTGTGTAGAGGCAACGTCAAATGCTAAAGCATGTTCAATTCCAGAAGCATCTTGATTTGGCAACACAGGTTATTACTGGGACTCTGAACGCCTACTTAAAAATCACAAGTAAAACTCAAATCTTGAAATAATTAGCAAACTATTGCATAACAGAAGGATATAATCCACATTTGTGATTTTTCACTTTTGTTGTTGTTTCTTTTCCAGTTAAGTTACAAAGCCTGTCAATGATACAACTGATAGAAAAGGAAAATCTGAACAATCCAGTGGGCAAGGGTGCTAACAAGAGGAAAATAGAGTACATTGATGTTTCAAATCCTGGGAAGCATTCTGAATCTTGATTAATGTTTTATATTATATTTTCAATCCCCATAAACTTTGGAAATGACAAATTCCTCCTTAAAAATAATAACTGATGTATTCTGCATGCATGAGATAGGTTTCACACCGACCACAAGCATTTGCTGGTTTGTAAAACAGTACTGTTAGAATGCAGATTTTGATATGCATAGCTACTACTGCATGGAAGAGCAGTAGTAACCTATGACATATTCCTGGTTTTCTATTTTATACTTATTTATTCATTTTTATTATTTGGTCTTATATTCCGCTCTTCCCATTTTACATGTCACATCACGAGGTATTGGGAAGAAGGTACAGACATTTTCTTGCCAGTTATAGTCATGAGCCTCACTCCCATTTACAAGCAGGGAGTTGACAAACAGCCAAATAGTCCAGCTGAGAAGCAACAACAGCAGGGAAACACACCAAGGAAACCTAGTCCATTTCAAGGTCCAAAGCCAAATCCAAGAGAGTCTAGTGTCAAAGGTCAACCCAAAATCCAAAAATCAGAGTCCAAGAGTAAGTCCAAAGATCGCGAATCCAAGATAGCAACAGTGTGCCGTTATAGCTCCAAACACTGACGTTGCTTCTAGGAACAAGGTGACATACTTGAGCTCCTTATATGCTAGTCCTCAGCTAGTTATCTGTTGCTAGCTCATTTCTCTGCTAATCTAAGGGACCTGTGAAGGTGAACATTTTTCCCTTCGCAGGTCCACAAAAGCTGGGACACAACCCTTCCTCTGCCTGCTTAGAGGAGGCTACTTGTACTTGCTCTGCAGGCTGAGAAGTGGTAGCTACCCCCATGAGCTCTTCCTTTAAACCCAGCCGAGGGAACTGCTGGGCACTGCTGGGCACCAGCTCTAACACTGGCCCTTCAACCAGCATTTACTCACCTTTACTATCCAAAACATATAGTGTATAGGCAGAATGTTCTGCTGCAGTAGTCATGCAGCATTTACATCCATGATTGTGTATCCCAAATCCTGTTTGCCTATGCAAATCAAGCACCTCTTAAAAGATGCACTTATTTTACACAGTGAGCTCCACTTGTTATTGGGAAAGGCAAAGGCACACCTGGGATTCTGAAGCACCATACTGTCAACCCAGAATCCACTGGCTCTGGAAATTTTGCACATTTACAAATTGCTTTGTAAAAGCTGCTTTGTAGTCATTGCTGGCGGAAATGGGCGGCGGGAAGGAAGGAAGGATTCTGCATTCTTGCTCAAGGCCAAATTATTTGGTTCCACTAATTCAGTCCTGCAAGGGTGTCCTGTTCAAATGGTCTAATTGGGACCTTGTGAAGAAAATAATATACACAGATGATGAGAAAGGAAATGGAAGAATTAAGGAGGATTAAGGGTTTGACGGGGTCTTCCTCTTCATTCTTTAGAAGCAAATACCTATTCCAAGACTAACAGGGAGAGCCATTCTTTTTATTGATTTTATTGCAGAATGGTGAACTTCAAGTGAGACCTAGTTCTCACTGAGATAGCAAACTGGTCACTGGGGTATTTTATTTTATTATTTTATTTTATTTTTTACATTGCATGTCTCAATTCCAAATCTAATATTTCTCAATTACTCACAACAGTGATGTATGTTACCTGAATCTGCCCATTGGTGTAATGATCCTGCATTTAAAAAAACCCTTCTAGGCCCCTTCTACACTGTCATATATAATCCAGATTTGATTTGAACTGGATTATATGACAGTGTAGACTCCTTTAATCCAGTTTAAAGCAGCTAATGTGGATTGACTCCTTTGATAATCTGGATTATATGCCAGTGTAGAAGGGGCCTTAGATGGAGAATTAGGTTTTAGAAGGAACAATTATGAACTAACCATCTCTCCAATGTTCTTCTTTTCTATGTGTATATGGTTCTTTGACAAGTTACTTTCTTCATCCACAATTTTTAAAACCTGCTGGCTGGGGGACTTTTAGAATTGTAGTGTTAAAAAGTAGCTTTTTAAAAATCTGGATTTAGTTGCATTTTATATAAAGAAGTATGACATTATGGGAGACCACATTCACAGCCTGAAATGGTCCAGTCTAGAGGCAGGTTCGGTACCTCAGTGTCACTTTGAGCCAAGACACTTATTCTCAGTAGTATCTGGAGTTTGCTGTCTATAAGGTTAAGTGCAATAAATATTTATTTATTTATGCAACATTATGATTTCCCAAAGTTAAGCAGCTTTAGCTTGATTAATCCTTCAAATTTTTAATTATACTTTATATAAAATAAAAACCAGTATTTTGCAGGTGGTGGAGGCCACTGTTGTGGACAAAAGTGGAGAAACCACTATATAATTAGTCAACAATTAAATTTTGAAATATGTTTCCACTTTTTAACAGCCAAGAAAATAAACATTTGAAATTATTGCTCGTCAGTCATTTCTCTCTGATGGCATCTGTCACTTAACCGCTACTGCTTAAATTTCTTGTTTAAATAGATGGGTGTCTGAGAAACTTGAAGTACAAAGTTTCAGGTATCTGTGTGGCCAATGAGAAGTTTGCAAATAATCACTGGGCTTCTTGAGGTCTTGAATTCAGTAAATTTCAGTATATGTTGCATTAACTGTATTGTCTCTTTAAGTTTTGAGAGGAGTGGGCAGCTGAGTATTTTGCCTTTCATTTTGGATGCCAGGAGTGAAATTTTAGTTCTCCCCGTCTTGCCATTAATAGTAAAATAAATTATTCAAAAATCAGACTTAGAAAGAGGCATTAAAGTACAACACCTGTTCCTATGGAATTCATACACACACACACACACACACACACACACAGTTCCATTTATTCACTTAGGGCCTCCTGTAGAAACTAACCTTCTTGTCAATACCTCTGTCATTTGTCTCATTTAAAATAATATTATCCATCATCTCATGTATCCACACAAAGTTTGGGAACGTATTCCTCATAAATATGAAAGTCATACTGTATACAGGTTTTTTCCTATGTGCATGCTTCATATAGGCTGAACAATTCAACTTGGTACAAAACTGGAAAGTGCTGAAATTTCAAATGTCGTTTCCTTATTTCTGTATTATTGTTGTTAAATACTCCTTTGCTGACATGCTTGCTCGGCAAAGCCAAGTATATCCACATGTACTGATTAAAGAGACAGGGGACTGAAGAGACATCTGTCTGATATTATCTGTTTCTGACCAAGTGCCACTGACATTAATGTGAGGACCACTCCTAGGTTCATGCAAGCTCATGTTCTCCTTAGCAGGATGTGCATAGATGGATCTCCAGGATTGTTATGCATCCCCTCTGGGATAATTTTCACTTCTGAGAAAGTTCTGCAAATCAGTGTCTCACTTTGGCAGACTTCACGCACTGCGATTGTAACAGGTACATATTACACCCTCACACTGTGTAACAGGTAAATCCACAATGTTTGGAGCATATGCACATTTAAAAGAACAGCAGCTGTCACAAAACACACACACACCAGGTACACCATAAAACACTCGCCAAAACATTTTGTGGTTTTTTGCAGAGAACTAGAGCATTGTATGGCAACTTTGAGAAAGTGATATACGGATAGAATTCAGATGTCAGCTTTAGCTAGTGCACAAAATATTACTTTCTGTTGAAATGTGCAACAGAAAGTAATCTAGGAAAACAATATTCCCAGGACTGCAAAGAAAGCTTTCTGGTCGAACTGGGATTTGATACCTGGATCTTTCCAGATCTTTGAAATGTTCCTTCTTGTATGCCCTTTCCCATAATCTCCTTACCAGTGCTGGGTGGCTAGACACTGGGTGGGATGTTCTGTGCGCTGTATGAGAAAACTTTAATTTTCCAGGCTTTGTTTCTTGTGCACCTGGTTTTACCCTCAGTACCATGCTGTTCCTTTGTGCAAGGCCTTAAATGCCCAAAAGCTTGGTTCCTTTTTTGTCAAGCCGCTCTCAGCCATGTTCTCCATTGCCACTGCCAAGTGAAATGGCTAGTTCTCTGCCACAGCTTAGTCCATTCCAGGCAAAGCCAGCAAATGTCAACCATTTAATTACAGGATTTTTGTATATAAAATAAACATCTGTATTGAATGCATCAAGCCTTTACCCAAATAGCCATTTTCCATGTGAGCCAGCTCTCATTCCTGGCTTCGAAGTAGGCTCCATGATGAAATCTGGGAAAAGCTGAGAGAAAAAGAGACCCTGGCCAGCCCCTGCCCCACCCTTTTTCAAATACTGGCACAGAGTTCTTTTTGCCTTTGCTCCCTATAGTTTTGTCACCTCTTCCCTACTGTCTGTTTCCTGTCCCTTCCCCCCCAATAGAATGACTCATCCAGGGAACATTGCGTTTGTGAGGGAGGAACCTGCTCTAGGGATCATGGACCTGGCTAGGAAGTGAAGCTTTTCTGGCTGCCTGGATGTAGGAGTCGATGGAAATGCAGGACAAGCCAGGCCGGCCATAGGGTGGAGGCTACCAAAGAGAGGCAACGATTATGGTGTCAGTCTTTGGAAGAGCATTCAAGAGAGATGGTGGGGGTGTGTGTGTGTGTGTGTGTGTGGTGTGTGCGTGCCTTCAAGCCACCTGTTGATGTATGACAATCTCATTAATTTCACAAAAGTTTTCTTAGGCAAGAAATACTTGGTTTTGCCAATTACTTCCTCTGAAATACAGCCTACAGCACCTGGTATTTGTTGGTGGTCTCCCTGCCCAGAAGGCTAGATCTTCGCCTCAATTAAGGAGGTGGAAAAAGTTGGAAAGCTCACACAGTCTGGAGGAGGAAGAGCAGTGTGTGGAAGTACAGTATGGGGAAAGCATGGAGGAAAAGCTGTGGCCTGTGAAAGAGCTTGCTTTGGTGCTAGGTGACTTTGTTAACACTGCTCCCCCAGCTTCTGTCACTACAAAAGAGCCTTTGACACCTGAAAAACTTGTGAAAAGTTTTCACCCCCAATGTTGTGTCTCCACAAAGAGAAGAGATTGCAGTGATGAATTTCTACCTCTTATGTGATTGTGAAGAGACACAGGATCTCAGCCTACTACCAGCCTCTCCCCCAAAAAGCTGCCAACTTTCCTTGATTCTTATGTGGCTTAAAAGTATATAGCCTTTTGAGTACTCCTCACTGGATTGTGTATATATATATTAAGACAGAGGAAGTCAAGGTGCCAGGCCGTGTGCACCACTGTCCTCCTTGTTTGGAAAGCTTCTTTATCTACCTGGCTGAATAAAGTCAGCTGCATAAAAACCTTAAGGAAGATAATGATATTTAGCAAAAGGGGGCCAAGTTTTGAAAAGTAAAGTTGATCCAGAAGTATTCTGATCAGTCTAGAACTGTATTCTTCTAATGTGGATTACTTTTTAAGCTGAGAATCACTCATCCAAAATATTTGAGAGCCTTGGATCTCAGCTTTTTAACGTGCATTTTGAAATAGCTGTATTTGTTTATACGTGCATAAGATAACTTGGAGATGGGATCATAAGATAACTTGGAGATCATAAGATAACTTGGAGATGGGATCAAGTCCAAACATTTAGGTTTCGTATACACTTTATAATATAACCTGAAGGCAATTTCATACACAATATTTTCAATAGCTTTGTTTGTGAAACAAAGTTTGTGAACATTGAACTTTAAGGATTCACAAAAAAAATCCCAAAGTTACTTTTTGCTTTTCTGCTTATCCTGTTAACCACCTATCCACAGTTTCTAGGCTTATTCCTTCTTTCTTATGGGTGGAGTTTCTCCCCTTTTTCTTTGAAAAACATTCTCCATCTTTTAAAAATGTGAATGCTCAAAGCTAAATCAGACAAGTTTGCTCAATTTGATTTTATTCAGACTGCAGAATTTTTAACTGAGCTCAAAACATACACCTTACTATGAGCTAAAGGGAAGAAGATAGAAGCCACCGCTTACAACAGATTACACCAGTTGTCTGAATCTTAAACCTCAACTAACCTTTTTTCCTGGTTTCCTTCAAATAACAACAAAAACAACTGGAGATCCCGAATACTGGGGAAGGAGCTCAGCATACCACTTTTGAGCTTACAGCTACCTTCATATCCCTTGATAAGACCAGGAAGAATGTATACATCACAGTTCCACATCAATATGTGTATGGTCTGAAAAGACCTGGTGAGAGTATATCCGATTACTGTTAATTACCTGTAATTCAGACCAGTTTGAGGTGATTTTTTTTTCTATATTCACAACTGCTGGTGATTAGGGCTGGGTGTTGATTATGTGCCTCACTCAGGCACCCTCTGATGAGATTTGAAGCTGGGAAGGTGGAGATTGGGCAGAAGGAGAGCTCTAAGGATAGAACTGTGCAAGGTGTGTTCAGTACTATGAATATGCACAGAGA
Source organism: Anolis apletophallus (assembly GCA_030556195.1). NCBI lineage: Eukaryota > Metazoa > Chordata > Lepidosauria > Squamata > Anolidae > Anolis > Anolis apletophallus. The sequence continues at coordinate 125,104,731 of JARBWK010000001.1, read as the reverse complement.
GTTTCTACTGAGTAACTGTTTTTTAACTCAGTGGGCAGGATAGTGCCCAGGGAATCTCTATGCTTTGCTTGTTTTGAAAGGCTCTTCACACAAATTGGAGGCTGGCCTCATAAACTACAGTTGGGCACACAACAGCTGGTTGGGCATCCATGCAGAGCACTTGGGCATCCAGATGCTGAAATCAGTCAGGAGCATGCAAAGTGAAGTATTGGATCAAGTCCCCAGCTTTGGGGTGGTGGCTTTTGGGACTACAGTGCCCAGGGTCCCTCCTGCTAGCTGGGGGAGTCTGGAAACTGTAGTCACTTTCCAAACCTCATTTCTTTGCAGTACAACTTTGGCCATTCCAATTTTATTTCCATGTAGGACCTACTCATTATTTTCAGCTGATAGCATGAATTTAATCAATTTTGTCACTAGTGTTTGCAGTCCTGTTCATGGTCTAAACCTGGTCATATCTCTTGGCCTCGTGGCCTCATTTTTTGAGCCAAGGTAGATTCCATCAAGGATCATTTATAATGAAAGTACAGGTCCAAGTGAACTCTTCCAAGTAGTTAAATCTGTTGATGACTAAAAGATGTACTATTCAAATAAGAGTAATTTTACATGTTTCCCCCAAAATGGATTTTAAGTTTTTGGAGTTGCATCTTATCTTCTAATGATTGGTTGAAGAATCACTTTATTTATTTTAAACAAAGGCTTAAGAACTTCATATCCACTTAAGAGTCTTCAGCTGCCAGGATTTTGGTAGCTCTCTACAACGTAAGCAGACTTGCAGAATGTCTGCATTTTCCATCTTGCTGTCTATGTTTTTGTGTACATGTGTAATGTACTTTCTCATCTTCCAAAATATATAGAAACATTCTGTATATGCTCAGAACCTCTGCCTCAGTTACATTAGAGGAAGGCAAAGTAAGGGCCTCAAAGTACATGCTGTGGTATTTGTAACTCAGATCCACTATGGATTATAAGAGCCACTTGTTTTTTTTCTAATTCTCCCACCCAAAGATGGGGCTAAATTGCTTCGTCTGGAACCTGCAGTTATACTTTTAAATCATTCATTGTTTAACATGAGAAAATTTTCAAAAGCAGAAGAGGATTTCTAGTAATTTCCATTTGTTGCGAAATTTGACAATCTATGCCAGGGGTCCTCAAACTTTTAAAGGAGAGAGCTGGTTCATGGTCCCTCAGACTGTTGCAGGGTTGGACTATTTGTTTGAAAAAAAATGAACGAATTCCTATGCATACTGTACATATCTTATTTGTTGCAAAAAATACCCCATGAAAGAATAATACAACATGTAAAATGAAGAAAAAAATTAACCAACATAAACTTCCAAATATTGTAATTGGAAGTTTGGGTCTGCTTTTGGCTGATGAGATAGTCATGTAAATTAAGATTGTTGTTGTGTGCCTTCAAGTCGTTCCAGATTTTGGACGACCCTAAGTCTAAAGTTTAGGGAGTGGGTGGGGTAAATGACCTTGGAGGGTTGCATCCAGCTCGTGGGCCTTAGTTTGGGGATCTCTGGCCTATGCAGTCAACAGAAGATCCAAAGAATTGAAAACTAAACTCCAGACCCATCTGTGTGGCCCATCCCTGCTTTAGATACATTTTAAAAGGAAGGTAAACTGTGTTGTTACTGTTCTGCTGTTACCAAGGGGGGGGGGGTGTGTACTATTTTATATGTGCATAAAAGTGGTCAAGCCCATATGCTTGAATTTGTGAAAACAAATCAGCAACCTGTGTTCATGGACTGTGCATGGACTGTTGCTTACATGCTTCTGAAAGCTGGTGTTTTGGCTTTTTGACCTGATTGGACCTGGTTGTTGTTTAAAACTTGCTTTCTCCAGATTCAGAGAATAATGGGTCAAATAACAGGGCTATTCCCACAAGTTGTTCTGTTCTCAGAATATCCCCAAACCAAGATCATTGAGTAACTCTGGTCCTAGAGCCAGGTTTTGCCTCCCTCGCACCCACTGGCACAGCCTGCTAGGGCCAGGCCCTGAGTCATTGTGTGGTATGCCTTAAGGGCTAAGAGGTTTTGCTTTAAGAGAAACACAGAGCTTCAGACTTGGCTCAGCCCAGATATGGGTCCAGTCAGCAATTAACTGACTTTGCTGCTGCTACTGACTTTTTTAGGGCACCCCCCACCCCACTTTGTCCCAGACTGAACTTCGGTTTATATTGAGCCTTATCTTTTTTGGATATCCCAAAGGATTATAGATGGTTCATCTTCTGCAGATGATGGCTAGGCATTACAGGTTGGGATTGTGTTCCCAGTCTTCTTTTCTGCTTTGTATAAAGATATGTTCATACAATAGGAGAATTCCCCCCTCAAAAAAGCTATCCTGCTTCATAGAGCCATCAAGTTGTTGGCACTGCTTTGATGGTCCTTGAATGAACCTAAGCATGGACATATATTTAGTTTTGTATGTATCTTTTTGGGTATGTGCTTCTCATATATGGCTATATCTTATGTTCAGCATTACATCTCTGTAGCTCAGCATTATGCATGTAAAATGTGTTCTTCCTATCTCACTTGCCAGGGTTGTATATTTTTTTCACAGGTATGATTGATTGTTGACTGTTCCCTTGGTTTTGCATTCAAGGACATGCTCTTGGCTGGTAGGTTTTGTTCACTGTGAAGGTACATCAGGAATAGGCACGTATTCATCACTGTTTTAAGACAGTAAATGTGCATAGAATAATCTGTAAAGGGTTTAATCTGAACCAAATTATGTCAGGGTCCAGATCCAGGCTGAGTGGCAGCAGTTGACAGGGAAATGACAGGGAAATGTGCAGAGTATCTTGACCTGGAAATGTGCAGGGTGTCAGTGGGAAGGACTTCCATCATTCAGTGGCTACAGCTTCCAAACAGGATTATACTCGATATCGTCAACATTTAGAAGCAAAATGCGAAACATATAAGTAGGGTGTGAATCTTGAACAATTTCATTTATGTGGGCAAGAATAAATAAATTTACCATTTATCCTTTTACTGTAAGAAAGTTGTTGAAAACTACAGTTTTCCAAGATTAATTCAAAAAATATTTCTATACAGAAAACCACATTTTCTATAAGAAACCTCTTTTTTAAATAAATAAATAAATATTTGCAACACCCTCCCCCCACTTTCCACCCCCCATTAATTGTGCTCAGAATAAATTCCAAACTCTGGATATTCTCAGTTGTCCAGACTTCTCAGGATTTGCAGTCACTTGAGAACCCTGTTTTTAAGGCTATTTTCCAAATACTCTTTCTAGTCCTAGTGTTTGCTGTTGTTAATTGCCATCAAGTTGACTTTGACTTATGGGGATCCTTTGAAGGAAAGGTCCCCGTCCCCAATGCCCTGATGAGGCCCTGCAAACTCAGGGCTTTGTCTTCCTTAAACCGAGTCTATCCCCCTGCAGTGCAATCTTCTTTTGTTACTGCCTCTCGTTCTACTAAGCATTATTGTTTTTTCTCATTAGACATGTTATGACTGAATACAATAGCTTCAACTTAGTCATGTTGGCTTCTAGGAAGATTCCTAAAGTACAGAAATGAAAAATGGCCCGCATGAGGCTTTGTCCTCCAAGCTTCATCCCTAAAGGATGCCTGTGAGTTGTTTGCTACTCTAAGCATGGAATCTCCCTCCCTCCCTCCCTCCCTCTCTCTCTCTCTCCCCTCCCCCCTCTCAAACTGTTGAGCCTGGACAGCTCTGGCCTAATCTCTAGTTGTGTGCTAAGGTGTGCCATTTGTATTTTGCAACATAACCCAGAACATTGGGGGAGCTAGTTCTAGTTACTGAACTTTTCCCCAGCAAATCTGGTTTGCATCATACATCTGCTCCAGAACTTGGCCGTCTTCACCAGTCAGTGAAACCTGCCTGGAGTTGGAGCAGATGTTTCCTTGAGCATTTCCCACATAGCTCCTAGGGGCTGGGGCTGCTGGGTGAGGCCTCCCCTACGTGGTGGTTTTGAGGAAAAGAAGCTCAGCCTCTGACCTTTGTCCTGGGCTCTGATACAATTTTCCAACCACCAAAATCGACTATTCCCTCTACAGTGCTGAAGCAGGAACCCAAAGCAAGACTAAGAGTGGTGTTGTACTGATATCTAGTTGACCACAACATGCCTGTACACACATAGAGACAATATGAGAAAGGGGCATTGTAAAATTATGTCCTTGTCCTCAGTAGAATTCGTGTCCATTTAAGTCAGGACATTTCAAACTTCATAGATACACTTCCCCTCTTCTGCCTTTTAACTTCTCATAGAAAAGATTTCTTCTCCTTTCAGGCCCAAACCTATTATCCAAGCCTCATTACAGGGCCAATGCTACTATCGGACAAAGTAAACTCTGTCAGGCAGGAGATGCTGTAGGGTGGCAGTGCCAAAACACATGTAGGCACAGGCAGCAGGTGTTTCTTCCGAGGCCTTTAGGCATTCCTTCTGTTGACAGATGTGCGAGTGCCACATGGCCTGGCTAGAGCCTCCTAAGGCTGCCTGCTTCCTCAGGTGATTTTGGGGACAATGCTATCCTATCATGAATATTATGTGGAAGGTGAAAAGGATGCCATCTTCTACTTTGCCACTGGCAGCAAAATGCCCTTCTTATATAGCTAAGGCAAGAGGGATCTCTCACCTCTGCATAAGTCTATCATATGCCATGCAGCTGTGGACAAGTCTACATAGGGACCACCAAATGCAGCATTGCCCAAACACGAATCAAGGAACATGAAAGGCACTGCAGGCTAACTCAACCAGAGAGGTCAGCCATAGCAGAGCACCTGATGAACCAGCCTGGACACAGCATATTATTTGAGAACATAGAAATGCTGGACCACTATAACAACTACCATATCAGACCACACAAAGAAGCCACTGAAATCCACAAGCATGTGGACAATTTCAACAGAAAGGAGGAAACACTGAAAAGGAACCAATTCTGGCTACTAGTATTTTTTTTAAAAAAACCTCTAAAATCAGGACAATAAATGAAGAGCAACACTCAAAAAACAGGGGAATTCCTAATATGAAACAGCCAGGAACAACTAATCACCTCTCATCAAAGGATCCCCCCATGTAGGAAGCAGCCAGGCTTTGAAGCTGCAAAGCTATTAAATGCTAATCAAGGTCATAAATTGCAACATTCACACCTGTCTCAAGCAGTCAGTAGTTTTTTCTTCCACCCTGGACATTCCACAGATATATAAGTTCCACCTGCCTAGTTTTCGACAGACCTCACAACTTCTGAGGATGTCTGCCATAGATTTGGGTGAAACGTCTGGAGAGAATGCTTCTGGAACATGACCATACAGCTCAGAAAACTGACAGCAACCTATCCTTATATGGCTTCCTTACAAGCCTTAGGCTCAGCTCATGGATTAACAACCTGTTGCATCTCGACTCAAACCAAAGTTGAAATATAGTAAGATAATACTTCAGAAAAGTATTTGAGATTGCTGCAGTGCCTTTGAGTATGAATGAAACTCCACACCTACAGTGTATTTCCTACTTCTTTTAAAGTTTAAACTAACCAACCCAGTGTTCCTCCTGGTATTTGATTAGGTTAGCAGGGGTTCTCAAACTGTGCTCCATGGAGCCCTTGGCGCGCTCCATGAGTGATAATGAGGGACTCCGCGGTGACATGCTGCTTCCCACTTCCTTCTCTTTCTTCCTCCTGAGAAATGTAGGAAAATTAAAGTTTGGAGCTGCTGAAACAGCAGTGGCAGCAGCGTCTTTTTGGGACACAGGCCCTTTCCTCCACCTCTCTCGCTGCCCTGACTCTTTTCCTTGCCACCCAGACCCTCTACCTCCCCACCTTCTTTGCTTTCAAAACCCTATTTCTCTCCTACCACTCAGGGCCCGCCCAGACAGTACCTTTATGCCAGAAGCTCCCAGTTCAAACTAGAGGGTAGCCAAACAAAAACACGGGAGGAATTGCTACAAAGGAGGGAAACCTCAGAATAAAAAGTTCCCCTTTCATCCCATTCCTGGCAAAAAGAACCACATCTTCGTGTGTGTGTGTGTGTGTGTGTGTGAGTGAGTGAGAGAGAGAGAGACAGAGACAGAGACAGAGACAGAGACAGAGAGAGAGAACCTGCACTGCTAAAACACAAGTTTTTCTTCCCTCCCCCTGTCTGGACTCCCTCCCTGCTTCCTTCCCCTCTCCCCCCCCCCTAAACTTACTGGAGCCTTCAACAGAAGTAGGCCTGAAGCCTTTGCCTCTCTCCCTCCTCCCTGGAAGATCCAACAGGGAGCTTTGGAGCAGAAATCCCCCCTCCCCTAAAACCCTATTTTTGCTCTTTCAAGAGAGGGAGTGGAGTCTTCTCCCAGTCAATGCAGGGGGGAAATGGGGAGAAGGGAGGGGGAGGATGGCAGTGCCCATGATGCCCACCCCTGCTGATCTTGGATCAGCAGGGGTGAATATCTGGGCACCCCACCTGTAAAACCCTGGGGTTTAGGCCAGCTGTGTGGCCTCCATCCTGAGAGGAGCTGGGATTTAAAATTCCAGGTCCTCTCGGATCTTTTGCCGGTCTGGAACTGCCCTCAGAGAGTGCTTCGATTGTGCTTTTACTGCATGGCAGAAGGGGTTTGGATTGGAGGACTCCTGGGGTCTTCCACTGAAATACTGTTAAGTTTATGTTGGTTAAAATTGTTCTTAATTTAAATATTGTATTCTTCCTTCCTTTCTCTTTTATCTTTTATATTTTCTGCACTACAAATGGGATGTGTGCAGTGTGCATAGGAATTTTTTCATGTTGTTTTTCAATTAGTTCACACAAATACTCTCCACCCATCTGCCACTGGCCCAGCCCATCTGTCAAATTTTAAAATGCAATGCAGCCCCTGTGTCTCAGTTTGCCAATGCCATATATATATATATATATATATATATATATATATATACACACACACACACACACACATATATATATATACAGTATATATATATACAGTATATATATACATACATACACTGTATACACACAAATTGTATATAATATGCTATATAATATATAGTATAATATATAAACATTTTTGGGGCTCCACGAGAAACATTTGCTTCAAAAAGAGCTCCGCAGCTGTGTTAGAGGCATATGAGTATTGTAGCACTTATGCACATATACTGTATATTGTGAAGTGGATGCTTTATATCTTTGTGGGTGAACTGCTTCTTCAATCATCTGAAATCAGCAATTGCATTTATAACCATTTTTATTCCCTCTATATACCCAGGAGGCAAAAGTGCTTGTACTTTCATTTATTCTTTTTCCCAGAACTGTTGCTCTCTCTTCTCAGAATCTCAGTCCAGTGAAAGAGATATATTGCCTGGTTTGTGTTTCTGTTCACTCATCTCTTTGTTGTGCATGGTAAAAGTGTAGCAGGAAAAGTCCATCTTAGGCTCTGTTGAATGAGTTACTCGTAGTTCATAGAATCATAGAGTTGGAAGAGACCACAGGGGGCATTGAGTCCAACCCCCTGCCATGCAGATAAAGCACAATCAAAGCACTCTGACAGATGGTCATCCAGCCTCTGTTCAAAGTCTTCATTGTGGCGGCAATTTCAATTTGGGGACAGGAGGTGGTCAAGGGTTGGTTCAGGTTGAAATTATTCTTCAGAAGATTGCTGAAAGCCCGTGCTCACTTCCACCAAGTATACGAGTCACAAATGTCTGAAGCTTAAACATGGTTTAGAGGGCTGTATGTCCAACTCCTGGTTCAGAACAGCAACAGAGATGTCTCTTGAACCAAGGAAAGCCATAGGAAGCAGATGTGAACTGGTTTACAAAAGGACCTGTGACTGGAGAAGGCTTTGGAGCAGTAGTCAGTTCCTTGATGATGCCTACAGCAACAGTGCAAGAATGGAAGGCTCAACGCCATGGAGAATGAATATGTGTGTTGTGTGCTATTTGAATGGATGCTTCTCAAGCTGATATAGCTACCGAGGTAATGTGGAACAAATGGGGTCAACCTGGGTATAGCCCTTCCTTCACTAATGAAGTGGCCACTGAGATGGCATCTCTTCCCTTTTTGGCAGAAGACTCATTAGGCTTGCAAATCACAATTTCAAAATAAAAAATACTCTGGAGAGACGGTGTCTGAAATTACAGATGTCAGGGAGTTTGTGTTGGGACTGGGAGTAAAAAGAAGCTTTAGTGGGAGGAAAGGGTTTTGCCTCTGAAGCAGAAGTGAAAATTGTGCAAACCTCCAGATCTCTGCAACCTCAAGTAACCCCAGTCAGCTAACACGAAGAAATGCTGGGAGTTAAGAGCCCAATGACATCTTGCCATTCCTCTAGAACAGTGGTTCCCAGGTGCTTTGGACTTCAGCTTCCAGAATTCTTGATAGTCGGGCAAGCTGGCTGGGCTTCTGGGAGTTGAGAGCAGTGATTTCCAAACTCTGGTCTGCCAGGTTTTTTGGACTTCAAATGCTTTCGCCAATGGGCAGAGATTCTGGGAGTTGAAGTCTAATACCCCTGGAGGACCAGAGTTTGGGATTCACTTCTCTAGAGCTGTGTTTCTCAAACTGTGCTCCTCCAGGTGTTTTGGACTTCAGCTCCCAGAAATCCCAGCCAGCTTACCATCTGTTAGGAATCATGGGAGTTGAAGTCCAAAACTTCTGGAGGAGGAGTTTGAGAAACTGCTCTAGAGCAAGGAACATCTGGCAGTCACAGGATTCAGTAACTCATTACCAGTTAGGCTCAACTGTCTATCAGTCTCATCTCTGATTAGCTTTCTCAATGCAAATTAGCCTGTGCCCTTCCACACACAATGAGCAGTGATCTGCCTGGAGAAGAGAGTTAGCTATTGTAGCTATGGTATTCTAGTATCTCTTACTCACACAACAGCCATGGAAGCCTCAATTCCATAATCTTGGCTCAGTATTCTTTAACCTTTTACTGCACTGAAAATAATATGACAGGAGGGTTTTAGCCCCAGGTGGAGAGAGCATGTAGTTTTGTGATAGTAGAGGCTGCTGCAAAATTATGCTGTAGAAAAGCTAGATGATAACGAGTAGTAGTTGGATCTAGTGACACGTTTGGGATGTGGAAAGTAACTCTTTAGGACAAAGTTTCTCAAACTGTTCTCCTCTAAATGTTTTGAACTTCACCTCCCACAATTCCTAAAAGCTGGTAAACTGACTGGGATTTTTGGGAGCTGAAGTCCAAAACACCTGGAGGAGCACAGTTTGAGAAACCCTGCTTTAGGTCGTTGAAGCTGAAGGACAAATGCTTAGCTAAGAAAGGAGCCAAGGGCCATGTCAAAGGAAGGTTTGGGTTGAAGAGCATCAGCTATGCTTCAGATATGGGATATGGACTATGGCTTAACTTCCTACTGGTGTCTAATCTGGGGACAGTTGCTTTGATTTAAATATTTAGCAGTGACTCCAGTGATTCAGAACAGATAACTTACATGTGGCTACCATAGAGTATCTATTGTAAACCACTCAAACAGTCCAGGCACCAGGGATGCTGAGCCTATTACTCTGGGCTTTTCAGAACACACACTATACCTGTCTCAGAGAAAGATCCCTTCCTTTGGCCAGACATTTGAGCAGGGTGGGTTGCCTGAAACACTTTGATCTGGAAGAAGGAGTGTCATCACCTATACTTGGATGAGATCAGCAAGTTGCTTGGATTACATGCTCACAGTTTGGCCAGTAGACAGATGCTGGCACTTGATGCTGCTCTGCTGGTGGAACACCTCCCCACCCCCCTCGCCGCTTTCCCCCACCTTTTTGGCTCTATTATGCCTTTCATTCGGTAGTAGAGTCACACATCTTGAGGATCAAAAGACTGTGCAACAATTTGTGGTTAGTAAAGACCTGCCTGCCCCGGAGCAGAGACTACCAACACATGTCTAGGAACTTACTTCCACATGGGAATTGGGTGATGGTACTTTTTACTAGTCTGTATTTAAAAAGAGAAAGAAACCCCAAATCCTTGTGAGTAGAAATGGTCTGCATATGTGCCACTGTGCCAATGGAAAGGTTCAGCTTCCTCATCTATAGCTGAGCACACAAGCCATGTCTTTCACTCACCTCTCCTCTCTCTCTCTCTCTCTCTCTCTCTCTCTCTCTCTCTCTCTTGGCAGCACACTCTGTCCACATTATGCCACACGAAGGCCTTTTCACACTGGCTGGCTATGAATTGCTGGTACAACAGTTAAGGAAATCCCCACTGACAAAGAGTAGTGGTGGTGGATTGGCTGATTGCCTAGTTAGCTTTGGGCATTTGAAAGATGAATTTGAGCTGAGTGGTTGACAATGTCTGTCCTTCATAAAAGCAACGTTTTCTCCTGCCATTTTCTATATGCTTTTGCACATCAAGAGTTTGTGCTACTTTCAAGGCAAATGCTTAGTTATGGGACCCACTTTTAATGTCAGCACTCAGATGTAGGAAAGAAATGTTATCACTGAGGAGAACAAGTAAAATGGCCTAGAAACCCCAAATCAACACTCTCTTGGGAAACGAAAGCTAGATTGGTGTGAATTCACTACGTAAACTGAAGGTCTGGTTCCCCTTATTGGGATCGGAAACATGGTGGCAACAAAATACTAGTACCCACTTTTCGTCCTCTCCCATTCTTTGTACCTTATCCAGGTCAGATCCACTCTGTTTAATTTTCTTTCTTTCTTTTTTACAAAAGGGACATCACTGTTAGCTATTACTTTAAAGCAGTGGTTCCCAACCGTTTTTTAAACCAGGGACCACTCTCCAACACTAGTACCAAAAGGGTTTTTGATCAACTTTAGATTTGGTTTGGTTATTTGGGGTGCTGATCCAAAAAAGTGCATGGGATACACCACATCCGCTCTAGTTTCTGATACAGAACATATGCCACCCTGTAGTCGCCATCTTGTTGCCCACAGCAAACCATATTTAATAAGCCTCGCCATTATAAGAGGGTTTCACGATACCAGTCACTCTTGTTGCAATGGTGTGGCCATCTACCATATTTTAGTTCTTGCGGACCACTGGTGGTCCACAGACCGCAGGTTGGCAACCATTGCTTTAAAGTAAATTATAGTATGCTCAAAAGACAGGAGTGGAGGGTTTGAGAAAGTAAACTCTGCAATAGACAAAATACAACAAAACAGTGGTCCAACAAAAAAATGACAAAATGAGTGCTGCAAAGATGATATAAGCAAGGCAATGTATGAGAAAGAATTGCACTTCTTTCTGTGATGCATTTTTGGTAACGATTTCTCTTCCTTTTCTGACAGCCTCCTCTGACCTATATATACATTGATTTGGGGGAAAGGGCAGTAGTCTCCTATCTCCTTTCCTCCTGTCTCTGACATGTATGACTTTATGTTATGGCCATTCCTCCTTTGGTGGTGAAAAGGGAGGGGAGAAATAAGATGGAAATTCCCATTTCCTGCCACTTACTGAATGAACGGGAAAACAGCCTAGCCTAGTTTTTTCCACAGGCAGTGTTGTATGGCATTCCTCCCGGTCCTAATGGTCTGCTTCTATGAGGATTTTATTAGAATTCATATTATTAATTTTCCTGGCTTCCAGTGGCCAGCGAAGAGTGAAACCCCCTGTGGCGAGGAACCCAGAGAACTCTGGTCTACTGAAACCACAAGAGAGTTTGAAGCAATGGAAAACATGGGAAATGATTGCTCTCTCAGCCTTTCTTATGCCATTAAATGCATTTTCTTCTTCTAGACACGTTTTTTTACTGTTCCTCCCCTCTGCTTCTTGTAATGAACCCATTACATAGAGCAAACTGAATCTCAAGAATTTAGTAGGATGGAAGCTGGCTTGTATTTGACACTGGCAAACATTTCGGTCAAGTACTTATATGGAACTTCCTACTTTGTTAGTCTACTGGCTCTGCACTCCTCAAAGTACTGATTTTCAGAGTAGCTGAGAGTGGGTGGGGTGCAAGAAAAATGCAACTATTGGGTTTGGATGTCAAGTTTCCTCTGCCCCACCTTTTGAAAGCATAGATTGTAAGTACAGTAGAGGCCCTCTACACCAACTATCCATGTGTATTTGTATACATATAGACCTAGTGATACCATTAGGGTTATTGGGTGACTTAGGCTGTATCCACACACTACAGCATCTCGACACCACATTGACTGCAATGGCTCATTGCTTTGGAATTCCGCAATCTGTAGTTTTATGAGATGTTGACCCTTCTCTGACAAAACTACAAATCCCGGGATGGAGTTGTGCCAGTTAAAGTGGTTTCAAACTCGGTTGCTGTGAGTTTTCTGGACTGTATGGAACATCCAGAAGCATTCTCTCCTGACAGTTTGGCCATATCTTGGTTGACACGCACATCTTTCACCCACATCTTGCTTGACACCCACAGTTAGTGTCAAACTGCTATAATTCCGAAGTGTGTATGGTCTCCAAGATAAATCCACCTGGTTGCTTTGGTGCTGAAAATAAAAAAGTATGCAGAAATCAACTGGTAAGGGTGAGAGGCTTTTGTAGAAATGGCCATCATCACCACCTCTTTCTAATTAACATCGGCAAGATATTATTAAAAGCCAAAAGGCAAAGAATAATAAAATACTTTTTAATAATAAGATACTGTACCAACTGGTCCCTGAAACTTTCACACATTTAGACAGAAAGAAAACTATTTTTCCAGAACTGGATTTTTCTTTACTTATTACATAAAAATAATCCTGAGAACTGCTTAATTCTTTCAAGAAAAAAATAGGAGGAGAATGAAAAGAGAAACAGACCACAGGTGAGCCAAAGAGGAGATGAGTCAAACTGCTTGAGTCACAAATATAGAAAGCCCCAAATGGTCTGCATTATAACTTGTGCTGGGTTTAGGAATAAATGTAGTCAGAGCCCTTCCTCAGGTTTTTGTGTTCCTTTCTTTCTGTTATTGTTTGTACTATTACTGGCTCAAGGTTACTAGGAGGAGGGAGTTGCTGTGAGCTGGACTTCCAGTTCGTGGGATCCAAGGGCTCCAAAACAGAGCAAGTAAGAAGTTTGGCTGAGGTTACAGATTGAGGAGAGAGTGGGAAGTTGGCAAGGGGCTGATCAGCTGCAGTGTCAAGGGAGCCAAAGCTGCCAGCAGTTTGTGACTCATGGGCTGGGAAAGGCTGGCAGCATGCAAGAGCCCAGGCAAAGGGGCTCTTTTCTCAGGGAGGTGGAAGTCGGGGGGCCAGCGCCCTGGCTTCTCAGAGGGGCATGGCCTAGAAAAGGCAACTCTACCCACACTCACTTCCAGCCCTGGCGTCCTCTCCTTCCTCTTTATCTGGCCTCCTTCGCCTTGGAATTTCAGCCTTGAAAGCACAACTGTTTTGCCCAAGATGGCATCTGGATTTTCAGGGCCTGCCGCAAGGGGAAGATTTGTTTTCAGGAGCTAAATTTGAGATGCCTGAGGACTGGAAAGAAAAGGTAGCAGTAAGAGCTGTTTGAAACTGCCCTAGCCAGTGACATGGCAAGCTGCAGGGCAAGAAATGTTGAGCACTTTGAGACTGTAGGGCCAAGTGGGTAGAACAGCTAGGGGATTAAAGGGATGCCAATGGCCTGACTTGAAACTATGGCTGCAGATAGGACTTTTTGTTGAAGGGGAGGTCTTTAAAGCAAACACTTTTCAGCCAAGAAGATCTAGGGCAGTGTTTCTCAACCTTCCTAATGCCACGACCCCCTAATACAGTTCCTAATGTTGTGGGGACCCACAAGCATTTTTGTTGCCACGTCATAACTGTAATTTTGCTACTGTTATGAATTGTAATATAAATATCTGATATCCAGTATGTATTTTCATTCACTGGACCAAATTTGGCACAAATACCCCATATGTCCAAATTTAAATACTGGTGAGGTGGAGGGATTTATTTTGTCTTTTCGGAGTTGTAGTTGCTGGGATTTATAATTAACCTACAATCAATGTAATTAAACCAAACTTGGCACAAAAACTCCCATGACCAACAGAAAATACTGGAGGGTTAGATGGGCATTGACCTTGAGTTTTGGAGTTGTAGTTAACCTACAAATCCACAGAGAGCACTGTGAACTCATACAATGATAGATCTGGATCAAACTTGGCACAAATAGTCAATATGCCCAAATGTGAACACTGGTGGAGTTTGGAGAAAATAGACCTTGGTATTTGGGAGTTGTATTTGCTGTGATTTATAGTTCACCTACAGTCAAAGAGCATTCTGGACTCCACCAATGATAGAATTGGGCCAAACATTCCACCCAGAACCCCCATGACTTGACGGGACTCAATGGTGCAAGCCTCCCTTCAGCCTCCCATGTCCTCCCTTGCCTGCACATGCACATCATGCGTAGCACGCTTGCTCTCCCCTATCTACTAGGAGTCTTGGAAACAGTCCTCCACAGCAGAGGAAGGCTTTCAGTGGGAGGATTCACTGTCTGTTTCCAAAAAGGAGGAAGACAGGCAGAGAGATCTTCAGCCTTCTCTGCCAATTGGGTTCCTAAGACTATCAGAAATAGGTTTTCGAATGATCTATGGTGACCCCTCTGAAACCCCCTCACGACACCCCCCCCCCCAGGGGACCCAACCCCCAGGTTGAGAAACACTGATCTAGTGCTACTCTTTGATCACTGGCTCATCATTGTATCACTAGATGCCGGAACTGAGGGGAGGAGGGAATACTTGGGCCACTCATTGGGTCTCAGACAAATAAGGTGGTTGTAAGATACAGTTTTGTCCAAAACAAAGGTATGGTAGATGCTAGGGCTGTTCCACCTGTCTACTGGTTTGTGCTCTATGAGCTCTAGGACTAAACTTGGGGATTCTCCTGCCGCCTTTATGCATCATTTGAGGGATGCTTCCATGTGCATTGTCCTCAGTGGGAGTGTTCCCATGTTGCCAGATATGTGCCATTAGAGTACCATATACACTCGAGTATAAGCACAGTTTTTCAGCCCTTTATTTAAGCTGAAAAAGTCCCCATCGGGTTATACTCAAGTGAAGGTTATTTATTATTTTACTCTTTTATTATTTTTATTACATTGATTATTTTACTCTATTATTATTAATATATTTACATTATTTTACTCTAGTGTTATTATTAATACATTTATTATTTTAATATATTTATTATTATATTTATTATTTACTCTATTATTCCATTAATTATTTACTCTATTATTACTGTTATTATTACATTTCTATTTTTTACTCTATTATTATTATTATTTTACTCTCTTTATTATTATTGGAAGGATGTGCATATTTACATTGAATAAGGTTAGAATGGCTCAATCAGAGTTGGACAGTCTTATTTTAATTTAAAGTTTTATGTAAATATTAAAAAAACATTTAACCTACTGACACCTCGATTAATGTAATTTTATTGTTATCTATTTTTATTTTTAAATTTACCAGTAACTGCTGCATTTCCCACCCATGGCATATACTCGAATCAATACGTTGTGCCAGTTTGTTGTGATAAAATTAGGTGCCTCAGCTTATATTCAGGTCGGCCTATACTCAAGTATATACAGTACTTTCTTTTTTTTTAAGCATGAAATTTTAGGATAATGTATGTGTATTAAAGATTATATTTTTAAAAGGATTTTCCCAAATCTGTCTACACTCATTTAAAAGGGAATGTCTATCCATACACTCACACATAGGCTATCACTCATCGCTGAGTATGATTGCAGATAGACATACTCACAGAGTACTGTACTATGACCTCTAAAGAGAGATAGGCAATTCTAATTCTGCATGTAGCTTTCTTCAGACATACCGTCATAGGAGCAACCAGTCTAGAAACACAAGTGCAGATGCTCATCACTGCAATCTCTGTAACCACACTCCTACAAAATTTCAAAAACACAAGTAGCTGCATTGACCCAGATAAGAAAAAGGCAAGGAGAGGGATAGTTTCAGCAAATTTCCTCTACTAGTAGTAGCAGGTCTTTTGTCAAACTAATGGGCCTTGATTGTCCATTTTAGAGTAATCCTCCTCAAAATGCTTTTTATTCAGCAAGGATAGCTCACATTAATATGTTGTTGCTGGAAAAATCCCATTTCTCTTTCACAATACTGTGAAGATTGCAGCTGAACACAGGGAAAATGGGGTGGCCGGAGAGGGGTGGCAGATGACACCATCATCTTTGCTAATCGAAGCCCTGGCTCCATTGCAAATCTAGCCAAACCAAACAGCCTTTAAGGAGACCAAAATTGAAAGATCTCTCCCTTATAAGGTGGTGATAAATTGTACAGGACGGACCCTACAGGAATAGCTACAGACCTTGAAGTGTCTGTGTGTGAGAGAGTAGGAAAGGATATTAGATGAGAGACACCGGGGAAAACTTTACAGTTTCCAGAAATCGGGGAATATTTTCAGCTAAAAATCCTTTCAGCATTTAAAAAAAATATTATTATTCTTTTTTAGTTGCTTGTGTGATTATTTCTATCAATCTCACAAGAGCAAATCTGAGAAAATTAAGAGAACTGACATACCCAACTCCAATGTAATGCAACCGAGATTGGAACTATGGTGCAGGTTTTTCAGCCATATTGTTTCTGTTTTCTTTTATGATGGCTGCATGCCAGTCAAGCAAGGTTCATGGAGTATACTGAAATGCTTTAAGCTACTGGACAATTTAAAAGGGTAGCTGCAGGCAGTGTGTCTGGCAGTGGTTAGAATGTGTGACATGTTTCACCAAGGTGGGTGGATTAGGGCTGGGAGTGAAATGAGTGGATGATATTTCATGAAGCAGGATGGACTGGGAAGTATTGAGGTGAATGCAAGTGGGGCTGTTTTATGGAACAGTTGAACACTGAAGTTAGTGAACAGATCAATTGAATTTGCAGGCTTGAGCCTTGGTAAGAGCTGGAGCTTCCTGAGAACAAATGAGCTAAGTGTCTTAGGAAGGAATATGTTCTTTTTCTTCCTCCTGAGCATTGAAAATGTCTCAGCCCAGATGCCTTTGGAAGGAAGAAGCCTGTGGTCCTGTCTGGCAATCCAAGTTATGTCTGAGATTTTGCAGGCCGTTGGTCCACATGAATCTGGGCTCAGCTTGTGGGAGAGGCCAAGGTGAAGGGTTCTCAAGACCCCTTCTGGGACACTCCTCCTCCCCAAATCTGACTTTGCCCCATTCACAGCCTTGTCTGTCCAGAGAAGGGACTTCCCG
Organism: Anolis apletophallus; assembly: GCA_030556195.1. Lineage (NCBI taxonomy): Eukaryota > Metazoa > Chordata > Lepidosauria > Squamata > Anolidae > Anolis > Anolis apletophallus. Next base: position 125,087,646 of record JARBWK010000001.1, on the reverse strand, counting down.
AGCAGGCCCAAGCAATCCCTCCCACCCGGTCTGTGGGGAGCAGCCTTGGCCCTGCCCTTGTAACCACATCCCCACACTCATCACTGTGGCATCCCAGTGGGATTAGCTGGGGAGCGTGGGCGGGCTTACAGTGGGAGTACTTCCTGCTGCTTGGCTGGATGCCTCGCCAGGCACTCGCCCACGTCAGATGCCTTGGGGGAATGGCTAAAAGGCCGAGGCCCATTGCTTATTGATAGCATGCGGTACTCCTCACAGGCCAAACCTGAAAGACTTAAAGCAGTTATACCATACGGCAGGCAGACATTCAGTAAATAAAGCTCTTCTGTGTGGAGACAGCATTGAATTTTGGCTTGTTGTGTGGCTAATTTACCAATGCTTATAGTGGGGCAGTTTTGTTTCTGTAGCCCTGACACAGCCTTTACTTCATGGGGTAGGATCCAGTTGTACTTTTGAAGTCTTCTGTTCCCATCAGAGGCAGCTAAAACCATGTATTTTCCAGATCTACTATTATACAACATAGGTACCCTCTCCATTGCTCAACAGAAACAGATTAGTTACATTTCCTAGATACAGATTCTACAGTAACTCAGCATCATAGATCTGAGACTAAATCAGCAGCTGCCCCGGGCATAAACACCGCTTGCATAAGCACTCTGCTTGTAATGCAAAAGACCAGGTCTCCTGAAACCACCTGTTTCTACCTTCCTTCAGCTGAAGCGACTGGCCAATCTCACGTGCACTTGCTGCATTCAGATTACTCTGCTCACGTGGGTGTTACGTCACAAGCCAAACTCTGCTGTCATTTGAGAAACAACCGTTCAGTGTCTAGTTCATGTGACAAAACACAACAGCTGCATTAAGGATTTCTTCTTCAAGGAAGTGGTTTTCAGGTGTTTAGTGGGCTGTAACTGTAAGACTGCAGAATCAGGCAGGAGCTGTTTTGCTCAGAAATGTAGAGTTTTCTGAGCTAGGCACAACTCAGTGCTTTGAAAGCATGGACCCCTTCCTCCTCCCAGTCCCCTTGTTCTGTTGCATATATACAGTGTGCTGTTTCTGTATCATGGCTTCAGTTTCTGTGTTTAGCTTTACACTGTATTTGTAATTTCTGTATATATCTTTGGAGATAACTCATTTCAGTCCTATTCATTTCCCAATTGTGATCCCCCCTCTCTCTCTCACACACACACACTGATGCAGTACTGGAATTCAATAAGCTGTGTGTGGGTTGCTCTCCTTTGCTTACTCTCCATGGCTTGTAAGATGGTCTTGAAGCTACTTGTGTTGAACTGATGTGTGAGTGCTAACAAGATCGCAGACATGTATACCAAAGGATTCTGTATGTGTGCCAGCTACCACCCGGGTTTCATAGCCCATGACACATTTACCTACAACCCCTTGCCTCCTGATAAGATTGTGTGTGCTCATTATTATTAAGCAACGGAGAGTACTCCCTGCTTTTGTGTAGGTACCACATTCAGAAGACTTACCCAATTTGTGATCCTCAGAGGTCTTCTCTGGATATTAACATTCATGCCAATTCTGTCCGCAGTGTGCAAGGCAGGTTGGTAGCAATGTATGCCCATCACAGCAAGCAGGTTGTATTGGGAAATCCTGTTTATGCACCCAGAAACGACATGTGAAGGTGTGTAGTAGGTGGACCCATATGTCTCATAATAGTGTTGTTCTTTCTCTTTCCAAATATGGTGCTTGGGATACATATTCCAATGAAATAGGAATTTAAATGCCGGTACATTTGGAGTAGCTAGTTTTGTAAATAAAATGCATGATATTGCTTTGCAAATATGGCCTTCAAATTAATTTTTAAAATAGTTTCTGTTTGCAAAGTAATGTAGGAGACTGGATAAAACATCCAAATGAATGTGATGAGTTTGATGAGCTTGTTGTTGTCCACTTGCATGCTGACATCCCCCCCCCCCTTTGTGTACCAACAGGAAGCGGGTTGATGGGAAACTCGCCTGCCTCATCTTTCATGGGCAGTTTTCTCAGCAGCAGCTTGGGTTCAGCGGCACCCCCACATCCCACAGGCCCTGCATCATCTCCATCAGACCCAGCCTTTCGTGGCCCCCACTCTAGCACATCCCAGATTTGGTTCTCACACTCCCATGAAGGTAAGAAGGTTGGGTGGAAGCATGCTAATTCTGTCTCGGTGGCCATATGGTTGCCTGATGCATAGGGCATGCTCTGGAAAGAGGAAACTATGCTCCACGAGGTCTTTAAGGTTATACCAAACTTGTTCATGGTCTCGTCCTCAGATGCCCCTGAGAATCCCAAATATAAACCTTAGGATAACAGAAGAAGATGAGTGAATTGAAAAAGGAACGACATACATGCAGGCTTTTAAGAGAGAGATAAGTAAATAAGAGATAAGAGAGAGATATTAGATCAGCTCACTCCCTCCTGTCCTTCAGAAGGATGGCGACGACCTGGCTGTAGGACCAAGCCTTTGGGGCAGTGCAATGAGGGAATAATAAAGTGGTGTCCTGAGATGGTTTTTAAGAAACTGGTTTTAAAGTGGATATAAGTGATTTTTGTATATATGGTTTTATGCCCCGAAATTGAATGTATTTTGTGCTCTGCCCTAAGTCCCCTGCAGGGTGAAAAGGGCAGAATATAAATGTTTTAAATAAATAAACAAGCAGGCAGGCATGGAAGCCCATCATAGATGCTGCTCTGTGATCCTCTTCATGTTAGATGTTGGAACCGCAAGCATTGGAAAGATGACATGTAAAAATTCAACTGAGACGCTCAATATTATGTGCTAGGCACAGAATCCACACAATAGTCTTTTCATATAAAGTCACAAAAAACAACAACCTTGCATGAATAGGTCCACACACTTGTGGAAGAAGGTATCATATCAAGAACCAAAGATGACCCCCTCCCCCCACATACATGCATATGCACAGAGTGCCTACGCACTTTGAGAACACAGGGCTATGCAGGACACCTTCTGTAACTTGGAATTCCTGCAATGCCAGCTGTTTATTGCTCCACCTTCTGACCACAAAATGCAAAGTTCCTCTCTTAAAGTAATCTACTTTATGTAGCACAGACATGAAGGTGTTTTTCCTATCTTCGGGGGGAACCGGCAAGGAATACAAAGGAACAATTGTTTGCATGATCTTTTCAGTAATACTGAGGTGCCCTTTCCCTTCTATTTAGCTTCTGAAATTCCCCTGAGATGTTCCAAACTGCCTCATTCTCCTTTTCTTAAGGACATTTGAGCAAATGGTTTAGACAAAAAAATTGCCAAAGACCTGACCAGTATGAAATAGTTGGGCTTCCTCTCCACCTCAACACTCACCCCTCCACAGCTTTGTCAGTGCCCCTCATTACCATCCCCAAACTTCCTGTTTATTCTGGCTGTAAATCTCCTTCATGCACATGTCAGCCAATAGGCCTCCAGTCTCCCCATTGCAGCCCCTTGGCGTTCCAGTCCTGGCTTGTTAGGACAATAGGAAGTTCTGTCACCACTTTTCACCATTACATGAGGTACCCCAAGAAAACTGGCATCCAACCGGCTGGCTCCAAAGGCACAGCGCTGTCCAATTGCGTTGTGCTGCTGGCCGTGTGGCTTTGTCTCTTCCAAATAGCCTTGCACTTCATGGACCACCCCTTCTTTTCTCTCTCTCTCTCTCTCTCTCTCTCTCTCTCTCTCTCTCCCCTCCCCCATTGACTGACTCTTGCTGTGCCCCCTGCTGCCTCCCTCCCCTCCGACATCCTCCCTCCCCGTGAGAGGCAGAAAGTTAAAGTGAGAGAGGCAAGGTGCTGCTGGCACTGTGCCCTGGCAGCCAGCCCGACTGCTAGTTTGAACGGCTGCCAGCTGGCTTCCGGCATGCCGGGGATGCTGAGGGTGGGGTGCAGGCAAGGCTGTCGGCATCACGCTGACAGGCGGCCCGTCCGGGATGGGGTGGGGTATCGGAGCTGAAAGTGCGGGTGTGTGGCTGACTAGGGAGATTAGTTGGGCAGACGCCGGGAGGGCTAACTTCCTCCTCCTGTGAAGAACCATAGAGAGGACTTAGGCAGACCTTGTGAAGATTTAAACAAGGGGAGGAGAGTTGGGGACTTGGCACAGCACTTAGGTTTGAGCCTGGGAAGCTCTGAGTTGAAACAGGAAGGAGTGTGAAAACTCCTTCCTATGCCTTCTGCTCTGAACTGTGTTTGAGCACGTATTGGTCACAAATAGGCAGAGCTGGTTCTAACTGAACCATGATTAGCCATCCATAGCATGCAAATCTATGTATTTAATATGCAAACTCTTTTCAGTTCCTGCTTTTAAGGCTTTACTTCCCATGTACCCATCAATGTTGTTCAGTCGCTAAAAATTCAAACCTTCCCTGTCTTCCTCAATGCACGTCTCTTTTATTTCCCAATTTAATAAAGCATTCTTTTCTTGGAGGGATGGGTATTTCTGTATAATTTATTGCACATTGTGAATGTGTAATATGATTTCTTTTAACTGGTTAGCTTAATTTTACCAATATCATTCCTTCTTTTTTAGCCAGTCCTCTAGTATGGTGTCTTCCTTTGCATTTTAACAAGAGGCAATTTCCATTTCTGAAGTGGTAGAGCAGTAAGCATTTCCATATTTTTAAAGCTGCTCTTCTTCTGTGTTTTGCCACTTTTAAAATGCATATTGATGAATCACCAAGCTGAATCACTGAGCCCTCTTGTTTTACAAATGAGGGAGCCGACTTTCACCTATGACTGATGTATTTATTTGAACTCAATCTGTGGAAGAATTAGGAATTCAACCCAGTTTCTCTCTAACGCCAAGCTATGGGGTAGTTCTTCTTAAGGCCACATTTGGCCATTCTGGTAATGCTCACCTTGGCAGCCATCAAAGTGCTTGGCTGTGCCCTCCCTCCCTCCCTCCAACTAAAATCCTTAGTGGCAGCACTTGACACTTGACCCAGACACAGACTGGCAGGAATCCAGGAGAATACTGTCCTAGTGAAGGTTGTAAAGTTAATAGTGGTGAGTAGATTTCATCCCCCTGTGCAAGCATGGAGTCAGGGATATGGTAGCAGCCCCGGGTTATTCAGAATCTTCTCTTTCATGTTAATATTTAAAGAAACCTAGCTTCGAGCCTGCATGTCTGTAGAGAACATTGTAGTAGGAATAAGAGAAGTACTTGCAATAGTCAGAGCTCACATCTTCCAATATTGTTGAGAGCAGACCGCACTCTTACTGCAAGGCACCATTTGCTGTCAAAATGTACACTACTACCAACCCACTTAGTCTGCTCTCTCTATCTGGTCTGTCAATCCTTACCAAAACATTTAGCAAGTCATATCATTTGAAAAGCTGAAGGTTTGAAGCAGAATACTTTATTTGTATACGTTTATTCCAGTAATAGGATTTGCATCACTTTGGTGCAAAATTTAGATATATGCAGATACAGAAATATGCTGCCAAACTTGCACACATGGTGAAGTGGACAAGTTGATATTTTCCCTTTGAATTGATTGATTGATTGATTGATTTTATTATTTATGAGTCGCCCTCCACGTCAGTGCTCCGGGTGACTTACACATAAAACACATAAAAAGAGTTCAATAGTTAAAAGCTAAAAGAACAGGAAAGAATTGAGAGATTCTTATTAAAAACATTATTGCTTAGAGTGCTCTGATTATGTTTTCTTGCTTGACAGGGGTTTGGACTGGTCAGTGCTTGTGGTTTCTTTTGACTCTATGATACTAAGTTTCATCAAGATTCAGCGGCCATGTCTCTCTCCCCTTGACTTTGCTTCATGCTATTTCCCTTTTCAAGATGTCAGAGTGACTTCTGTCATGCGGGTACCAGAGGGGTTTTCTGTGCATGGTACAAATATGTTTGGACTGTCTGCCCACTCAGCACTACTCTAGACCACCTTCTTACATGCCCTGCCTCCCAGTGTGCTTGAAATAAAACTGTTCTCCAACTATGGACATTGGTGTTGATAAGTACTATTGGAACAAGAACAACAAATCAAATCCATTCAGTCAAAGGGTTTTGAATTTTAACTCAACATAGACATTGAAACAGAATAGGCTAAGGGACTAGCCAGTGAATTGGTTTTATGACTACTATGTTGCGACGCTGACATTTCATTCCTCACTGCCTCTTGTTTAGCTCCAGGTTACCCAAGGTTCTCGGGGAGCTTAGCATCCACTTTCCTTCCTATGAGCCACTTGGATCACCATGGAAACAGCAACGTCCTATATGGCCAGCACCGTTTCTATGAAAGCCAGAAAGGCAAGTTTGGGGGCATGGTCGGAATGTGTAGGGTGCCATCATGGGGTAAAAGAATCACTGTGGAATAAAATTGCAAAAAGGGAAAAGGAAGAGAAAGGACCTTGATCTCTATTACTAAAATTTACCAGGTCACTTTCCTCTTCCTACCACATCTTTCAGAAGGACCCCTGCTATCTGTCAGTTTAGCTGAGAGCATTGCAGTATGGCAACAGAGGTCTTATGCTCAGATCTGTTTGGGCTACAGACCAAACGCTGGGATGTTGTCACAATTGCAATGTGGGCTGTTGTCGGCTAGGGTACAGTGCAGGAGAACACCTTTCCTAATTGCTTGTTTCTTTTCTCCAGACAATTTCTATTTGCGGAACTTGCCGGCTCAGCCTACCCTGTTGTCAGCCAATCACAACTTCCCCAGCATTGCCCGGGCAGCACCTGGCCACCCAATTGGCTCCTGCAGCCGGGACCGGGAAGCGGGCCATGGACAGAAGTGCCACAAGGACTATGAGCGCTTTGTGTTATCAAAGGACAAAGGAGCCAAAGGGGAGGGAAAAGAGCGGACAGTGGAAGATGATGTTAAGGAGAGGCACAAGTTGGTGATGCCTATGACTGCTGAAGGGAACTGCAAGGAAGGGACTGCCCAGCGAGGAGGCGCTTGCGACAGCCGCCCCAAACACTTGCCCTCATGCCTAATGAGCTCCAAGATGTTGAATGGTGACTCAGGCAAAGCTGTTCTCCCCAGCTGTGGTGGAGGCATCCTGCCACGCCATGCTGGGGTCCAAAGCCGCTGCGCCAAGGAACTTGGGCATCATGAGGTCCCCCAGTCCTACAGTGAGTGCCTGGAGCGACGGCAGATGCTGCACCACTCAGTCTCCTACACTGTCCCATCTAGCTTGCCCACTGGGCCCCCAGCGCTGAGCACAACGTCTGGCAGTTTCCCCTGCCTGCAGCTGCATTCCAGTCCAGATGGGATGTGCCCTCTGCAGGATAAGTCTGGCCGGGAGCTACGCATTAGTGGGGCCACCTTTGTGCCTTCTGTAGGCCACTTGACTGACAAGAGCCGCTCCTTCCAGGTGCCCTCTGAGCCCTGTGAGGGCAAGGAGCGCTCCCATGACATGGTCCCAGAGCACCCGCCCTCTTATGGAAACCACCCATTCTCTCACCTCAAAGCAGAGGGCAAGGCTGAGCGGCGGCTGGAGTGGCCACAGAATTCCAGCACCCGCCTCAAAGGCCTGGAGTACCTGAACAACAGCTCAGATGCCCATTTTGGTAGCTTGCACCATCAGTCTAAGAGTGGCCACTTTGAGATGGTGCCACCTCAGGACTGTGCCCGCCCTAGCCCTCAAGAGCTGTGTAAACTCAGCCAGTCCTGCTGCACTTTAGACAAGGCCCCCAAGGAGCCACCAACACCCAGCACCCAGAAAGTGGCTCGTATCCGCCACCAGCAGCACTTGCAGACAGAGATGGAACAGGCGGGTGCCCATGCAGAGTCCAAGCGTAAATCAATGGAGCTCAGCTCATTGGGCTACAATGGACCACCACACTTGCCCCCATGGCCAGTGCAGGGCCAGGGCCCTCCTTTGTCTATGGCAGAAGAAAGGAAGGGTGCCTATCTGGACCCTTTTAGCAGCAGCCTTCAGCAGGCTGCACTCATGACCCAAGGCTCAGTGCTCACCCAGGACGTTCAAAATCCCCCTGATGAGGTGTCGGCCATGAAAAACCTGCTGAAGTATAGTAACCAAGCACTTATTGTGGGCCAGAAAGCTCCGTTTGTGGGGCTGGGCAGCCTCAAGGGCAGCTGTGCCCACCAGGATGGGGGCAAGTTCCTGGGGGCCAAGGGACAGCAAGAGCTGGAACGACCTGACTGTGCCCGCAGTAGGGACCATGATTTGGGCCATGGGGATGGTGAGGTGCGCCAGCCTCCTGTGGGCATTGCAGTAGCTGTAGCTCGCCAGAAGGACACCCTGAATCGGCCTGAGCCAGCATATGGATCCAGTTCCAGTCGGCAGAGCCGGGCTGCCATGGGCCTCAAAGGTAATGAGGGTTTGAGGGTGTGAGGTGGCAACTCAATGGCAATGTCCCTATTCTTATGAGGGTTTCAAAACATTACTCCCTGCCTGGTGTACTCTTCATTTTCTTTTATGCCCACAGGTAGTCTGAAGCTCCTTTCATTCATTGCCTATACATATTGAAGGGGACATGGGAAAACACTTGGGGTATGGATAGATGGAGCAGGGATGGGGAACCGCACAGCATCAGCCATGGGGCTAAGGATATAGCCTTGTTCAGAGCAGGGAGCCCCTTTCATACTGACCCAATGTAAAAGAGGGCTCAGTGAATCCACAGCCATCTGCTATCTGAATCCTAGCTATCCTTTTTCTCATGAAAAACCTAACGTGTTGGAATGCTTGGTTCCTAGCAACATAGCTCTTTGTGCTCAGCTAAAATTCTTCAAATGGGATCTTTTTCCTTTTGTTACCCTATCTGCAACTCTTGCTGAGCTGCCCAGAGCAGGAGATGGTGATGAATTCAATGCTGCTGTGACCTCTTTCCTGGGATGTTTTCCTCTTTCATTGCCTACCCCTGTTTGCATCTCCAGGAGAGAGGCCAAGTCTTGGGGAAGTCTTTGTGTATATGCTGCCAGAAGGTGTGATTAATCTTACCTTTTAATCATGCTTTCCTCCTCTGTTCCTCACAGCTGGTGCAGCACGGTCTGTGCATGTCATCGACCTGGATGCTGAGGAGGAACGGAGCCGACTGTGTGAGGAGCGCCTAGGCCTTGCAGGGAGAGACCTTCTGCTCCAGTAAGGGCTTGCTTCAACTACATTCACTGGAGGGGCCATGCAAGAATATTGGGCTGCAGAAGTATACTTAGTGTTAAGTCTGGGGTGGCCTCTTGAAGGCACACCATAAAACATCTAGGAAGGAAGGCTGTGAGGGCTAGTTATGTTGGTGACTTAAAGTTTGAAATGGCATTGTTTGGGTACCAGATGGCAAAGGAGTTTTCATCCAGTAATCTAATGGTGACCTGTTTGTATGGGAGCAAGGTACATTGTTTTTCTGCTATTCTGCCACTTTCTCACAGTGAAGCCTGAAGGACCAAAGGAAATAATATCACGATGGGCCAATGTTTTATAGTCCTCTAGTCTGGTTTGTTCCAGCTCACCTGTCTTTGTTTTATCTACTTTTTAAAAACCCTGTCAGGGATAACAAAGAGCTAGTGGAGTTTGCCCGCATCCACCCATCAAGCAGCTGCCCTGGAGACCTTACCCCTCACCTGATGATTGCAGGCAGTTCGTCGTTGCAAGCCAGCCAGTTGGGAGGAGACCCAGCAGCTCACACCCATCCAGCTCATGCACACTGGTTGCCCCGGACACGTAGCCCTTCGCTCTGGATGGGTGGACACTCCTACGGTCAGTATCATGAGAGTTCACGTGCACTTCATAGCCTGCACTGAAACAGAAGCTTAGTTGGGTCATGGCTACAAGCAGCTAGTCTCCTTATCCTTTGTGTGCTTCATTCCAGAGTTGAAGCTTTCTACACTCATGTCACAGCACTTCAAGTTTCTTTCTTTTCCTCACTGATAGCTCATCTGTCTTTTCCATCACTTGTTGTTGACCCACCAATCACACTTTGCAACCGGTGCACATTTTATTATGTTTAGAGTGGCTCATGATGAGATATGTGGGTTTCACACAGACTTCCCAAGTTTCATTGATTTGAGAACCAAAGGCAAGCCTGTTATCCAAAACAATGGATGCTTGGGGCTGCTTCACAATTTAAGTAACTGTTTACCAACTTAGAAAACAGTTACTTACCTAACATTGCCACACCTTTGTTCAGTTAGAACTCATCTATCCAAATACACACAATATTGTTTGTAAATGTTACAGTGTAAGCAGTGAGCCAGGCTGAATTCTTGTCTGGCTTACAATTCAGCGCTTGCAACTGTTTCAGACTTGGGACAGACTTTTCTGTCAAGGTTGTTATTTATTGCCATTTAGAATCACAAACTGGCCATCTGTCAGGAGTGTTTGAATGCGATTTTCCTGCTTCTTGGCAGGGGGTTGGACTGGATGGCCCATGAGGTCTCTTCCAATTCTAGGATTCTATAAAACACTTAAGAGAATCCTATAAAAATCATGGGGTTGCCAACGGTGACTTGAAGGCACATACTCACAGGTGGAGGCGACATCTCCAGACAATTCCCCTTTATCTCTAAGGGGGAATTGCAAGATGATTTCCTTGTAGATATATAATCTCTATAGCCAGTGTGCAGTGGTTCAAGTGTTGGACTACAACCCTGGAAACTAGAGTTTGAATCTCTAGTCAGGTATGGCATGCTATTGTGTGATCTTGAGCAAATTACACTCTCAGTCTCAGAGGTAGGAAATCTTGCCAATAAAACATCTGAAAGGATTGTCTTAGGGTCAGCATAAGTTAAAAACAATTTGAAAGTATTCAATGATAGCTACAACAACAACATATTATCTTTGTGTCATATGGAAACACTGTTCTACTGTATTAGGAATGCACATGTACCTGCTTGGCTATTAGTTCATAAGCATTGTATTACAAGTTCTTTTATGTGATATGTGGCCATGAGAAATATGGACAGGCAATTGCCTTCTCTTCGGAGAATATGAGATTACTGTGAGTGTAGTTCGAGTTGGGCTTTCTCTCCATCTCATCTGTCTTCTCTTCCCTCAACTCCAGGCATTGGGCACCCTGCTCTTCATCAAAATCTGCCGCCCGGCTTCCCAGCCTCTATGCCAAGTGCCATGCAACCAGTCTTTCCCCTGTCTCAAGAACCACCTGCACAACTTGTCATCCTGCCATCTGAGCCTCCAGCCCATGGTGCCCCCCACACGTTGGGTAAGTAGTATCAGAAAGGGATTGGTGACAATATCTCACACCATAGATAGTTGTAGGGGACCTGCCTCTCTCATGAGATGAGACAGGTGTGGCTCTCCAGCTCAGGTATCAGAGAGGCCTTTATCTGATGGCTTTATTTATGTCTCTGAGTAACCTTCCTATCTCTCAGCAGCTGAGGTGATGGATCAGGCATCAATTTGGCCACCCATGTATCCTAGCCGAGGGCCTAGCTCTCACCTGCAGCACACAGGGCAACTCCCTGTCTATTCCCGCTCCCAGTTCCTGCGTCAGCAAGAGCTCTATGCCCTGCAGCAACAGCAGCAGCAACAACAACAGCGTGCAGCACAAGCACTGGAAGTGCAGCGGCACTCACATAGCCAGGTAAATGTGTAAATAAATTGTGTCACTAATGTGACCCAGCATAATGTCCATTCCTATTGGGTGACTGAAAATACAGCCTTCTTAGGAAAAGACCTTTTTGTGTTTTGTAGGTTATGGGAAGCTAATGTTGTATGAATCAAATGATAATCTGATATTTTCCTCTCTATCGGGGTGGGCAATCTTTTTAGGGCCTAGGATTTCATTGGCTTAAAGGCACAAGATCCCATCTGATCTTGGAAATTAAGCAGAGTCAGCTCCGATTAGTATTGGGATGGGAGGCTGCTAATGAAAACCAGGTGCTGTGGGCTATATTAAAGAGGAAAATCATATCTGCAGTACTTTTTACTTAAGACATCCATAGGATCCCTATAAGTTGAAGACCCATACCCACATACTTGGAAAAGGATCTGGAGCAGAGAGACCTATGTTTCAGCAGTGGATGAGGCTAAGAGAGTGGAAACAAGGATAGAGTAGGCAGAGATAAGGCAAAATAGTTAAGGTCAGATGTACCCAATTTGAGTGTTTCCATAGCAAGCCTAGTTTTAGAAGTGTCTGCTGAGGAGTAAGTCCCAGTGTAGTAGTTCTGCCTGCAAAGCTCTGTTCTATTCCATGTAGCATCAACAAGAAAGCCTGGACCACCCACACAGCCTGCTTTAATGCACATCAGCCCATGCATTCCAGACCACAGGGTGACACACACAAAGCAAAGTGCATTGCAAAAAGGTGACTACATAGCTCCAGATGTCTCATCCAAGTAAGCCAAACCACATGTTACAGGAAAGGCACGCTAACATATGTATGCATACATGTATGTATGTGTATGCTCACACACTTGCTTTCAATGGATTTTCTAGTTAGTCTGGTGAGCAATCTTGCTATGGTGCTTGTCCAGATCCTGGCTGAGAATGAAAGTTATCTCCTGAGTCATCTCACAGGAAGTTATATTGGCTACAGATCCATGCTAGTCAACATCCTGCTTATATTCGCATGGTGTGGGTCATAATGGAAATTGATACCCTATGTGGAAGAACACTTGCTGACTCCAAAGGGTCATGATTGTGGCTTTCTATGTGTTGTGATTTCTATACAAGCACAAAAGAAAACACTATTATTTTGGGGCAGAATTCAACTTTCCTGAATCTGAGCTTCCACAAATTCTGTACAGAGATGATTTTGTGGGAAAAAAGTGTGAGACTTGCCCGGTGAAGCCTTGAAAGGGAATTTCCTATGTTCAGAAAACTGGGGTTTCTGCAGTCCATACAGGTCCTTCCATTCCCCAAGCCCTAAGGCAAAAGAATTTCTGCTGCCTATAGGCATTATGGAAGTTCAGCAAATAGTCATCTTTTAATTTTAGGCAACGAGGTTTCTGAACTAAGCTTTTAATGGTGCTGAATGTGAGTTGCTCTTGTTCATAGTTCTGATTGCATATTTTAAAGCAAAATAACATTCCATAGCTCAAAGCAAATAAAGTCCTACAACAGGAAGCCCAAGGCAGTTTTCATCTCAAGTGTAATCATGTGTTTCATGAACCCACACTATGGCTCTTCCCATCCAGTAATGGTGAAAAATGCCTGGTATTAGGGGACTGCATTGGATCACTGTGGGCTTGTCTTCCCCCCTTTTCATCCCACTACACCAAATTTAGTCTGAACCTTTTATTTATTTTAAAAAAAATTTGATAGTATCCCTTAAAGCAATGGTTCTCAACCTGTGGCTCCCCAGATGTTTTGGCCTTCAACCCCCAAGAAATCGTAACAGCTGGTAGACTGGCTGGGATTTCTAGGAGTGGTAGGCCAAAACACCCGGGGACCCACAGGTTGAGAACCACTGCCTCTGAGATTAGCAATTCCAGTTCATATTTGGTGGTTGGGGAGTAGTGCTACATCATTATTTTAGAACCATAACAGTTCTTAATCACCTTGTCACTTTTGTTTTTGAAGAAAAACTGTACTAGCCTAAGGTAAACATGGAAACATGATCAGCGAGGTAGCCTTTTGGGGGTGACTACTGGAGGCACGATTGGCCATTTTTGGATGGAAAAAGATTTACAAGCAAAATATTTGATGAGAGGTTGGGGGAATCTGAGACTCACAGTCCACACTTTTCTACCCCTGAAATAAATGTGAAACAGAAACAGACATGCCTAATAACTATCAGTCACTTTCTTAAACTATAATGCATCAGAGGCATCTAGAATGAAGACATGCTAAGTGACAATATTACTACTAAACCTGAGTTTCTGTGATATTGACAGACTGGATAAATTGGGTTGCTGTGAGTTTTCCGGGCTGTATGGCCATGTTCCAGAAGCAACCTCACAACCTCTGAGGACACCTGTCATAGATGCAGGTGAAATGACAGAATGCTTCTGGAACATGGCCATACAGCCCAGAAAACTCACAGCGACCCAGTGATTCCGGCCATGAAAGCCTTCGACAACACTTTGGATAAATTGCTTTTTAGACTGCATCTCCCAGAATCCCATGTTGAATATATTGTCTGGTGCATTCAGGGTGCTATAGCAAAAACAAAAATATGCCTGTGTTCTCAAGACAGCATGTTGACCACCCATTTCTTACCCCTTTCAGAGAAAGCCCGAAGAGTCACTCCCAGAACTGGAGGTGCCTGGTCCTGAGAAGCCGCTCAAACCATCTCACAAAGCGGTTGCCTTAAACGGTCCCCCAAAGGGCCTGTCACCATCAACTGCCTGCTCAGCCAAGCTCTCTCCATGCTGCCACCCCCCTAAATGCCCTGCTCCCTGCACTTTACCTGTCTGTCCTGCTGTGGTGCCACGCTCACCTGCTGTGAGTCCAGTGCCCTCCCAGAACTCCACGGGTCCTGAAGTGGAGAACAAGCAGCCTGAAGGGCAGCCAGCCCAGGACTACCCCAAATCACTGGAACCAGGTAGAGATTCAGGTCAGGGCTGAAAATGGGGGCAGGGAAGGCATTGCATGGGTGCAAGGGGTCAACCAGTGTGCCTTCCTAATATAGAAATTGCTGCTCTCTTCTTATATGGGTGTCCTTTTACTAGTAAGTGGTCTAATATTTGACCTGTTCAAGGCATCATAGCTTGAGGCCACCATGCAGTCTGGAGCCTGGAATTGCACAGAATATGAAAACCATGTTCAAAATCCTATAACAAACCATATTTCTATATCTCATGGTGGTATGGAAAGAATTGAGACTGTGTGAAACATCTGCCAAAAGCTGAAGATGAATCAGAAAGAAATCTCAAGTTGGTATATGATGATTTCCACTGTCTGGGATCAAGAGCTTAGAGTCTCTTGGTCTCTATGCCACCAGTGCCCATTTATCCCAGTACTTCATACCATTCTTTTCCTCAGACACTTTCCAAAAGGCAAACACATTAAAATAATAATTTTTAAAACTGCTACACAAATACAATGTTTTTAATTTGTTGAACATATTATAATAATTGAATCTGGGAGTCTTTGCACACTATCCCTAGGGGGGGACTTTAGTAACTTGGACCCAGGCTCACGGTTTACTTTCTGTGATATATACATTGTGTGGTTTATAGAGAGCCCAAGATTATCTCAATAGGCTGTGAGGCCTCCTGTTTTGCCATGGCTTATTTTGGTGCTCTTTTTTCTCATTCTAGATCTTCCCCCTGGTTATTCCTACCCTGTGGCTGGCCTGGGCTATGCATCACCATTACCCCTGGACCCAGCTGACCCCGACACTATGCAAACTGTCTCCACAGCAGCTGAGCCTGAACAGTCACGCACCTTCCCACCTGAGCAGGAGCCATGCTGCGAGGCAGTAGCCAGCCCACCCCGTGGGGCTGGGGGCACTGAAGCGGAACCCTCCCTCCCTCCTGCCCCCCACCTCCTTGTGCATCCCCAAAGGCCCAGCCCCACAGAGCTGGTCAAGGAGATCCCCGGTTGCCCCCTGCTGGTCGGGGATGTCCCGGATGGGTTGGACTCTGCCTCTCAAGAACACCAGGAAGACCCTAGAATAGAGGCTCCTATTCTAGGACCTTCCCCAGAGCTGATGGCTGTGGAGGATAGCCCAGCTGCAACACTGGAAGATGGCTGCTTGGAGGATGAGAGTGACATTGGCTCACCAGATGTCCCCTCACCGCAGACTGATGTGCAGATGGCACCATGTGGCCTGGATGCCCTTATTGCTGCCAGTATTGACTTGGGTGACCTCCCGGCCTTGGAGTCTCCCCCTCCCTCTCCTGTTCCTCCCCTTCCTTCACCTTCTCCATGGAGCTCAGGGATTCCTGGCATTGCCCTGCTCAGCGAACTGGCTGAACTGGAACTCCGTCAGCAGCACTGTGACACTAACCCCCATGGTAAGGATGTGAAGGGGCATCTTGTCACTTTCTCCTTTCCTTTTGGCCCTTGTTTTGGTGCGTCTTCACCCATTTTATTCATGGTGCCTAAGGGGCATTCACACCTTCTGTAGAGGAGAGCATTGTCAAGGGATGGTTCCTCATAACCGAGGCCCCTTTCACACAGCTTAATAAAATCCCACATTATCTGCTTTGAACTTGGAATATATGGCAGTGTGGACTCAGATAACCCAGGTCAAAGCAGATATTGTAGGATTTTCTGCCTTGATATTCTGGGTTATATGGCTGTGTGGAATGGCCCTGAGCAAGTTGTACAGTAGGGCAAGTACTTAATGGTCCTAATATCTGGCCCTGCCTTCCTGACCAACCAGGGAGTTCAGCACAACTTGTGCCAACTGTGGGTAGGAACTTGGCTATGAGGAAGCAGTAACCAAACAAGTAAACATGAAAATGTCTTCATGATGAGCAGATTGTCTGGCTTTGTAGAATCCGAAGTCCTGGAATCTTTCTTCATACCTTGAGGAAATGTCCACCAAGGTTTTACCTTCAGCACATACAACAGACATGTTGGCATACTTTCTGTGACCTATTGTCCTGCTCTGTTCCAATAGGCTATTTAGTGCTACGTGGAACAGCTGGTTTTCAGCTTCATTCTGATAAATACTGTGATTTTCTTGCTTTTTGTCTCCCCTGTTGCATTGCTCAGCCTACTCTGCATAGACTCATAGAATCAGCAGAAATGGACCTCAGAGGCCATCTAGTGCAAGTCCTGGCTGATGCAGGAAATTCACTATTATAATAGTAGCCTCAAGGTTTTGCACAAGGCAATGGAAGGTCAAAAACTACCAGAAAATTTGACCACTTGGCCTCATTGACTAGGCATGCACCTGGTTAGAGTGACAGTCATTGCAACCTATTCTGTAGATAGAATCATGATACTTAAATCGACACCTGTCTGCTACTTGTCTCCACCTGACAGACAGATTTAGTAAACTTAACAAATACATTTCACTGTTTTCTGTTAGAAACTTCGGCCTCCTTTCCTTGAAAAAGCCACCTTCTTGCCGAATAACCCTAAAGGATTACACATCTCCTCTTGCCTTCAGATCCTTTCTGGGTGTTCCCAAAGGCCATTGGATAGACAGTAGGAAGACCTTCCTGGCTATATACCCTAGACAGGAATAGATAACTGTAGTCACCCATCCTTCATGGTATTGAGAATGATCTGGAAGGTGGGAATGGTGTCTTTGGATCCATGAGACAAAAGATTGATCTAACACCTGTTACCTGGATCAATGGGAAATGGTCATAATAGCCGGGGGAGCCTTGGAGTTGTTGTCCAAAAAGGTTTTCAAAGCTGTGCTCTAGTTGTCCTGTGCTATGATAAAAATGGGTGCAATCAAGCCTTGAGGACCTTCATAATGTGGGCTACAAGCTATCATAGATCCTGATTGTTACCAATGGAAAATGTTTACGCCTTCCAGGCTCAACCTGAGAAGCAATATCCTTTGAGACCACCATTCTGCTCTTGTGTGTAGAAAGCAATGGGGAGAGAGGAATTATGGTTCCAGAATTGTGGCAGCATGGAGATTTGTAATGGGCCTGTAACTAAAAGTTGCAGAATTAGAAAAATCGTTGTGTTCATCTGGTAAGGGTTACTAAATATGAACGCTTTAAAATGAGAGGGGCTGCTTTTGGGTTAATTTAATGTCTCTTGTTTCAAAATCTCTATGGGATAGAGGGTCTGACTGTCACAGGCTTGCAAAAATAATCAGCAGAATGAAAACAGTGAAAGTTTCCCTTTTTAAAAATAGTCTCTATACCTTTCTGTTGCCATTTTTAAGCTTTCTATTTCCTGCCTCCCCAAAGGAGGGGTCTACACCAACCCACATGTGCAGATGGTTATCTCTCCCTGTGGCTAAGCAAAGTCTGTACTTTTCATCCATATACAAACGGTTTCTGCTCACATACCAGAACTGTTCTTTGCCCACAGTGTAACGGAAACCACATGCAAAGACTTCACTGCATTGCTACTTGCACGTGTGCGTAGGCTCATTCGCAGAGTGTGTCTATATGTATATATAGGTATACACAAAGACACCAAGTTTTCTCTGTGCCATTCCATCCCCCTCTTCTGTCTTCATTTCATCTGTGGGACTTTTAAATACACAGCCTGTAATTATATTTCACTTTAAACCTTCCTTCTGAGCATGACTTCTTCCAGAATCTTGTTCTAGCCCCGTTGTTGCTCTGCGAGGCCCCTTTCCCCATTAAGTTCAGGCCAGATCTGTGCTGCTGCCTTTTGACTCACATGGCTTATTCAGATTCCTTGCTGTGGCACATGGCATATCAATAGCTTCCCCTCTGCCTGAATGGATATGGGGTAGGCACCTGTAATAAACATCATCATATATCCAATAGTTCCAGGCTCTGAGTAGAAACAAGGGTAGTTAGATCTTATCTGCAAATGATCTGAACTGGAGTACGTGCTACACTAAGGATAGTCTTCTACTGCACCAGTGCTTCTCAACCTGTGGGTCCCCATGTGTTTTTGGCCTACATCTCCCAGAAATCCCAGCCAGTTTACCAGATGTTAGGATTTCTGGGAGTTGGAGGCCAAAACATCTGGGGACCTACAGGTTGAGAACCACTGTACTACACCCTCTGACCCTTCAAAACAGATGATGTGTTCTTACAAGTGATTTCTGACTTATGATTACCTTAAGGTCACCTTATCTGTGGTTTTCTGTGTCTGATAATGTGTGATTTGCTCAGTGAACTCCCATGGCTAAGTGGGGATTGAATCCCAGTCACTAGATTTGTAGTCCAACACTAAAACCACGGCACCACGCTGGCTCCATCCAAGATACCCAATTGCAGGAAATAAGTTTGGACTTTTAAGAGGACTGCAAAGAGGGCACAAAGTTTGGACCACAAAATCATAATCATGAGCAATGTGTGACACTTGCTCTTTTATATGAATGGGATCCATGCAGGCCAGTGTATCATCTATATTATTGATATGTACATGCTATATATGCTAGTACTTTGTTGAAGAGAATGCTTTTTCTCCAGGAGTAAATCTCTCTGCTTTCCACAGTGCTGGATGAAGACTTGGCAGCATTCAATCTGCAAAGCCTGGCCACCCTTGCTGCGGCCTGGGCCCTTGTGGAGGCTACTGGCCTGGAGAGCAGCCCACCTGACCTCCTCAATTTAGCTGAAGCTGCGCCTTGTGTAGAATTGCGTCCTCGCACACGGGTCTCCCGTCGCAAATACAACTGGACCCCTAAGACCAAACCTGTAAGTATTTTGCCTCCTGGGCATTACTGATAGAGCAAGCGGCTAAAGCAGAAAGCTACCTCCAGAGTCTCACTATCATAGCATTCAACTCTGACATGGTTCTGCTGTTAACCAGACAAAATTAGAAGCATTGTGTTTGGTTTGCTCTTGAGTCACATAATATTCTGCTTCATTGAACTTGCTGCATTTTTAGACTTCTTGTCTGATGAAACTCCCCCTTGAAAAAGACTCTCAGCTGCCTGGTTAAACTGCTGGGTCCTTATATTTCTTAGAAACCCCTCATAATTCATCACTGGGTGACTTTTTTCCTCTGGGAAGTGGTAGCTTATTTCTTACTATGTACCATCTATATATCAAGGCCCAGTGAAGTGAGTATGGAAGCTCTTGATTGTTGCCATCTGAAATTCATCTTTCCAGCATGCAAGTAGAACCAGTTAGCCTTCAATAGCACTTTTCAGCTCAGGTGTGTAGCTGGTCCTCAGTACTCATCCACATAGGAAAAAAGAAGGCACACATACAGGACAGGAATTAAGCCGCACATCATAGCTCCTTGCTTTCCACCATCACTATGAGGTCTCCTACTTTTTATCATAGGTTTGCCCTTTGAAAGCTGCCATTGAAAACTTGGACACACAGGAAGTAGAGATGCGAATGCGTCTAGCAGAACTACAGCGGCGCTACAAGGAAAAACAGCGGGAGCTGGCCAAATTGCAGAGACGACATGACCACGAGTGAGTGTCTCTCCATTACTCACAACAGGTTCCTAGCAAGTGGTGCTGGGCCTGCTTTATTGAAAGCATGTTGGAAAGGCATACTAGCATTGAGAACAGGAGGAGGGCACGAGTGTGAAAGAACAGCTCATCTGAGGGCTGCCCTTTCTGTAGCATCTGAAGGCTGCAGAATAGGCAAGCGCTGCATTTGCACCATGAGCCTTTTAATTCTTGTAAACCAGGCATGCTCAGCTTCTGAAAGTCTATGTAAAGACTGCCAAATGGGAGCTGGGAAGCTCTCACCCTTTATCCCGGTGTTCATTGTGGCTTTTGCCTGTAGGAGAGATGAAAGCTCCCGGAGTCCAGCTCGACGGGGACCAGGTCGACCTAGAAAACGCAAGCACTCCAGCATCCTCAGCTCTCTGAGACAAGGCTCCATCAGCAAGAGTGACAGCAGGAAAGTCAAGTGAGTGAACTAGCATAACTCATGTAGCTGTGCAGGGAAGGAATGGCACTAGATACACCACATTGTAGGCCTCCTAAAAGCATTTGGGGCTACATCTTAGCATTAACCAGTACATACAGACTATTGAATCAACATGGTGCAGTGGTTTGTGTTGGACTAGAACTCCTAGAGACCAAGTTTCAAGTCACTATTCAACCTCGGAAGGGTAATGACAAACCTATTCTGAATCAATCTTGCCGAGAAGACACTGTGATAGGAACAATTTGAAGAGCAAATAGACATTATAGTGTGATTGCCATCTCCCCGAGACCAGTATGTCTTCTCTAGGCATTTTCTAGGTCCTCCAGAATTATTCTGTGGCATCCTTAGACCAGAAAACCTTTGTTTCAATAGAGACCACTATTCTCCAATTTTAGGAACATGTCCCTCACAGATATGAGTGTCCTGTTCTGTGAGGTTGCTATCCTGAGTGAAAGTGAAGTTGTATGTAGAGCTGCATAGGAGACCAGCAATTCTGCATGATCAAATTTGGGCTGTTGTCTCGAACCTATAAAGTAGTGAGCAAGAGTGACAGAGAGCTGATCCTTTCCTCCACCTGCTGCTTTTCTCCACCACCTGGAATTATATCTCCTACCTATAGATATTTCTAGCCTCAGAATGTGACTGTGGGAGGGGAATATAAGGAAGAGTAAATCATACTGCCCACAAATAACAGTTTCAGATATTAGGGCTCCCTTTTGTTGCTTGTGTTGTTGTCTTAGAAGCACCATCAAACAGAATGTGACATGTAGTCTACACATATTGCTGCAATCTTGTGTATTTGTATACTGAAAATTATCAGTAAAGGTCTCTAGAGGAAAAGAAAGATCCTTCCTACCTCTGCAAGATTTTGTGTTGGTAGTATAATTATTACATTATTGAGTAAGTAGAAAAAAGGGTCCATTGAGCATTCTGAGGCCTGCACATAAACACACACACCCCATAAGTGGATGCATTTCAGTACCAAGTGCCATGATTCATGTGATCCTCAGAGTGGTCCTCAAGACCTGGAAGACTGGCAAACCCAGAGAGGTGTCTGTTTTTCTGCCCCCTCCCCCGCCTCCACTCCCCAAATTCATGTCTTCCTTGCCTCCTGCACCGCTCTGGGGAAAGAATTGCCCCTCTTTGAAGAGGAAGGCAGTGTTGCATAAAAGCCTCTTTATCTGTGCTGTATAAAGTCATTGGTCACGCTGCAGTGGTGTTCATTGCTGCTGGCGCTTTATGATTATCCATTAGCCGCCCGGCACAGTCATTCCCGCACTCACGGGCCCTGTATAATTGTCCTTCTCTGCTACAAATTGCCTCTCCCGGCAGGCCCATTTGCATAAATCCTCCAAGCTAGTCCAAACATGATTGGAGCACGCGTGTGTGCGCTGCATCAATCCTGATGATTTGGTAATAATAGTTAAATCTGTACTAAATGGTTCCTTCAATTAAGACAGAAGAAAAAAATTAATCTCTAGGTTTTATGTCACAAAACATTAGCAAATGTAGTGAAGGTTACAGGGGAAAAAAGCAGTTAGTGTTGGCTTTGGGTTGCAACATGGCTCCACCATATGGCTCATGGAAACATTCCAGGGCTCACTGGAATACTTGCTTGCCTTTTCTCCCAATCCTCTTTGCATTCCTCCCAACCCAATATATGGATGTTTCTGGGACGGTGGTGTAGAAGCCATGCCCCCTCACTCAAATCTTGTAAAGATGAACAGAGTCATAAGGAATCAGACTCAATGGGGAATCAGTTCTTAGTTGATTTCAAAGCTAGTCCCAGCTTTAATCTATCGGGTGACATCAGGCCACAGTAGAATGGAGAGTGAAAGAAGACAAGCAGATTGCAAATCGCAATACTATCACCCTTTGCATTTTAAGATTAAATCTACATGGTACCAGAAGTCAGGAGCAATGGGTTAAACCCTTGTGCAGGACTGAAGACTGACAGGTCGCAGGTTCGAATTCTGTCAGCTCCAGCTCCCCATGTGGGGGCATGAGAGAAGCCTCCCACAAGGATGGTAAAACATCAAAAAACATCCAGGCATCCTATGGGCAACATCCTTGCAAACAGCCAATTCTCTCACCAGAAGCAACTTGCAGTTTCTTAAGTCGCTCCTGACACGAAAAAACCCCCAAACAAACCAGAAGTCACTCCATCAGCATGCTTAACAGCTAGGTTTTACTTTTGAAATATACTGTTATATCATTTCAGTACTGTGACTGCTAAGATAACCCATAGTGGCATTCTAGGTTACCATTTGCCAGGAAAGGAAAAGAGGTGAAAACAAAATTCTTCTGCTTAAGAAAAGAGGAGTTAATATATATGAGAGAAGGGAGGAAACCATGAAAATGAACAAAATCTACCAGTATTTTAAAAACTCTAAAATTAGGACAGTAAATAAAGAATAACACTCTGAAAACAGGGGAATTCCAGACATGAAACAATCAGGGCCAGCTAACACCTCCCAACAAAGAATTCCCCCAGGCAAGAATCTGCCAGACCTTGAAACTGCAAATCTTTGCAATGCTAATCAAGGTGCTTAATTGCAACATTTACACTTGCCTCGAACATATAAGAGTTCTTTCCTGGACTTTCCACAGATATATAAACCTCCCTTGCTTAGTTTCCAATATGCCTCACAACCTCTGAGGGTGCCTGCCATAGATGTGGGCGAAACATCAGGAGAGAATTCTTTTGGAACATGGCCATACAGCTCGGAAAACTCACAGCAAGCCTACATGACCATTGTCATATGCTACTTATAAAGCAAGGGTTGGTGTGAGGATTGATAAATCACTGTTTACCAGGGCATAGGCATTCTGTTCCATTGTAGTTGAAGATTTTGCAAGTTTTTAAAAGAGAAAACTTTTTCATACTTGTAAAGTTTTATTTGAGCAAAGAAAAGAAAAGAACATAATGGCAATTTGTATTGTTGGGCAATATCAGTTCTATCCAGCTTCCTTTGTATGTGGCTCCAGTTGATTGTTGCCCCCACATTCCACCCATGATAGAACTGCTAGTGATATGTTCACCATCCTTGATGCATAGCTATTTCTCTCCTTCCCATTCCTTAATTATTATACTTGTGGAGCATACCTTTATGATCTCCGCATTAAAAAAGATCCCACGAAAGACATTACCAAAGCCCATGGTGCCTGATGCATTTTGTAATGTTTTAAAATGGACTTTGCCATTCTAAAAAGC
The DNA here is from genome assembly GCA_030556195.1 of Anolis apletophallus. Lineage (NCBI taxonomy): Eukaryota > Metazoa > Chordata > Lepidosauria > Squamata > Anolidae > Anolis > Anolis apletophallus. Next base: position 125,064,106 of record JARBWK010000001.1, on the reverse strand, counting down.
CATAAACAGTGTCCAATTCCAACCCCTTTCCCATGAATGCGCACATGTGAGCACATGTCAAACCAACCTTTCCCCACAGATCAAAGGATGACAGGAAGCTTCCAAATCATGCAGGCTCCTAGAGCAAGATTAGCTTACATACCCATGGTATTTGAGCAGTGGAACAGAATGGTGACTTGTGCTACCTTCCTCTATGTTCATTTTACTGTGTCTGCCTTGTAAACCTGTCCTGGCAAAGGAAGGTGGCATAGGAGTCCCTTACTGCTTGCCAGGCTAAGGCTCCCAGCCATAGTGGCATCCCTTCCTTGTGTAGCAGGCAGAAGCTTTTGGCCTCCATGAAGCGACACATGTTTCTGTAGCAGCTGTGGGCCCGGCCCCTTGGCCAGCTTCCTATCAGAAACATTCCTGTCCTTTAAGCTTCCCACGCTGAGCAGAAATTCCTGCCAAGTTTGCCTTCCTCCAGCCACTCCCTGGGACTGAGCCGTGGCCTTGAGCCATGGCAATTCCCTTCCCGCTTGAGTATGCCGTGGCACAAAGGTTAGGTGGGGGCTTGGCCTTAACTGGATCTGCTTGCCATCCCTAAGCCATCTTGCTTCAGGGTGCTCTGCTCCCTTCCCGTCCTTCTGTTTAACTAGGGAATTCCCTCCTTCTTTCTGCTGCCTCTGCCAGAATGGAATTTGGCACCCGCTCCAGGGTCGACTTGAGGTCAAAGGGTTGAGGTACAGGGGCACGGCCGAGAGAGAAGTGTGAACAGAAGCTGTCTTGGGAAGATGAGGTTTGGGCAGACTCAAGCCCTGGGCTGCATTCCCAGGGTGGAGCAAACAAGAGGCAGCTTCTCTGGAGCCTGGGTGCTGGAGAGGAGCAATTAGAACTAACGAGCTCTGGAGATCAGTGTGGGCAGGCAGCCAGCGATGGGGATGGAACAAAGCCTTCGGGGAGCTAATTCATTTCATATTTACTATGCTAGGAGGAGAAGCTGGGAGAGCTTTGCCAAAGCATGGTGAAGCAGATATGTTAGAAGGTGTCAAAAGGTGACCCATCTAAGATAAAGTCAGGCCTAATTTGTCATTCCTGTGGGGATGGGAGAAAGAAGGTAAGCTTCCTCTGTCTATTCTCCATTCTGGATCGTCTTTTTCCCTTCTCCCAGCATCAAGCAAGATATCCCACCATTGCTGCTCCATAGCGTCAGATGGTGCCAATCCTAATCTCATTCTTTCCTCTAAGGGGGGGGGGGGTCAGAAGAGACTGCACATTCTTCTTAAGAGGGGGAAGGAAGAATTTTAAAGGAAGTTGTAACTATAAGCTAATAGTAGAGACCTTTGAATTCTACTTACACAGAAAGGAATAAGTGTGGAGTAACTGTCTCTAAGAATTGGTTTTTTTGAGCACATTGTCATTCCATGGAAGTACAGAGGAAAGTCAGAAAGCGGCACTGGGCATATCATGCAACTTTTTGTAATTCTCATCTTTCTCTCCCTTTCACTAGTATTACTATTATTACTACTACTCTTGCTCAAGGAAGTGCATGCACATGTCCTGTTGGAATATTAGAAACCACAGGGGTTGCTCAGTGAGATTCGATAGAGGATAGGCTTCCTTGCCTTATATGAGTCTGTGTTGCTATTTGTGACTAAACTGATAATGGAAAACATAACAATATATGTAAAATGGTGTAGCAATCAAAATTAATCATGCAAAAATAAATAAAAACTTATACAAATGTGCCCATTTTGCAGAAATGTACATAGGTCAACAAATTTTTGATTCTGTGGTGCAGAATATGCAGAATTCACACATTCATGCCTATCAGACTCATTGCCAACAATTCTTGATTCTCCCATTTTCATTTCTAAAGCAAGGAGCCCCCAGTGGCGCAATGGGTTAAACCTTGTGCTGGCAGGACTCAAGACCGACAGGTCGGAGGTTTGAGTCTGGGGAGAGTGCAGATGAGCTCCCTCTGTCAGCTCCAGCTCTCCATGCGCAAACATGAGAGAAGCCTCCCCCAAGGATGATAAGACATCAAAACATCCAGGCGTCCCCTGGGCAATGTCCTTGCAAACAACCAATTCTCTCACACCAGAAACAACTTGCAGTTTCTAAAGGTGCTCCTGACAAGAAAAAAAGAATTCTAAAGCACAGAGATGGATTTCCAGGACAAAATCCACAAACTTGTTTAGCACCTTGAACATTTAAGATCACTTCTCCTTTCTGTCTATCCCACTGTTAGTCATGGAAAGCAAGTTAGAAATTCTGTTACCAGATGCTTTTTAGCTCTTAGGATAACTATATAAAATCCTGGAGAGAAAGCACTTTGTGTTGTAAACAGTGTAATATTTCTTGGTTTTGTGATACATATCCACTTGGTATACATATGCTGGGGAGCTGGAGCCAGCCCTTTGTATTGCATGTACGTGCAGGAACACTGCCCAGCAAGCAGAATGGTCCACGTGGGAATTTAACTTCAACACTGAGAAAATGGGAGTGGGCTGAAACAAGGCTTTCATTGCTCAAGAGCGTGAGACAACTTACTCAGCATTCCCCACCCCATGACTCCAGTCCCTGTCCTCCTTTCCTTAGAGACTGTAATGCATCCCATATTTTTCTACAAATCCCTGCAATTTTTTTCCATCAACTCCATAAGTAGAACACATATTCAGAATTTTGGATAGCAAAGACAAAAGACAAGTACAACGTACAATGTATATAACCTTTGGTCATTCAGCAAATATTTTGCATCATCATTATGGGATTGGAGAAATTTTGATCCAGAATTCCAGTCCTAATCACTAGCTGTATGCATTAACTTCTTGGTTCTTATGAGACTTAACATGCACCAAATGTGTGTACATCTACATCTGCCCATAAAACCTTAACCTTAAAGTGGAACAAAAGGATGGCACGAAAACTATGAGCACAACCCACATTGCCACCAGTATTGCTATCCTCTTGGTGTAGAGGGAGTTAAGCTGCCAGGGCAGGCACTACACTGTAGTTCCTCTGGCAATTCCCTTGCACATAAAACCTTCTGACAAGCTCAGCTGAAAGAGGCAATTGTCCCAAAGCCCCCACCATAGCTGGTGAATTAATGAGCTGCAGCAGAAGTGGCAGCCGCTCTGCTCTGGAATGTTGCTGGAAGGCATGAAAAGCCCTGGAATGTCTCCTCCCTTTCCTAAATCAGCCACAGGACACATGGGAGGGGTACAGTATTGTGTCCTCATCTCCCCTCCCTCCAAAAAGAGAACGAAATATGCAAGAGAGGGTGCAGGCAATGCTCTGGAACCGGTTTAGCATCTACTATTCAATAAGTTCCAACTGCCTTACCATGTCATTGTTTAGTTTGTTCCCCAAGAAACACCTTCTTTCACTGGAGCATCTGTAGAATCCTCATATGAGACATACACAGATACCACCCATCCATGTATCCTTTAAGGTTGCGACTATCAGGTTATCTGATATGGGGAGTGCCACTGCTCCCTTTCCGTACCATGTGCCATGAACTGGTACTGTGCTTGTACCCAATAGTTACATTTGTTTCCTTCATTGCTGGAATCTCCACCAGGAGTATTTTACAGGTTGAGCATCCCTTATCTGAAATGCCTGGAACTTCAAATGTTTTGGATGTCAGATTCTTCCAGATTGTCTGCATTTGAATATAGATACATAAGGAGATATTTTGGAGGTGTGATCCACGTCTAAACACGAAATTCACTTATATGTCATGTACACTTAATATAGTCTGTTTGTACATGAAAAAGAGGGCGTCCCCTTGTTGTGGGGGAGAGGCTTGTGTAGCCGAATGAAGTTGTGAGCTTTGCTGGTGGTGGCATAATAGCCACCGGTAGGGCCTCCCATGCCAGACAGGTCACAACGGAAGGGTCTGACTAAGAGTGTCAATGGGCAGGATGGCCTCTCTAGCCTTTTGGCAATCATCCTAAGAGAAGGACAACTCTAATTTCAAATCTGGGCAGATGGTGCTCGTTTTAACCCTGTAAGGTCAACCATCTAGAGAAGGTAACTCTAATCAAACCTACAACCTGAGGACCTCACTGTCCAAGCTTGCTAGGCCCCGGCAGATGAACCTTTGGTTTAAAGGGTGAGGCCAGTTCTGTGCACGCTGCGCTCCACCAGAAAACTCCATTGCACAGGTTCGAAGGACATATCCAACCTCCTTAGTCATCAACGCGCTTGTAGAAAGCGTGGGATGATTCCTTCCTAAGAATCTTCATTTGCGAAGTAATGTCAGACACATGAAAAAGTGTGTGTACTTTAAACAATCAGGAAGCAAAGGGGTGGCTATCTCATCCATGTGGATCATTTTGGATTTTAGAGGATTTTGGAATTCCAGATAAGGAATTTGAGATACCCAACCTGTATTCACTTCCTTACTTGGCATACATTCCTCTAAGAAGTACTTGTTTTGTGATCTGTCTCTGAATACTAACTAACATTTGCCAGGTGTAGAACAGGAAAAATATAGAAGTAACTAGTTATCAATAAATCACTCACACACACACCCCGGTGGCACAATGGGTTAAACCTTTGTGCTGGCAAAACTGCTAACCAAAAGGTCAGTGGTTCAAATCCGGGGAGTGAGGTGAGTTCCCATTTGTCAACTCAAGCTTCCCATACAGGAACATGAGATAAGCCTCCCACAGGATTGTAAACATCCAGATATCCCCTGGGCAGTGTCCTTGCAAATGGCCAATTTTCTCACACTGGAAGGAACTTGCAGTTTCTCAAGTCACTCCACTCCTGACATGAAAAATGCTATAATTAATTTCTTTATACAATATACTCACCAGTAACAAATTATAAATACTTTGTCTTATTATTGTAAATGAATAAATGATACTTTCCCCTCATGTTATGGTAAAACTCTTTCATTCTTTCCATAGTTTTAGGGTTGTGGCCTTACAAAATTATGGAAGGGAAATTCGGATAGGTGCTGGAAACACGCCTGTATTTCACCACAGGCTAGCTGTTAGTGGCACTCTGATTTAAAAATAACTACACGTTAACTATTTGGTTAGCTTTGAGTAATGGGGAATTAATTCCTTTTTTAAATGGGTAACATAATAGTAACTAATTGCATTTAAATCTCAGTCAGTCCATAACTAAATAATGGACTTTTAGTCATGATCTCTCCGACTGGGACACTGTGGCTGAAGAGAATCCACTAGGTTTACTTGGGCGGAAAATGTAAAGCTTTTCTACAATGCAATTCTAGGCTGCATCAATAGGAGTATAGTGTTTAGATCAAGGGAAGTCACAGTCACCTGGAATAACACTGTATCTAGTTCTGGGCAGCACAAATCAAGAAGGCTATTGACAAGCTAGAACTTGCCCAGAATAGGTTGACCAAAACAATCTAAAGTTTGGAAGCCAAACCCTTATGAGGAATGGCTGAAGGATTTTTGTATGGTTAGCTTTGAGAAAAGAAGTCTGAGATGGGATATTAGCAATGTTTAAATATTTGAAAGGATGTAACAGTGAGGAGGGAGTAAGTTGTTTCTGCTACTCTGGAGAGTAGGATACGGAGCAATGGATTCAAATTGCAGGAAAAGAGATTCCACCTAAATATTAGGAAGAACTTCCTGATCATCAGAGCTGTTCAGCAGTAGAAGAGAGTGTGGTGGAGTCTCCTTGTTTTTAGGAAGAGGTTGAATGTCCATTTGTTGGGAGTTCTTTGACTGTGTGTTCCTGTATGGCAGAATGGAGTTGGACTAGATGGCCCCGCTCTCTCTCTCTCTTCCAGCTCTAGGATTTTATGATTCTATGAAAGTGTTTACAAGGAATCATATCGGTACATAATAAGCATTGTTTATGTATTTTTTTATGATTTATGCAAAGATGCATTCTCGCTTGAAAATGTATGCATACATTACCCAGTGTGGGATTCCTATCAAACTGAATGTAAAGGTGTGTGTGATTCAGAACACAAACAAACCCATTTTACATACACATGGTCATCATTCCCTACCATAATTTGGGCTTTTCCCCTGCCACTTAGGAAAGTTTTTCTCGTACACTAACTAGTTCACGTGCATGTCGAAAAGAATTTTCCTTCTTCTTTTTGACACAGCTATAACACTTCAGTCTTCATGCAGACTTCTTCTTGAGGAAAGGGTGGAGTTCCCTAGGACCCAGTGTAATTACTGCTGTGCCCATCTGCTTTGGAGAGATGGGAGCAGGTCTTGGTTTCTCTTTTATTTGCAGGCAGGAGAAAGTTCTGAGTTGCTTAAGAATCTTAGTGAGCATTCAGCACCAAGATGGCAGTTTCATGAAGGAGACCAGACACTTAAAAACTATATTTGCCCAGCCCTATCCACCCATTTATTGCAACTTTGGGACTATAATGTGTTTCTTTTTTTGGGTGGAGTTGCAAAAAGATTCCCCCATCCAGCAAAAATAATAGTAATATAGTACCAGATTGTGTGGACTAAGGCAATACTAATTTTTTGCCTGAAACAAATTGTGCAAAACTGATATATCTTCAACGTAAGCACTCTTCTTTTGTTTTTCAAACGTCTTTTGACAACAGATTTTAATATATAACCATCAAGGTCTAGATTGAGTGATTTCTTTAAAAAATGATACTTTGTGCTAAATAATGCTGCATAGAATTGCAAACAGTAGAAAGAATGGCTATACTGTGTTTCCTTGGGTATGTCCAGTCCATATTTAAATGCCCATGTGTGGATTCTGGAGGTATCATCAAGGGAGGGAAAAGGGTGCATTCTTCCAGAGCCCAGAGATTCAGTTTGCTAGGAAATAGTATTTGTTGTAAGTTTATTAATTTGTTGTCTCCTGAGGGGTGAGAAAGGTGCAGTAAAAAAATAATATTTATTTATTTATTCACATTTGTTCGCCGCCCCTCCCAATGGCTCAGGGCGGCTTACAACATGATCATAAAAACAACCAGCACAGCTAAAAGTTAAAACTAACAATTAAAACAACATATTAAAATATCACAAAAGCAGCACATTAAAGGAACACTGTGGTAGCAGAGGATAGTGCCGGCTGCAGTTCATCCGACTCCGAAAGCCTGCTGGAACAGCAAAGTCTTGCAGGCTTTCCGAACAGAAGGAGGGTCTGAATAGCGTGGACGTTGGCAGGCAACGCATTCCAAAGTACTGGAGCAATTATTGAAAATGCCCGTCGATAATAAATAAATGTATATGGTGTGTTCAAATTGGGTTATTTCTTTAAATTGGCTTATGATGTTTTAGTTGATTATGTATTTATGTATATGTATTTGTGTCTTTTAAACCTTTGTATGCCGCTTTGAATCCAAGATTTGTTCAAGCCAGTACGATCAGAACAATCAATATTCCAAGCAGAGAGTTGCTAGCCTCAGCTCTTCTCTAGAACAGAGTGTACAGCTTCTGCAGAAGCCATACTTTGAAAGGGTGAGAGATGTGTGTTTCTATATGTAACATACTCTTTCAAGAATTACCACACCTGGGGTTTCTTATGGTTATGACATAAAGAATAGCAACTGATAACACAGATAAATCACTATAAGAAAAAGGGACATTGGTTCTCACAATGTTAAGAACTAGTGTTACTGATCTGGAACTTGTCACACCTTTGAGACTTATTCTACCATCAACGGAAAATATATGTGAAGAAATGTGTAGTATACATAACACAACATGTATATTACTTAAAATAGCAAAACCGTATTGTGTCTTGCTATAAATAAAAGTAAGGCAGTCAGGCATAAAATAAAATTAAACTAAATGAAACTAAAGGACATCAAATAGTACTCCTTTCTCTGGCCCAGTGTGGGCAATATACAATTAGTCCTCAACATTTGCAATTTTAACTCATGAGATTTTATTAATATGTTCTCTCTAAAAATCTCTAGGTCTTCAGGGAGACTTCTGCTGGAAGTTGTTCTGGAGGACCTATAGATTCCTAGAAAGGTGTTCTCTCAGATGAAAATATACATATTTTATTAACATTTCTTCCATTTGCAGCTCTAACCCCAGTGAAAGTTGAGAGCTTCTTGTAACCACAATGGGATGAGATCATAATTTGCTAATTGGAGGAAGGGTACTGTACTCCAAGTTTGTACTTGATCAAAAATAATGATCAGACATCTACCTGTAGCCTCTACTCCTTTAATAGGGAAGAAAACCAAATATCTTTCCACTAGACTCTTTTCAACATAGCATCATTTTCAATTCACAGGTCAGTAAAAGCCAGTATATCATCACTACTATGTTCAGAGCTGCGAACCGAAGGGGAACCTAAGAAGAAGAAAAGGAAGATACAAGAGGCAGCTTATGGTGGCCTCAAGAGTTCCCAGGTGAGCCTATCTTGTCATCCCCCTTTATCTTGCAGCTGAATGAGAATTGGCCCAGTTAGGCCTGATCAGAGATAAGTTCTGACCCTGCTTCTTAACACAATTAGATGGTAACATTGTCTGTATGGATGCAGAAATGTGCACAATCACATAGAACAGATGTCTTTTTTCATTTTGCTAGTTTCTTTACAAATCACAGAAATAGGGTTACTATGGCAGATGTAGGGCCCACATACACAATTATATAATAATATAGTATGGAATTACATTTGCTGATAAGAGGTTTAAGATGGCAATATGCTTCCTGATCAATCTCTTCAACTGTTGAAAAGATTACTATAACAATGGATGGCAGTTTGTCAGCAAAGGAAATCAAGGTTGGTGTAAAAGTATAGAATCCCATTTCTTAAAGGATTAAGGTTAGGTTGTTGGGAATCCAAAGTCAGCTCTACTGGTTGTAGGATCAGATGAGATTTATCAGCCTTTTGAATGTCCTGATTCTGGCAGGTGTCCCACAGTGAGCAAGAGGGAGTCTGTGCATCTTCAACTGGTAGTAATATGCTTGCTTGTACACTGCCCCTGCTTCTTTAGGAGAAGGTGCATTGCAAAAAGAGCAGCTCCCAAAGCAAGCTGGCGTCCAATGTGGTGCACAAGGTCTCCCATCTTAAGCAGAAGGTCAAGAGCAAAGGTCTGCCTCCAAACATTGGTCCATTCCGTCGGAAAGAGCCTACTCAAGGTGTACGGATCCAAAAGAAGCTTTCCCGTCCCAAGACCTCCAAAGGCATATCTTCTGTCAAATACCCTCAGCAGGACCTTGTTAGCATGGAGGCCAAGCAAAGCACCGGAAATCCTGATGCAGGTACTGATAGACTGAAGGAATGATATCCACTAGTGCTTTGAAAGCAAGGTTGATGGTGGTGGGAAATGTGGGGTTGATGTTGGTGACATGTTCCGATTTAAACACATCACTAAAAGCTCAGGGACAACTGAGAGGGGAGAGTTGGCATCCTTTGGATTTTTTTGCTAGACTGCCAGGAAGCAAAAGCCCTGCTTGCCCTTTTATCATTGCACTGCAGAAGATGAGTGTGATTAGTTTCTCCCAATCCATCAGGATCAAATCCAACAAAGTTGTTATCTTCCACTCTGGCCAGAGGTTTGCGGTACAAGTGTATTTCCTGTTGGTAAGCAGAGGAAGCTGTGGAGTTTTAAAATAGCTGCACATGACAGCCTTCGCTGGGGCCACTGTGTCCGCTCCAGTTTGACTTGAAGTCTTTTGGGTTTCCCTTGGAGCTCCTGGGGCATCTTATCAGGAAACCAAGACTGAGACAGGAATCCAGCTTCCACTCCCCAAAGCCAAAAGATCAAAGGTGCATTGTCAAGGGGGCAAGGACCAGGATGTAGGCACTGAGATCGGAAGGGGGATGCACAGCCTGCTCGACAGCAGGGTCGGCACAGAAAGGAGGTCATTCTCAAAAAATAATCCCACACACACTTATAGCTTTTGTTTTTTGTTAGTTTAAAAGTTTTCTACCCCATAATGAGCATACCAGGGCAGCTTTCCCAGATATTCTTAGGTCATGTCTTCACTACAATATTCCAGGCCAAAGGGTGGATGGGTGAGGAGTTATGTTGCCAGTAATAAGTTAAAACAAGGCAACCCAATACAAAGATGCAGAGAAATCCTTCAAAACCACTATAGTTAAATGTTTAATGAACTGCTACCTCTCAACCCTTATTTTTCCGTTCGTTTTGGGATGTGAGCCTTAAAAGTAATACGGTTATGCTCCTGGGTATGCTTTAATGGCAGAAGAAAGTGGGAACCATGAAATTAGTCATGAATTTCTCCTAACTCTTCTCTCCATCCACAGATGATAATCACCACAGAAACTATGAAAGCGACGATGGTGGCGGCGGCGATGACCTGACCAGTGACACCAGCTCTATACTTCACATGACAGTCAGTCCTGCTGTAATTGGCCCCTCTCCTTCCTCGGTAGTGAAAATGGAAGCCAATCAGAAGGCAAAGAAGAAAAAGGAGAGGCAGGGGTTGTTAGGTAATGGAAATGTTTTGGTAAGATTCTGAATCTGCCCCAGCTGCTAAGGAGCTGGGCACTGAAACCTGCTGGGGATATGACTCAGACTCTGTCTGGTCTTCCTGTCCTCCTAGTCATTTTTGTTGCCAAATTATTATATCTGACTCACAGCTGAGGGTGGATGGAAGCTGGCAGTTTTTGTTAATTTGCAGGAAGTCCCTGGATCCCTTTTTGAGATACAAAGTCTTATTTTTTTATGAAGCAAAATATGGGAGGACATTGACAAGCCCAGAAGATGCTAAACTGCAGTGCAGTTGGTCCTCCATGTCCATGGATTCAACCATATATGGCTTGAAAGTGTACCCCTCCCCCACACACACACTCACCAAAGATATTCCAAAAAGTAAACATTGTTTTTGCTATTTTATATAAGGGGTGCCATTCAGGTTGTAGGAACAGGGTCTTGGAACCAATCTTAAGTAGATAAGTGGGGTTATTCATGTCATAGAGATCTTGAGATCCAGACTGCACAGTACGAGGAAGCCCCGCTGTGGTGTTTTGTCTCCCTTTGACTCCTTTATGTAATGTTAAACTCTTTTTGATCTCTTTAGGACCCTGCCGAATCCCCAGTCCCGAAGGCCAAGTCAAAATCAAGCAACGTCCAGTGAAACCTGGTGTAGCAAGGTTGGAAAAGGTACCAGTGTGTCGCCCAGGATCATGTGGGGGATCCAACAAGAAGAAGTTAAAGAACAAGGCCAAAGAGCTTCATTGTGGGCCTGGCACATCGGCAACAAGTGAGGGGTTCTTCTCTGGCAGCCAGGCCCGGTCATTTACAATGCGGGATGATGCAGGAAAGCTCAGCAGTGAACGCCTCAAGAAAGCCACACGCAAGAGCAAAGTGCTGCAGTCAGCCCTTAGGGTGAGCAAAGACAGGGCTGCAGAGCACCTTCAACTAATTGGGATGGCCCTGTCCTTGGAAGAAAGGGATGTGATGATAACAGGCGGGGCAGACATGAGTTAGAAGACTTCTCCGGCTATAGCTTTCAAGTCAGAAATCCTTCAGTGTGTTGCTTCTTTTTCTGGGTGTTTTGTATTGATTGTCTGTTTTTTCCTCTTGGCAGAGAAAGAATGGGACACTAGCACTCTCTCCTCGCAATGCCAAAGCCATCCTCAGCAAGGGCAAGAAACTGTCCAAGGTCAAGAATAAGGTGGTCAGCAAGCAGGTAGGAAATTGTAACCCACTTATACAGTTAAGTCAGCTCCAAAAATGGCAAAAGATACATAGCCATACAATCACTAAGTTGTTCTTTAAAGACCAGAAAGCTCCTGACTCCCTTGCTACTGACAGATTAGATGGCAGGAACTGGATTTCCTGGCCAGGCTTAAAGAAGGCAGACAGATAAGTCCTCCAGCTCTTCACTCCAGGCCAGCTCTTTTGATTCACCTGAAACTGAAACTCAATTAATGCATATTGAACATCATCCAGTAAGGCTCAGGGTGGTGCTGTGAATTAGGTATTGACGCAGGGTGCATGAGACCCTTAGTCAGGACATTTCCACCTTGAGCATGTGTCTATTTCTCATGTGCTTGTGGAGCATCCCTGTGTGCAAGGGAAAGACATGTTTTGCTTTTGCTTTTGCAGTGCAAAGGCCGGGCAGTCAGCCGGCTGATGGAGAGCTTTGCCATTGAGGATCAGTTTGAGTTTGATGACAACAGCAGCTTCTCTGAAGAGGAGGAGATGCCTCCCTCTAGTACAGAGCAAGACATAACTACTGGTGAGTTTCTGGATCATGGATTCTTAAACTTTTCCACTTGTGACCCCTTTTGGCCTGAGAAATTTTATGTAACCCTAGGTATATATAATAAGTTTACAAATCAAACATTTACAAGCATTTGGAAGTTGATTTTCCTTTTTATGAAATAGAGCTGAAGCATTTTCTGGGGAATTCACTGTAAACACTGCATGTGTAAAATTTCTAGGTGGCATTTAGAAACCTTTTACTATTGTCATCTTGGGGGACCCCAACATTGAGTTAAAGGGACCCCATTTGGGGTGCTCTAGACTACAGCAGTGCTCCACACTACAGCTGAGCATTCTGGGGTGGTGTTGGTCATGAGGTGGGGGCAGGAGTCAGCAAGGCTCTGGGGAAATAACAGCTAGTAACCACAAAGAGAAAGACAGAGCGACCAGGAGGATAATGAGGTGGGGTATCACTAAAGGTGGAGTGTCGTAATGGTGGTTCTGCTGTCAGAGCAAGAAAGGAGAGTGGACAGTTCTGGTTTGGACAGCTGGGAATCATATTGGTGCAGTGAGCTGTTTGGACAAACAGATGTTTATGAAGAGCAAACTGGAGCTGACCAAATGTGGCAGGGCCCACGATTCAAGACTGAATTCCTCACTAAGCTCTAAAGAATGAAAAAATCTCGGGAAACTAATGAAGCCCTCAAACCAATAAGCAACCCGGGTTTTTTAAATCTGATGCTCCTTGGAAGGGATATGACTATTAAGTGATAAATCTGTATGTCAAAGGTGGTTGGCTGCTGGGTCAACTGTAAGAGTTTGATTTGCATCTTGGAGCTGAATTTTGCTACTATAAAGAAATAGGAAGGGCCGTGGTGGCGCAGCGAGTTAAGCTGCGAAGTTGCAGAATTTGCAGACCTGAAGCTCAGCAGTTCGAATCCAAGGGATGGGGTGGGCTCCCATTGTTAGCCCCAGCTTTTGCCAACCTAGCAGTTCGAAAATATGCAAATAATAGTAGATCAATAGGTACTGCTTCAGCAGGAAGGCTCTATGCAATCATGCTGGCCACATGACCTAGGAGGTGTCTATGGACAACGCCAGCTCTTTGGCTTAGAAATGCAGATGAGCACCCACCCCCCAGAGTCAGACATGACTAGATGTAATGCCAAGGGGAAACCTTTACTTTTACTTAAGGAAATTAGAAGGATAATGTTAATCTCTTGCCTTGTGGTTACAGCCCAGTCATGCACCATCCACAAAGAGGATCTCCAGGATGGACTGCGTGTGCTTATCCCCAAAGAGGACAGCCTGCTCTACGCTGGAAGTGTGAAGAGTCTGCAGCCACCAGACATGTAAGAGTCTGATGCCATTAGATGCTGTGCTTCTCAAACACACACATGGGATACACATGTAAAGAGAGAGCGCAGTTTCCTCTAGAAATCAAATGTCAGTGCTGATGCTTAAGGGGGTGGGCAGTTCCTTTCCTCTGCACTCCAGGAATTTCCTTTCCAGACCTTGCTTCCTCCTTTCTGCCTGTAGCTTGCAGATAATTGTAGTCCCTGCTAAAGGAAGAATTAGATATCTCTTCCTTAAAATAATTGCCCCATATGAACTGTGCATGACCTCAGTTCAAAGAATGGATTCATCTGTCCCACTTACAGTCACAAGTAACTTAAATTTTGTCTCCGATGGATGCAGAGAAAGTGTCTCCCCACCCTCTACCCCCACAGATCTTATGTCAAAGAGCCCATATGGTTCAGAGCATAGTGACTTGCATTTGAAATATTTGTATTTGGGGACTCCTTCTGATAAGAATCTTATATGTTATGGCCAATTTTTTCACCCAAATGTAAAACCAAAATATAACTTTGTGTTTATAACAAGAAATTTGTGCATTTTAAAATTTGCTTCCTTGAAATAAGCATATGAGTTGTGAATAAGCTCCACTGACTAGAGTGAGAGTAACTTTGTGCACATACCCCTGGTATTCTGCTGTTAATCACTGTGGTATCTTTCCTTCGGTTCCCAAACAAAGCTCTCAGCACTTCCTTGAAACGAGTACCTAGTGCTCTTTGCCACATATCTTACTGGATTTCTGAAGTGTACAGTGAATACCTTGCACTCTCACTGGACTGAAATGCAAGTTCTCTGTTCTCTGAGAGCTGAATGCCCCATTTCACATCTATCAAAATGAGCCAGACTGAGTTTATCTCCCAGTCTTAGACATTTTCAGCCCTGTAAATCCTTGTCATTGTTTTGCCCCTCCTGTAGCTACAGCATCGTCATTGAGGGAGAGCGGGGGAACCGACAGAGGATCTATTCCCAGGAGCAGCTGCTGCAGGAGGCGGTGAGTCCCAGTAGATCATGGCCTGGGATTAATCAGGCCTGCTTAGGCAGTTGAGGGTGGAGAAGCTGGGCTGCTAATGCAGATGGGAACAATGCCGGTGAGACTTTCCTCTGGGGCAGGGAGCAAGAAGTACTGCTCCCCTGTGGAAATGTGCTAGCATAAGCTGGCACAGAATATGAGACAGAAGATTTTTAATGAGACAAGCAAGGGACACTTGGAAGGCCCAAGCCTTCTGGATATGGAAGCTTAAGGTAGCATGATTATGGGTCAAAGGGGCCAGGTGAATGCAGGAGCCTGCTGGCCTGGTGTTCGGGAGGGGGAGAGATCAGATGTCATTCAGTATTTGTTCTATGGTCGGCATTATATGCTGTATTGGGCATCTACTAACTGCATAACTATTGTAGATCCTGTATCTGTTCATAACTATAACTAGCTTCTTGCTTTCAGTGCTATAGATGTTCTGAGTGGTCATGATATTTCCGTTTTTAGGGATAACTAGATATGAGTTATAGGACACAACTAGGCACATGGAGGGCAGTGCTCAGTGCTCCCATTTCTCATTATCAGAGGAGTCAGTGCTAGTAGAATTCATTGATGGGGACACAACCAGAATAATAAAATCTAAAGCAACATCAACTTTTTCCTTAAAACAGATCATGCAGAATTGTGTATTTGGAAAATCAGTTGGTATTATCAGCATCATCTTATTCTAACCCAACCCAGCTCTTTAGAGCAAGGGTGGAAATCATGTGGTCTTCCAGATATGGTTGGACTTCAGCCAGTCATCCTCTTCATGTGTTCAGGCATTGCTGCTGGAGTATGCCCAACAATTTCTGATGAGCAACATGGTCCCAACCTCTGTCTAAGAGGATATGCAGGGTTTACAGGTTGGAAAGCAGGGGGTTTTGTAGCTGGAGCAAATGGTATCATTAATTGGTAAAATGCAAGAATAAGAGTACATGACTGATGACCACAAGAGGAATCCATATAATCATGAAAATATGGATGTCTTCCTGCCACCTGAACCCTAAATTTCTATTGCTTTATGTACAAATTTAACAATGACCATCATTGGCTGATGACATAAAACATGGCCACCTTTGGCTAAACAAATTGTGTCAGTGGTGTTTCCAATGCCTTCTTAAGCTGGACCATTTGCTGGACCATTTGCCAACCAGGGCACTTTGTTTTTCCAGGTTCTGGATGTGCAGCCACAGTCAAGTCACAGTTTACCACCTGGCACCCGAGTGTGTGCTTACTGGAGCCAGAAGTCACGCTGCCTCTACCCAGGGAATGTTATACGAGGTGAGACAGGCCATCCAATAGTCATCCCAAGGTGCGGGAGGGGAGGATGAGAATACAGTGGCTAACTACCAGTAAGTCACTGAGACAGAGCTTATCCCATGCCAACCACAGAACTGGCCTGAAAGATATCCCTCTATTCCCAAAGTTATGATCATTTCTGCCCTACAGGTTCCTCAAGTGATGAAGAAGATGATGCAGAGTCAGTGCTGGTGGAATTTGATGATGGGGACACCGGCCACATTGCAGTGTCCAATATTCGCATGTTGCCACCAGACTTCAAAATCCAATGTAAGTATCTTTGGATGGAATTACTACTAAGCCATTGGCATCTGTTGTAGTTTATTTTGTCCAAAATATCCCACTGCTTTGAACACTTTAGGGGAGAACATCATTATTGGATAGGATGGAACGGAGCCCCTTCTAAAAGGAAGAGTCCTTGTAACAATCAGCATCACGTTTGTCCAGCATCTTGTGCTTGGGATCCTTTTGGATTTCCCTGTTGCTCAGTTCATGATCGTTGCTCCTTTTGTTCAAGAAAATGCTACATTTTCTATATTACAATGTGAGATAGGTTCTGCCTGTCTCTGTGTGGGAAACCATGTGAATATTGGCAAGAAAGCAAACGGATGATTAGGTAGACATCTCACCTTGATCTGTTGGAGAGACTTCTGATTGCCTTCTCTCTCTCTCTCTCTCTCTCTCTCTCTCTCTCTCTCTCTCTCTCTCTCTCTCTCTCTCTGTAGGCACAGAACCTTCACCTGCGCTGCTGGTCTCAACTTCCTGCCGACGTAACAAGAGGTCTTCTAGTGATGTTCTCCATTCCAGTGAGCCAGCCCCAAGCCTGTGTGCTGAGGGGCGTGATGTGTCCGAGTCAACCAAAAGTACTGGAAAAAAGGCTACCAGCAAAGAAAAGCCTGGTAAGGAACTTTCTGTTACTCTCTCTTGCCTGGTCTTTGTTCAAGGAACTGAAGGATTATCCTTGTTTATCCTCGCAAGAACCCTGTGGACTTGCCACTAAGTCAGTGCCCTGTGTGTTCATGGTCAGGAATTTCATTTCAGCTTACATTTATATATCCGTTTTTAACCTTGCAATTTTAAAGCAGCCTTTTGTCTGTAGAAAAAACAAAACTTACACATCCTATCCAACAAACGCAAGCCATCATTGAAAATCTAACTATAACATTAATTTAAATCAGGTATGGGAATATTCACTAATGTATTTTATATATAGTATTATGAGATATCATATATTTTTTTAAATCAGGAAATAATAAAATCTCTCCCCAAGATCACAGCAAACAATTAAATGATTATAAACAACCAATGTTAAAATCAGAGCACATTGCACAAAATAATATAGAGCATGCAAGAAAGAGAAAAAGATCAACTCCGCAACAATATAAAATTGGAAAATCATATATAGAGAGAGTGTGATTTGGGGGAGAGATGCTTCCCCTGATCCAGGTCCAATAGCCTTTTCACTGTGCCAGAAAAAATAACTTTTTAAAAATACCCCGCCTCCATCTCCCTGAAGGGACTCAGGGCAGCTTCCGTGGGACCAAGCCCAATCACACAGGGTTAAAAACATAGCATCTAAAAATATGACAACAGTATGAAACAGCATAAAACAACATTATAATAATAGTAAAACAGGATGTAAAACCCAGCAGTGCTGAAACCTTCAGGATGCAAAGATATTCTAGATGGTGGTCTGAGAAAAGCATTCATAGAGAAAAACATAGCATCTAAAAATACTCAGGCTAAACCATCAAGAGGCATACAGAACAGCAGTAATATAGGAGAAGGATAAAAGGGACAAGATTTGTACATGAATTTGTAAACTCTGAATCAGATATGTTACTTTTTCTCAGAAAGTAGTTGTTTAGAGAAAAATAAAATTCATTTATTAGCAAATTAAGCTTTGTTGTTTGCTGCAAGCGAATGAAGCTCATTTAGAGTGAAGGCAATACTTCATATATTGGCCACATAGGTGATCCTTGCCTATTGTGTATTATTCTGACAAAATGGATTCTTCTACAGGTTTTTTTTTTTTTGCAATGATCAGTTACAAAAAATCACCCAAAGATAAGTGCTTCTTTTGATTTTGACAAACTCATTCACAAAACAGGACCTTCCTTTTGGCAAAATATGTCAAAATAAACTATTTTGAAGTTTGTTTTGACATGTCAGGAGAATAGAAACTGTTTACAAGTCATGTATAGCTCCTGGGCTTCTCACGAAATCCTAAACAATGGGCAGGGTAAATGAATAATGCTGCATTTTGACTACTGGCAGCTGCTGCCTCCTATCCTTTGTCATCCTGTTACTACTGGCAAGATCAGCAGAAATTGTTTGACAATGTCTGAGTTCAGATACTTACAGATCTATAGCACATGTTGAACTTTGATTCCCATCTTCTTTGAAACAAACAAGCAATCTGCTGTACTTACTTCAGAGATGTAAGAATTGTAATTTGAGGACTGAGCTGCTGAGTTTTGAGAAGTCTACAGTTCAGGCAAGAGAAAGAATGGCTACTGAAAGGAGACAGCAGATCTGTACTTGCAAATGGAGAGGCTGTATGATCAGTAAAATCTGCTGATTAGTTACAGAGTACAAGAAATAGAAGAAGGTGCTTAGAAATCATGTAGTCTATCTTGTGAACTGCATGTGGAAAGTTCACAAAATGTCCTACTCCCTGCTCCCAATTGCATCTGGAAAAATTGTCATATAGGCACACAAAAAAGTATGTTAAAACAGTACAAACACATTTTGTGTGGTTCTAAAATGCTACTTTATTGGGCTTCCCATTCTCAAGCGGCCACAAAAATTCTACATTCCAAATGGTCTGACAAGTGACAGGAAGTGACACACCATTACTTCCAGATTACCAAACTGGTTCTTGCGACAACATCCAATGACTATCCAGAGGTCTAAGGGAGCTAAAACTGAGCTAGTGCAGCCCTCAGCCTTCCAAAAGTGCCCACCCTGATACAGGCAGGTTAAGTCCAGATTTGTAACACAGTATTTATCTGCCTCTGCCTTTTCTCAATAGGTAAATCAGACATGCTGCATTCAAGTTCAAAAGCTCTGCCGGGAGATCACTTTCTGGGCCGCCGTGCAACCCCCCTGTTGAGCTGGTCAGCCATGGCTCAGAGCAAGCGCAAGGCATCCAGCAAGAGCACAGTCATGAGGCAGAACCTCTTCCAGCTCAATGGCAGCAGCAAAAAGTTGCGTGCCAAAGAGGTGCTCTTCCCAGTCCATACTGTGGCTGCCCCTATCTTTGGCAATGGCTTTGGATCTGACTCTTTCAGCCGCATCGCCAACTCCTACTCAGCTTTTGGAAGCGCTGGCCTGGTTCTGCCATGTGCCCAGAAGCTATTGCGTGCCAAGAAGGCTGAGCGGCTAGACATGGAGGTGGGCAAGGGAGGGCGTCGGAAAATGGGTGGTGAATATCTGGTCAAGCTGGATCATGAGGGTGTGACTTCACCCAAGAACAAAAACTGCAAGGCTTTGCTGATGAGTGACAAGGATTTTGGGTCACTATCAGGCCATGGCTACCCTCATCCAGCCTTGGGGATCAAGGAGAAGAAGAGTACATTGCCTATGGGGTTAGCATTACGCAAGTACACTGGTCAGACAGAGTATGGACTACACTGTGACAGCGACTGTCATAGCTCTTACTCCGACATGGATGAAGATGAGGTGGATGAACTGAGAGGCAGTGTCCCATCTCGCTTCCTGACGCGCCTTTCTGTCTCTTCCTCTTCTTCGGGATCATCCACCTCCTCCAGCTCTGGCTCTGGCTCCACCTCCAGCCTCTGTTCCTCTGACAACGAGGATTCATCCTACAGTTCTGATGATGAGGACCCCACATTGCTGGTGCAGACCTGTCTCACGCACCCAGTTCCAGCCCTGCTGGCTCAGTCCGAAGCCCTACGTTCAAAGAACAACACCCTGCAGAGGTGCTTTGGCACCAGTGCCAAGAGCAAGCTCAGGCGCAAGGAGGCCCTGAGTTTCTCTAAAGCCAAAGAGTTCGCCCGCCGGCAGCGTCTGCCCTCGGTGGAAAACCGGCCAAAGATTTCTGCTTTCCTGCCAGCGCGCCAACTCTGGAAATGGTCTGGGAATCCCACACAGGTATGGAAGGAGGGTGGGAATTAAACAAAGACTATTATTTCAGGGAGGGAATTGCCATTCAAAAAGGATCCCCTGTGGTGTGACTGAACTACAGTGTGTGAGAGAAAGAAAACGGTTTGAATTTGCTTTGCTTGCATGCTAACATACTGAATGAGCTAGTGCGACAGAGCTCAGAGGAAATACTGGAAGGAAGTATGGTTATTAATCCCAGCCATTTGTGGCTTTGGCCAGGAGGATAGCATAAACATGGGAAGGTTCATCCCCTCTTTGGACTGTCTTCCTGCCCCTGGTCAAAACGGAAGGTGAAATTTCCCTTTCTCTGGATTGTGACAAAAGAACTGTGAATTCCTGTTTCCGTACAAATGTAAAGCTAACAAATAGAATACTAACATTTCAACAGAGTGCTCTTAAAGGAGCCAGACCTCCTTATCCCATACTCAGGACTGGGCTACACGACTGCTGCAGGGATTACCTGAGCATCACAAAAATTGGGCTTCATTTTTCCGGAATGCATTGGTAGAAACCAATCTCCATGGATAGTGGACATTTGTGGTCATGTTTGAATGGTCGGAATTCAACATGAAAATCTGAGACAAAAATTAACCTTGTGTCCTATTAACTGCTTATTTGCTTTGGAATATTCCAAGATGTGATGACAATTTCAAGCTATGGCTTCGTATCTTG
Organism: Anolis apletophallus; assembly: GCA_030556195.1. Classification (NCBI taxonomy): domain Eukaryota; kingdom Metazoa; phylum Chordata; class Lepidosauria; order Squamata; family Anolidae; genus Anolis; species Anolis apletophallus. The sequence continues at coordinate 125,043,551 of JARBWK010000001.1, read as the reverse complement.
GGTTGTTTGAATCCATTAACCAAAGTTTCCTCTTTCCATTGTAAAGTATAAGCCTAGCTTTTCATCCCCCCCCTTTCTTTTTTTGCTGAAAAAGTCCCTCTCGGCTTATATTCAGGTGAGGGTCCTGGCAGGAAGGCATGGGGCTGAAAGAAGGGCTTCTTTCAGCCCCACACCTTCCTGCCAGGACCCTGACCTCTCTGCACAGCAACCCAGCTCTCCTTTCTTTCTTCCTCTCTCATGCAGTATGTGCCTTCCTCTCCTCCTTTCTCAGTGCCAGTCTTTCCCATGGCTTAAACTTGAGTCAATAAGTTTTTCCAGGGTTTTTTTTGTGATAAAATTAGGTGCCTCAACTTATATTCGGGTTGGCTTATACTTGGGTATATACGGTACATTTGGCCCTCCAATCCTACAGATTCTCTATCCATGGATTCAACCATCCATGGCTTGAAAATATTTTTCCTTGATTTCTTTGATTTTGCCATTTAATATATGGAGTGCAATTTTATCACACTGTTGTTTAAAAGAACTTCAGCATCCATGGATTTTGGTATCTACAGTATGTCGATCCTGGAACCAATCCCCAGTAGATACCAAGGGACTACTGAATGATATTGGGGACTTGATTTGTTTACTTACTTTGTGATGGGAGGAGTGAAGCAACAATATATTGGAACACAAGGGCTAGCATCTTGTATGGGCCAGCACAACATAGTAAATTTGCATATAGAATAGCAAGAGGCTATTCTAAGTTCCCCAGACTCCTCTCCTGGCCATCCTGTGTCTGGTGGAGATTGGGGTAATGGTGGGGGGAATTTAAGAAGTGTCTGGCCATGTCCCAGTAACCAGACATGTAATGATTCACTGAGATCCACTAGGGTCCTCCAGTGGTCTCGGCACATGATGTAATAATGTCTCATCTGGCCACAGTACATAGCTATATCCCTCTCCAGTCTCCATCAGCCATGAAACAGTCCCGTGTAAATCCAAGGTGTATGCTCTGTTTATTGGGAAGAGAGGGAGGAAATGCCCATACTCATTAAGCAAAAGAACTAAAAAGACACAGGTGCAAGGCTGACTTATACCCACTTATGCCACTAACAGGATGCCATCCTAAGATGAGTGTGTACCTTGGTGCATTATTCTGCAATACAATTGTTCAAAGACGGCCTGTGTCTTATTAGCTGGCATCTAGCATTTCCAGATGCTTCACATAAGAATTTTGCAACAGTTGCAAAAATCTGTAAATGTTTCCATAACTGGTGGGATTCTAGCAGAGGTTTCATAAGTAGCAGCTTTCCATGAGTCAGTTTTCTGGATATGGAAGGAGGGCAAATAGGACAGGGAGTCCAACTAGCACTGGTGAGTATTGGGAGGGGGTCAAGCTCCTTACACTTTAGCACAGCCGGTGTTTGGCTATTGCCATTGAGGAACCGGCCGTAATCTGCACCTCTCATTTCTTGTCTGCCAATAAGCTTGCATGGACACTACTGCAAGAATAGATAAGTCATTTGATAAACCCATTTTGCTTTGTGTTGGTTCTCTTCTCTCAGCTCTCCTCAAGCGGAAAACCAACAGGGATTTTCCCTGGAGCAGAGCTTCTGTGTTTTGCTATAGAATGGCCCCCAGTTAAGCTCAGTTGCCATAGGCTTCGAAGGGCATATCCAGCTGTTGACAGTCTGATGGCTTTGTTTCCATGGCAACAATCAGAATCCCTTGATTAAAGTCCAGGTGGAAGGAGGGACCTCATGTGTCATGCAAGCCCCTGTTTGCTCTGCCTGAGTATGATCTGTCTCTTTCCCACAGCGCCGTGGTATGAAGGGGAAAGCACGGAAATTATTCTACAAGGCCATTGTACGGGGCAAGGAGACACTGCGCATTGGCGACTGTGCTGTTTTCCTGTCCGCGGGCCGACCCCATCTGCCATACATTGGCCGCATTGAGAGCATGTGGGAGTCTTGGGGCAGCAACATGGTTGTCAAAGTGAAATGGTTCTACCATCCTGAAGAGACCAAGCTGGGCAAGCGGCACAGCGATGGCAAGGTGAGTGGCCAAGCCAAACAGTAGAAGGAGTACAATCTTGACCAGAGATAGATAGATGGATAGATAGATAGGCAGGCAGATATATGAGAGATGAAAATAGGTGGGATGTGAGATCTGGATGAGAGGAATGCACAGTAAGCTAGAGGAAATATAAACAGATGGTGGACCAGTACCTACTGACAGATCATTATATGATGGGCACAGGACTTTAAGAGGGAGTTGCAAAAATATATGGAGGATAAGTCCTGCAATGGTTACTAGTCATGCTGATTATATCTTATCTTCAAAACAGACAGCACCAGCTACTCATGTTAGCATATCCTCCTTTTGGATTACCCAGATGCCTTTTGGATGGCTTGTAGGCACAACATGCTGAACTAGAGCTAGGCCTGTATTCTGATCTAGCAGGTCTCTTTATGTGAATGTGGTGGATCTCCTCTAATCATGCCTGTCCTCACATCTTCACCATGGCTTGTCTTAGTCTCTGCAGATAACCTTTGTCCTTTAATAATTTAGGGTGCATGTACACAGTAGAATTAATGCAATTTGACACCAGCCATGGCTCAATATTATGAAAGTTGCAATTTTGTAAGGTCTTTAGCCTTCCCTGACAAAGATTGTTGGTGCTTCACAAAGCTACAAATCATAGAAGTCATAGTAGTTAAAGTGATGTCAGACAGTGAAAATGCACCTGGAGTCTTGCGCTTATCTTTAGCAGCTAGATTCTTAAGCTCAGTGCTGGGATGCTATATTCTGACTTCTGACCTTCCTGCAGAACGCGCTGTACCAGTCATGCCATGAGGATGAAAATGATGTCCAGACCATCTCACACAAATGTCAAGTGGTTGAACGTGAACACTACGAACAGCTGACACGCAGCAAAAAATACCAGGACCGGCAAGACCTCTACTACCTGGCGGGGAGTTATGACCCCACGACAGGACGGCTTGTGACTGCAGATGGCGTGCCCATCCTGTGCTGAGACTGCAAAAAACAGCCTCTGCTCCAGGGCCAGAAAATGGCTAGGGGTGGGTGGGAAGTGGGGCCAAGGGACAGTGGAAGGACTTCCCATGACTGTTCCTGGAAGTTGGATGCAAGGCCCTGAAATATGCAAGGTGCCCAGCTTTGCCATGCCCGGGGTTGCAGGCTGATCCCGGCTCCCCACACAGCTCTGTACAGATTTGAATCCAAGCCATACTTTCCCTAGTACCTCTGACTGTTTGCCGCAGGCCAAACACAAATCAGGTTACCGCTCTATTTATTTCGCGTGTAAATAATGTATTTCTGATGGGAAGTTTTATGGAAAAGGAACAAACAAGACAAAAAAAGACCGGTTGGTGGAAGGGAAGGGAGGGGAGGGTTATTTGATGGTTTTTATTTTGTGTTCAATGCACTGTTTTCCCTCCAGCTTAGCTGGGGGTATGGATGCCAGGCAAGTGTGTAAATATAGAAGGGGGCACTTGAATGATGTGGCAGCGCAGGCTCCAAAGACTTCGCTGACTTCACAGGACTGTGTACTAGACTTGCCTTGCCCATTCCCTCCTACCCTTTTTTATTATTATTGTTGTTGTTATTATTATTATTATTGTTATTATTATTAATTAATTATTGTTATTCTAATAATTATTCTGACAATGTCTGCAGATGTTAATATGCTCCTGGTTAAAGAGAAGATTATATATATTATTATAAAATCAGGATCTTGCATTGTGGTCTCCTTCTGGGGGGGATAATCGAAGTTTTGGTCTCAGAGTGGAATTCCATTACAGTGGACATGTTTTGTACGCCAAAGAGCCTTGCTTCCACAGAAACCTGCTAGGCTTGGCAAGAAGTCCTGTCTCAAAACTCATAGTCTTGCTGACAGTCATTGTAGTCCAGGAGTGGGAGTTGTGGCCTGCAGAATCAAGTGGATCTGGTAGTTATTTTTGCAGTCTCTTATTTTTCAAAAATGAGGCGGTTTTCTTCTCCAAATCCACTTCTACAGGCCTTCAGGTGCAGCAAATGCTAAAAGCCACACAAATCTGCCTTTTAACTCAGAAATTGAAAATGGATGCAGCCTCTTGTTGTGATTATTCAGATATTGCAAACCATTGTAGGGGTGCAATTTGCCCCTTCAGTACACAATTACTGGCCATCCAGAGTGCAAATATTTTTGGCGATGCAACTTTTATAATCCCCCATCATTCATTATGAGCAAGGATTTATAAACCAAAAACACTGGAAGCCCCCTATTGTTTGCACCTTGGGTGTACTGAGCCAGATAGAGCAAAGGTCTGACTAAGTGCACAGAAGTTCCTTATTCCCTTAGAGAGGAACCGCTTAGAAACACTGCAAAGAAACCTATTCTCTACAAGCTTCACTGGAATAACTGTGTAGTACATCCAGTCCTCCACATTTACTGGAATTAGGGATGCAGATCCCCTGAAAGCTGAAACCCATGAAAAAAACCTAGTATTTTGTTTATCTGAGAGAACACTGCTCTAGGAATCTGTAGGTCCTCCAGCATGACTCTATGGTCACATTTTACTAGAAGCAGACTATAAAACCACACTGGGGAACCTAGAGATTCCTAGAAAAATTCAATCAAATCTACATAAGTGGAGGTCCAACTGTACATGAATAAAATTTCATCCATCTAATTCATTTCAATGGAATGTGAACACAAGATACTTGTACTCCCACTGAAAACTGGGAGTTGAATGTAGCCTACTTGGTTGTGCCAGACTGTGTGCCCAGATAGAAAGGATAATAGATTTATCTCTATTGAGTTAACCTTGTAGCATACACTTTTAGATGGCAAATGCATGGCATGTGATCTTTTAGAAATTTTATCTGAAAAATAAGTGGGCTACTATATTACAAGAAGAATTCTTTCAATCAAGCTTCCTGAACAGGTTACCAAGAAATGGTGACACAACTGAGGTGGTGCAGAATAATGTTAAGAACACTTATTGTAATGTGGAACAAGTCATCTAAACAACATGTGACTTACCATCCTGAACGTATCCCACCAACCCTGTATTATGAACAAATATGCTCCTTGGTGATTGCCTGGTTCTGCAAGTATAGTAAAACAAGGAACTTCAAGGCACTAATAGAGATTTGCCATTGAGACTCTGCCCCCCTCCGCCCCCCCCCCCCCGCCCCTTAAGGTGGAGTGGGACCCATTCTGACTCGCAAACCCATGACTTGACATAGAATCCAAAATGGACTTTGCTACCATTTTTAATTTCTTGACCCACTTTAAACAAAGGTCCATGAGTTCCTTCATTCACAAACAAAACACTTCAGTACAGCAAAGCTGACAACATATAATGGCAGGGGTGTATTTCATGTCACAGTTGCTCTTCCCTCAGACTGACAGGGTGCCCTGCAATACATCTACCCCTTACCCCAAGTAGTCCAACTTACATCTGACATCTGTCTTTTCCCTTTTCTGTGTCCTCCCAATCAACCTAATTCCCTATGTAACTCGTATATGGCCCCTGGTGGCACAATAGATTGAACCCTTGTGCCGGCAGGACTGCTGACCAAAATGTCAGCTGTTCAAATCCAGGGAGCAGGATGAGCTCCCATCTGTCAGACATGAGAGAAGCTTCCCATAGGATGGTAAAACATCTGGGCAACATCCTTGCAGACGGCCAGTTCTCTCACACAAGAAACAACTTGAAGTTTCTCAAGTCGCTTCTGACACAGAAAAAAACCAAAACAGAATCCTGTTTGTGCTTTCCTGCCAGTTCTAGCTCTCTTGGATCCACCTCAGATTTTTTCCCAGTCCTTTCTCTCATTGCACCATATCCACCCACTCTCCTGTTTCTGACTACAAATTTTCTTTCTACGTGCTCCTATTTTTTCTACTTGCTTGTTCCTCTCTTCATCCCACCTACACTCAAATTCCTCTGCTTCTCTCTGTCAAGGCCTCCTTCCTCCTTCCCAGGTGTTCCTTCACTCTCCATTCCTAGCATCCTCCCACTTCCAGGTTTCCTTCCCACTCCATTCTCTGCCAGTCCTGTTCCTTCCTCTTCCCTTGCCACATCTGCTGTTGTTCTTCCTCCTCCCCCTTCATTATTCTTTTCACCATGTCTGCCTCTCCCTTATCTCCTTACCTCCCATCCTTCCTGCTTGGTCCTTCTTTTTCTTGGTGTGCAGTGTTTCTCTTTTTTCTCTCTAATTTTTAATTTCTTCACTGCTTCCTAACTCCACACCCCACCGCAGTTCAACGGCGGTGCCTTTTCACTGCTAAAAAGTCACCAGTAGCTCTTGCTGTACTAGATATGGGGACCATCTCCCTCTCCCTGACCCTCACCTCCAATGGGCCATCTCTCTGGCCAGGTAAGTTGGGGCTGGTGTGAGCAGTGAAAACAAGCACCTTGAAACCCACATTCACTGCCACATCCGTATACAGCTAATCAGTCAAATCATGCATATAAGCATAGATGTTATGAATAGCCATGTCTTTTGGGTACTCATAAGCAGAAGTGAAATTAGTTGGAGCAGGGCTTCTTCATGTCCATCCCCTCCTTGCATCATTTTTACTTTCTGATTAAGGCAAAGGGATACCCAAGAATCCGAAGAACAAGTCTGTCTTTCAAAAAGAGTACAGAGGATCCTATGTTTCTCCTCCTGGGATAATCTTGGCTATTTCAAAAGCGTCATCATTTGACCCTTACTCTTCCAGCTGGGGTTGAAACTCGCACAAGCCAATTAAATTCAGTGCTTCTGAAGGACTTTATTCTTAGCTCTCATTAATGCATCATGTAGCATTTCTAAGAAATCTTCTGTAGTAGGTCTCTTGTTCCCCCAAAAGATTCAGCTGTTGCATTTTTGCATACCCTAACAGCTGTTGTAAAGTACAGTAGTCCTTTAACAGCTGTAAAGAGTAGCCCTGAGAATCCTTTTTCCTTAGCCAAATTACTTCTATCTACAAAGTTCATTTTTCACGTTCCCATCAGATTATTCTGTCTCTCGATGGACTGTCACTTTGTTGTAGTGAGGGGGCTTGCATGTTCCCATGAACCTGCGAACACAACGACTGGAATCGTGCACTCCCAGGAGTGGCTGCAGGGGAGGTTCCAGACCAAGCACAGTCCAAAGACCCAAAGACCTCAACGGCGGAGCAGACGGAGGATAACGTGGTACATATTACAACGGCTGTGAAGGCGGAAGAAGGCTGCAACAGATTGAGAAGCCATGGCTGTTGTGTTAACCATGCCACTGTGGAACCTCACTCTGTGAAGACTGTGTGTTGGTCACTTGTGCACTCCACGCATTAAAAAAACTCACGTACAGGCGTCTTCCAAGAAAAATAAAAACAACAAAAGTCCCATGGCAATCAGCGAGTGGCGACGGGGGCAGGACTGTGAAATCTGGAACCCCTAGTCACAGACTGGCACATGGGTGGTGGATACAGACTCAGTCGTTCTACCTCAAGGTCCAAGGCAGTTGAGTTTTTCGGCAGCTGTATCCATGACTGAACAGCCCTTTTTAGGATCCACTCTGCTCACCCCACATGGGGAAGGGACTAGAGAAGGTGCCCTAAACATAGTCTGCCTCTCTTATCCCTGACTGGACTGCCGCGTCCTGTGGGGTCACCACCCTGCGGCCAAAAAAGAAAAATAAATTTTGGAACATGGAACATACAGACACTGATGGACAACACCGACAGCAAATGCTCTGAATGCAGAACTGCTGCCATTGCAAAGGAGCTGGGACGCTTTAACATTGACATAGCAGCACTTCAGGAGACCCAGAAAGCAGGAGAGGTACAGCTGAAGGAAGAAAAAGAAGGCTACACCTTCTTCTGGAAGAGACTGCCTGAAGAAGATCAAACAATGCATGGAGTTGGCTTTGCTATCAGAAAAGATCTGGTGAAGCATTTTACTGAAGCACCCACTGGCATCAACGAACGACTCTCAACCCTCCGAATTGAACTTGCCAAAAACCAACAGGCAACCATCATAAGTGCCTATGCACCAACACTAGATGCTGATGAAGACATCAAGGAAAAATGTTACTGTCAGCTGGACACTGTCCTATCGAAGATACCTAAGGAGGACGAAATCATCCTCCTGGGGGACTTTAATGTAAGAGTCGGATGAGACTTCGACCTGTGGCCAGGGACCATAGGAAGAAACAAGGTTGAAAACAGCAGCGAGAATGGCTTCCTGCTTCTTAACAAATGTGCGGGACACAACCTTCTCATCACCAACACGCTCTTCCTCCAGAAAAAACATGTTCAAGACATCATGGAAGCACCCCCAGTCAAAGCATTGGCACCTCTTAGACTACGTAATCACAAGTGCCAGAGACCCCCGTGACGTGCTTCTCACAAGAGCCATGACAGATGCTGGCGACTGCTGGACAGACCACAGGCTAATCCGATCCATGATGACTATCAAGATCGCCCTCAAGCGCAGACTCCAAGAAAGAAAGACAGGGCGCAAGATGAACACACAAGCCCTTCAAGAGCTCTCCAAACAAGTCCTTCTCCAAACAGCACTCAAGGACCATCTACCCATAGAACACCCTGAAAATGTTGAGGAACATTGGAACAAACTGAAGACCTCCATCATCAGAAACTATTGGATATCAAACCAAGAAACATCAAGATTGGTTTGACGACAATGACGAGATCCCACAGCTAATTGACAAGAAAAGGAAAGCCTTCCAAACATGGCAGAGAGATGTCAACTGTGCTGCTAAGAAAAAGATCTACACCAGTGCAAAAGCTGAGGTCCAAAGAAGGACAAGGGAACTCAAGAACAACTGGTGGACAAAGAAGGCTGAAGAAATCCAACACCTGGCAGATACCCATGATGCTCAGGGATTTTTCAAAGCCACAAAGGTCATCTATGGACCAAGAAACCATGGCATACAGCCTCTACCTCATCAGATGGAACCACACTTCTGAAGGACAAAAAATCAATTGACTACGTTGGAAAGAACACTACTAAAGCTTCCTGAATCGCAGCTCCAATGTGGCCGAAGAGGTTCTCTCACAAATCCCACAACAAACCAGGGATGGGAAAATCCTCACATGAATCCTTGCAAACCGCCTTCTATCCCTCTCAGAAGACACCCGCCCAGAATCCCAGAATGGCGTCCGCCCCTCCAGAGGAACAGTGGACATGATCTTCACTGTACGACAGCTCCAAGAAAAATGCAGGGAACAAAATCAACCATTGTTCATGGCATTCATTGACCTTGCAAAGGCATTCGACACAGTGAATCACAGTGCTCTCTGGACCATCCTCCAAAAAATCGGGTGCCCTAACAAATTTGTGAAAATCCTGCGGTTCCTCCACGATTACATGATGGCAACAGTCTTAGATGGCAATGGCTCCCAAAGTGACCCATTTAAGGTGGAATCAGGTGTCAAACAGGGATGTGTTATTGCCCCAACTTTATTTTCCATCTTCATCGCTATGATAGTTCACCTTGTTGATGGGAAGTTTCCCACCGAAGTGGAAATCATCTATCGAACAGATTGAAAGCTATTTAACCTCAGCAGACTGAAAGCCAAAACCAAGGTTATAACAACATCTATTATAGAACTCCAATATGCTGATGACAACGTCATCTGTGCACATTCAGAAGAAGACCTACAAGCCACTCTAAACACCTTCGCAGAAGCATACGAGGAGCTCAGCCTGTCATTGAACATTGAGAAAACCAAAGTGCTCTTCCAGCAGTCACCAGCCAATCCCTCTCCAATGCCAGAAATACAGCTTAATGGTGTAACATTAGAAAATGTTGATCATTTCTGCTACCTTGGCAGCCACCTCTCCATAAAAGTCAACCTTGACACTGAAATACATCATCGCCTGAGATCTGCGAGTGCAGCATTTTTCCAAATGAAGCAGAGAGTGTTTGAGGACCGAGACATCCGTAGGGATACTAAGGTGTTTGTTTATAAAGCTATTGTCATCCCAACCCTGCTATATGCCTGTGAGACGTGGACAGTCTACAGACGTCACATGCAACTCCTGGATCGATTCCATCAGCACTGCCTCTGAAAAATCCTGCAAATCTCTTGGGAAGACAAGCAGACAAATGTCAGCATGCTGGAAGAGGCAAAGACCACCAGCACTGAAGCGATGGTCCTCCGCCATCAACTCCGCTGGACTGGCCACGTTGTCCGGATGCCCGACCACTGTCTCCCAAAGCAGCTGCTCTACTCCGAACTCAAGAATAGAAAACAGAATGTTGGTAGGCAGAAAAAGAGATTTAAAGATGGGCTCAAAGCCAACCTTAAAACTCTGGCATAGACACTGAGAACTGTGAGCCCTGGCCTTTGAGCACTCCAGTTGGAGGTCAGCTGTGACCAACAGTGCTGTAGAATTTGAAGAGTCACGAATTGAGGGCAAAAGAGAGAAATGTGCCAAGAGCTTCCAAACCCCGACCGGGACCGCCTTCCACCTGGAAACCAATGCAGATCAAGAATATGGCTACAGTTGCCTATGGACCCATCATCAGTACACCGATCTTGGAGGACAATCCTACTCGGACAACGAGGGATCGCCTAAGTAAGTAAGAAACTCTGTCATTTAATTTTGCATTCATTGCTGCCTAGTTGAAGTTATTTCTGATGGCTTGTACCTCATGTGAAGTCTGCAGCTCAGGCTTCTCTTCTGAAAGAAGTTTCAGAGTATGTTGCATTAAAAAAGAAGGGGTGATTTAGAGCCAAAACTAAAGTTTCCTATGCACTATTCATCCTCCCCATCTTTTAGTCATTGATTCAAGTTGCCATAAACAAGGGATTCACATTACTCATTTTCTCAGTACACAATGAATTTTCATTAGGATCTGCTATCTACATGTGTCAGTTCACAATTCAGAACCCTACCTAATTAGTAAATAAGGATTTTGACCCAACTGAGGATCAAAAAGCCTCTGAGTCTCCTCTAATTGACTTTGTGAATTTCTGCTTCACTTGCTTTGTTCTTGTTGCTCTTGTGTTTGTTTCATATTCTGAAAATGCTTTCAAAACGTCTTCTGAAACATCATAAGATCAAGAACAAATGATATTTCTAAGAACAATACACAATATTCAGCATTACAATAATAATTTAAAACAGAAAAGTTTCAAATGTCTTAAAGGAGCAAATAATTAAGCACCAAAAGCTCACTGAACAATACAAAATGTTCAATAGATCCTAAAAGCAGAAAGAAGGGGGGTTGTGGTTCTCAACCTGTGGGTCCCCAGATGTTTTGGCCTTCAACTCCCAGAAATCCTAACAGCTGGTAAATTGGCTGCGATTTCTGGGAGTTGTAGACCAAAAACCCTGGGGACTCATAGGTTGAGAAACACTGACTTTTACTCCATTGATAAAATAAATCCCACACTTGTTCCCACTGACTTAATTTCTTGTAATGATAGGATGGAATATAGTTGTTCGAAAATTAATCTTAATTTTTGGGCAGATTCATATGGATGCAGGGGATTCCTGAGATAACCTGCTTCCACTCAGCTGATAAATTCACCTCTGCAAGGATGCATACACACAAACCCACAAAATCCTATGTCTTAACTGATGGTTTTGGCATGGCAGATGGTAATCTCACAGGCAACTAATTAGAATTACTCGTCTGAAACCCATAGATTGTGTCTTAAACCTCTTCCATAGAAAATACAGTAGGCCCGAGTTCTTTCTCCATGTTTTTGCCTGCAAACTTTCTCCACCTCCTGCGTGGCACACATGCCCACTGGAGCATGCAGGAAGCGGAGGGTAAGAACAGGATTAAGAAGAAGAACCGACAGGAAAAATTGTGTCTGCTGTGTCAGTATAGCCAGGGCCGGCCCAAGGATACATAGACTCCTGGATGAGGAATGCATTTGGATACCTCTTCCCCTCTCAGATTTGTGGGGCCACTCAGTGGATTTATGTCATGTTGCCAAGACAAACAATGAAGAGGAAGAGAAGTGGGGAGGAGACTGATTCCAACAGGTACTGGCAGCTCCCTCTGAGGCCAGAACAGTGGCAGCTGGGGTGCAGGGAAGGCTTTTCATTAGACGCTGGGGCCAAGGCATGGCGGAGTTGTCTGCCTGTTCATCTCTCTCAGATGCACATATTTCCATCTAAGAAGAGCCCACAATATGGCATTTTGTGACATCTTGTTTGATCTATATAAAAGGAGAAGTATTGTCGAAGGCTTTCTGGCCAGAATCACTGGATTGCTGTAGGTTTTTCAGGCTATATGGCCATGAGTATACAATTTCCCCATTACTGTTTAAAAGCCATTGTGCAATTGTCCTGGTTTCAATGTGGTGTCCCTCTTCTAAAAACGTTACAGTTTCACAGAACTGCTGATAGCCAAGTAGAGTTGTAAGATCCCTTTCTGGGTTTTTTTGGGGTCTATCTCAGTGCTTCTCAACCTGGGGGTCGGTTGAGGGGGTGTCAGAGGGATCGTCAAAGACCATCAGAAAACACAGTATTTTCTGTTGGTCATGGGGGTTCTGTGTAGGAAGTTTGGCCCAATTATATTGTTGGTGGAGTTCAGAATGCTCTTTGTTTGTAGGTGAACTATAAATCCCAGCAACTACAACTCCCAAATGTCAAGTCTATTTTCCCCAAACTCCACCAGTGTTGATATTTGGGCATATTGAGTATTCATGCCAAGTTTGGTCCAGATCCATCATTATTTGAGTCCACAGTGCTCTCTGGATGTAGGTGAACTACAACTTCAAAACTCAAGGTCAATGTCCACCAAACTTTTCCAGTATTTTCTGTTGGTCATGGGAGTTTGGTTTAATTGTTGGTGGAGTTCAGAATGCTCTTTGACTGTAGGTGAACTATAAATCCCAGCAACTACCGCTCCCAAATGACAAGCTCAATCCCCCCCCCCCCTTTCAATCCCACTAGTATTCAAATTGAGGCATGTTGGGTATTTGTGCCAAATTTCGTCCAGTGAATGAAAATACATCCTGCATATCAGATATTTACATTACAATTCATAACAGTAGCAAAGTTAACAATTATGAAGTAGCAATTAAAATAATGTTATGGTTGGGGTCACCACAACATGAGGAACTGTATTAAGGAGTCGTGGCAATAGGAAGGTTGAGAAACACTGGTCTATCTACTAGGATCCCCATACTTTTTGTAACAAGACTCCTGCACTTTTTGCTCTATAGAAAATTGAAATCCAACAGCAGATATCCACCCACCTCACTGTCTGTATTACCATAGTGTGGGCAGTTTCTCTTGATGAATTTCTGTCACACGGACATGAAAAGCCTAGTGCCTGGGAATGTGGAGGGAACTTCCAGTCTTACTTTCTCTTCAATAGGTAAGGTGAAAAAGGGTAGAAACACAGAAGCATTTTCCTGTTTTAGATAGGTGAGAGAATGGAGGCACTAAAGCTAGAGTTTCTGTACTACCTGTTCTTATTAAACACTGGAAGAGGAGGTTACTCATTGCCTGCACATTTGGGTAAGTGTGGACAGCTCCCAGCAGGCAAAAACTATGCAATTGGCTCTGTGATCAAGACAAACGAGGCCTCCTGTAAGCTGTTGGGAGAAGCTGAATAATGGCATTTGAGAGCAACTCTGATCAATAAAAAGGACATTTCATCAGGTAGCAGTGACAAGAGGGGCTGGTGGCAATTATTTTTTAATATTGCAAAGCAATTGGGAACGAGGCAGCCTTAATTATTCATGCAAGAAACACTGGCATCTGCCCCTAACAAGGCAGAAAAAAGACTGACATTGAGAACTTCATTTGTTGTCCCACACAGCCCCTGGCTATTTTGGTGATCATGTAAAAAAGCATCATAGCCATAGCCAGGGTTATTGTAAGCCAGAGAGTAAGTCTATTTAACAGCTCATGGAACACGAGCAGTCCCCACTCTCATCTTTTCAGCAATATAGTGACCCGCAGACTCCGAGGTTATGTGCAAATAATCCATAGGCGTGACGTGCAAGTGCTCGAATGGCCATGAACCACAGTATTCAGAATCATGATGTTTTCTGTTTCCCTGAACATGTTTTGGAGGGGGGGGGGGAGCTTTCTAGGACCTAAATGTTAAAGCAAGAATGGGAGCTAATCCTGTCTTATTGTTTGCATCCATCCCACCGAGGTCATACTCCCTTCCCCATTATATCTTTTATTGGTCCAGTCCCCTCAATTTGTATGATTCCCTCTCATTTTATAAAGGAAGACATGCATGCCCTACCCTTAACAGCTATTAAGATGTAACATTTAAGCCCATCAGTCACATCTTATAGCAAAATCTAGATCAGGCATGGGTAAACTTTCTAACTTGAGGGCCGAATGGCTGGCTGGAGTGGGGTGGGTGGGCCAGGTGGGAGGGCTCTTTCCTCTCTTTCTGAGGCAGAAAGTAAAGGAAAGATGGGAAACTTTTGGATCCCTAAAGGGTTAGCCTTCATCAAGATGAGAAGGTGGATGGGAGAGGAAAAAGTGTATCCATTAAACCCTGTATTGCCTACTCCTGATATATAATCCTAGAGCTGGAAACCTAACCCTACTCTCCTACCTTGGAAACCTGGTTTACTCAAGAATTTTAACTGGTTAACCAAGTTATGAATAAACCAGGTTTCTTTTTTAACCTGACACATTTCAGGGCAGGATTGAACTTTTAAACTCCCTTCCCCCTCTGGCTACGGCCCTGGCTGGAAGAGACCCTCCATCCAACCCCCTGCCATGCAAGAAGTCATAATCAAAGCCCTCGTAATAGACAGTCTCTGCTGAAAAGCCACAATCACACTCCAAGGCAGCCTATGCCACTCTCTGACAGCTCTTACTCTCAGGAAGTTCTTCCTAATCTTTTTAGTCATATCTCTTTCCCTGCTATTTGAAACCATTGCTCCCTTGTGCCCTGGTCTCTAGAGCAGCAGAAAGTCAGCCCTCCCCCCCACCTCAATGGGACACCCTTTTAAATCTTGAAACATAGTTCTTATATTCTCTCCCTACTGTCTCTTCTCCCAGCTAAACATACCCCAAGAGGAAAGGAGGAAGGATAAAGAAAAGGGAGGGAGGAAGAGAAGGATGGAATGAAAGGAATGGAGGGAGGGAGGAAAGAGAGAAGGAAGAAAAAACAAAAGGAAGAAAGGAAGGATCAAAGGGTAGAAGGGAAGGAGGGAGGGAGGGAGAAAGAGGGAGCTAAGGAAAAGAGAGGGAAGGAGGAAGGAAGGAAGGAAAGAGAAGGAAGGATAGGATGGTGTGAGAGAAAAAGGCCTGAGAAAAGACCCCAAGGGGTCGCATCCAATCCCCGGTCCTGGATTTGCCTGCACCTGATCTACATCTTCAACGTAGGCATGTTACTGCCTTATCTTCTGAAGCACGATATTCAGTTTTTTCTACCATACAAAGGAGAGAGAGAGAGGAGGGAGGAAAGGATGGAAGGGTCATAAAAGTTGTCTCAACAAAGTATTGCTTTTTGTCATTAGATTAATCTTCTGACTCACACATGGTAACATACCTAGATCATGAAATCTATCTTCTCTCTGCTGCGTAGAATCTGCTTCACCTTAATCCAGAAGGATGTAATATATTCTGAAATTTACATTTTATTTAAACTAGAGGAGACCTATATTTGCATGTCTTTAATGTATCACGTTCTGTACATGGCAGCCAGTCTGCAAAAAAAAAAAGCTTGCTGTGTGCTGCACAAAGGTGGGGTGGTTGAGGACACAGCTGTGCGTTTACTGCAAAGCCTGCACTGTGATCCCCAAGCCGTGGCCATGCTGAGTCAGGAATTCTGGGAGTTAGATATTATTTCAAGAGCAGAGTTGACAATAAATAGCAAACAATGAGGAAATGTGGTGTAAAAACACAAAAGGGAAAGGGAAGTTGGAATTGAATTGGATTATGAAGAAGATCTATGACTTGAAACAAGTAAGACTTTGATTCATGCCCCATTCCACTCTTTTTTTGACCTATCATATTTAAAATGTTTTGGCTAACCAGCATTAGGACATAAACATAAAAAACATGTACATACAGTCTTGCCTAGATGATGAAGAGATTAAGGGCCAAGGAACTTAACTATACAAATGGTATCTGCAACACAATGTGGCAGTGTGGATGTGCAAAGAATTAATGTGCCCTTTGAGTAAAGCTCATCGCTTTCCAACCTGTTCTAAATATGGAGTTATCTATGGGAAGATGTGCTTGCGCACACCAAAATAAGTTTAAAAAAAGTTAATAATAAATAAATAAATTCATGGGACTTGATCTTCAGATGGATGAATTTGAGTGGCACCTGGAGGGAATTAGGCAGAAATGGCCCGCCTCCCTGCAGACCTTTCGTAGAACAAATTCTTGTGGTTAGCCAGCGCAATTGCTGCAAATTATACAAGCGGCATGGAGTTTGTTCCAGTGGGAGTGTGCTGTTGGCTCATGCAGAGCTAATCGGACACAATGTGGCTGTGTGTGTGTGTTTATGTGTGCACATACAAACTGTTCATCTGGATTTTTCTCATGACCTGGGGGATAAAAGAAAAGCAAATGAACCAGTTTTCCTGTGTCCTAGAAAGCAGCAGGATACTTCTATTGGTGTGTGTGCATGCACACATGCGCGTGCACACACAGAAACAGAACAAGCATGAGCAACAGATTTAAACTACAGGAAAATACTAGATTGCTGTGAGTTTTCTGGGCTGTATGACCATGTTCCAGAAGCATTCTCTCCTGACATTTCGCCCACATATAGGGCAGGCATCCACAGAGGTTGTGAGGTCTATTGGAAAGTAGTCAGGTGAGGTTTATATATCTGTGGAATAATGTCCAGGATGGGAGAAATAACTCTTGTCTGTTTGAGGCTAGTGTGAATGTTGCAATTGATCAGCTTGATTACCATTAAATAGCCTTGCAGCTTCAAAGCTTGGCTGCTTCCTATTCAATGCTAATCAAGCAGATCAATTGCAACATACACACAATGTTTAACAATATTGACTCCACATTAACAATTACTCTCCACAAAACTGTCAACAGATGCAAACTGTTGACCGGTTGCTTCAAGTCCCTTGCAGCTGTCGCTTCTGAAAGACCTTGATCTTCAAAATGGCCTGAGACTGGACCATCCTTCATATAGAGCGAGTGGTCTTCTGACAGTCCTTCAAATGAACTAAGGGATGCCTTCCTTTGTAAAATGGGATGAATTGTTACCAAGTGTCCTGGTGCTGACGAATTTACAGGAACAAAACAAAGTAGTAAAAAGTATGTAATCACAGCAAAAGAATGAAAGGAGACTAGGGGTTCCACATGCTATGCAATAGTCAAAAAGTATTTTCGCAAGTTGCTCCTGACATGGGGGGGGGGGACATTATTGCATAGCACGTGAAGCCTAGTCTCCTTTCATTCTTTCACTATGGAATTTGCCACTGAATAGAAAGCACTGTTTAAAAGGGCAGGCAGCAAAACTGAAGAGGAGCTCAATGCATCTTAGGCCCCTTCCACACAGCTGAGAAAAATCCCACATTATCTGCTTTGAACTGGAATATATGGCAGTGTGGACTCAGATAACCCACTTCAAAGCAGATATTGTGGAGATTTCTGCTTTGTGTGGATGGGCCCTTAGCAACATCATGACTAGAGACAAACACATGATTGCTTATGAGTTGTTTTACAGGAGTGTCCAAAATTAGAAGTCTGAATACTTAGTCATTAAAAAGTTTGGTGCTGCTTCCCTACTATTCAAAGCTTTGCCAGAGAAGAAGAATGACACTTCACTCTCTGCATACCACCTGCTAGTCATCACAGTGCAAGTATAGCCATATGGGTACTAATTCAAGGCATTTCCGCCTTATGGTGACCCTATGGTGAACTTATCACAGCGGTGTTTTTAGCAAGATTTGTTCAGACGGGGTTTGCCTTTGCTTTCCCCTGGGGCTTTGGGTGCATCTTCACTGTGGAATGGATACAGTTTGACACTACTTTAACTGGCATGGCTCAACATTATGGAGTCCTAGAAGTTTTAGTTTAGTAAGGCACAGCACTCTAGCAGAAAAGGCCAAAAATCTTGAAAAACTATAACTCCCAGGATGCCATACAATTGAGCCATGGCAGTTAAAGTGTGTGTCAAACTGTATTCATTCTATAATGTAGCTGCACCCTGAGAGAGTGGGTTTTGGGTAAGATCACCAAATGGGGTTCCATGACCAAGGAGGGATTCAAATGCTTCGGTAGACCAGCACTCAAACCACGACACCATGCTTGCTCTCATTAACTAATACTCTTCATTAAAAAATGGGAAAGACCCAAGAAGTTTCCCAGCTTCAGTACCCTAAGCCATAGCAATGATACTCACACCAAGGTCACTCCATACAAAAATGAAATAATACAACAGGAAGTAAGAAGAGAGGAGGGAGGAGGAAAGTGAGAAGGACAATAATCATGAACTTATAACAGAACCAGAGTAAGTTATTATTCTGATTATGACTACCCAAATCCTTTATTCCGGCTGAGTGCTTCTGGATGCTGCCATTTTTAAAAAGTAACATTTCCTAGCTTGAAAGGTGGATGTGAATTTATCAGATCACAAATTATCAGCAGCCCTGAGTCCTTCTATGAGGGAGAGGTACAAAGTAAAATAAATAAATAAATAGGTGGGCCTTGCTTCTCATATAGGCAAACCATACCTACATGTGGACTACCAGTACTAGTAAGGTAAAGGTTTCCCCTTGACATTAAGTCTAGTTGTGTCCGGCTCTGAGGGGTGGTGCTCGTCTATATTTCCAAGCCTACAGGTCATGTGGATGGCATGATGCATAGAGTGCTGTTATCTTCCCACAAGAAGTAGTACCTATTGATCTCCTCACATTTGCATGTTTTCGAACTGCTAGGTTGGCAGAAGCTGGGCCTAACAGCAGGAGCTCGCTCCACTCCCCAGATTTGAACAGCTGACCTTTCTATCAGCAAGTTCAGCAGTTCCACACTACCAATAGTATTTAGGGCAGTGGTTTCGAACCTTTTTTTGACCAGGGACCGCTTGATCACAGACCACTTTGACCACTCTCCAACATTAGTACCAAAACGGTTATGAATCGGTTTTTGGTCAACTTTAGATTCAGTTTGAGCTGCTGATTCAGAAAATTGCATTTAATAGACCACATCAGTTTCTGATACAGGACATATGCCATGGTCAGCGACAGGGAAGGAGTGGCAGGAAGTACAAAAGGAGGGAAAATAAAATTTAAAAAATTAAAAGGAGGAAGGAGGCTCGCGGACCAGATTTTCGTCCTTGCAGCCCACTGGTGGTCTGCAGTCCACAGGTTAGGAACCACTGATCTAGGGAAAAGCTAACCTTAGGATGCTTTAAATGCGCCCTGATGGAGTCTTATGACTGTGATGCCATATGCAGACTCTAATGTGAGTAGAAGCCAAGACAGCCTGATTTATGCTAGCTGGGATGGTTCTACAAATAGAGAAATTCTGGTCTGGACATGAGACATATAAATTAATTCTCTGTCTGCCAAAGGAAACACACTCCGTCCCTGCCCAGTTTGGGATCTAGCATCTATTCTAGGAACAGGGTAGCACAGTTGTTTGGAAAAGGGGATTTATGACATTCAGTGGAGGAAGAAGCTTGGGACTAGGAAGGCACTGACCTCAGATTCAAAATGGAAATCATACTTGAACTGCTTAGAAATAACACTATTGAATTCAACAGCCTGTACTCCCAAGAAAGGAGTTTAGGAATGTTGCATTGTAGATTCTTTTCTTTAGTTCATTTGCTTCACTACTGTATGCCTTTCAATAATAATACAGTAGTATTGTCATGTTACCTGCTTGTTGTTGGAGATTTAAAGATAACAATTTCCAGTTTGTAAATGAGCAATAAAAGCATGCTCTTATGTAACAATGCCCCCGAACAAGCTGTGCATTACAAGTTCTGGGACAAGACCAGAAAGCCAGTGTGGGCTGATCTACAAATGTGTTAATTTCAGCTGCACTACATTTCATTAGGAGGCTGGTGTCCTTGGCACCTAGCCTAGGCCTTGGCATGGGAACAGGCCACTCCGTGAAAGATATCCCTCTCATGGGGTTAAGAACAGCCTGGGTTGAAGGATAGGCTGTTTCTGGGCACCACACTTCTGAAGGTGTTGAAAGACCTCACAGAGCATGGCAGCGACCTACAGCTCCTAAAAAATCAAGGTGAGGGAGCAGAAACAGAAATATTGTTTCATACCCTCTAATGGTCCTAGTTTGGAAGGGACAGTCCTGGCTAATTCTCTGCAATCCCACTTTTTCACCTGCTTTTAACATGTCCCAATTTTTCTCTCCTCCTTTTTTGCTCTTTTGTCTTGGCTGACTGCAATTGCCACAAATTGAGTTCGAAGTGTAAAAGTAGCTTGCTCTCAATTAGGCCAGCAAGGAAGAGAAGGGAAGAAAAGATGGGATGTTTTCCTTTCATGTCACATCAGAAAAAAACAAATTGTTGCAGCCTCTTCTGTTAAGTATATTCTTCCACATTAACAACTTCTGTCACCATCACCATACACCTTTTTTGGTCACACACAAAGTTGTTTAAATTCAAGAAGTGCTGGAGACTTCATTCCTCAAAGGGGGGGGGGGTCGCCTTCTTTGTGTGGTGTTTCATGAGGCTCCATCTTTTGAAAAGATGGAAAATTTACTCACCCCCATCAGAAAGGATCGCCTCCTCCCATTTCTAGCACAACCATTTCAAGGATATCAGCACATTCTTAGAAACAGGCATTCCTTTTGAAACACCACTTTCCATGGGATCATTCTCCAAAAACTCCTACACTAAAGGAGACAGGCAGACTTTTTAAAACACTTCTTTTCAGTGGCACCTGCACAGTCTTTAAACCACTAATGAAAACAGAAGGAATAATAGTAGACTGCCCACATGAATGCCCACACCGAAACGTCACAAAGTAATCAGACAAATCCACCACTTCCCATCACAAGCAAAAATACTCAGTTGCATAAGGAAAGGAGGGGAGTCAGATTCTGCCAGTCTTTGAAATCCTCCTGTTTCTACATGTTGTGGAGATAGAGTCCCACGCAGGCATGTAGCCAGGGAGGGGGGGCTAAGGGGGCTTCAGCCATCCCCCCCAAATTCTCAGGGTGGTCCGCAAAAAGGCCTTGCTGGTACATTATTTAAACTGTTATGTTTATTCATATCATGATCTGATCACCATGCTCATTATATCCCACATTAATGAGGTTATTGGGATAACAATACAAAAGGTTTGCTAGGGTAGACCCTCTTCCACCCAGTCTCAGCCCCCGAGCCAAACTCAGCCCCCCCTCCCCCGAACCAAAATCCTGGCTACGGCCCTGCACCACGCACAACCACTGGAAGCATTTTTTAATGAACTCTGTGGTAATCTGTCTTTGAAGTGGGTAGAAACGGGTAGAAATGAAGGAAAACTTCCATATGATAAAGTTCTATGTTGTTTTCCTGTATGAGCTCTAGCCAAGCACTCCAATGAGCAAATGGTTTTAAAAACAAAATACCATCATCCACATGGCAGAACTCCCAAGGAAAGTCTCTTTAAAAAGAGAATGTTTCTGGTTTTCATATTTCTCCCCTCAGCCCATAAGGAAAAAAAGTCTTTAAAATGATCTAATTAGCAACATGCCCTTGTACAGATAAAATGACTGCTTTACAAAAGGGATCATTCCACTGTATAGGCAATCCCCATTACAAACAAACTGTAGGTTTGTTCTTAAGTTGAATTTGCATGTAAGTCGGAACAGGTACTGTACAAGTCAGAACAGGATGGGTTTGTTTTGCTGTCAGTGCCCCTGTTCAGAAGATTTCACCTTACTTTCTGTCCCTGTGATAATTGGGTTTTGAAAAATTTGGTTGGATGTGAAAAGAACGAGTATCGGGTTAAATATAGTAAATAAATAAATCTATGTATATAATAGAAGTCAGTGTTTGCAGGCGGTGGGTGCGTGGTGCGACCGAGCGAATATGTGCCAGCGTTTCAATTGGCTGCAACTGTGGGGTTATTTGCATAAATGGCTGTGACTGGCCAGCCTCCCAACATTCCAACACAGCACAGAGAGGAAAGGAAAGAACCTGAGGCAGGCTTAAATGGCTGGAGTTGAAGTTAGCCAGTTGACAGTTTTTTCTGTTGGAAATGGAATGTTCAGTACCTTCACCCAATACACTTCTAAGGTGACTCAGACGGAAAGCAAAAGGCCTCAGGCAGTCAGCCACTACGGCCCACGGCAATGACGGATCAGGACCAAACATGGCAAACAAGGGACTAATGGCCCACTTCACAACCTGGTGTGGTTTAGGGCAGGATGGGCCACCAATGATGGGATTTTTAGTACCTTCACATCATTCACTTCCCAAACAACACTGCAGCCCCTATAAATCACAGACCAGGCCCAAAATTGACAACAAGGCTTCCTTAACTTGATTTTCCTGACTAGGCCTCAGCTCATGAGATATTGTTAGGCTTCCTCAGCTTGATTTTCCTGACTAGGCCCCCAACAATGACAGAACAAGACCAAACTTGGCACACAGACCCCCAAAGATGCACCCTACATCCTGGTGCAGTTTGAGGAAGGATGGACCATGGATGATGGGACTTGCAGTATTTTAATTCACTTCCTTAGAGCACTGTGGCCCACACCAATGACGAACTATGGCACACAATGCCTTCTTCAAATAACCCAGGCACTGCCGGGTCCCCAAGCTACGGTAGTACTAAATAAAAGAAGGCTTGGCGATACAGTTTCAAAAGAGACACTTTTTCTCCATGATTTCTCTCCTTTCCTTTTGTCTCACCCCCGTTCTTAACCATGAGCCATTTGCAACTTGGGAACTGCCTGTATTGTACTTGTATTGTGAAATCTAATCCTTTATACCTATTTTATCCATATTTTGGGTGAGATGTAGGCACACAATACTTGAAAAAGTAAGAGATGACTTTTCTTTGGGATATCAACATACACTCTCACTCTCTCTCTCTCTGGCATTACTTCGCAAACGAAGATTCTTAGGAAGGACTCATCCCACGCTTTTTACAAGCGCATTGATGACTTTTAAAAGTTGGATGTGTCCTTCGAGCTGGTGCAATGGATTTTTCTGGTGGAGCGCAGCGTGCACAGAACTGGCCTCACCCTTTAAACCAAAGGTTCATCTGCCAGGGCCTAGCAAGCTTAGGATGGTGGCAGTGAGGTCCTCAGGTCGTTTGGTTTGAGTTCCTTCTCTTAGATGGTTGACCTTACAGCGTTTGATGAGCAACACCTGCCCGGGTTTGAATTTAGAGTTTTCCTTCTCCTAGGATGGTTGCCAAAAGGCTAGAGAGCCCATCCTGTCTGTTGACGCTCTTTGTCAGACCCTTCAGTTGTGACCTCTCTGGTGTGGGAGGCCCTACCGGTGGCTATTATGCCACCGCCAGCATAGCTCACAACTTCATTCGGCTACACAAGCCTCTCCCCCATAACAAGGGGGTGCCAATGGAGAGGATCAACATACACACATATATACAGTAGTTTTAGTAAATTTACCCTAAAAGGGTGCCATAATGCTCCAGTGAGGCACATTCCTATTACAAGACCAAAGTTTTGCAGCAGATATACCTGTAGCAGACCATCAAATAAGCCATTATCCTCATGCAATATCTTGACCTAGCGAGCTATTATACCAACTACATGTTGTTGCTATTTGTAACCCACTTTTTCTCTCTAAAAAAAGAGAAATGTGTTCCTACCTTAAGAATATTTTATCTACTTCCCCCCTCCCTCCAGGTCCCAATTTTGATTTTTCCAGTTCTGTCAACTAGCTAAGAGCACAATATTCTGGTGAGGTCAGTAAAAATTCCAACTGGTGACAGTCTTACTGTGTCAGCAACTGAGCGGCTGCAGGGACCCAACTCCAGCCCTCACACCAGCAAAGAAATATATGTGATTGATTTTCAGAGCGCCAGATGCAGTGCAGTGGCCCAGTGGACAAGGCCATTTTTTACAAACCCAGTCATTTGAGTGGGTGCCACTATGAGTGATCTAGAAGGGGATGTTAGCAGTTTTCTGCCTCTTCCCTTTTGTCATGCCTTTAATTCAATAGCTCAACATGGATGCATTTGTTTCATTATTATTTAATAATAGGAAAGCTTAATAAATGTTGTAGATTAATAAAATATTTCTGTATATCAAAAAGCAAGTCTGAATTCAAACACTAATATGCCTCAGTTAGCAAAATAGATATGTTCCTGGTCTTTTCTTCTTTAACACAAGCTTTGGTGTCCAAAGTACAAATAGCATGGGAAGAATACGGAAAAATTTCTATGTTACAGAAAAGAAGAACAGTTCAATATGTTTCTGCAAACCCTTTGTCCAAAACGGACAATATGCAAGTGTGAAATTAAATCAGTAAAGAACATTTTTCATTTTTCAATTTTTTAGAGACCACTTGAAAGCTCCTTCCAAAATGCATTCTGGGATGGCTTTTCCCCACTTTCAACAGCCTATACTTTTCTTATGATTTCCATTATGGGGACAACATTTACAAATCTGTGCTTTTTCAACATTCCAGGTTACTTGGTGTGAAGTGAGCTAATCTGCCATTCTCTTCTTTCTATTTTACTCTTGGCACAATAACTCTGGAGGCAGCTGTTTACTTTCCCTGCTTGACATAAATGCACACTGCTACAGCACGATCAGCTGAAGTGGATTCCCATCCTTTCCCAGATCAGCCTTTACTGGAGGCACGCTGTTGAAACCCAAAACTGAATGTCTGTCTTTCCCCAGCTCTCTTCCACCATGTTCCCAGTGCCAATGCTGAAAAACACTTCCAGCTAAACAGGCGACAGGAAATGGGATATTGGGCTTTGTTAAATAGACTTCTTTGTCAGAGGCTTAGTTAACCAAGTTATATTGGTTATCTAAATCCATTTTTAAATCAAAACATAATATAAAACTATGCACACTGTGGTGCCCTACTGATGGTGAACACTGGTGTAATATTTACTTCCTTGGTTGTTGTGCCTGCAGCTGAGTCAGTTTTTTCAGGGAGGGAATTAAATGAATTAAACCAGATAGAGATAAACAAGGAAGATGTTCTCACATGCCTTACTAAACTAAATGTCAACAAATCACCAGGCCCAATGGCATCCACCCCAGAGTTCTTAAGGAACTCAAGTGTGAAATTGCTGAAATTCTAGCCAAAATATATAATCTTTCTCTAAGATCAGGCACTGTACCCGAGGACTGGAGGGAGGCAAATGTAACTCCGATCTTCAAGAAAGGATCCAGGGGTGATCCAGGAAATTATAGGCCAGTTAGTCTAACCTCAGTTCCAGGCAAAGTGATGGAAACCATTATTAAAGAAAAAATTACTAAGCACATAGAAGAACAGGCATTGCTGAAGGAAAATCAACATGGTTTCTGCAAAGGCAAATCATGTCTTACTAACTTGATAGAATTCTTTGAGGGTGTAAATAAACACATAGATAAAGGGGACCCAGTCGATATTGTTTACCTTGACTTTCAAAAGGCTTTTGACAAAGTCCCTCACCAAAGGCTCCTAAATAAGCTCTTCAGCCATGGAATCAGGGGACAGGTCTTGTCCTGGATTGGAACCTGGCTAAACTGTAGGAAACAAAGGGTGGTAATAAACAGACACTTCTCTGGATGGAAAGAGGTGAGAAGTGGCGTACCCCAAGGTTCAGTTTTAGGACCGTTACTTTTTAATGTATTTTAATAAATGATCTGGATGTAGAAGTAAATTGTGAGGTAGCAAAGTTTGCAGATGACACTAAACTGTTCAGGGTAGTTAAAAATGAAACTGACTGTAAAGAGCTCCAGAAAGATCTCTCGAAATTGAGTGAATGGGCAACAAAGTGGCAAATGCATTTTAACCTAAACAAGTGTAAAGTCATGCACACGGGGCAAAGAACCCCAAATACACTTATCAACTGATGGGATCAAAGCTTTCTGAGACAAACCAGGAAAGGGATCTTGGGGTTTTGGTGGACAGCTCAATGAAGATGTCAACCCAGTGCGCAGCAGCAGCCCGAAAAAAGCAAATTCTATGCTTGGCATGATCAGGAAGGAATCGAAAATAGGTCGGCAAATGTTGTATTGCCTCTCTACAAATCTATGGTGAGGCCACATCTGGAGTACTGTGTACAATTCTGGTCACCGCACCTCAAGAAGGATATAACGGAACTGGAAAAGGTACAAAGAAGGGCAACAAAAATGATCCAAGGGATGGAGCAGCTCCCTTATGAAATCAGGTTGCAACGCCTTGGTCTTTTCAGCCTTGAAAGACGGCGTTTAAGAGGTGACTTGATCGAAGTGTATAAAATCATGCATGGGATAGAAAAGGGGAATAAAGAAAAAATATTTTCTCTGTCACACAACACTAGGACTAGGGGCACTCCTGAAGCTCCAAGGTAGGAAAGTTAGGACTAATAAAGGGAAATATTTCTTCACCCAGAGGGTCATTGGGTTATGGAACTCACTTCCAGAGGAGGTTGTGACAGCTGTCAGCCTGGACAGCTTCAAGGCAGGATTAGACAGATTCATGGATACCAAGGGAATCAGTAGTTACTGAAATGGACATCCAAGTGCCACCTCTGTGTTGATGGAGGCAGGCAGGATTTTCCCGGGTACTGGTTGTGGGGGTCGGGAGCAGGTGAGGGTTTTGCCCTCCTTTCTGCTCGAGATCCCCGTGTACAACTAGTGGGCCACTGTGTGACACAGAATGCTGGACTAGATGGGCTGAGGCCCGATTCAGCATGGCTCTTCTTATGGTCTAGGTAGTCCTTGTGCAATTAGTCTTTTGCAAGTCACAACCGTAGAGCTGGTCATACCCCTATAGGCAATCACTGACCAGAAGCTGCCAAGCACCACCCAGCTCCAGATGCACAGCAGTGAAAAAGGAACATCTGCCAGCATATCATCCCAGGTCTTCATGGCAGCCTAATAACAATCTTGAGGGGGAAAGCTAGCTACCTCTTTAAATAAGATGATAATCATCAAGATTTAGCAGCTGTATTCCAGGTGGACACAAGACTGAGGCACATAGGTTGGCAGGGCAGTAGATTGCCACAGCCCAATGTCACACCTATGATGAAGATGCAGTATTGGCAGGAGCAATCACCTTCTGCCACGAGGCATGGCTTTGTTCATCTTGACTAGGGTTACATTGACGAAGCTCTCAAGAGTCACTACTATTCAGATATTATTGGACTTACCATAAGACAACTATATTCTCTTTCTAGGCAGGGCCATTTATTTTCTGTAACACTACAGAAAAATAGAAGTTAGCATCAGCTACACAGTATACCATTACAAGAATATAATTTGCTAGGAAATTTATCTGGCATTTCCCAAATTATGTTCATAATGTCATGATTTGAGCAAACCAAAATTTGAGTAGTACCAGCTACAGCCCTTAAAATTTTATACCAGGTTCTATATAAAATGAACCAGAACCAGAAATTTAAAAATCATCATTTGTCGATCAGTCCCAGATTTGCATGGAATGTTCTGCAGATAAATGTTGAATCTGTCAAAAAATAATAAAAACTCCTGCCAAAAATCATTTGGGAGGTAAGTATTTGACATATTGTGACCGAGACTTAGTTTCTAGTCTTCACGTCGATCAAGACAGAAAACACACAAATTTTGTGATTCTGTTATTCATTTTCTGGATTTGCCGATGTAGCTTATGACTGCACTAGCCTTCCTTAATTTATTTTACAATGTCTAGTGAGATCCCCAGAGCCAATTAAGGCTTCCAAGTGGTAGGATTTCAGCCCCCTGAATAATTACTTGCCTTTCTCCATTAATAGCATTGGGATTTTCAAAAGCACCTTTCTTAAAGTCCTACTGTGCCATTTCATCACAATGTGAAAATTATTCTGGACTCTCAAAGGATATATCAGCAGAGCGCAAGTTCTCAAAGATTCTACCATATTGGTTATGGCCCCAAGGAGTAGATTGTATGCCCACATGATGAACTGCCCACAGGAACTAAGACAGTTTGCAACATAGAATACTGTAGTTGCAATCAGTGCTGGTGGACGGGACAACCATATTGTTCTATCCTGGACTTCATGGTGTTCACTGTTCAGCATGTGTAAAAGTAAGTGTAGATGTATATAATTATACAGATTACAAGACTCAATTTATTTGGTAAAAAGTGTGTGCTATCATGGTACAGACTGGGTTTTGTACAGAGTCCCAACGGATCCCTTCTCTATACTGGTTATATGAAGCCATGAATTGTTTAGATCAGGTTCCAAAACCTCCTTTGTCACCTCAAGCAACACAAAGATGGTGAACACTCCTGTTGTGAGATTGCTTATTACAGGGTGGATTGACAATTGTTCCCTGGACCTTTCATGTGCTTATCTTTTATTTGGGACTTCAGGTTTAAACCTAGCCATCAGTCCTGGGACAGCTTCCATAGAATTTCATTTTAGCATATAATCTAATTGAGAACTCCCAGGCTATAGCACATCTGTGGTTTTATAGGGGCTGCTGGCGGTAAATTAGATCCATCCCCTTCAATTGGATGTGTTGTCATTTTTATGACTTTGGGGGTTATATAAATAAAAGGGAAGGGAGGGAGGGCATGCAGGGAAAGGCAATTGCCAAATTCTCCCCCCCCCCCCTTTCTTTCTCTGAATGTTTGAAAATTCTGGCTAGTTTATGAAAGATCAGTGTCGGTCCCTGGCTGAAGCACAAACTTAGTTGATGTGGAGAACAAGAGGCAACTTCAAACAGCTGTTGGCATGTGTCAGAAACAGATAATGTGTGTGTATATGTGGGGGGGGACACACAATGGAGTTCAGGGTGTGCTTTTATTATTATCAGAGACCAGAGTAGAGAAAGGCAAGCAGAATGTTTTAAATTACAAATACAAGCTTACAAATCTTATATCAGGTCTAGAACAGAACAAGTTTTGATTTTCTGCTCTCTCACAGGCTCCTTCTACTTACTACTAAACAGACTTTCCCATTCACCTGAGTAGAAGAAGCTGGTCCATAGACCCTCTGTCTCTGTGGAGTTTCCCGTACTGGTGAAGTTAACAGGGAAACTCTTTGAGGTGCAGATGCTCTGCTGGAGCATTTTAGGCAATGAGGAAGGAACCTCTGGATTGGGATATTTCAGTAATATTGGCTTAAGACCGATCTACACTACCAAATAATGCAGTTTCAATTGGATTATATGGTCAGTGTAGACCAGGAATGGGCAAACTTGGGCCCTCTAGGTTTTTCGGACTTCAACTCCCAAAATTCCTAACAGGCGGTAGGAAGTTTGCCCATACCTGGTGTAGACTCATATAAAATAGTTCAATCTGCATTATAATGACAATGTAGATGAGGCCCGACTCCTTCTCCCTGTTCATCCCCTTGTTCATGCAAAATAAAAGTGAATAAAATAGCCCTGCTTTTCTTCACACACAGGCCCCCTCTACACTGCCATATAACACATTGATATAACACACTTTATTGCAGTAAAACTGCATTATATGAATCTACACTGAGTATGTAGCCTGGCATATATGGCTAGGCTTGCATTAAAAAGTCAATATTCCATAGGCATTCTGTCATTATAAGATTAGCTAAACAGATCAAGCAGTTAACACATATGTGGACCATACCATCAATTTAGTGGTGACAATTCAGGATAAAGCAGTTGGCTTGGAGAGTAGCATGAAGCTCCATAAGGTAGACTAAAAAAATAAGTTAGGGATTAATGCTGTCTTTCACTGGTCTCTGGAAAATCTGCTTTATCTTGACAAAAGAAATGTTGCAATTGGTACTGTTAGGTGTATCTATTCTCTTTGCAAGTAGTTTGTATCCTAGGATAGGGAACATTTAATTTAAAGATGGTTATATTATAGTAATAGTGTAACCATGCGATTAATGAGAGCAATAACATAGCATACTGAAACATTTTTTTTCTCCACCAGAATTTTCAGGCACATGCTGCATGTTGTTTCAGAATTATTAGTCACTAGATTAATGTTGACAGTTATTTTGGTGTTGATCTAAAGCAGGGGTGCTCATTATGGTGATCGGGAGCACCTAGGTGATCTTCGGCCCTCTTCCAGGTGATCTTTGGGCCTCACCAGCCGGATGGCACACTCCTGGCAAGCAAGCGCACGTGCGCTCCCGCCACCGCCTTTACGGGGCTTCTTTTGCCAAAATGAAGCTTTAGTGGGCAGGCCCTGGTGCTCGTCTTGGCACGCATGGTGTGGTGACATGACATTAAGAGAGAGCGCACGTCCAGGCAAGGAGGATCCCCTTCCCGGGTGCACGCAGTGGCAAGTTCATGATCTTTTCAACTTGATTGTTCATATAGTAGCTCACATGATGAAAAAGTGTGGGCACCCCTGATCTAAAGGCATGGAGCCTCTTCACTATTCAGAAGATAGAGCAACACAAAATGAGCCACCCACTCACCTAGAAATGGTTCTAGAACTAACCAACCTGGTTAATTTAGGAATGGTAATCTAGTTAGTATTAGCATAAATTATTTCTAGGAAGTTATCCTACACAAGACAGATAAAATAAAAAGATAAAGTGGAATCCTGATGCATCTTTGATACAACTGAAATCTACAGCATAAGCTTTCATGGACTCTAGATGCAGCCTTAACTTGAAGTCCATGAACACATCTGCTAAAAATTTGTTTTCCATAGTTATTCTCAAATGAACTGAAGGAGCTATTTGTATCTTTTAATTCTGAGATAGGCTAACATGACTGTGTCTTTGAATATTACTAAAATTAATGTGAGTTGTGTATCATGGGGATCAAACTGCAAAACTTTTCTTGGATTGTACTGCTTCAGGCTGCAGGTGAGGCCACCTGTTTAAAGTACATTGGGCAGAGGGTGATAAATGTGCATGTGGAAAATTGACTTGTCAGAGCAGGCATGTAGCCGGGGGGGGTCTAAGGGGGCTTCAGCCCCGAAATTCTCAGGGTGGTCCGCGAGAAGGCCTTACTGGTACATTATTTAAACTGTTATGTTTATTCATATCATGATCTGATCACCATGCTCATTATATCCCACATTCATGGGGTTATTGGGATAACAATACAAAAGGTTTGCTAGGGTAGACCCTCTTCCACCCAGTCTCAGCCCCGAACCAAACTCAGCCCCCAATCAAAATCCTGGCTACGGCCCTGTGTCAGAGAAAAGGGTTCAGCATACCTTTGTTTGCTAAATGGGAATTGCATCACAACCCAAGAGTGTGCATCTCAATATGAAAGCTCCTATTTGAAATGTTATACTGCAACAAAAGTGAACCACCTGACTGGTGATGATGTAATTTTACTAGTTTATAGACTATTTCCTACTTAACAAAGGTACTAGGGACCTTCAAAGTTCAAATGCTTCTCTAATGGAGAATACTTGCTAGTATAAACAGTTCTGGATCTGATTTAAAAAATTGGGGCGGGGATGGATCTCCTACCTATCCACCCAACTTGGCCCATAGTAATTAGTTCCATAACATTGAGCTCAGATACTTAGGAAAAGTTACACATTCTCTATGGTCTCTCTCCTGTTTTAAAGGTTCCCCTTACAATTTTACACATTTCCCAAGGCTATTTGTAAGAAAGGCTTCCACAAATAATAAATGTCAGGTTGGCCAAGAGATAAAATTTTGCTTTGGAGTTAGTGCAGATTGAAATCACAGAACAATTTCTTTTATTGCTAGCTCTTCTGTTCCTATAAGTATACACACCCAGCTGCCTCTGTAGCCCCAGGCTGCAATCATGTGCACACTTGCATGTGCACATTTGCATATAAGTAAATTAACTGAAATCAACTGGACTTTCATCCAAGAACATTTTCTCTAGGACCGAAGCACACAGCGGGGAGGAATAGTGAGTTCTCGTTTATTCTCTTCTGTGATCTGTGAGATTATTACTTTGTAGAACTGTCTATCTCGTCAAGAGCGGAAGTGAACCAACAGTTAAGACATTGACCCCTTTATGAGACAGGCGAGTCTACACTTCAGGACTGTAGAATCAACGTCTTCTTTTATCAGAAACCCAAGTTAACCCACTGCAAAATGGCATGCATATTCCTTACCAATACCCATGAGCTGCCTTGTTTGTATCCCACTTTTTCTCTCAAAAAATACTCAAAATGGCTTACATAAAAACTAATACAATTTAAAACCTAAAAATATACAAATAATAAAATAGAATTAAATATTAACAGTATTAATAAATAAAGTTTAAACCCTTATGTTTCCTATGTCCTGTGTGTATAATTAATAGGCTGCTTGCTAAACTATTGGGTTTTGAAGATGCTTGGTGATCTACAACAAATTGCTGAGTGATCTACCACCAGATCTTGATCAACCTTCTGCCTACCATATTCTACTTGAAAGATGCAATTGCTTTTCCCTACTGCCATTTCCTTTAATTTTTTTGTCTTGTGTAACTGAGCTGGAATAGTAGGATAGCATTAGGGTGCTGCTGAAAACAGGAAGATAAGAGTGTGTTTACCTCTGTGCTATAGCCAGACTACAGTTTTCCTCATTTCCCAGTCTGGCTCTCTACCATAACCATGTCCTATCTATGACACGTCATGAATCAGACACCTATATTCTGCCACATCTACCTGTTGCCCTCTTGCTTCAGGGAATAGACCAACCCAATGCATAAGTGGGCCTGAATATCCGGGGAATGGTAACACAGACTCTCTGAGAAGGGAGAGCCAGTGTGGTGCGTGGACAGCATGTTAAAAAAGACCTATCAAGAGCCATGTTTAAAACCTGCCCAACTGAGAAGCTCATTCGTTTATCCAGTGCAGTCAATTTTTTATCTGTCTTCAAAGGATTGTGTTGAGTGTTGGGGAAGATAGGAAGAAGGGAAAAACTTTATGTGCAATCCTGAGTTCTCTGAGGAAAAGGTGGGATAAAAACAAAATTATCGGTGAGCTACCATGCTGGTATAAATACAATTATGCTATCATTTAGTGGCAGAATAGCACTGGATCTTCAGATTGCTATCAACTTAATTTGGTCAAACTGAAAAGGAGGGATGCCTCTTGATGCCATGGTGTAAGGACTCACCCAGTTAGCTAGGCCGAAGCCTGTGAGGTCGGCCGATGTAACAGCTTGGCATCCACGTTAGGAAGGGATAGTCAGGAAAGGGGGAGTGGCTTGGAACCTCCTGAGAGGGAGAGAGAGAGAGAGCTGCCTGGGAGTGGCTCAGAGTGAGGGGGAGGAGCCAGCTATCTTCAGAGGGAAAAAGTGTAGCTTTTCTTAGTCAGTGGAGAGTAAGCAGTCAGAAAAGACAGGGGTGTCTTGGAAAGCTGACAGGAAAAGTTCTGTGAGGAGCTGACAGGCAGTCAGAACACAGGCTTTTGATCTCTAGGGGTTTAGAGATTGGCTCACATCTCTGGGAAGCCATCTACAGGGAACTCTAGAAGAGAGTTCCTGAAGGCCTGAGTGGATTCTCAGGGAACTAACTAGATTCACGCCTCAATAAATATGCCTAATACCCTAAGGCCTTAATGTCACTTTATAATGCGGCTGAAGAACCAGGTTCATATCTACCAGAGCTCAGGCTGAAATAAAAAATACCAGGTATCCTTAAAAGTGCTGCCACGTGTATTTCATTTTATTCATTACTAGCTGTACCCAGCACGCGTTGCTGTGCCCTATTTAGGAGATGCGAGAAAGTCTGAGTATGTAAGGGTTGGAATTGTTGTTAGTTATGGTGTTGTTGGGGCCCTGGCTGTGTTGTTGTGGGTTGTTCTGGTGGGTGGGATGTTGAAGTCCTGGGGAGTTGTTGGTGTGTGGTGTTGCTGGCGTTCTGCATAGCTTGTGGCTATACATTGTTTTTTGTCTTTCCGTCTGTTGATGTAGAGGTTGATGCTTGTGTGGTTGGAAGTGAGTGGAGGTACTTGAAATACCATTATCCATGGTGTGTCCTCCTCTGAACTGCAGTCGGATGGAGTGTGGGTCATGGGGGGCATTGTGTGCCAAGTTTGGTCTTTATCGGTCTTGGTTCTGAACTACAGTGGTCTGTGGGGAATGATGGGTTGTGAAGTAGTACAAATCCCATTATCCATGGAGGTACTTCAAGTCCCATAATCCATGGTCCACCCTCCTCCAAACTGTAGTAGAATGTAGCGTGGGTCATAGGGGCTCTGTGTGCCAAGGTTGGTTACTGTAAATTCAGGCCATACACAATGTCCCATGAGCTGAGGCCTAGTCAGGAACAGCAAGTTAATGAAGCCTTACTGTCAATTCAGGCCATACACAATGTGCAATGAGCTGAGGCGTAGTCGGAAGAATCAAGTTAATGAAGCCTTACTGTCAATTCAGAGCATAAACAGCATTCCATTAAGTGAGGCCTAGTCAGGGAAATTAAGTTAATGAAGCCTTACTGTCAATTTTGAGCGTGGTCTGTGATTTGTAGGGTGTAAATTTTCTGTGGGAAGTGAATTGGGTGTTGGTGTTTGTGCCTCAGCCCTTTGCCTTATCCTCCTCTGACAGTTTATTATGGGTCGGAATGTTCATGTTGGCTGGCCAGTACAGGAGTTATGCAAATCCGCCCTTATTGGCAGCCAATCATGTTGTCAGAATGTAGAGGCTGGGAGAGTCGTTGGCAGCCCCGGAAGATGCTGGGAAATGTAGTTTTTTTACTCGTTGTTTTGGGGGCCTTTTAGGTTTTGGGTGGGAAAGTTTCTTTGCTACAAACATACCTTGCTTGAGGCCTATTTCTGTTGGCAAGTTTGGTGTTTCTGCGTTGTAAGGTTTCTCTGTTTGGGACGGTCGTTCCATGACGACTCTTCCTTTATATATATAGATACCTCCCTCCCTTTTATGCTGCCAAGAGCCAAACAGGGATACTTCTATCCTTCTTTACAAGTTTATTTATTTATTTACAACATTTATATGCCACCCTTCTCAACCCGAAGGGGACTCAGAATGGCTTACATGATATACATACATATTGTACTTTAGCGTAGTACAATATTAGTATTATGTATTACTATATTGCACTATACCATTATATTGTAATATTAGTAATATTACATGTAATATAAATATATAATTATAATATTGTATTATTACTAGAATTATATTGTATTACATTATATTATAAATATTATATGTATATACAATATATATTATATTATTCTCTCGGCATTACTTCACGAACGAAGATTCTTAGGAAGGACTCATTCCACCCTTTTTTCAAGCGCG
The DNA here is from genome assembly GCA_030556195.1 of Anolis apletophallus. Classification (NCBI taxonomy): domain Eukaryota; kingdom Metazoa; phylum Chordata; class Lepidosauria; order Squamata; family Anolidae; genus Anolis; species Anolis apletophallus. Next base: position 125,008,366 of record JARBWK010000001.1, on the reverse strand, counting down.
TTAATGACTAGAAAGGCCAATCTGAGATAGGCAAGTTCGGTTGCAGAAAGCATAGCAGAAAGTCTCCTTGGGTGATGTTGTTTCCAAGTTGTAGTTCTTTCTGCGTTGTCGTTTCTCTTCGAAACCCATTCGGCGTGTCTTCTCGAAAGAGGCTGCAGCATTGTGGATAGTGTGTCTCCACGCCTCCCGATGTGACGCCAGGGTGGACCATTGTTGGTGATCAATCTGGCCGAGCCAGAGGTATTGTTTCAGGGAGTCCTTGTATCTCTTTTTTTGGGGCACCTCTCTTGCATTGACCCGTGGTGAGTTCACCATAGAGTAGTGTCTTTGGGAGGCGGTGGTCCTCCATCCTAGAGACGTGCCCTGCCCAGCGCAGCTGTGTTCTCAATAGCATGGCCTCAACACTGGTGATCCCTGCTTGCTCAAGGACAGCAACATTCATCATAGTTGGTCCAGTGTATATTTAGAATTGTGCGAAGACAGCGCTGTTGAAAGCGTTCGAGGAGTCGTAGGTGTTGCCGATAGGTGACCCATGTTTCAGACCCATATAGGAGAACAGACAGTACGATAGCTCTGTACACACATATTTTGGCCTTTGCTAATCTGTGATCTATCTCTTTATCAATCTTGGCGTCTGAAGAGATGATGCTTCCCAGGTAGGTGAACTGCTGAACGGACTGAAGCACAGATGTGCCTATGCTGACGTGGCGATGGTGGTGCTCTTCCTGTGGTGCGGGCTGGTAGAGGACTTCCGTTTTCTTCAGGCTGACTTATATTATTAGTAAAGACAAGATGGAGCTGTCTTCTGCTCCCCTCTCTCTTCCTTCTGTTCCCTCGTAACGTTTGCAAACACCTCCTGTGGGTGGGGAGGGGGGAAGCTACACTACGGAATGGAATCGTTTTGACACCGCTTTAACTGTCCCGAGAGGAATCATGAGAGTTGCATTTCGCTGAGGCACCTACATCTTGTGATAATATAGATTACTTCAGTCTTTCTATTCTCAGTGTGTTTCTTAGGACCTGCAGCTGTTTGCCAGGGACAGCTAAGCACCTTGCAAAACTACAACTCCCAGTATTATTCCTTTAGCGTGAAGCCACGGCAGTGCAAGCGGGAGTCAGGGCACGCCCCTTCTGCTTGGGCAGCGTGCCACCTCTACAAGCACGCGCGTAGTAACCCCGTGACCCATTTCAGGGCGACCAAGAAGTGGTGACGAGGCAGCGAAGGGCCAATCAGAAGAATGAACCCCTTCCCTGCCTCCCTCCCTGCCTCCCTCCCTGCCCCGCCCCTTGTGAACGGGGCAAGCAAAGAGCCGCCAGCCACGGCGGTGACGTCACGGCGCGGCCATGCTCCGGCGGCGTCGCTGGGCGGTTTCCGTGGCAACCGTCAGCCACTCTAGGCTGCGTGGCACCTCGCTGGTGTTGCACCTCCCGGAAGCGCCAACAGAGCAATCGAACGAGGAAGTGGGCGCGAAGCGGCTCGGTCTGTGAGAGGACCGTCTCCTTCTGAGGGGAAGGCACTCCCTCCTCTCACCCCCATAAAGAGAGGCCTTGCCTGCCTGCCTGCCCCCTTCCCTCCGGCGGCCGTTCTCCCCCCAGCTCCCGCTGCGCCTTCCCCTGGGGACCCCTCCGCGCGGCCCTCGCCTCCCCCGGCCATGGCCTCTGCCCAGCCTCCGGGCTCCAACTGGGGCCTCATCATGAACATCGTGAACAGCATCGTGGGCGTGAGCGTGCTCACCATGCCCTTCTGCTTCCGGCAGGTGAGTCCCCCTCCTCTCCGCTCTTGGGGGAAGTGGCCCTCCTTGGGGCCTGCCTGCCTGCCCACGCCACGGGGAAAGGCCCCGCGTGGGAACCGCTGCCTCTCGCGAATCTGCAGGAAGGGAAACTTCCTTTTCAGGACTTGTTGTCCCAGAAGGGCGAGCTACAGGTGTGCTGCAGAATACGCCCATTCCCATTGGTCGAGCAGCTCTCCTTCCCTGCTTAAAGGGAAAGCGGCCTTTCTGGGCTTTTAAGTTTTATTTATTTACCCTATTTATAAAAAGATAAAGGTTTCCCCCTGACATTCAGACCAGTCGTGTCCGACTCTGGGGGTTGGTGCTCATCTAAACCAATGAGCTGGCGTTAGGGTTCCCATATGTCCCTTATTCTAAGGGACGGCCCTTATTTTGGCCCTAAAATGTGTGTCCCGTTTTTTCAGGCCCTGTCCCTTATTATTGACTAACAGGACAGGACTGGGCGGGGTTGACCAGAGGAAGGCGCGCACTGCGGTTTCCACGGCAATGCGTGCCTGGGGATTCCAACTCGCAGGACAGGCTGACAGTCCCGTGCATGCGAGTGTGCCTGCCTGCGTCCCCGTTGGAAGGAAGAGGCGAGACAGGACTTTTTCAAAGTACAGTAGACTAATTAACCGTTACCCAAGGGGAATGTTGGATCATGTTGGATAAAGATAGTTTCAGGTTGCTTGAGAGTTACTCTCAAAATAGGCCTAGCTGTGCATCCCAATACTATACAATGCTGTGTATCCCATACTATACTATACCATTAACTATTGACATAATAATCATGGAGATGTACTGTCTTATAAAATTTATTTTATTTTAATGTTTAGACAGCGCACTTTTAAAGTCAGCAAAGTCAAGTACTAAATACAGACGGAGAAAATAAGGTAGTTCTAATAATTTTTTTCTGCATGACAAAACATGCAGAAACATACCATGTCCTGTTAAGAGGGTATAAGTCAGTTTCTTTGTGAGTTTCAATCATTATCTTATTCTGTTAACTATTTCTATCTAATGTTTGCGTTTCAAGTTTTTAGGAAGTGTCCCTTATTTTTGTGAAAAATCCCATAAATGTCCCTTATTTCTTATATCAAAAAGTGGCAACCCTAGCTGGCGTTGTCCGTAGACGCCTCCAAGGTCATGTGGCTGCCACGACTGTATGGAGTACTGCTTTATTTATTTATTTACTTATTTAAAACTTTCATACCCTGGCTTTCTCACCTCCGAAGAGGGACTCAGACCGGCAAACAGCAAGTATTCAATGCGAACATTTAAAATCTAAAAACATCATAAATTTACAATAAAATTTACAATAAAATACAATACAATAAATACATTTTAAAAAAAACTTTCACCAAAGTAAAATCACGTCCAACCTCATTCATATATTTGGTCCGTATCAAGTGGTTGGTGACTTTAGTCGCCTCGCGATCTCCTCCTTCATTCTGCGAAGGCCTCTCTTTTCACAGCCACGTTTTCACCCGCTTCCTAAAAGTCAGGAGGGAGGGGGCTGTCACAACGCGGGACCTGGCCCTGCCCCTTAATCACACACAGACAATGTCAATTAACTATTTATTAAACAGAATTATTTGCAGGTGAAAAAGGTAAAATGTCCAAAAGTAATGAGATCAATTAGTCCAAGGTTATTACCAATTAGTGTCCAAAAGCAAATCCAAAAAAGCAGGGAATCTCTCAAAAGCAAGGTCCATAAAAACAAGGCGAATCAATCCAAAGCAACTTAATCCGTAGGCAAACAAGGCAATCCAAGGTTCATGGAAGAAACAAGGTCTCAAGGTAGTTCTTGGCAAGGTGAACCAAACTATGGCTTCCAGGGAGCAGCAGACCACCGATGCGTCTGTCCAGCAACGACGTGGCTGCCCAACTGAGGAACTTTCCCACAGAGTGTATACTTAATTCCCACCCTTGTGAGACTAGCGCCTCTCCAGGCTCTGCTTCCAATATTTCCGAGTAGCCACAATACTACTCTGGTCGAAGCTCCTCGCAGGTTCAGCGCTATCTGCCCCGTTATCTTCCTGGGAAAGTGCCTCCAACTCGGTTTCCATATCTTCCTCCGCAGCTGGTGGCAACAAACGCTCCTGAGAACCGAAGCCTCCTGGTTTCTCATATTCGCAATCTGATCCAGAATCTGGCTGGCCTTCATCATACAAATAAGCAGAAGGCCAGGTGTCATCCCATTGCAAACTGTCAGTCGGTGATGCATACCCATCAGCCCCTGAATCCCCTCCATCTTGGTCCAAAGCAATCGGGACCCCTGGAGCGGCACCCCGCCCTCGCGGCTGGAAGGGAGGCTGGGTTGCTACAGGGGCGGATCTAATTTCATTTGGGAGGGAATTCCACAACCGGGGGGCCACCACAGAAAAGGCCCTGTCCCTCGTCCCCACCAGGCGCACCTGCGAAGTTGGTGGGACCAAGAGCAGGGCCTCTCCAGACGATCTTAGCACTCTTGGCGGTTCATAGGGGAGAATACGTTCGGACAGGTAAACTGGGCCAGAACCGTATAGGGTTTTGTAGGTCATCTATAACTAAGCAAGGGGCTACACCTTGGTAAATGCTAGAGCAAATCAGGTGAATAAGTCTGTTAAATTATACAAAAACAATAAACAAAAAGTATCAAAAGTTGTATTCACTGGTACATGAATTGCAGTATAAAATTCACAGTGGAATCAATATTTAACATGTATAGGTACAGTGATAGTAACACAGTGGTCGAATTCTCATTGAGAAGTGGCATCAAAGTACAACACAGTTAAACAACAATGCTTCAATACAATCTTAATGCAAGTTCAATAAATCATAATGCAATATAAAGTAGGGAGAGAATAAGTATATCCCCTCACGTCCTCTTTCCTGTTGTGTGAGTAATTTTACTCCAGGTCATCAATTAGGTAAAGGAAAAAGGAAAAAAAGTCCGTGACGGACTGGAGACTACAGTACCGCTAAAGTGACCTTGAGAATGCACTGCGCATGTGTCAGTTTGTTGCGTCAGAACCGCAGGGATAGCTGGTTACTGTAGTCAGGAAGAGACGCTGTTACAATCTGCGCGGCGTCGCTGTAATGGCTAGCCGCGGGGGTGTATGGTCTTCGTAGTTCAATGAGTTAGAAAGAGCGTCTGTAGACAATTGTGGGCTGGCAATGCAGCGGAGGGAAAAGCTGCCCCAGGCTCGTCTCACCGTGGTGAGAGAGACCTCGGGGTTGCCTGACGGCAGGAGCTCACCCCCAAGCCGGCGGGAGGCCGTTTCGTCTTATGGACTTCTTCAGAGGCTGTCAAGATGGGCGTCCTCAATAGAGTTCAATACAGTCTATGTAATAATAAATGATAATAAGTGTTTTAGGTATAACCTAATGAAAGGTGTTAAAATAGCAAGCAGAAGTCTGTAGTTCAAGTAAAAGTATATTTACCTTGGTAAGTTTTCTCAGTGGCATGGAGGACGGACCATTCCATAGGCAGGATATGGTACCGGGGGTCAGTCAATGGGAGGTTTAAGTAGAGGATGTAAGGAAAGAGTAGAAGGATTTAAAGGGGCCATGTATTCACTTGTTAAGTAAAGCGTTGATGGATAAAGGGTTATTGCGGCCTCCTTTGTGTAACTCTGTGGCCATTTGTATTATCCAGTACGTCTCTCTTTGCTTGAGGATGTTTGCTTTGTCACTATGTGGGGGAAATTTCACTTTCTCAATCACTTGGATCTTAATTTGATCAAAGGTGTGGTTCTGGGAGGTGCAATGGGAATACAGGGTGGAGTCTGTGGATTTTAACTTTATCCTAGATTTATGTTCCAGAGATCTTTCTCTTAGACTCCTAGTGGTGTAACCTGTGTACTGCAGGGAGCAGCTGCACTCGAGTAAGTACACGACCCCTGTTGTCAAGCAGTTGGCATAGGATTTAAGCTTAAATTGTCTGTTGTTAGTAGTACTGGTTACAGTTTTGAGTTGTCTAATGTGTTTGCATATACTGCACGAACCACACGGGTATGTGCCCACTGTCAGATTGCTTTTCAGAGAGGGTGTTAGAAGGTCTGTGTGGGAGAGTATATCTCCTATGTTTTGAGTTCTTTTATGTGTTAACATAGGGAATTCTTCGAGTCCCTGTATGTTAGATACCAATGGCCAATAGCGTTTTACTATTTTTACTATTTCATTCTTATGTGGGCTCAGAGTAAGGGGCCATGTGATCCTATTAGAGTTCCTTCTGACCTTAGGCTGAAAGAGAGATCGTCTGTCCAGACGGTCTGCTCTTTGTTTGGCTTTGTTCAGTATCGCTTCTGGATAGCCTCTGTGGCTAAGGTTGTTAAGAAGTACATTTGCTTCTTGATGGTAATGTGTTTCGTCTGTGCAATTCCTTTTAAGTCTCAGCAGTTGACCATATGGTAAGTTGTTCTTTAAACTGTGTGTGTGGAAACTTTTGTAATGTAGTAGGCTATTTTTCTGGATTGGTTTTCTGTAATTTTTTACTCTGATGGAGCCGTTGTGAATGTACGTAGTTACATCCAGGTAATTAATTTGTTGTTTGTCGTGTGATGTAGTAAAAGTGATGGCCTCATGCCATTGGTTCAGCCAATCACTCAAGATGGTCATGTTAAGGTCTCCTTGTGTTACGAGATATAGATCATCTATGTATCTGTAGCAGGTCTTAATCTTTGTTACTATAGGGTCTGTATATTCTCCAAATAACATTTTTTTCTCCAGATGGATCATAAAGATATTGGCTACCGTCGGAGCTACACTGCTCCCCATTGCTACTCCGTCCGTCTGCAGGTAGAAGCGGCCATTAAACATAAAGTAGTTGTAATCGAAAATTACATCAAGTAATTCGATTAGAAAATGTGTGGGTGGATTTTTGATATTCCTGCTGTCTAGTAGATCCATTATTATGGCCCGTGCCTCTTCAAGTGGGACGTGGGTGTACAATGACACCACGTCCGCTGTCACTAGGGTGTCATTTGTGTTAATTTTGAGGCCTTCTATTCTGCTGATGAAGTCTCTAGTGTCTAGAAGATATGTTGGAGTTTTTGTGGCGTATACATGGAGAATATCTTCTAGATATTTTGATATTGGTTCTAGAAGACTAGACACTGCTGAGACAATTGGACGGCCCACAGGGGGGCGCTGGGGTTTGTGAATTTTAGGGAGAGCATGAAAGACTGGGATTTTAGGGGCAGAATTGATTAAGTAGTTTGCAGTGTTATCTGAAATGTAGCCCATAGATATAGACACACTACAAAGACTAGGATCTGATCCCAACTTAATTTGGAAGAGAGCTGACAAAGGTGGCGGCATCGTACTAATGAACCGCACCGACTACATCACTGAATGCACCCGCCAGCTCTCTGATACTAAATTCTATAAACCCCTGGAATCCGATCCTACGCAACGCTACGCCAAAACGATTGCCTCTTTGGTATATGCAGGTCAATCTATGGGCTACATTTCAGATAACACTGCAGACTACTTAATCAATTCTGCCCCTAAAATCCCAGTCGGAAGCTAATTGGCAGCCAGTGGAGCTGGCGCAACAGGGGAGTTGTGCACTCCCTGTACCCCGCTCCCGTTAGTAGTCTGGCTGGTGCGCGCTGGACTAATTGCAGCTTCCTGGCAGTCTTTATAGATAACCCCACATAGAGAGCGTCGCAGTAGCCTATACGGGATGTAACCAGAGCATGGACCACCGTGGCCAAGTCCGATTTCCCAAGATATGGGCGCAGCTGCCGCACAAGCCTGAGCTGTGCAAAAGCTCCCCTGGCCACCGCCAAGACCTGGGGTTCCAGGCTCAGCAATGAGTCCAGGATCACTCCCAGACTGTGAACCTGCGTCTTCAGGGGGAGTGTAACCCTGTCAAGCACAGGCTGTAACCCTATACCCTGTTCGGCCTTACGACTGACCAGGAGTACCTCTGTCTTGTCTGGATTTAGTTTCAATCTGTTAGCCATCATCCAGTCCGTTACAGCGGCCAAGCACCTGTTCAGGACTTGAACAGCCTCCTTAGTAGCAGGTGGGAAGGAGTGACAGAATTGGACATCATCTGTGTACAGATGACACCATACCCTGAAGCTCCGGATGATCTCCCCCAACGGCTTCATGTATATGTTGGACAACATATCCTGCTGGAGTGGTACCTATTGATCTACTCACATTTGCATGTTTTCTGACTGCTAGGTTGGCAGAAGCTGGGACTAACAGCGGGAGCTCACTCCACTCCTCAAATTCAAACATACAACCTTTTGCAAGTTCCGCAGCTCAGCGGTCTAACCCGCTGCGCCCCTGGGGCCTCCTTATTTATACCCCACCTTTTTCTGCCTCCAAGGGGACTCAAGGCAGCTTACATATAGGCAATTATCTGTTATCATCTGCATGCTGTGTACTTGATCATGTTTTTATTGTGTTTTATCGTGTTTTATATTCTGCTTTTAAACTTTGAGTCCATTATTGTAAGTCGCCCCGAGCCACACCGGGAGTGGCGACTGACAAATACGAATAATAAATAAATAATTCAATGCTTTAGAACAGATACAATTCCAGTAAACATTAATATTAAAACTAATACATATTAAACATTTTAAAACATTACATTCAATATTAAAACCACTCCATCCATAACCGTTGTCCAAGGCCGTTCCATAGTCATTTCACATATTCCATATCTGTTATTGCACTGCACTATTCTCCGAAAGCTTGATCCCAAAGTCAAGTTTTAACTTTCCTTCTGAAGGCCAGGAGGGAAGGGGCTGATCTAATGCCACTAGGGAGGGAGTTCCACAGCCGAGGGGCCACCACTGAGAAGGCCCTATCTCTTGTCCCCACCAGTCGCGCCTGCGAAAAAGGCAGGACCAGAAGAAAGGCCTCCCTAGATGATCTTAGTCTCTGAGGTTGTTCATAGATTGATTTGCTGGGTAAGCCAATGTTTTGATGGACAACAATGGACCGTTTTCAGGATGACGATTTGAACTGGCAAACTGTTTTAATGCAATATATATTTATAACTGTCTTAATTTGTATTAACTGTATTTTATGCTATGTTTTATTTTGTATTGGCATTGAATAGTGCCTGTTGGTAGCCGTCCTGAGTCCTCCTTCAGAGGTTGAGAAGGACGGGATATAAATGTTCCAAATAAATACATAAATAAATTGGAGGAGATACATTAAGACAGGTAAGCTTTAGAGGCTAAAACCAACACTGGCAGCCATTGGAGCTGGCACAGCAGGAAGGATGTCCTCTCTCTATGCCTGCTGGCCGTTGAACCAATTGAAGCTTCCAAACAGTCTCCAAAGGCAACCCCACATAGAATGTGTTTTAGTAGTCTGTACGGGATGTAACGAGAGCATAGACTACTGCAGCCAAGTCTGACTTCCCAAAGTACGAGTGCAGCTGGTGCACAAGTTTGAACTGTGCAAAAGCTCCCCTGGCCACTGCTGAGAATTGGGATTCCAGGCTCAGTAATGAAACCAGGAGAACTCCCAAGCTGCGAACCTATGTCTTCAGGTGGAGTGTAACCCCATCCTCTCTGGAGAGCACTATAGTTATTTGCTGCCAAGGGGCAAGCCAAGTCTCAATCATGTTGCTGCTTGAGGCAAAGAAAAACTTTCCTTTCTAATGTCATGCTTGTTTTCTCTGAAAATAATAATAATAATATTTATTATTATAAGAGGACTCAGGGCAGCTTCCAAAGGCGAGAAAATGCATAAATGGCAAACATTCAATGCTATGTGAATAACAAAATAAAAACACTAAAATAAGCAGTTAAAATACTCAAATGCAATAACACAAACCATTAAAACAGACTAAACATCTAGTCTAAAACAAATACATCAATAAGGTATCATAACTCAACATGTTATCTGCACTCATTCATATAGATATATGTACACTTGGTCATTTACATTCACAGATCCTGCATTTATGGATTCAACTATTCACAGCTTGAAAACTGTTAAATATTTCTTTAGCACTAAGGATGGGGAAGTATCCATTTGCTGCGTGAGAAGGTGACAAGCTGGTTTATGTGGACTAGGGCAGGCCACGTATCAAACGATTCCTTGAGCAGCTTGCTGCTGCTTTCCAGCATCATTCCCAGTATTCTCAATGGTAGAGATGTTGGGCTATTCTGCCCCCATGTTTACATGTTCACTTTCTTATTTATTAGTATAGTTATAGCGGTGATAATCGTTTTCAATTTTATATATATATATATATATATATATAAAAATAGACAACTGCCATTTTATCTTTTATTACATTATATTTGCATTGGAAGCCACAGACTAATACCATTTTTACAGAAAATTAGTTCCAGGAAATTTTGGGACAAAATTCTGCCTACACAAGGGTTGCTGATTGCTTTCTTACAGTTTTCAGTTTGTCCTATTTGTTCCAGTTTGTATGGTATAAAATTAGTTTAAAAAAATTAAACCACTGAGCTGGTGAACTTGCTGACCGAAACGTCGGTGGTTCAAATCCGGGGTGGGCTCCCGCTGTTAGCCCCAGCTTCTGCCAACACAGCAGTTCGAAAACATGCACATGTGAGTAAATCAATAGCTACTGCTCCAGCAGGAAGGTAACAGCACTTTATGCAGTCAGGCCGGCCACATGACCTTGGAGGTGTCTTTGGACAATATCGGCTCTTCAGCTTAGAAATTGAGATGAGCACCACCCCTCAGAGTTGGACACGACTAGACTTACATTCACTTTCAAAACACCTGCTTCATGGCTATAATTTCAGGAAACCATGTGCAAGAATATTTTTAATGTTAGTTCCACAAGTTATTAAACTGGGACATTAATTATTGTATGCCTTATAAGGTGACCCTAGCACAGGTTTTCTTGGTAAAATTTGTCTGGAAGGGCTTTGCCTTCCTTTGAAGCTGGGAGAGTGTACCTTGCCCAAGGTCACCTAGTGAGTTTCCATGATTGAGTGGGTCTTCAAACTTTGGTCTCCAAAATTGTGGACCAGTGCTCAAACCATTATATCACACTGATATTTATTTATGTATTTCCGGTATTTCTACCCCATCTCTTCTCTACCCCTGAAGGGGGACTCAGGACGGCTTATACTAGGCACCAATATGATGCCGCTGCATAACAATATAGATACTTTCTGTAGTCCTGATTATTTGAATTTGTAGAATTTGTCTGATAAAGTTGTAGGTCATAATTAAGAGCTTATATGTTGGCTACTTTTCCAAGACCAAAAATCATAGGAATGACGTATCGTAAAAAAATGGTGTTTAGATTATTTATGTGTTGAGTGGTGGCAGGAAAACTTCTTTGCCCTCTGTCCTTTGAAACCTCCTTGCATTTTTTGAAAGTCAAGCAGTAATTCTTACTTTTGATCCTTGCTTTCTTCCCCTCAATACTGCTTCCTTGGATGTACAAGTCCATCAGATGGTAGAACTCAGTATAGGGCTGGCTTTGGAAACAGTACCAAGGATTGTTCTATATGTTAAATATCTAGCCAGGTGCATGTCATGTATATACTACAGTGTAGTCTGACTTTAGTGGAATTGATAGGCATCTCTCCTCTGACAGCATGAACACTGAATGTACAAAATGTAAGAACCCTCACCATGGTTTGTAGCTCCTTTAATTTTTGCAGTTTTGATTATTTACAGATTTAATTAATATATTACCTCTATGAATCTCTCAGTTTCCTGAGGCGATTATACGGAGGACCTAAAATTTTAGTAAAGTGTTCCCCCAGGTTTAAGAAATAGCAGTCTAAAAAGTGTTTCTCCTCCACTTTCACTGGGGTGTCAAACCTCAACCCCTAGAGAAGTAGAGGGCCTACTGTACAATGTTTTTCCATTATATGTGTTCTGGTGCATGCAGGATGTAAATGTGACTCTCTTAATTTTGTAATACACAGTTGCTCTGGGAGACAAGAACATAGTAAGAATCCTCCTGGATCAAAGGTCTATTTAGTTTACTATTCTGTTTCCCATGGTGGCTAACCAGATGCCTTTGAGAAGCCCACAAGCAACACATGAGCACAATAGTCGTTTGCCAGCTAATGACATTGTCTTTGAACCTGGTAGTTTCATGTATTATAACAAGCTGTCTGCTTTATCATGATTAGTTTAACTAGATCTATTGTTTAGAAGAAGAGAGAATAAGAAACCCCAGAATAGTCTGTAACTATGACATTCAATCCCAGCAACTTCAAAGCCCTATGTTCCCCTCACAATCTTTCATCAAGGTTGCTAAGACAGCCTTTGGTCTGAGAGTGCTCCATTCTGTTGCTTAATGGCAACAGTCTGGCTGGCCAATGATAAGGTATGTTGGGAATAGTAGTTCATCAACTTTTGAAGGGCAGATAGTTTCTTACCCTTTCTTTAAAATTTGGGCACATTGCCCATTGCTTTCTGTGTTATATTGATTTCAGCTTCGATTGTCAACCAACCTGCTTTTTTTATTATCACCCACCAAGACCTTGAAACATATTTGTATGTAGGCACTACCAATTGGTTTTCAAATTGGATTGACCACAGATAGTGACTCCTTTGCTTAATTTTATCTGTTTATTATTTGGGGTGTTCTCATTATATGTGAAGAATCGTTGACCCACTGCAGAAGTGGAAATTTTGCTTTGGTGTTAAATATTCAAACTAACTTCTTAACTATGGTTGGCTAGAAACTTTTTTCTTTTGTTAAACCTAACAGTGAATCAAGTCGAATAAGAAACTAAAGTCTTAGCAGCATTGGTTAAGTGCTTCACAGCCTATTTGATTTGGGGAACTGCCAATTATTTTTTCCCCAGTGTGTCAGGGGCTGGTGCTACCATTTTGCCTACTGACTATAATTGTTTTTTTCTTTCTTTCTTGGAAACCCACCAGGGACTGGCACTGGTTAAGAGACCACCATTTTAAGTAGCACTAGTCTACACTAATTTACTGTTGGTTTATGAATGAGTGATCTCTGCAAAAAAGTCAATTTGCTTAGAAATATTTTGATCTGGAACTAAATGTGTATAACAATGAATATTTCTCAGAGAAATTGAAGGCTAGCAATTTGATTCTGTGCATTGTTCCTTAGAAGTAAATCCCATTTTGTTTAATGGACTCCAGACCAATTAAGTAGGCATAAGGGTGTAATAGTGAAAGGCTAAGGATGCTGAGTATCATTTCTACATTTCTGAGCAAACTCTTAACCTGACACTACTTTTTAAAAATAGGCAGTACTTTATGGGGGGGGGGGGGAGGGGGGTGTATTAGAAGGTTCCAACGAACCAATATATTTAGCTGTTGGTTGGTTGCATCTTTTCCCCAACAGATGGCATTAGCATGTAGCAAAGCAAAACACTTTAGTCATTTAAGAAAGTCTGTTAACAGATGGCACCATGATGTAGTTATATCCTTCCCATGTACTGTAGATAGATCTGCATAAAGATATTTGACTAGTGGAATATTTGACGAGTGAAATAATAAACATGGATCTTTGATCAGGCAATACCAGCAGATTCATCCATTGGAAGGTTTGCCAGTTTTGACTCTAACCCTAAGCGGATCGAGGAATAGAGTGCCTGCTTGCTACTTGTTGTCATTCCCACTGTCTGCTGTTTGTGTGAATACGGGACATGTTAGGCAATGTTTGAAGGCAAGTCTTAGCTGGGGGTGTGATTCTTTGCTGTGGATATATATCCTTTCCTTTTCACATTCATTCGTTTTATGAATTCCCTGCTGTGGAGAAGAAAATTAGATCTTTTGGGAGGATAATAGCTTGACTGTTTTGGGAGGCCAGTAGAGCCTCAGTCTGATGTAAATGTCTTTGCGAACTTTGAAGCTTTTAAAATATTCCACTTTTTTGTATATTTTTTTGAATACAGATACATCTTACTACAAGTAAGTTCAGTTGTGTTTAGCACAGGGCTTTCAAAAGTTCCTTTTTTGGACTACAACTTCTAGGATCCCTTAGCCCAGGGCTGTCCAACTTCTACCGGACCTGTGGCCGGAATTCCGGTTACTGATGACCTGGGGGGCTGAAGGGTCTGCCTCCGCCCCCGGCTCCGCCCCTCCCTGGCTCCACCCCTGCTCCCAGCTCTGCCCCTCCCCGGCTCCGCCCCCTCCCCGCCTTGGAGGTGTCTGTGGACGACACTGGGGCTTTGACTTTGAGATAGAGATGAACACCAAAATCCCAGTCTCAAGTCCCAGTCCCTGCTTTGAACTGGATTATATTGTAGTGTGGACTCAGGGCCCTTCACACAGCCATATAACCCAGAATATCCAGGCAGGAAACCCCACAAAACCTGCTTTGAACTGGATTATATTGCAGTGTGGACTCAGGGCCCTTCCACACAGCCATATAACCCAGAATACCTGCTTTGAACTGGATTATCGGAGTCCACACTCATATAATCTGGTTTAAAGCAAATAACATGGGATTTTATTCAGATATGTGGAAAGGAAGTCAAATAAGAAGCCAGGGCCCTTCCACACAGGCCTATAACCCTGAATGATAAGGCATAATATTCATTCTGCCTCTGCTAATAATAATAATAATAACAACAACAGGTTCCTGGAGTAGGAGACCTCCAAGGGCCATCCAGGGCCATCCAGTCCAATCTCCTTCTGCTATAGGGGAAAACACAATCAAAGCATTCCTCACAGATGACCATTCAGCCTCTGATGATGATAATAATAATAATATTAATTACAATGGGTTCCTAGAATAGGAGACCTCCAAGGGCCATCCAGTCCTACCTCCTTCTGCCATAAGGGGAAAATACAATCAAAGCATTCCTCACAGATGACCATTCAGCCTCTGATGATGATGATAATAGCAATAATATTAATTACAATGGGTTCCTAGAATAGGAGACCTCCAAGGGCCATCCAGTCCTACCTCCTTCTGCCATAAGGGGAAAACACAATCAAAGCATTCCTCAGCCATGTTGAATCAAACTTGGCAGACTAAACTCTCATGAGAGCAACAGAAAGTACTGAACCTTGAGTTTGGGAGTTGTAGTTCTCCTCCATCCAGAGAGCACTGTGGACTCAAATAATGATGGATCAGGACCAAACTTGGCATGAATCCTCAGAAGAGGAGGAAGCCGGAAAGGGAATGGATGAGCACCCCCCCCCACATGCGCTCCAAACTCGGCCCCACCCCTTTTTCACTCTGGCCACGCCCCCTCTCGCTCGGTGCACTCTCTCCTTCCCTCTTTCGTTCAGGTGGTGGAAGGGGGAAGGAATGAAAGGGGGAAAGAGAGAGAAGGAGGGAGGGAGAGAGGGGGAGGGGGGAAGTAGGAGGAGGAGGAAGGGAGCCTGCTCCTCCTCCCTGACCCCCACCCCCCCCCCCCCCCCCCCCCCGAAAAAAAAAAAAATAAATAAATAATATTCAAAAAAATATTCAAAATAATAATAATAATAATTTTTAATCTTAAAAAGCAGATACCTTGCAGGAGGGTAGGGGGCCGTGGGGAAGGGGCTGGGGGGCTGTATGCGGCCCGCAGGCCGCCAGTTGGACAGCCCTGCCTTAGCCATTCTGGTTGCTGGCCATATGGCTGGAGATTCTGTAGGTTGTAGTAATGCCTCAAAATTCTGATTACAGAACAGAGCAAACAGGGTGGAATGGAAGGTAAGAAATATCCCTTTCCCCCATTATATGAATAACTAGCCAAGTTTGGTCCTGATCCATCATATCACCTCAAAAGTAAGCAGGGTCTTATTTTCTAGCAGAGCAGTTACTTCAAGTTGCAGGAAAAGAGACTCTGCTTAAACACAAATATTTCTTGACAGTTAAAGCTGTTTAACAATGGAATATACACTGCCTGGGATGGATTTCCTTCTGTGGAGGTTTTTGAACACAGGCTAGATGGCCATCAGTTGGGAATGCTTTCATTGTGTATTCCTGTATAGCAGATGGGGCTGGATTGAATGGTCTTGTGGTCTCTTCTAAGTCTATGACTGTAAGATTTAAAGCTAGTTACTCATATAAGGGGGAAAGGGATATTTCTTGCCATCCATTCCGCCCTGTTTGCTCTGTTCTGTACAGAATTTTGAGACATTATTACAATCTACAGAATCTTCTTCCGTATCAATTTCCACTCTTCTGTTTTAAGTTAATAAGCATGATACCTCTCAGCATTCTAGGAGGTTCTCAAGTTGAATTTTTATGTAAGTTGGAACAGGTACATTTCAAGTGTAACTCTAGCCACACACACACTTTAGATAGCATAGAGAAGGGTTAACACTCCTGTGGTCTCTGTTTTGAAGTTAGTGCCCCTGTTCAGAAGGTTTCACCTCACTTTCTGTGATAATTGAATTTTGAAAAAAAGTCTTGTTTTGGAATCAATGATTGGTGATAAAGCTCCAGTGGAATGATAACCCATGATAATTCTCATAGGAGTGAATTTTCTTTCACTTCCTGTAGTCTCACTCCCATTCTTAAATACGAGTAATTTTCAAGTTGGATGTTTGCAACTTGGGGACAGCCTGAATTCTTTTGTACAAATGTGCTGCCATTGTGCAAGTTATCAAGGACTGTTGTAGGGAGGCAAAGAAGGAGAGAGTTTACATGTTACAGAGCAGGCATGGCAAACTTCAGCTCTCCAGGTGTTTTGGACTTCAACTCCAATAATTCCTAACACATGGAGGGCCAAAGTTTGCCCATGCCTGTGTTAAGATATTAGGAGAGTAAAGCTGTCTTTGGCTGAGAATTGTACATGATCACATCAGAGTTCTACATGTTAGGATCCCCTATCATCAGTCCTATTATAGATCACTAGCTCTACCCGGCACGCGTTGCTGTGCCCTTTTTAGGAGATGCGAGAAAGTCCAATCATCCACGGTGTGCCCTCCTCTAAACTGCAGTTGGATGGAGTGTGGGTCATGGGGGGCATGGTGTGCCAAGTTGGGTCTTTATTGGTCTTGGTTCTGGGCCACAGTGGTCTGTGGGGAATGATGGGTTTTGAAGTACTACAAATCCCATTTTCCATGGTGGTACTTCAAGTCCCATCATGCATGGTCGGGGCTCTGTGTGTCAAGGTAGGTTACTGTAAATTCAGGCCATACACAATGTCCCATGAGCTGAGGCCTAGTTAGGAACAGCAAGTTAATGAAGCCTTACTGTCAATTCAGGCCATACACAATGTCCAATGAGCTGAGGAATAGTCGGGAGAATCAAGTTAATGAAGCCTTACTGTCAATTCAGAGCGTAAACAGCTTCCCAGTAAGTGAGGGCTAGTTAGGGAAATCAAGTTAATGAAGTCTTACTGTCAATTTAGAGCGTAAACAGCTTCCCAGTAAGTGAGGGCTAGTTAGGGAAATCAAGTTAATAAAGCCTTACTGTCAATTTTGGGCGTGGTCTGTGATTTTTTGGGGTGTAAATTTTCGGTTGGAAGTGATTTGGGTGTTTGTGTTGGGGATTGGCTCAGGCCTTTTCCTTATTCTGTTTTGGCAGTTTAGTATGGATCGGAATTTTCATGTTGGCTGGCCAGTGCAGCAGTTATGCAAATCCGCCCTTATTGGCAGCCAATCATGTTGTTCAGAATGTAGAGGCTGGGTGAGTCTTTGGCTGCCCCGGAGGATGCTGGTAAATGTAGTTTTATTTTTACTCGTTGTTTTGGGGACCTTTTAGGTTTTTGGGGGGAAAGTTTCTTTGCTACAAATGTACCTTGCTTGAGGCCTATTTCTGTTGGCAAGTATTGTGTTTCTGCGTTGTATGGTTTCTTTGTTTGAGGTATACATCACATGACGTGAACCCATTTATATAATAGATTGTGAAAGTTGCCATTCCTTTCCTCCTTGGCAGGAACCAATTCCTTTGCAGTACTTATTCTGTCAGTGCTGTAGTCCACCTCTATGGCAGAAAAAGAGTGGAAGAGGTTTGGTAAGCATCTGGCTGCATCCATACAGCAGACATAGAGTGTAACCCCCCCCCCCCCCGCTTTTTACTAGCAATGACATTTCAGCTGGCAATGGGGGGGGGGGATTTTGCTGAAGAGTTGTGAGTCTAGGGGGTAGACTATGGCTGTTGTGGTAAGGCAAAAGGGAATGTGAATTGCTGCAATTACCAAAAATACATATATGCAAATGAAATATGGAATCTGTGTTATTAACAGGATGTCAGCATAATTCTCCCCAATGTGGGTGTGAGGTCTTCCCCCTGGTATTGCTGTTACAAGCAGCATTTTGTGACACTTGACTCAAAATTGGTCACACAGAAAAATGTCCCCACAGTTTACGGATGGATAAACCACAAAATAAACACCAGCTATTGGTCATGGGACACTTAGAAGCATAACTGATTTTTTTTCAGTACTGGACTTAATAAGAGGTAGACTGCTGGTTGCAATTAAGTGTTTGTGGTTGTATAAATGCTTACCACCAGTGATATGTGGTTATCCACATGAACATCTGGTCACAGATGATTTGCCAGTGCATGGCAATGCTTGTTAACAGATGCTGCTAATAGATGCTGTAGTACTTGGTTGCCTTAACCAATTGATGGGCGACATCAAAGGAGTAGGAAGCTAACTTCTTTACAACTTCTGCCCAGCAAAGTTGTATGTCCTCTTTGTGTCAGCTGGCCCAGTGAAACAGAAGCATGTCTATCCTGTCTCTCTCCTTTGTACCAAATCCTGGAAATAGCTGTAATGCGCTTCTTTGTATTCAAAGGTGTCTTATGGCAGTTCCTTTTGAGGAACCTTTAGATCGTTCTGGAGATTGTGTTGATTGTTTTCATACCCACAGCTGTCAATTGATGTTAATAAAGCTTCCCTTGAGGAAGTACCCCTTTATAGCTCTTTGGACTTAAAGGTTCCTCAGAATAGGTCATTGGTTTGTTATGCACACAGCTGCCAGAAACTCCAAAGCTGCAACTCTTTTGACTCTATGAGAACAAATACCAGCTGTGATTAAAATTTAGCACCACTTGTTCCTGCCCAGAGTCATGCATTGTTTTCATAAATGTTCAGCCATTCATGTCCTCTTCTCCCTCTTTCCCCCAAACGCTTTCCGTTTCCTCTACAAAGACGTCCAGAAAGCGAGCCAGCACAATGCTTTTGAGACAGGTAGCTGACATGGTAATTTATGTTTGTATGCTGTAAGTGGATAGAACAGCCAGTAACACTTTTGCAGAGGAGTTCAAACCCCTGCACCAGCAGCATACTAACTTGTTTAACATGAATCTGGTAGGAGATAGAAACAGATCACTGTTCTGGAATATGCCCAGAAAATGTCACAACAGCAGGGCATGGAGACTTGTCCCCTCCCATAAATTGTTCTAGTTTCTCATTCCAGGCAAGGAGGTACAACCACAGCGTCATTTAGTAAGCAGGTGGCTGCTCTCTGTCTGTGACATAAAGACCCTGTGTGTCTGCAAGTGTGTGTGTGTGGTGGAGGGGGAAGGAGAATAAAATTGAACTCGTATGTCACATTTTGGCTGACTGCTGCTCAGAGGCAAGGGATATCCCTTAACAGGCTAGTGTATGGCTGCAAATGTCCCAGGCAGCCTCCAGGTGATGTGGGAGGGCAATAAGAATGCATGAAATAAGAGTTGTATGGCCATGGGAGGGAAGGAGAGTGCTTATTATTCATCCAACACTTATTTTTCCCCCTTCCCCTCCCTCCTTTTTAGTGTGGAATCTTTCTGGGAGCCCTGCTGCTTATTTTCTGCTCCTGGATGACTCATCAATCCTGCATGTTCCTCGTGAAATCAGCCAATCTCAGCAAACGCAGGACCTATCCTGGGCTAGGTGAGCATGGTCAACTGGGGGGCGGTTTTATGCTGTGCTTTTACTCCAGTTTCCAAATTTACAGCTCTCATAGTGGTGTGACTGAATTATTCACCTTATTCTGGGATGTTTTTTCTGTTACTCTCTCTCCTTCTCTCTCCTTATAAGCTCAGTTCTTTTTTGTGTAACTGCTGCCCGCAGCACAATGAATTAACTCTTTGAAGATGATGCAAGGCCGTTTGTAGGCCACAATGAAGAGGCTGCACTAAATATAAGCATTTAGGGAGAGACTTGGCACAATGGGTGTCTGCTCTAAATGATTGGGCTCTGCTCCCAAACCATGCACTTTCCCCACATAGCACAGTGCCGAGGACATTGGGTTCTGCCAGTAGAGAGCCTGGCATGGACTATGGGCTCCTTGGATTGTGTGGTTGCAGCAGCACCAGGGATGTCAGAGAAACAGTGTACAAAGTTTAAGGCAGACAAGAAAACTGAAACATCTGCAAGATTCATGTGTGGGTTTTTGGCACAGTCTAGCAGCCCTCTTCCTCCCAGCTTGTCTGCTTGCTTTGGTGCCAGAATCGCCATCTATTTTTGACCTCTCCTCTGATTCTCAAATACTTGGGTGGAGGAGGAGGAGAAGAAACACAAAAAACGCTGAGGGTCTGGGCCATTCCAAGTGTTGTTCATTCTCTTGCCAGAAAGCAAGTCACATTCCAAGTGGAGTAGTCCCACTTGAGCTTTCTTTTAAGATGTTGCTCCTGAGGCAGAAACTCTCCTGTGGCCATTTGAGCATGCTTGTTGCAGAGGTGGGATTTGTCCCCTGGGGAAGCAGAGGCGAAATATTCTCATGGCAGTACATGCTCTTTCCTGCCCTCCCACAGTCACAAGTCCCTTTTACGTTTCCTGCATTGCCTCCTGGGGCATCAGAGTGGGGAACTGGCTGGTTTCTCTGCTTGCAAAGGATTTAAAGCAACATGCAGCCTCCTCAGTGACTGCTGACAGATGGATGCCCCCGGTTCCTCTGTTGCCTGAGGCTCCCTGCTACTGCAAAATAAGTCTGTTGGCAACAACAAAAATGAGAAAACTCTTATGGTCCTGAAAGTTAAATTTTTGTTGCAAAAGGTATGCTTTATTATAATTTGCTCTCTTTTTGGGAGAGTGGGACCGAATAGGAAGAAAGGGAGTCAAATGTAGCTCTTTCTCTCAAACACCAGATGCCCACTGTCCTTGATTTCCCCTTCGGTCTTACAATAACTCTTTGTATTCATCTCCTTTGACAGAATACATTGTATCCTGTTCACCTTGGAGAGTCTCCCAGGAAGAAGAGGTCCCCTTCACTTTCTAAAACTAAGCATAGATCTAGAGGAGGGGGCAGGAAAGGCTTACAAACTTACTGGCACATAAACATTGGTGCGGAAAGGAATGGCTTCCCATTCTGCTTGCCTTTGGCCTCGCTGGGATTGATGCCATCCACCCAAGAAGGGAAGAGCGCCTGGGAAAAAACATCATCGGCTGCAGCAAAGGCTGTACTGCCACAGCCTTCCTAGTGCAATCAAGGTTGAGTAGCTACACACATCAGCCTTTGTTGCTTGCTTTCTGCTACACCAGTCCAGCTGCATGAGATCCTGGCAGAACCCAAGCTGATTCTGTGGGAGACTTTGGCAGCTTTGAAGGATGCAAGAAAGTTTTACAAATTAACTTGATCTAAGCAGGGTCTTCCGGAAGAACATTCAAAGCTTTGGCTGAAGAGCCAAAGCAGCAGAGAAAAAATTGGAATAAACACCTTGAAATGTTATTTGGAAGGCAGAATGGTGGAAGGAAGAGTGCTTGATGCATGTGGAGTATAGCAAAGCAATAGTACTCCCCTCTTAGAAGCTAAGTAGCAGAATGGGTTTTTTTAAAAAAAATGCGGTTGTGTTAAAATTACACATACTACTTATGGCTGTACTTCTCCTTTGGGTTTGATAGAATGAATTGAAGTGAAGCAATTAGTTCATTGGCTAAATATTGCCTATGCATTTTTCAGGCAGAGAAATTCCAAGAGAAAGGACTTAAATTACCTAACTTTATCTCCTTGTGACTCTGTGTTCTCTTATGTATGTGATTGTGGCATGAGAAGGGAGAGTACATATTCTTGACTACCTGTTGGATTTCTTCTGACAGAACTGTACATCTTCTTTAATGGAAACTTCTGCAATGGAATAAAGCAAAAGAGCCTATGTAAGCCATATACTCCTGAGTGCCATCAGCATCAGGAGATAGAAAGAGTACTAGTGGAACACTCATGTATTTTACAAATTTAAAACCCAGGCCATTTAATGAGTTCAGTGGCTGTTCCATAGTTACACAGTTCCCTTTCAGAGAGGTTTAAAAATGCTGTATTTAAGAAGCAAATATTTTTGTTTATGCCGGGTTCTGGTAACTCAATTTTCTATATTTCTTTCTGATTACAAACATGGTATTATCAAATTTTACATTGGTAATATACACATTTAGTTTTAGAGAAGAGATCTTTTTTGATCTTGGACGGTAAGCAAGTCAATTTTAGTTAATACTTGGAGAATTGCCAAGGTGAACCAGCTGCTACAGAGTAAATTTCAGAGGCTTAAGTAAACTTCAGATATTCATGGGGTCACCATAAGTCAACAGGTAACTTGAAGGCAATCACACATAGACTAAATGGTTGTTTGCTTACATGTGAAGTATGGAAGGCATTTATTACTTAAAACAATACAGTACTATGATAGTATTTGAAACATGCAAAACCAAAATAATATAGCAATACATTTATTTGTTAACCGCCTCTCCTTGCAGGTCAAGGCTGGGTACAAGATATCTGGAAATAACTAATTGCTCATCTGATGCCTTTGAAATACACAGAGATGAAAATATAGATGCATGAGATCATAGGCTAACATGAAAGCCAGTGTGGCAAAGTAGTTAGATTGGGGAGAGCTCAGTCCCACAGAATCCTGAAATTCAATTGGTGACCTCAAGCCCCTCATTTTATCTTAGTCTGACCTACTAAATGATTGTGAGATCCAGAAGCAGAGAGCTTGAGCCTTGAAGAGGGAAGATGGGACGCAAACTTAACTGATAAATGGAGTGCCACCTTTGATAGCTATTGCGTACTACGGTAGTTAATGGACCACTTTGCATAAGAAGTTGGATACTTGAAAGTACATATGTCAGAGCTCAGCATAATACAATCAAGAAAATGGATGCAAAAGGAGAATGCTAGATCACTTTCTATGCTTTCCTTTGCTGACAGTCAACAGTATTGCTCAGAATCCTGAGAGTGAGAGCAATCTTACTACCGGTAGCAGTGCTCAGTGTTTGTAGGCAGATAGGATCTCAAAGATTCTCCACATTAGTGATAAATATCTTACTGCTTTAGTCCCATTTTCACTCACATTCAGATATAAATGAGACCTGTGAAATCACTTTCATGTTTTCTAAAGAAATGCAGAAAGCAATCCATGGAAAAGGAAGTAAGCCTATGTTTCTTGGTGATATTTTATATGACTGAATTTACATTCATTCTTGCAATAAAAATAAATTCCCATGCATACAGAAAACTGGCATGTCAATAAATGGGCTGTAGTAGTCTTGTTTTCCCAGATGTACTTGTTTCTTGGGTGATTGGACCTTTCTGTATGGAGAATTGTTCCACCATGCGAATCCCTGTCTGTGGGTCTGAAACAGTTTGGAAAGGTTGCTTTTTTGGGTATTAACTCCCTTAATTGTCAATCCTGGGAAGGTTTACCTTTTCATCTATTATTTGTAAAAATTAGAATAGAAAATGGGGTTGGCTGATTATAGCCAATTGGCATGCTGAGTGCTGTGGAAAGTACAGTATATCAGTTTGGATCTTGATAATACCAAATATACTTTTGAACAGATGGTGTCATTCATTTCATTGATAGGTATTTAATTATCTGGCATCCTTTTTATAATCTGTATCAGCATTAGAAGTCTCATCACATTTATTAGAACAACCCAATTGTAAATATCTTAACTCTGTGCAACAGTCGTGTTTTGTCACCTGTTGACTTATGGCAATTCCACGAATCTTCACCAAGGCATAATCAGAGGTGGCTTTTCCAATTCCTTCCTCTGAAATATTGCCTACAGCACCTTGTATGCATTGGCAGTATCCCGTCTAAGAACTAACCAGGGCTGACCCTGCTTAGCTAAGATCAGAAAAGATTTTGTATCTTTAGGTCACATTAGGAACAAATACTGGCATTGATAATCCTCATCATGGCCTGCTTTAAAAAAGTCATTATTCATCCCTTTATCCAACAGCAGCCATATTAGGAACTAATATTAGTATGGAAATAGTTCAGTATTGATCTCATAAATTCCCTTTACATTTCTTAAAATGAATGGCTTCATTTGTGTTGTTCATTTAAAGGGCTCAAGTCCAATTTGCAGCTTATGAAGTGGCCTTGGGCAAGTTACTGAAAGTCTTCAACCCAATTTGTAAGGGGAGAATAAATAACCTATTTGTAGCAGGCCACTATGTGGAGGGTTATGAACTACAGGCAGTCCCCAAGTTACAAATAAAAAAAGGTTCTGCAGGGTTGTTCTTAAGTTAAATTTGTATGTAAGTCAGAACAAGTACAGCCCTGTGGTGTTTCTTTTACTGTCTGTGACCCTGTTCAGAAGATTTCATCTCTCTGCCCCTGTGATAATTGGATTTTGGAAAAAAAACTGGCTTGTTGTGGAAACAAGGATTGGCGATAAAGCTCCAGGGGAGACACCTTTTCCCCATCCATGATAACTCTTTTCAGAAGTTAATTTCCTTCCTAGGGGTAGATTTCTCTCACTTATTGTAGTCTCACCCCCATTCTTATGAGTGGTTTGTAAGTTGGATGTTTGTAAGTTGGGGACTGCTTGTACTTTAAATACTAAAAGACTTTGTTAATGTTTCCGAATAATAATATATAACATAGAGGGGCTATTTGTCTTTCAAGTTCTTTTTCCTTTGACTTCTAGACTTAACCTCTAAATTTTGCTTGATAGCCAGATATCACTCCAGAAGTATAAAGCAAAATCCTAAGACACTGTTTTAGTTCTTCTATATAGACATGGATTTCAGTGTCTAACATAATCTTTTTATCAGCACAGAACATCACCATTGCTGAACCCCCCCCCCCAAATCCCACTTGAATTTGCTTTCCAGAGGGTTGTCTACAGGATGTTTTTTCCCCCAGCTGTTACATAATCTGTCAGTTGTCTTGTAAAACTGATGAGATACCAAATTAAAATTTGGAATGCTGAGGGTCGTAGAAATGCCCAGGTGAATGAGCTTGATTTACTAAGTGCTATTTTCAGTGTACTTTATTACTAAGGATTAAGTTAGGTAGCAACTCTTCCTTTTCTGATTGAATAAATCCCCTCATTTATTCCTGAGTATCGATGAGAAATTGAGATTGCTGATTTATATGTTCAGATAACTGTTGCTACATGTTCTCTTTTCATGTGAGCAGTGTAATATCAGAGCATCCAAGGGATACCATTGTGCAATATCTACAGATTTCCCATAGCTACCACACTTCTGGCTTACTTGGCTACTATCATCTGTAAGGGTCTGCCATAATTCTACACTGCATTCAACATGCACATTCCAGTACGCATAAAAAGTGATTTCAATAAATTGATCAGGTTGGATATCTATGAAATTTTAGTGTCTATTGTGGGCTTACAAACTGTCTTTTGAACTAGTGATTGGCTGTGTGCGCATCAAACTTCAAAAAGGCTTGTTTTATCAGACTTGTCTGCATGCAGGACCAAGTAAAAGACTGCAGAAGGGAGATGGAATATCACATTTTTGGAACTCTTTTGCTTCAGAATCACCTTTCCTTCTTCCATGTACAGAAGATTCCCACATCCTGCAAGGTTTTTGTTTGTTTTTACAGTTCAGTTTCATAGTTTGTTGTTGTTGTTGTTGTTGTTGTTGTTGTTTCTGACTTATGGCAACCTAAAGATGACTTTATTGCTTTTTTTAAAGCAATATTTGTTCAACTAGAATTTGCCATTGCCTTCCTCTAAAGATAGTGACTTGGGGCTTTCCCAAGGTCACTCAATAGGCCTCTATGCCCAAACAGGGATTTGAACCCTAGTCTCACAGAGTCCTAATACTAAACACAAAAGCAATACATTACAGTGATTCTTGTATAGACTATTATTAAATTTTTTTAAAAAAACTTGTAAAGAATGGACCCTGAAGCGAATGCTCATTTTGAATGGGAGATTTCTATATCTGCCCCATCTCATTGTCTCTTGGTACGGGGTAATTAAAGCTTCTTTTAAGACTTACTTTCACCTACCGGTTTACTCCTCATGACTAATTTCCAAATGTCAAGTTTGCCTTGGAGCTAAAGAAGAAGTATGGTAACTCTACTCTGTATAAAAACATTGGTACAAACACAGACATTTTTCTAAAGAAAAAAATGTTTCAGAAGGTAGAAACTGGTGTGGAAAAAGGAATTTACAGTTGTGCTCAAGTCTGTCCACAGGATATAACCAATGGATCTGGAGCAGAAGAGCAGCTTAAGGTGCTTTTTAAGGAAAAAAAAAGGATAGATTGATAACCAAACTTTTGCCCTTAGATAGCGAGATAGACAGTGATGAGGCAGTCTATCCCTCATAGGAAAGCTGGGTTTTTCTATATCTCTCTTTTATATATATATATATATATATATATATATATATATATATATATGTGTGTGTGTGTGTGTGTGTGTGTGTGTGTGTGTGTGTGTGTGTGTGTATGAGTGAGTAATACTTATGCCTCCCCACTGATCTTAAGCCATGAAAAGTAGGCTTGTGTATTGGAACCCACCTATACTGTTTTATCCTGAACCTCTTTTTAATTACTCTATTTTAAATTGAAAATCAGCAGGCCCCTTTTTAAAAATGAGAAATCCATTCATAAGAAGACATTATCGTTGGCCCTTTTTTGTTTCTGGATATGTCTACTCTTGTTGTCTTCATCCCTTCTTTTGTTACATTTCTGCACTAGGGGGACTGATCCCTTTTTAAAAAACACACAGATTTCACCCAGAGAATATGAACATTGTGCAAACCTAGGGTTGAAAGCCAGTTGCCCTCTGTAAACATTTCACATGAATGTGGCATTAGTAACAGGCCCGGTTGAAAAGGTTCTCTCTCTCAGAACTGGAGGTAGTAATTTTCCTCTTATCCCCGTAGTAAAATGCCTTTTGAAAATACATGCTGAGCTTTCCAGAGAAGCAGTGATTTCAAGGCTGCTGATTGCTTTGTGCTGCAAGCATTGACCAGTGTATGAAATGAAAAAAAGAAATATCATGGTCAAATCCCTTTGGTGTGGGTTGTGAATCATAGATATTCTCAGGATGGCTGAACATTCTGGGCACCATCTCAATCCTCCCATCAGCAACACAAAGTGGTTCAGTCATAATAGGGAAGGAAGGAATAAAAATGGGAACTTGATTGAAATTTTGCACTGCAGTAACTTTTGCCGCACAGTCTCTTAGGCTCACATATTTTCTTTTCAATGCTGACTTTCTTCTTTTAATGGTTGCCATGTGTAACTCCTTAGCTCTGTTGGGTCTTTTTTTTTGCAGGGGGTGAGTGGAGTGAAGAACCTGCTTTGAATCTTTCTCTCAAATTTGTTTTTATGTGGCTTCTGATTTGTGAATGGTATGTCAAGTTGAAAAAAAATATCTTAAGAATGATTGTGGGGTGGAAGAAAACGAATTCTGAAGTACAAAACTGCCTTTTGAATTGCCTGTGGTGGCTAGTGTTCATTTTTCATGTGCGACATTTTGAACATATTTGAACCATTCTAACAACATAATGTGTATTTGTATGTGTTTCCCTATTCTCCTTTTTTTAAAATTTCCAGCCTTCCATGCCTATGGAAAACCTGGGAAAATGCTGGTGGAAACCAGGTAAGGCCTTTTTTGTGGGCTCCCATAGCAAGACTTCAGTATCTTAAAATTGATTGTTTTAACCTTTTAATACATTTTTTCTGATTTTTCAGAGTTGGTGTTCTTTCTATAGTGCCTTGTCCTGTTTCTTGCTCATCATAACCTTTCTCTTATGGCACTTAACAGTATTAACCATGTTTGGTCAACTTGTGGGAGTGTTAAAAATATCAGAGTACCTTTGACTCTTCAGATGTCCTTGTACTTCATCTCCCAGAAGCCCGTGTCATTATTTATTTATTTATTTCAGGATTTTACTCCGCTCTTCTCAACCCCGAGGGGGGACTCAGAGCGGCTTACAGTAAGGCGCAATTCGATGCCCACACAGCAACATTATGGCTGATGCTTAGTGACTGTGGGATTGTCCAAAGTATCTGCAGAGTCAAAACTATTCCAACCTTTTTGTACCCTTTGAGCATTGTAGGCGTGTAGGTCTCTATAGATGGACTAATTATTTTGGAAGGGAAAGCAGACAATACCCATTTAAATCTGTGGACAAAACACAGGCACACTTTTAAAAGGTAGAGGACATTTAATTATTTCTATAATGAGTGTGCCACTCCTTTGTGTATGTAGTTATTGTGGCAATGGCCACCTGATATGCAGGCAGCACCTGTTCTCTGTTCCCTTGCAGCACTCTAGCAACACTCTCCACAGTGAGAATTGTCCCTTGTATTATATTTGTTTCCTTCCTCTCTCTGATTTTTTGGCCACCACAAATGGCTTGATACAGAGTTGCATCCATTTCAAAGTGGAAGTGGTGGAGTTCCTTTTGAGGAGGCCTGAGGATTCATCCCCTTCTCCTACTCTTCTCCACCCCCATTAGAAATAATCCAGGGGAAGTCTAAGTACAGTATCCACTTCAGCCTGTGCAGAGAAAGGTGCCTTCATTCAGTAGAGGCTTTTTAGCTGGTTTATGATTGTTTTTTCTCCTCCGTAGAACTGGAACAATATGGGACCACATAAATAAAGTAACTGACAATAATAATGACACAGCACTCCAGTTGTCATTTGAAAATCATCTACTTTTAACCCTTACCTTTTCCCCAAGAAAGATAAATGTCACTTGTTAGTCTACACCTCAGTTTGCTTAGAGTTTAAATGGTGGAATACAAATCTAGCAAGCCCTTTGCTGTTACCCTTTTTCCTCTCCATCTGTGACCATGTATCCCTTTTACAATAAGAAAGAAGGCTGAGCAGTGAACCCAGCCTATAATTTGAGCCTTAGTGGTGTCACAGGGTTGTGTTTTATGACTGAGGTTCTCAAACTGCGTGATCCATGGTGAATTGGCCAGTCTTGCAATCCTGGCTCACTTCCTTCTTCCCAGCTGTTAAACTGCTTTGCAGAATAGCTAAAA
This sequence comes from Anolis apletophallus, assembly GCA_030556195.1. Taxonomy (NCBI): domain Eukaryota; kingdom Metazoa; phylum Chordata; class Lepidosauria; order Squamata; family Anolidae; genus Anolis; species Anolis apletophallus. Next base: position 124,979,570 of record JARBWK010000001.1, on the reverse strand, counting down.
TAGTCTCTGTGCCATTATTTTTCCATCTAGATTATTGTTCGAATCATGGTAGAGATGACATATGGTTGGAAATTGTGGTCCATGCCTTTGTGAACAGAAATGACACACGGGTTTCCCAGGATGACCTCTTAGTTTAAAAGTTGTTCACCTTTTTGGGAGAAGTGAGTCCCTTTTTCTCTCCACTGAGCAAGTGTAGCTCTCAAACTGGGATCACTCTCAGTTCTCTGTCAATGTCTGATAGAATACCACTGGATATTCTGAGTCTCTCCCCTTTTTCCTCCTGCCCAACACCATTGGCCTCTTTCTGCAAAATATGTAAGTGAATAATGGTTCCTTTAAAAGTGTATTCCCAGAATAGAGCTTCCATGGTTGACTCTGGAAAAGCTGTTAAATTAACATATATGATCATGAAGACTTTAGCTTCTCTATGTTGTGTGGTTACTAGGCTGTCCCTTGTTAAAAAGTCTCATAAAGCTGCCCCACACCTTTGCTCAGGCCCTTTAGAAGGCCTGAAACTACTCCATATTTCAGTCATTTCATAAATAGTTTCTTGATGGAAAAGCAGTTGTACAATGTGAATTAAACCTGTATGTTTATGTAAGTATGTAAGTGTATATGTATATATTTTTCATGTCCTTGTTTATTCAGGAAGCACAGAGGAAGCAAATGATACTGTTTCTGAATCTATTTTGGAAAAGATAAAAAAAATATTCTTTTTGGATGCCTATTCTCCATTCTCTTTGGGTGCGGTAAAGTACTGCAGCATGCACGAAGAAGTAAAATGAATCTCTTTGGACTTTGCAAAAATAATCAAAATGTGCCAGATGAGACTGAATTTATTTGCTTCCAAGCTTTCAAAAGGAGAGGGAAGGAATGTTGCAGCAGACAGTGTTCTGTAACCTGTGTAGAAGATCCCATGTGATCATATAAAGTCTGAAAATTGTCCGTAGGATAGTCATCATCAATTCACTTTATAGCCCTTATTTTAGGCCTAGAAGATGTTGTCAAACATATTTGGCCCACTGTGATCACTGAGTACTAATGTTAAGTAGAATGAAGCCTGTATGTGACCAGTCCTGAAGCTTTCCAGTTAGAAAGGTGGTGAAAATTTGCAGTGAAGGTATCTTTTACATCAGCCATGGGGGATGCCTGTGTTTACTGTGCTTCAGACTCCCAGTGTTGTCTAAATGTGATAGCTGGCACATACCTGGCAAGCAAAAAGCTGCATTCCAAGGAAATGCTCAGCTCTGGAGTGACTTTTACCCATTTGTGTGCTTTTGCAGCATGATTGGACTAATGCTAGGAACCTGCATTGCTTTCTATGTTGTTATTGGTGACTTGGGATCAAACTTCTTTGCCCGGTTGTTTGGACTCCAGGTAAGTTTGCTTTTTCTTAATCTTCTCAACAGCAGTTTCGAACACTTTCCCCTTTCTGATTAATCTTTTGCATATGGGACATATTTTACTTATGAAAGCATCTTGACAAAACAATATTGTTGTGATATACCTCATTACATCTTCTTTCTCTCATTTTCCAAAATAGTAGCAAGCAATGAAGACACATTACCTTGCAGTAGCTTGATCTAATACAAGTAAATGCTGCACCCATGTAGGTTAATCGAGTAGCAAGGGTCTCTCTCAAGCAGATTTTCTGTAAATGTTGGTACTTCCTGTTTGATGAGGTTGGACAAGAGGTAGATTTGCTGTATGATTCTTGGGTTCAGTCTTCTTTTCATCTAATTTCATCTAATGCGCCACCGGGAATGTGGCGCAGCTGGCTAAGTGTCAGCTGCATAAGATCTCTCTGACCAATAGGCCATGAGTTCAAGGCCTGCCCGGGTCGAGGTGGGTGCTCGACCTTAAGTGTAGCCTGCTGTCGACCTTTGCAGCCCAAAAGACAGTTGCATCTGTCAAGTAGGAGATAAAGGTACAACATTAAGTGGGGAGGCAAATTTTGACTGAATTATGAGGCCATTAAAGAACTCCAGGAACACTGAGAATGTGGAAGGAACAACAAGGGACGCTGGGGACGCTGAGAGATGAGGAGTGCATCAGCTCCCCCTGGTGGCCAGAGTTTGCCTCGGTTCGTCTTTATGTGTGTATGTGGAAAACGGCAGGGATTGTCTGCTAAGTATGTGTACCTGTAATCCGCTCTGAGTCCTCTTCGGGGTTAGAAGAGCGGAATATAAATAAAATGTGTTATTACTAATGGTATATCTTTTGCACTAGGTTTCTGGTTAGTGGATCTTTGAATTCTAGTTTTTTAAAAAAAGTATTGAATCATACATGTTTGACACCACCCTATCTGTGCTATAGGTTTTCCTTTGCTTAGCTAAGAGATCGTCATATTTTGCTTTCTATTTATCCAGCAACTATCCTTAATACATGTGTGTATCCACATACTCTTCCCAGTTGCTTTAGCATTTCAATCTTTTCACTTGATGGTGACATGAGGGAAACAGGGCAGAGTTTGAGCTTATTATACAGATGAATCAACAGAAGTGGAAGCTAGAGATGCAGAAGTTTGTATTGTCAAGAATGCTAGCATCAGTGTCAGGGCTGAGCATTGAAAAGGACTTTGAGGATGTGGTATAAGCCTTAGGATGTACTGGTTCATTTATTAATCACAAAACTCCAAATAGAACTGTGCAACAAGATGGTGAATAACCCAGTAAACCAGGTCAGGAAAGTGCAGTGCTGATAGCATATCTGCTGTTTGCCTTTCCAGTGCAGGAACAGTTTAATTCCCAGTGGAGAAATTGGGACCAAAGAACAATTCACAGGGGCAAGGGCAGGCCAGAAAAGCTAAATGGACATTCAGCTGAGTTTTGGCATGGTTTTTATCTGCTCCAGCCTGATGTAGTTAAGCTCTGATTAAGGAGCTGAGACATTAAAAAGATGCGTCATAAGCAAAGCCAAATTAGGTATTAAATATTTCTAGGCATTTCCAAGCTTCCTGGTATAATAAATAGGGAAAAGCTGCTGGTTAATTTTCTGGGTCAGAATTTTCAAGACTTCCATTTCATCATTCATTTTCCTTTCTGCAGCAAGGTTAGTTTTCATTTTATTTAGCTGGAAGTACATAAAAGATATTCAAATAGGTTGTGTTCGGATTACCATTTAAAACAGCCAACAAGCGTTTGCTTTTTAAATGGGCTTGGTAAGACCTTCATAGAGCAACAGTGGCACCCAGTGACTGTGTGAGCTAATCACAGACCAATCTGTGGCAAGCAGTGTGTCTAACAGCTGAAACCCTTCCCATAACTTGCTTTCAAGCTCAAACTTAATGCTTTTCATTTAGTTTTGTTGATATGTCTTTGCTAGGCTGGCCACCAAAAGAAGGGATCTTCTGGGCCTTGCTCAGTGTAACTCTTGCTCACATTCATCTTTCAGGTGATTGGCTGGTTCCGGATAGCCCTGCTCTTTATCGTTTCCCTCTGCATAGTGCTTCCGCTGAGTCTCCAGAGGAACATGATGGCTTCTATACAGTCCTTCAGTGCCATGGCTCTAATCTTTTACACGGTGTTTATGTTTGTGGTCAGTATTAATAGCTGGAAGGCTTTGTTGTATTCAGTATTTTGTAGTTAATTCATCCAAGGAAAACCACAGTGCAAATTAAATTCCACAGTGTTCAAGCTTTCCTTGTGGGTGGGCTCTTGAGGGACATTATAAATGGATGGCAGGTCCACATATTGGCAGCTGCTCACAGGCCCAGGATTTGGTTTGGAATGCTTTTTCTCTTTAACGTTACTGGCACTGCTTGGTAAAAAAACGACCACTACAAGTCTCCGAGAAGTAGCTTGCTCTCCTGTGTGACCACAGACTCAGGAATGCCGCTCCTGTATGCGACTTAAAAATTCTCATTCTTCCAGGGAGATCATGCCATGTCCCCAGCTTCCAGCAACTCAGGATATTTTACATACTACAGAGTTACTAATATGGGCTCTTAGGCCACACAGATCACTAGAAGAACCTCTTGATTACTTCTCTCACTTTTACTCTTATGTAGTCTTTAGCCCCATGCATCATTCAAGAAAGGGTTGGCCAGACCTCAAGCCAGCTAGCAATCTAGATCATTTTGTTAACTGACTTAAAGTCCAGAAAACTTTTTCTTGAAACAAGCCTCCCACTTCAGTCTCTGTGTCATCAGACATCAGATGGTATTCTTAGGTCTTTCTTTCTTTGTCCTTCCTCTCTAGCCCAATGTATGACACCATTGAAGAAACAAATGTGTATCTTCTCCATCCACAATTTAGAAAGTAGCAAGTAAAAATTGTGCTGGACCTTTGTAAACTCATGGTGTAATGTGTGTAAAAATACATAAAGGTTAATGTTGAATTCCACACAGCCATATAACCCAGAATATCAAGGCAGATTAACCCACAATATCTGCTTTGAACTAGAATATCTAAGTCCACACTGCCATATATCCCAGTTCAAAGCAGCTAATGTGGGGTTCAATTCAGCTGTGTGGAAGGGGCAACATGTAGTACTGCTCCATTGGCATAAATAGAACTTTACAGAGAGGCATAAATTTAAAAAGACAGTTTAGGCCCCCTTTCATGGAGATTAAAGTCTAAAACAGAAAAGTGGAACAACAACAGAACTATATGAAGTGATAGACCAAGTCAGTATTGGATGAACATGATCGCATTTGGTTTGAAGCTGGAAAGTTAAGTGTTTAAGCTAAAAGTTTACAACGAAATTTTGTATTGTGTAGGAAGAGAAAGAGATGATGAGGACATTTCATGTTTATAGAGGCAAAAAGGGAGAATTGGTGAAACCATATTAGACATCAAGGGATATTTACTGACCGAGGATAGTATTGTTGGAAGAGTTGATTATAGAAAAATATGAGGGAGTGTGTGCCCAAAAAGTATGGTGAGACAAGGCAGCAGGGCACTTAAAAAAGTTTGTGCTGACTCTGGAGAAGGAATGAGATGCCACTGAAGGAGTTGGAGTAACATAGAAAACTTCATACTGGTTCATAGAAAACAGCTGCTCTGTGGAGAGTAAGCAGACCTCCTCCAGTTCCTCCTTTGTGCAAATTGCTGTAATACATACAGAGTCTAAAATCACAACGTTTTTAACTGGTGTTATTAGGGTAGCACAGCCTGAAACATACTTCATAGTGAAATGTCACCTGTATAGTTCTGGGTTAGCTGATTTAGATTTTAAGCTCCAAATAATATTTTTTCCTAAAAATAATAATCGAACATCATGTTAAATGGCATAGCTTTCTCTCAATATGCAATAGGGAAGCAGGATTTCATCAGGGCAAGAGGAATCAATGCACTTGATGGTTTTTATGGTGCAAGTATAGCAATTGCAATCTGGTTTGTCAGATATTGGTTTGGCTTGCAGACTCGCTGTCTTGATTCTAACCTTTCTTTTATTTTCTTTGGCTACAGATTGTACTCTCTGCTTTCAAACACGGCCTCTTTGGCGGACAGTGGCTGCAGCGGGTCAGTTACGCACGCTGGGAGGGCATTTTTCGCTGCATTCCTATCTTTGGCATGTCTTTTGCCTGTCAATCGTAAGTACCCACAACTCTAGCTGCTTTGGGACTGTGGAATGGAACAAGTTTTTGTTAAGGGCAAAGGGTCAGGATGGCCTGTATGGGATAGATACCATCTGGTCTCCTCGTCTTGATTTTAATCAAAATACTTTACAGCCCACTGAGGTATGGCATCTGACTGGGTTGTGACCCTTTTGTTACCTAGCTGAGAGAGAGAGAGAGTTATGTTTCATTCTGGAGTCATTGTACTTAAGGCACTTCTTGCTCATAGGAGGCAACTACATCCCTACTGTAATTTTCCATCAATTTTAATGTCTGGTATAAAGGATGTTTTTGACTGTATTTTTGAGAGGTAACAAAAACCTAAACAGATATCATTACACCACAGTAGGCTGCCAATGTTTGCCTGAAATTGTGTGTGTGAGCATCTTCATTAAGCATGGCAACAATTTCAGCTGATCGTATTTAGGTAAAACAAATGGTGCTTGGGCCAAGTTGACATGGTCGATTATAGGGTTCCAGCTGCTCTCTTGGGCTGTAGGAAGGGCCACTCTCCACCTTCTTTTTGTGCATTATCCAAAACAAAGTGTAATCTATTTGTTGTCTTTCTTTTTTAAGTAATGTTTAAAACTTCTTACTTTTAGTCAAGAGAGTTAAAACCTGAGTTGCTCGAAACATAGTCACACAAATGGGATTTCTGTACCCTATGTTACCTGTAGTCCTGCCTTAGGGCTCTGCTCTTTTTTTCTTATTAGAAACTTACTTTTTCCTTATTTTTTTACAATCTATTTCTGACTCACATTCCAACTTGAACATCTTTCAATAAACATGAGTTATGGAAACAAATGCAATACAGAGACAATCAATCCTGGATGATTTTTTTTTTAAAAAAAGAGATGTATGTGTGGGTGTTCTGCATGTAGCACATGCATATCCTTAGTTGTAGGTCGTGTTGTGTTTGTGGCAGATGGAAGCTTTTAGTGGCAGAGAGTCTCCGTTCCATTCTGGTAGCATTGCCTTCACCACCCTCTGATTTGTGGCTGGTCTGAGAAGTGACCCTGTTGTAAACAGAAGTTTGTGTGTGTATTTGGTTTGGATCCTTGATGGCTATTTACCGTTAGTTTTGCAAGATTGAGCTCTTTTCCCTATCCCCCACTTATTATGTCTCTCAGCTAGGACTTGCCTCACTCAGTTTTAAGTGTCTCTGCTGTAATTGGTGACAGAAGGATTGATTCATTCTTTTATAGCTGTACCTAGTTACCACAGCAGGCTTTTCTGAAAATCTAGAATTGTCCTTTTTCTTGTGGTGACCATTCAGTAGCCAGCCTTCATTTGTTGGGAATAGGAAACACAGGAAAATTATATGTTCCGGACTAGCGTATTCACATATCTACCTAAATATAGATTCTTACGCCGCCAGTGTGGCAGGCCAAACCAAAAGCTCAAACCTATAATTTCTCCTAAAGGCAAGAAAAACACACACTTCTTGGTCAGTGTGATGTCACATGTTGATGAATCCCAGAGTAGGCAGGCTTGCAGTCACTGGCTTTTCACAAAAAAAATTTTTGTGACAAACTTAAGTCCTGAGTTTCTTCTCACTAGAGATGAAAAACCAATGTGCATTGGAATGCTATGGCTTGTGAATGCATACACGTACTTTACTTGTGGAGTTGGCTCATTTCTGGTGTTGAGGCTGGTCGTCATTGCCAAATTCAAAGAGAAACGCCTTTGCCTTCCTCCCCACCGCCCCCACAAGCGCGGCATATGGTCTAACAGACTGCACATAGGGCTGGGAGCCAGGAAGCTTAGAAATGTAATATTAGCTCTGCTACAGCCTTCCTGTGTGACCTTAGGCTAGTCTCCCCGTCACAACAGCTCATTTGTAACATGAACAATGGTGACATAACCTTTGAAAAAGGAACTTCAAACAAAGGCATACCTGATTCTCATGTGAACCTAGTGACTTTTAGTGGCTGGCACTATTTTTTTTGTAGTTGATGACCACTGTTACTATTAGTGTAATAAAAGTATTGGTGCAAGAAAGTATGGCATGGGAGTGTGGTGTGAGCTGGTGTGGTTCAAGTCCATGACATTTTCACATGTCTTCACTCATAAATCCTTTTCATTCCACCTCCCACACTAATCAACAAATTAAAGAAGAGAGAATCTGCACAGATATATACATTAACATGCATGATGTAAAGCAGGGATGGAAATTATGTAGCCTACCAGATGTTGTTGAACTGCAAGTCCCAGCCAGGATAGCCAATGGTGAGGAATGCTGAGAGTCGTTGTTGCACCACATCTGGAAGTCTGCTTGATTCCCTTTACACTGCTCTCTCAAAAGCAAACATTTAAAATGCTCCAAACTTTTTTTTCAAAAAAAAGTAAAGGATTATCTACAAATATTTGGAAAGTGTGAAATATGATGTATAGTTAAGTCTGGTCTTCTTTGTGGTCTCAGTGAAATCGCACATAAGGGTCTCCTGTGCATGTGCAATCAGTTTTGGAACTCTCTACAACAGCATTTCTCAACTTAGGGGTAGGGACCCCTGGGGGGGTCACAAGGAGGGTGTCAGGGGGTTGCCAAAGACAATCAGAAAACACATATTTCTAATGGTCTTAGGAGCCCCTTTGGTTGAGAAGGCTGAAGATATCTCCTCCTGTCTTTCTCTTCTTTTTGGAAATAGATGGCGAATTCTCCTACCAAAAGCCCTCCTGCTGTGATTGGCTGGCCTCTCAGTTGGCCTCTCAGCCAAGGGGAGGGCTGTTTCTGAAACTCCAAGCAGGGAGGGGAGAGCAGGTGTGCTGGGCACATGACGGTGTGGTGCACATGCGCACGTGATTGCACAAGGCTGGAAGGAGGCTTGCTCCAGCGAGTTCCTTCAAGGAAGGGGAAAAAGTGCCCAAGTGATGTGGGACTGAGAGTGTCCCAGCAGCATCAGAAGGAGGAGCAGTAGCAGAAGCAGTTTAGATAATTTGTAACGCTATTTATTAGAAAAAAGTCAGTCTTTCCTTTTTTATATTAATTCTCCCATTAGAAAATGCATAAAGATGTGAGTGAACTACAACTCGTGGGTCAATCCTCCCCAAATCCCACCAGTATCCACAGTTGGCCAGGTTGGGTCTGAGTGCCAAATTTGGTCCAGATCTATTTTCAGCTAGGTTCTGTGCTCTTTGGATGCAGGTGAACTACAATTCCCATATGCCAAGGGCAATAATTCCCAAACCTTTCCTGTATTCACAGTTGGCCATGTTGGGTCTGTGTGCCCAGTTTGGTTCAGATCCATAATTGATTGAGGTCACAGGGTTCTCTGGATGCAGGAAGAACTACAATTACCATCATGTTGGCTCAGTCCCTCCCCCAAAACCCACCAGTATTCATAGTTGGTCATATCCATCAGTCTGGTGCACATTACTCTGTCTATGTGGGTGAACTCCCAACTCTGAGGTCATTCCCCTTGAAACCCCACCAATATTCAAAGTTTGGCATGTTGGGTATGTGTGTCATGTTTACTAGTTCCATCACCAGTCTGGTACAGAGTGCTTTCTGAGTGTTGGTGAACTACAACTCCCAGAATTCAAAAACAGACCCCCAGCCCTAGCCCATCAGTATTTAATGTTGGCCATGTAGATAGTGTGCCAAGTTTGGTTCAGAGTGATATTTGATTGTAGTTTAACTATTAATCCCAGAAACTACAACCCCTAAATGACAAAACCCCCAATCCCACTAGTATTCAACTTTGTATCAGGTATTTGTGTCAAGTTTGAACTAGATCCATCGTTGTTTGGGTTCACAGTGCTCTCTGGATATAGATGAACTACATCTACTCTAAATCACTGTAAATTCCTCCTAAATCCCTTCAGTATTTTCTGTTGGTCATGGGGTTTCTGTGTGGAAAGTTTGGCCCAATTCTATAGTTGGCGTAGTTCAAGGGGCTCTTTGATTATGGATGAACAATAAATCTCACTGTTCTAGAGAGTTCTGAAACAGACTACGCAAGATACCTATATGCACGAATTTCACAGATGACCACTCGAAGAAACATGGTTACAGGCAAGCAACCCATTCATCTTTTTGGACTGATTTCAAGAATGTTTTAAACCTGGCAAACTGTTTTTAAATGTATATTTATTATTTTATGTAATTGTGTATTTTATTGGTGTTTTTATAATGTTGGAAGCCGCCCTGAGTCCCTCTTTGGAGGTTGAGAATAGGACAATATACAAATGTTCTAAATAAGTAAATAAATCTGCAGATTAGTCTGAAAAACACAGGTCAGGCTCGTTTTTAGCTGGAATATATCAAATCACTTAAGGATCCACTTGTAGTACAAATATACATCTTGATGTAGATCACTTTTAAGTTTTTATTAACATTCTGTAGTTTATGCAAAAGAAGATGAAGGAATTTAAAGATTCTGTGCTGCTGTCCAGAAGGAAATTGATTACACACCAAATGATTGAACTTCAGAAATAGGAAACAGAGCAGAATCAAACTTTGTAGGAAAATTTGATGTAGGATCTTGAAATGAAGCAGGAAATTGAATTTTGTGATGCTAATAGTTTGTTCATTGCAAACACATTTTTCAGACAGCCAGGCAACTATATAAATTAACATCTGATGGCCAATAAAGAAATCAGACTACATAACCAAAAGAGAAAATGGAGAAGCTCAACCTCTCTGCAAATATAAGACCAGAAGCAGATTATGGCACAGATTCTGAACTGCCAATATCAAAAATTACAGTAAAGCCAAAAAAGAACACTTAACCAACCATCATACAGCCTGAACAGTACCCCTATAGAACTGAAATATAAAAAACAGATCTATATTATTAAGCCTGGCTGCCAGAGCACCTTTGTATTGAAGCCTAAACTAAATACAACATACCAATAGAGCTGCAAGGACAAAATCTAGTCTAGTTCTAATTAAAATCTGTCAACAAATATGGAAGACTGAAAAATGATCCTCTGATTGGAAATGCTTGATGTACATCCAAATCACAAAGACCTGTGACATCAGGGACTGCAGTAACCAGAGGACCATGGCATTAATCTATAGCTATCTATATAATAAAAGTGAATGTATGCGTGTATGCGGAGGGATATGTGACAGTGTTCTTTTTAAAAAAAATATTTATTGACATTTTAAAACATATAACATACATAAGAGTACACAGTGTTCGGATTGGCTCCCACTTTCACAGACCACTGTGACCAGCACGGGTGATGGATCTGGACCACATTTGGCACACATAAGCCCCATGACCCCCTTTACGTCCTGGTGAGATTTGAGGGAGGATGGACAAAGGATGATGGAATTTGTAGTACTTTCAAACCCTTCGGTTTCCACAGACCACTCTGGCCCCCACAAAGACCGATAAAGACCAAACTTGGCACAGAGCCCCCATGACACACACTATGTCCTGGTGCAGTTTCAAGAAGGATGGAGCATGGATGATGGGACTTGAAGTACCTTCACTCACTTCCCAAGACCACTGATACTCATCCAATGACTGATCAAGACCACACTTGGCACACATAACCCCCATTACCCCCTTTACGTCCTGCTGAGGTTTGGGGAAGGTGACCAGTGGATGATGGGATTTGTAGTACTTCCAAACACTTCTGTTCCCACAGATCACTGCGGCCCCCAAAAGAGACCAATGAAAACTAAACTTGGCATACAGAGCCCCCATGACCCACTTTACCTCTTACTGCAGTTTGAAAGAGGGAAGGCCATAGATGATGGGCCTTGAAGTACCTCCATTCACTTCCCAAATCCCCTGTGATTCTCATCCAATGATTGATCAAGACCAAATCTCCCACACAGAGCTCCCAAGACCTACTCTACATCCTGGTGCTGCTTGGAGGAGGGTGGACCACGGATGATAGGACTTGAAGTACCTCCACTCACTTTCAAAGACCGCTGCAAACATCATCCAATGACTGATCAACACCAAAGGTGTCACACAGACCCCCCTTGACCCACTCTACATCCTGGTGCAGTTAGAAGGAGGATGGAACGTGGACGATGGGACTCGCAGTACCTCCACTAACTTCTTGAGACTGCTGCGAGCCACATAAAGACCAACCTTGGCCCACAATGCCTTTCTCAAATAACCCGGGCACTGCTGGGTCCTCAAGCTAGTTTCTTATACAAGCAAAGTCATGTTCAAAATTCTACACCAAAAACTTTCACCAAGTATGAGGAAACAAATGTTGAAGTTGGCTTCAGGAAAGGAAGTGGCACTTGGGATCATTTTGCAAGTATATGTTGGTTAGTGGAACACAACAGAGAATTTCAGAAGAAATTCAGCCTGCCCTTTATAGATTACATCAAATATTTTATTCTATAGTATAGATCATGAAAAGCTATGAACATTTATTAAATAAATGGGCTGGTACAACATGTGATTGTCCTTGTATGTAACCTCAAGACAAGAGGCCTCCATCGGGACAGAATATGGAGAAATAAATAGTTTCCAGTTATCAATGCAGTTAGACAAGATTGCATTTTATCATCAGTTTAACTTTTACACTGAATGTGTCATATGTAAAGCAGATTTAGATATTGGGAGAAGGAGGCATGGAAATTGAAGGGAAGAACATGAACAGTTTATTATATAGATGATGCCATACTACTAGCAAAAATAGCAAATATTTGAATTTATTACTCAACAAAGTCAAGAAAGGAAAGTGCAAGGGCAGGTTTATAGCTGGACATTAAGAAAAAATAATGACCATAGATGATTCCCATAACTTAAAAGCAGGTGACAACTTTGAAATAGTGCAATATTGTCTATGTCTTTGCTTAGTCATTAATCGGAATAGAGATTGCACTTAGGAAATCAGAAATCCAGAAGTTGGAAAGGCAGCTATGAAGGAACTAGCCAAGATCCTGAAATGTTAGGATGATTCATATTTCCAATTTCTATATTTGGTTACGTACCCTGGACAACGAAGAAAACTGAAAAGGCAAACATCAACTCCTTAGAAATGTACTACCTTAGAAAAGTTCTATGGATACCATGGAACTGAAAAGACAAATAGGTCCTAAACCATATCAAGCCTGAACTCTCCCTAGAAGCCAAGATGAATAATCAGGGACTGTTGTACTTTGACTATAACATAAGAAGGCATAACTTGCTAGAAAAAAATAATGTTGCTTAGTCATTGGAAAACAGGTGGGGATAGACTTAGTCAAAGAAACCACATCCCCGAATCTGCAATATATAATTAGGTCTGTTGATGATAGGTAATTTGGAGGTCTCTTATTCATGGGGTTGCCATGAGTTGGTTGACTCTTAACAACTGCAATGCACCGGGGCTAGGATGGGAGGAAGGGTTGCACCATTCTATTATAGGCTCCTCTGGCAGTACTCCATCCTGCTCTCTATTTTGGTAAAATGGAAGTGATGTTGCATCCAACACCTTTCAAGATGTAGGGAGGGGGTAGACTGTGTGAAGTGATATTATTCAAATGTGTTTTGAGTGGAAAACCTTTTTTGACAAAAATGAGGAAAGGGATTTCCTGAGGTTTTTGATGTGTTATTGAGACCCAAGGGCTTCACAGTGCCATTGGTGCCCCCTCCCCCAATGCAAAACACATGGCTATTCTGTGTCAGATGGAAGGAGGCTAAGATCCCTAACTGTGATCACATACTTCCACTCTTTTCTTTTGTTGGATAGGGCATTTTCTCTAAGCAGTATTGCCTGCCACCCACGATGAATCTACAAATAACACTGCACATGCATTCTTTCTGTTTCTTGCACACAAGGGATAGGTTTTATGGCATAGATGATAATCTATTACGAAAAGAAATTGCTCACTCTTCATCAAGAATAAGCTGCAGTGTCTCCATATCAAGTTTAGAAGCTGCTTGTTTGTGCTCTTTCTCTCCTTGAGCTTATCTTGGGAGTTGAGAGATAAATGTAAAGGGCATTTGGTCTGAATATTTGTCTTCAGTCTACCCCGAGCAGTAGTGTTTCTGTGATTGTAAGGGATGTGAGAAATCCTCACACTGTAGCATACAAAGAGCTTGCCAGACAAAGGCTTCTATGCTCCCAGTACTCCTATCTTAGTCTGGCCTCAAGGGTGAATAAAAACTGCTCGTGTTTAGGTATACCGCTTCGTGTGCACACACATATGCGAACATATGCATGTGTAAAATTATTTTTCTGTTGGATGTTCGGTTTGCATGCCTTGCAGGTTTGGAGTTGGAAAGTAAAAATGTCTTGGGGCTTCCTTACGTGAAGCAGAGGTAATAAGTGACTTATGAAAACTGTTTACTTCTGAACTGCTGTCTTGCGCACATAAGATATGCTTTGCAAATGTTCTGTTTAGCATCCTCTCTCCAAAGAAAAGGCAGAATGGAGAGGCCATAGTTTTCCTGTTCAGTGTCAGGAATACTTCCCTAGGAGTGAATTAACACCCACAGTTATGATGTCTTATCTGTATTTTTTCCTGGGAGTGCTCTGACTGTGTGTAGACCATATTTATTGGAGTCTAATGCTTTCCTTTTTGAATGAATTGCATCACCAAAATGACATACATTAAATTTGATGGCATGTTAGAATTGTCCATGTAATCCGCCTGCTCCCTTGCTTATTATTTGTTGGCACCTCCCTAAGGGCCATGGGCGCCTTGCATTCGATGCCATGGCCTTCTCCACCCTCTACTGTTGGGTCATTCACTCACTCAGTGGCCACACCATCTTGCCCAGCAGCTCTCCTTGATCCAGCAGTCAGAAAGCTTGGCCTGATGCAGATGCCTTGTGGTTGCTGCTGTCACCTCCTGCTAGTCCTCCTTCACTCAGTAGTCACCCAGCAGCCAGTTCGCCTCGCTCGACTCCACTTTTTCACCTCAACCTGGCAACCCAAGAGCTTGGCCTGGTGGAGATACACAGCTTCCCCTTGCCTGTTGGTCGTTCCTCTACCTGCCTCACTGACACAACTTTGCCTGCACCATCCAGCCTGTCGTCAGGGAGGCAGTGAAGACTGAGTGAAAGAGCAGGAATGGAGCACCTACCAACTGACCTCATTCATGAGGCGAGGCCTTCAGAACCTCTCTCAAAACCTCCAGTTAGGATTTGCAGCAAACTGGCAAAGGTGTGTGGCTTTCTGTTCTCATATAAGCCTAATAAACTGGGCACATTACATCCAAGAGCAAATCTACTTTTTGTAATGCACACCTTCAAAATTGAGGTGTGCATTACATTATCCTTGAGTAGATACGGGTACATCACTTCAAGGTCACCATATTTAACAATAGTTGTGTACATGGTGTATAATAATTAGAAACTTCAATATTGTGTCTTCAGTGATCTGGGAAGAAAATGTCTTCGTAAATAAGTAATACTAAGTCCCAATTAATGGGGGCACTGCAAAGTACAATAGAACAGTGTGCTCTATAGTGCTCCCATTGATAGGGCACTAAAAATTACTCAGCCCTATGTAAGAGGCCATTACATATCCTTTTTCTTCTGCCTTCTCTTTGCCTTCAAGTTTTTGTCTGCTCACTCCAAAAAGTACCCTTCCCCTTCTCCTTTCTACTCTATTGCTACAAGGTATATCTTTCCTCTTAAGAGCACGTGGTCAAGTTTGGTCAATGCTGCCTCTGACTATACAGTAATCTGAGGTTAGGAAATAACTTTCCAAATGCATAAGCACCCAAGACCCATGTAATTGGCCCTTCCAGTTTTCTGTGAGCTTGGGCTCAAGCACCAGTGCTAAGATGTGATAGGCGCAGTGTTTAGTCTTGGTTGTTTAACCTTTCCCTTTGACGATACAGTGCTTTAGCTCTCTTCCTGCTTGTTATTCTGTAAACACCACATTGCTTTAATCAACTCAGGATGCTCCAAGAACAATAATCTCCAATGTGCTGTCTGGAGTTCTGCCACTGGTGTTTTAGGCAAACAAGCGATCATTCATGTTACAACATACTTTTAAAAAAATGTGAAATGTTTACATTGCACACGTGGTGAAGATGGAAAGGAGGAGGAGAGCAGACATATTTGTCCAACACTTATGCTTACAAGTGCTCTGAAATATCTTGGCATTACTGGCATAAATTGCCGTAGAGTGACAAGTGCCTGAACTCCATGTGGGGAAGTTGTCTGCAATTAGGCTCTACTGGCAAGAAGGCACTAGTATTTCTCATCTTGAGAAAGTGTTCTGACATGCTTTAACATTTACCTTCTTTTTTGCAGCCAGGTCCTGCCAACCTATGATAGTCTGGATGAGCCATCTGTTAAAATTATGAGCTCCATATTTGCCTCTTCTCTAAATGTGGTCACTGCCTTTTATGTTATGGTGAGCACCCTATTTTTTAAAATAAAAAACCCTGTTAACCTCCACCTTTCTCAAAATTCCACTGATCTGGATTTGTATTGGTGAAGTGAAGAAACAACATGCAATGATCTCTGGGGGTGTTTCCAGAGCACAGGATTTTCAAACCGTAAATACTAGTGAACGGAACTGGAGCCAAAATGTGTGTGTTGCAGTTTTATACCCAACTGTTAGGACTTTCTGTTTGAAATATTTTAAGAAATCTAGACTGATCGAGAAGGACTGGTTCATTCAATTTATCTAAATCCCAAGATCATGATGAACTTCGCAGTCTTTTCTCAGTAATGGTTTCTCCTTTTCTGCTATTGTAATTAACATTGGTGCACACATTTAAAGGCAATATTGGAGTAAGGGTAATAATGAAGCTTTTCCCACTTTCTTTTCTGAAACAAAGCAGACATTGTGTTAGCATGTAGACCAAGTGTGGAAAACCAGGTGTTAATTGACCACAATTTCTTAACTGTCTTTCTTAACCATTGATTCACTAGATTGGCAAAAACAAATGGGAGTCGCAGTCCAACAGTACTTGGAAGGCCAAAGTCTCCCCACCCTTGATCTAGATACTGTGAGGGAATTAACATTTATTTATTTGTTTATTTATCTATTACAACTTTATATTCCTTGGTCAATATATAAAATGTTAAAATGGAACAATAATGTAATTAGACAATGAGCTAACATAACAAGACATAAAATCAAGATAAAGCCAGCAGCAGAGACTAAACATTGCAGCATGTAAAACCATGATTGGCACCTAATTGATGTTTTACATACATGTCAGTTCCCTTAACAAATGTGATTCTACTTTTTTGATCATGACTGCATTCAGTACACAGTTGTATAAAGGGAACTGTGACACATGGTGCATAACTACTCATCTGTGCCTTCAACTTACTGCTAGATTCACAGGGATTGCGTAAAAAAGTAAGAGTCACATATATGCAATTGGTTGTGGAATATTTTCGTTTAGACGGGTAGTATAGCACAACCACTTAACTAGGTGAGTGAGAATCTCAGCTCATGTTAAAAAAAAGCAACAAAATGAGACTTCTAAGATGTAAAAGTACTTTATCCTTAAAATGTCTCTTTGAATAACACCTCTCCTCAGTGCCATTGGGCTGCCAGTACTCGTTGGGATCAGGGAGAACAACTTCATGACTTTAACAGCCTCTGGGATATCTTTGTTGATAAAAATGTGACCATGGCTTCCAAGAGTATACAAGTCCTTCTCAAAAAATTAGCATATAGTGCTAAAGTTCATTATTTTCCATAATGTAATGATAAAAATTAAACTTTCCTATATTTTAGATTCATTGCACACCAACTGAAATATTTCAGGTCTTTTTTTGTTTTAATACTGATGATTGTGGCATACAGCTCCTGAAAACCCAAAAATCCTATCTCAAAAAATTAGCATATTTCATCCGACCAATAAAATAAAAGTGTTTTTCAAAAAAAAAGTCAACCTTCAAATAATTATGTTCAGTTATGCAATCAATACTTGGTCGGGAATCCTTCTGCAGAAATGACTGCTTCAATGCGGCGTGGCATGGAGGCAATCAGCCTGTGGCAGTGTTGAGGTGTTATGGAGGCGCAGGATGCTTCGATAGCGGCCTTAAGGTCATCCAGAGTGTTGGGTCTTGCGTCTCTCAACTTTCGCTTCACAATATCCTACAGATTCTCTATGGGGTTCAGGTCAGGAGAGTTGGCAGGCCAATTGAACACAGTAATACCATGGTCAGTAAACCATTTACCAGTGGTTTTGGCACTGTGAGCAGGTGCCAGGTTGTGCTGAAAAATGAAATCTTCATCTCCATAAAGTTTTTCAGCCGATGGAAGCATGAAGTGCTCCAAAATCTCCTGATAGCTAGCTGCATTGACCCTGCCCTTGATAAAACACAGTGGGCCAACACCAGCAGCTGACATGGCACCCCACACCATCACTGACTGTGTGTACTTGACACTGGACTTCAGGCATTTTGGCATTTCCTTCTCCCCAGTCTTCCTCCAGACTCTGGCACCTTGATTTCTGAATGACATGCAAAATTTGCTTTCATCAGAAAAAAGTACTTGGGCCCACTTAGCAACAGTCCGGTGCTGCTTCTCTGTTGCCCAGGTCAGGCACTCCTGCCACTGTTTCTGGTTCAAACATGGCTTGACCTGGGGGATGCGGCACCTGTAGCCCATTTCCTGCACACACCTGTGCACGGTGGCTCTTGATGTTTCTACGCCAGACTCAGTCCACTGCTTCCGCAGGTCCCCCAAGGTCTGGAATCGGTCCTTCTCGACAATCTCCCTCAGGGTCCGGTCACCTCTTCTCGTTGTGCAGCATTTTCTGCCACATTTTTTCCTTCCCACAGACTTCCCATTGAGGTGCCTTGATACAGCACTCTGGGAACAGCCTATTTGCTCAGAAATTTCTTTCTGGGTCTGACCCTCTTGCTTGAGGGTGTCAATGATGGCCTTCTGGACAGCAGTCAGGTCGGCAGTCTTATCCATGATGGAGGTTTAGAATAATGAACCAGGCTGGGAGTTTTTAAAAGCCTCAGGAATCTTTTGCAGGTGTTTAGAGTTAATTAGTTGATTCAGATGCTTAGGTTAATAGCTCGTTTAGAGGACCTTTTCCTGACATGCTAATTTTTTGAGATAGGATTTTGGGGTTTTCAGGAGCTGTATGCCACAATCATCAGTATTAAAACAAAAAAAGACCTGAAATATTTCAGTTGGTGTGCAATGAATCTAAAATATATGAAAGTTTAATTTTTATCATTACATTATGGAAAATAATGAACTTTAGCACTATATGCTAATTTTTTGAGAAGGACCTGTATACTGAAGGAGATTTTGAATTTGCATATCATGAAGTGGTCTGTAATACACAAACATTGATGCAAAATAACATTTGTTAGTCTGGAAGGTTCCAGAAAGCTATTTGTTATTTTTGCTTTGGTAGACAAATGTATCTCCCTCTCACCCCAGGAAAAAAATTAAATTGTTGTAATATTTTAACTTTGGGAAGAGCATTGTGGTCAGAATAACTGAATGCCTTCACTCTTATTTGAATCACTGTGGAAGTTTGTTTTACTCTGCCA
The DNA here is from genome assembly GCA_030556195.1 of Anolis apletophallus. Taxonomy (NCBI): domain Eukaryota; kingdom Metazoa; phylum Chordata; class Lepidosauria; order Squamata; family Anolidae; genus Anolis; species Anolis apletophallus. The sequence goes on along the minus strand of JARBWK010000001.1, from coordinate 124,960,607 downwards.
TAACTCCATTATACATCTGCTCTTTAAATGTAACATTCACCCCTAGACACCTAAAAAAATCTGCTGAAATTTGGAAGTGTATAAGGAAGTCCATCAAAATTGATGTCAGATTCCAGATGGTTTACATCTGTGGTAGAATTTAAGGGATTAGAAAAGTGGAGGATTAAGGAAAACAAGAGGCATGTGATTAGTTAAAAATGATGAGTAGAGAAAAAGATACTTCCCCTTAAAGGTAGACTCAAAGGATGCATGTAGCATTTGCACACATGTAGGTAGCTACTGAAAATAACTCCCATTTCTTATTTGAACAGGTAGGTTTTTTTGGCTATGTGAGTTACACAGACGCCATTGAGGGGAACGTGCTCATGAACTTTCCCTCTAATTTGGTGACTGAGATGATCCGTGTTGGGTTCATGATGTCTGTAGCAGTTGGGTTTCCAATGATGATTCTGCCATGCCGGCAGGCACTGAATACCCTTCTCTTCGAACAGCAGGTAAATTCTTGGAGTTTAATTCAGTTCCATTCACATACATGACATCTTTTCTGTTGCCTTGCCCCTGCTCTTTTCCCCAGCTGTCTCATGCAAAATGTGCAGAATCACCTTTTTGAATTGTAATAGTGGTAGTCACACTTGGTGGTGTTTTGGGTTGTTGATTCATGATGTCCTCTTTTTGTCACAATAAATGATTAAATAATGTCCCAGAGAATGAGCCAGTTTTGCTATGTGTAAAGGCCAGTGAGCTTACTATGAACTTCTATAGAGCTCTGAAGATGAAAGAGCATGAAGTAAGTTCAGGGTAGTCATAGGAAAGTTTTGATATTTGTCTTCAGTTTGCTTGAAAAAAAAGTGATTTTTGAAATAGAAACTACAGATGAGTATGCCTTCATTTCTGGCTGTTGGTTGTTATGAAGTAGCAGTTGCCCTCAAGCATCTAGTCTCTTTGTGGCAGAGAAAGTAAGTAGAATCTCTTAAGACAAGGGGAAATCAATGGGCCTAAGTACCTTATTGGTGGCTGGTATTATGATGCTGAATACCCCCACAAAAAACTGTGGCATTCCCATTGAGAAAGCAGGTGGAAAAACTATATTTATCTTTAGACTGATCAGAGATAGCATGGGGAATCCTTCCTTATTCTGATTATGGTACCAACTGGGAGTAGGAATAGAGAGCATTCCCTGTGTTGTCCCTTTTCTGAATGGAGATAACTGGAAATTCTTCCACTGGAGGGAATGGGTAGGGCGCAGAAGAACTTTGTGCTCCTCTGCACAGCGAAACTGGAAATTGCCATGAGTGAATGGCATGGAGCCATACCTTATGATGTCATCTGGCTTTCCAATCAAAATTCAGAATCAAAGGAACACCCCATGCCTGGGTAATTATCTCCTTTCTCTTATGGGCCAGTGTCTTTATCAGCATATTGCCGCTATCTCAAAAACCTCTCAATCTGAGTTAAATGTGTGACTCTGGTCCTACCTCTATACAGAGTTGTGTTCCCCTTCGTATTGTCCTTCCATGTATAATATCTGTAATGTACAGGGAAAGTAGACTTGATTTGGCCTGCTGAAGGTTTGGAGGGTGTTCTTCTTTAGTAACTACCTGTGCTAGAAATGATGAATTAATGTATATAAATTCAGGACATTTAGGATCTTGTAAAGGCCTTTCAAGAGAGCAATGAGAGCCACAAAAGGCTAGTAATGACAAATACAAAAGATGTGCAAATGTGTAATTTAATAAACAAATGTATTTTCATCACAATTTCACAGCATGTGATTAGATAACCAGACTGATAAGATTAGACGCTTGCAGATACTAAGCTTAGGCTTCCATAAGTCCACATTGTAAGACATAATTGATTAGACATAGTAGGAGGAGGCTTTTAAGTAAGGTTCTAGGTTAAGTGTTAAAAACACACCCTGACAAGAACTGGGTGAGAAGCCTGTAAATGCAATGAATTGGCTGATTACTATTTAATTTTTTTAATAGCAAAAAGATGGGACATTTGCTGCAGGTGGTTACATGCCACCTCTTAGATTTAAAGCCTTGACCCTGGCTGTTGTATTTGGAACCATGGTTGGAGGTATCATGATCCCAAATGGTAAGTGAAATGTGATTGTTATTTAACTGAATTTTCATATGCCTCATTCCTGCTTTTAAGTGCTTGTGTTGAATTGATGTGTATTTGAACCACAAACTCACTTGTGGAACAAGGAATTCTTTTCATTTATATGTTAAAATTTTAAATATAGACAGGACATACTCAGTTATTATGGGGTGCTCCAACCTTGTTAGCTTGATTCTAGCTATTCATACCAGTTCAAAGAATAGTTTAGCAGTATTTATAGATGGCGCTCAGAGACTGAGGGACAGAATTTCTAAATTCTTATAGAAAATGCTTCCTTGTATGTCTTTGTTGTTTTTTCTGGATATATTTATGACTTAGTAGACATTCCTGGTCATAGTAACCTATCATAGGGAAGGAAACAATCTCTCTCTATATATTTTTGAACGGTCGTGCAACTCGGCAAATAGACAACTAAACTATAAGCCGCAGAACCACTAAACTCGGCAACACATTCCTACATACCACAAGGTATGTCTTCTGCCAAAACCCCCCCGATCTACGAACCTCCCAACACCCCCAAACACAACCTCCAAAAATCGCCCAATGGAACTGGCATCCCGGCCTCTTTGCTGCCAGCGTGCGTTTAGAACGTTCGCGCATGGCAGCAAAAGCAAAAAAACCCGTCCGCCAGCTAGCCAGCCGCGCCTCTCCCAGGCTCTGCGGCCAAGGGACAAGGCCCCTTCTCCCGCCGCTTGAAGGCCCAAGGAAGAGGGACTCACCGGCTCCTCCTCGCTGCGGGGCCTTGGGCGGGGCTGTGGGCGGCCTTCCTTGGGACTCGCTTTTCCAGGCCGCCCCGCGCGGAGCTTGGCCAGGAGCGGCGTTGGGAGGAGGCGGGGGCTCCTGGGCCTCGGTGCTGCTTCTCGGGCAGGCCTGGTGGGTGCCGCAGTGGAGCATCACTCCCTTGAGCAGCACGGGGGGGGGGGCTTGACGTCCCTCAGTTGTGATACCTGGTCTAGTGGAAGATAGTAGCCCCCAACTTCCTGATTTATTGCACTATATACTTAGCAGTGGACAACCGATACGATCCTTTTTCCATTAAGTTTATCATAGCAGTTTTGTTCAGCTTGTTGTGTGCTCTTGTGTCTCGGGCAAGAACCCTAGTGTACTGTGTCTGCGCCCTACACCACTGGAGAAATTACACAGTTTAGCTGGCATTGTACCACCTGACATCCGCCAGGAAGTAGCAACCAATAGTGAAAAGATCAAGGCAGTGATATCTTCGGCCCATCCTCTGTTTAGGTATCAGCCAGCACGCCAACGACTTAAATCAAGAAATAGTTTTCTAAGATCTACAGAGACACTTGCTGGAATCCAAGTTGGATTCTGAAAGGGAAGAGGCACTAGGGATCATATTGCAAACATTTGGTGTTGATCTTACCAAAGAATTTCAAAAGAAAATAGTTCCGTGCTGTATAGATTATATCAAAGTCTTTGATTGTATAAATCATGAAAGACTATGGGTTTGCCACAACATTTGATTGTGATGGACAGAAATATATCATACAATTACCAGGAAGACCTAGAAAATTCTTAGACAGGAAATATTTTGTCAAGTGTAGGTAGGTGATATAGCGGGTCCTGTGGGTACAGGAGTTCTTTAATATGACTGATAGTTTATATAGAATGTGAACATCAGTTAATTATATGTTTATTGCTGTTTAATGTGTCACAACCATACATTCCTGTTTTTATTGTATTGTTATTTCCCAAGATTTTCATGATTTTGGACATTGTCCTTTGAATTCATTGTGCTTCTAAGTAGGTGCAGGCCTGCCTGAACATTCAGATGTCTTCGTATATATAATACTGGTGTTAATGTGAAAGGTTTGTCTGACCCATATAGAAAACAAGATAGGTTCGGATCTCACAGCTGTGTTATAAACATATTCATAGCTATTTCAATTGAATAAATTATAAGATAGAAGAAGGAGCATTTGAGTCACAGAGGGATTTCTGTGTTCATATAGGGAGCCTGGTCAAGTAGCAAAATGGATCCACATTCACTGAAAATGAATCTTTTTAATGAGTGCTGTAGTTAAAGAAGAGGCAGAAGAAATGGAGAAATGGTAATTCCTATATGGTGTTACTATGCTGCTGGCTTGAATCCTTTTGGTAAATCCATTGAATCAATTGTTGAATGATGAGTCAATACCAAACAAACATAATTGATTCAGCATGTCTAATGGGATTCAGACTTATGTGATCACAAACACATGAGATATTGTTATAATAACTCACATTATTATTTTGTAGTCTATTTGTAGTCATTCATCACAGGATTCAGAACTCCAAAAGATATACAGAAACACAGAGGCATGTATACACAAACATATACACACAAACACAATTTATATAAGAAACCATATGTAGGTTTATTGGGAAGATTTGTTTGGGAGGGGTATCTTTGAGGTTGAGAGAGTGTGACTATCTGAGCATCAAGACACTCAGTGGAGTGGGGATATGAACCCAGGTCTCGAGAGTCATAGTCCAATGCTCAAACCATTACATAATGCAGGCTCTCATATAGTATAAGATTGATATACCACATAGAAAAAAAATCAGAACAGTGGCCATCTTGAAACTATAGTCAAAATCACTTATTATGAATTCCACTCCCTTATGCCAACTATTAGGCTTCTTCAATAGTGCAGTTCTCATGCTCTTTGCATCATTTTAATGCTCCCTGAAGGATTTGTGTATTTGTGTTTATTTTGGATTAGAGCAGGTATCGTGATCTACTTTGCTGCATTTGCATATGGAATTATATGTGTTAATTTATCACATGATGGAACAGAGTATATATAATAGTCCAGTAAAAAGGTTTATGGTGTAGTGTTGGGAAACACACTTTTCACCCATCCCAACAGGGAGCAGTTAGACCACATGCAATCTTATTCTGTTGCTCACAATTCATTTGTTATTTTTCCTCTTCTTCACCAGTGGAGACGATATTGGGCCTTACAGGGGCAACAATGGGAAGTCTCATCTGTTTTATCTGTCCAGCTCTTATTTACAAGAAAATCCACAAGAATGCCCTTTGCTCACAGGTCAGTGCCTGTTCACGCTGTTCTTAAAGGAATAGATGTATTTTTGTAATTCTTTTGAAGGCTCTTCTGGTTCATTTCAGGATCAATACTTTCCACAACTGGTCCAACTCTTCCCCTCCTGTAAGAAACGGTTTGCATCTTTTGATTTTCCTCGTTTTTTCTTCGCAAAACAGATGAAATAAGGATAGATTTCACATTCTCTCTAATTTAGGCATGTGCCACCCTCAGACATGGTAGTCTCACCAGTAGGGAATTTTTGAACCAATGGTGTTCATTTTTTGAAGTCGATGTGAAAGTACTACAGTCACAATGTGGGTCTCTGAACTAAAAGCAGGATTGAACCCTTTAAATTGTTCATCAAAATCATGGTGTGTCATAGGGCAGAAAGGGTTCAAGAGGTCATATTTCATGTGTTCATCTGTATCTCTGATCAACAGTTCTCCAAAATCAACAAGAAATGGAGTTATATGCACTATTCAAGTCCAACACTAATGCATCCCCAAAGCAGGAAAGATTGATAGGATGTTTTGGAGACATGACTTTGTAGAGGAACAGGAAGTGTTGGGAATGTGTGTTGTGTGTTCCCTGCCCACTTTGCCCCTTTTAGCTGTATTTTTCCATGCCACATAATATTAATCCATGCTGTTGAAATGAGATTGTGCCAATAAGAGCAAACAAGGTGGACAGATTATAGAATCATAGAGTTGAGAGAAACCACATGGGCCATCTAGTCCACCCCTGCCATGCTAGGGGTTGTTAGCCTGAGCTTTTGAAGGGAAGAAGCATGTTTGTTACAAAAGTACATGATGAGTCAAGCTGAACAAAAAGCATTGCATTCTGTCTATGAGTATCTGTTCACTTAGCTAGCCAGTGTCAGTTGCTAGCAGTTGATCCTGGGAGGCCAATTGTAGGGCCAGGAAAGTACTGGTATCTGTCTTAAAAGCATTTAAGATGCTTACCTTTTGAAATCTTAAACTATTTAGGACCCAGATATTGGACAGAGCATCTTATTTCATATCATCTTGCCTATGTATTAAGACCTTTGGATGCAATTATTCTTTGAATGTGACGAGTTATGCTATCTTTCCACAAAGGATCTAGCTTTTTTGTAGTGCTCCTGAATTGGGGGGACGGGACTTCAAGAAAGTCACTGTGAGCAACATGTTGATCATTTTAGTGCCAGATTATGATATCAAATGTCATAACATTTTATTGCATCTGTGCTGTTCTATGAGTTTGTCGCTTCTTAGTTTTATGGTGTATAACAATGATATATTATTCTTACTGTTTTGTAGTTTTACTATTGTACCTTGTCCCAAAATCCACTGGAGAGCAGTGTGTTCTAATGTGATCTAGAAATGTTTGAAATTCAATATAAAGGTTTCGTGAGCAGGCTACCTAGTATAGGCAAGGTTCTTTAACTTGGTGCCCAGTCTCTAGAAGGGTGTCTATCCTGTTCGTAGGGTAAAATAGAAATCCTTTTATTACCTAGTTTTGTGGAAACATTTAATGGCAATATGTGGTTTTGGGGGAAAATTGGGGTATTTTGGGCAGGGTAAAGGAACAAGCAGCACAGAAATGATGATTAGGAACAATTATAAGACCTATCCCATTTGCTCATTGTCATTATCACTGCATCACCATAATTACTGTTATTTTTGTCATTGTTTTTCTTTATTCACTTTATAATCTCTTCTTGTGATTAAGACAGCTATCAATCTGTAATCTGTCCAACAAATGCTAAAAGTTGCATAATTTGAGTTTGGACTGCATTTTTTCATAAATACTTCTAAGAAAAGAGAATTGTAGTTATCATGCATGTTGCAGAGTTACATGTTTGCTCTGAGCTTCACCGAGCAGCCATGGTCATAGCGTATTGACATATTACAATGGACATAGCTAATCCTGTGATTTATAGTTTGGTCAAGCACCAGCACTCTTTGGGAGACAAGGATAAAGATTTTTTAAAACTGCAACTCCCATGATTACATAGCACAGAAACAGGGCAGTTAAGGTGATGTCAAACAGAATTAATTCTAGAGTTTAGGTGTGTCCTAGGACTCCATGTAACCTTGATGTATACCTCATTGTAGCCATTGCTGCTTGCATGTTTGCATACCTGGTTTGCCTTAAGACTAGTTGTATGAGTTAAATTTTGTGGTGCTTTATTGCTACTGCATGTTATAGAGGATACCGCAAACAACTACAAAACCCTAACACACAAACACACACTTTTAATTGACAGGCAGAACACATATTTTTTAAAATAGACTATTTTCAAAATCCTAACAAGCTTATTAATATGCATACATGAATCACTCCTCAATCAAGAGGCTTTGTCTTTTTACTCACATTGGCTGTTGCAAAGATTAGCTAAGTTGCCAATTATGGGGCTTTACTGGTAACAGGATGCTGTATTGAGTTCACTGCCAGAGAATAGCATAGGTGACACAGTTCAAGGTGGATCCTGGGGCAGGTGAGTCCAAAATGTATTCTTCCTCCTCCTCTTTCCATTCAAATCATTCCCACGGGGAGGAGAAAAATGCTTCCCAGATGTTTTTGTTGGCTCACAAAAGGGGGTCTAATTCTGCCAACTGGAGTTGTTAATTATTACATACAGCTGGTCAGTCAACATCTGGCAGGGAGCCAGAGGCCCAGAACAGCAGCTTGGATTAAGTGGCAGGGGTGGCTCAGTTTAAACGCTTGGAATGCTGGACAGATGATTGAGTCCACTGAGTGACAAGGGGAAGTATCAGAACTCTTGAGTCAGGCTAGCGGAGGTGCAAATGATCTGGGAAGCGGTCTCCCTTTGCCAGGAGTTTCTTTTGCAGGACACGTATCTTTACTTGGCGTGTTGAGACCTCACAGGGTCAGATTAGAGAATGGAGAGGGCCATAAAAAAAATGCTTGATTTCAGAAGGAGTTATCCTTGATCTTTGGAAAGCCCTCGCCAGGCTCCTGAGAAATCCTTCAGCTGGCCACATTAAGACAGGCAGATACAGAAGAGACTTTTCTTTTTTATAGTTTACTAGCTGTACCCGGCCACGCGTTGCTGTGGCGTTGTGTGGTGGTGTGGAAAATTAAGTAGGAAAGAGGCAAAGAAGGAAGTAGAAAATGAAATAGTATTCCTTTCTTTCTTTCTTTCCTTCCTTCCTTTCATCCATCCTACCTTTCTTCCCTCCCTGTTTCCTTCCTTCTTTCACTTTTTATTTCCTGTTCTCCCCTCTTCCTTCATTTCCTCTTTCCTGTGGCCCAGTCTGTATATATGTTCTTTGTGTGTGTATGTATGTATGTATATATATATATATATATATATATATATATATTTGTGTCTATGTGTACATATGTGTGTGTATATGTATGTGCTTATGTGTATATGTATATTGTGTATGTGTGTGTACTTATATATATGTAGATGTGTTTATATGTGTAGATGTGTGTACATACAGATGTGTGTATATATATATTTCTGTGCATGTATATATGTGTGTATGTATGCATGTCTATGTATATGTGTGTATGTTTATATGTGTGTGCATGTGGCGAAGACCCAACAGTAACATCCCTTCCTGCCTTTTGTACTTCCTTTCTTCCCTCTCCCCCTCATCCTTCAGCTTTTGCCTTCTCTCTTTCCTCCTTCCTTTCCTCCCTCCCTTCCGTCTTTCCTTTCTCTCCTTCCTGCCATCCTTTCCCTTTCTGTATCAGTCCTTGCTCCCCTTGTTTCCCTCCCTCCATTCCCTTCCTACCTTTCTTTCCTTCCTTTTGCTGCTCCCTTCACCAGCTTCTCCCTCCTGTATTGCCTTTTCTTAACTGTCTGTTTTCTCTTCTTCCTTCCTGCATGACCTTTTTCCTTCTTTCTTTCCGTCCTTCCTTCCCTCCTTCCCTGTTTCCGACCCTTCTTCTCTCTTTCCTTCCTCCCCCTTTCCCTCTTTCATTCCTTTCCTTTGTTCATCTTTCTTTTCTTCTCTCCTTCCTTCGTGTTTTACCTCTTTCCTGCCCGTCATTTTTCTTTCTTTTCTATGTGGTCTTCTTCCTTCCTTGGGTTCCTGTTTCCTTCCTTCCTCTTGTTCTTCCTTAGGGGGGTGGGGTAAAGGAGGAGGCCGGGAGCCGTTTGAAGGCCCGGCAATCTTCCCCGAGTGCCCGAGTTCGATTGTTGCCTCGAGCCGGCCTCCCTTTTCCCTGTGGCGGACCGAAAAGCTGCCCAGTGGCTGACGGCGGCACTGGCTGCTGAAGACCTAAAAGGAGGAGGGAGGCCCGCTGTCTTCTGCGAAGCCGGGGCCTCGGTTGGTGTCGCGGCCTAGGCTCCGGAGGTCTCCGCGGCAACAATCAAGGCCCCGGCTTTGGCGAAGATGACGGGCCTCTCTTCTCTTTTTAGGTCTTTAGCAGCCAGCGTTGCTGCCAGCCATTCCCCTGCTGGCCACCTTTTTGGTCCGCCACAGGAGACAGGGAGGCCAGGCCGAGGCAGCAGTTGAGCTTGAGCCTTGGGGAAGATGGCAGACCTTCTTCCTCTTTTCTCCGTGCTGGCGGGGGGGGGGGGAGAGAATGGGTTTGCGCTCCCGGGAATGAGTACTGCGCATGCGCAGTGCTGCTGTAGCGTGGGGGTTCATGGGAGTTGTAGTCCCATTTGTTTTTTGTATTTTTGACCGTTTTGTTTAATTTTTTTTTGAATTTTTCAGGTGATAAACATACCTCTTTCGGTGGGAGGTTTTGTAGCCTGATTTGGTGTTTGTAGGTTCAGCGACTTTGCTGTCTATAAGCCCCTCACCATGACACGTCTCTTTTTATATAGATAGACAAATAAATAGGGTTCTACAAACACCCTTGTGCTTTTAAAATTGAAAGCATGAAAGAAATGAATTCGTAAGGAAAGGTACTGGGGCACAGAGAAGTCAGAGCAGAAAATAATGGTCATTCTGTGCAGTTGATGAATAGTGAAGTGGGTAGTAGTTAACATGGCAGTGCTCCTCATGACCAGCTGTCATGGAATCTGCGATCTGGGTTGTTTATATTAAAATACTTAGAGCAGCATAAGACCAAGGTACAGCACATAGACTCTTTGTGTTCATACCCCCATACCTGTGATGGTGGTATGAGGTAAAAAAAGATTTCCCTTGAAGATATAAAAGTTCAACAGTCTTGTGTTGGGATATGCGGTCTTTCTTATGTAGAACCTGAGCACAAGCAGAACCTGGAGACTTTCAAAAGGACCAGATGTAAAAATGTATGCCATTTAGATTTGAGAAGAGCATTAATATGACTCTTGATCAGTAAGGAAACCAAATCTCTGCATAGTCATCTTAACTTCCTGTGTGGCCCTTTAAACTCATCTTCCTTATTCAGAGGGTCCTTGGAACTAGCTTTATTTTGGTTCCAGGACCCAACATGGATATCAAAATTTGTGGACACTCAAGACCCATTATATACAATGTTTGCTTTGGGGGATTTTCAAATATATATATACATATACATATACATATATATATATATATATATTCAAGTTGTGAATTGTTGAATTCATGAGTAGAGAAAGCCATTAACCATTAGTTTACACGTTGAATGTTCAATTTTTGGAATCCACACACGCAGACACTAAATTTGCAGCTGCCGTTGTTCCTGACTGTCTAACTGAGCTCTCAAACTTTTTCAGTTGCGGAACTCTTTTTGAAGCAAAAGTTTCTTTTGGACCACAAGAAGTGTGTGTGTGTGTATCTGGCATGGTATATAAGTTTATGTTTTTGACCAACACAAAACTGCCCTCCCCCCCCAAAAAATATCAGGTAGCAAAAATGGATTGAGATTCAGCCGGAATGCAGAAGCCTACCATCCAGTTACCTCTCTTCTGCCATGTAGAAGCATAATCAAGCACCCCCTGAGTGGTGAGAGGGAAATAGGGTTTTGGAAGCAAGGAAGACGAGCGGGAAAGGATCTGGGTGACAAGGAAGGTGAGGAAAAAAGGCTGTTGGTCGCAAGGGAAGTGAGTGATAAGGAAGGTGAGGAAAAAAGGCTGTTGGTCACAAGGGAAGTGAGGAAAAAAGGCTTTTGAGATGAGGGAGGCGATGAAAAAAAAGGTTTTTTGAGGGCAAGGGAAGCAAAGGTAAAAAGCTTTTGGGGACAAAGGGCCCAAGGGGAAAAAAGGCTTTTGGTGGCAAGGGATGCAAGGGATGGGGAAGAGTAAGAAAGAGGAGGGAAGGCCTGGAAGGGGACGGACGGACGGACATTAGTTTTTGTTAATGGCTCTACATTGTCATAATTCCCAACATCAAGCCTGTCTTTTTCATTGCTCTTGCATACTGAAACAGCTTTTCAATAAGATTCTACTCCTTTTCTTTGAATGCTGAGCCAATTCAGATCCCATGCATGTCACCTTGCAACTACATGAACTGAATCTCATTTTGCTCTTTTTTCATCCATTCATCCAGTTCTGAGTGATCTTTTGGGAGTACTTTATGATTCTTTCAGTTTCATTCCAGTTCTCCCTATCTGCCAGATGTCTCTCTCTTCCATACACCCTAGCTGAGTCTGAAAGTGGAGAAGAGCTTTGAAAATGCTTTGCGCTTGTTGCCCTAGGCCAGTTACTTTTTCCAGTTCCCTTGGCATCTGGCAGCAGCTCAGCATGTGTACCCAGGATAGAGCAGATGCCCTTTTCCCCTGGGTGTAGTGATTTTAACCATACAGATATAGTCTATGGACAAAGAACAATTCTGTGCTTTCTTGTCATGAAAGAGGAACCCACTATTTGAAGCTAGATTTACCTTCACTTCATTTCTGCTCAGCATTTTTAAACTCACCCTCCCCTCTGTCAGGGAGCTATTGCAGACATGTTAGGTCTCTTGAATGTTTTCTGAACAGCTTATCTTCCATTTCTGGGTACAAATGTGTCCCCAGAAGACCTTGGCCTGTACTGATACATTTCTTAAGTAAATTTAAATTCACTGCAGTCTGGGATCACTGGGGATTAGGCGGAAACTATTCACTGGGACTGACAAAACCTTTGACCTGGATATCTGTTAGGAGGAATGGAGAATGGGATGAGGACATCTGTTTCTCTTAGGAGGCAGAGACTCATGGTGCGTGTGCATTGGGGTGGAGATTTTTTGGGCACATTACTGTTTCAGTTTGAACCAAATGGCAGTTCTCAACCTGTTTGCTAGAGTGATTTGCTACTGAATTTTTAACCTTTGTTCTATTTTCTTACTGGGTTGCTTCCAAACCCAATGCTAGCAGTCTAAAGACATTATCAAGCTACATCCAGAGTTTGAAAAATGCTTTTTGTTTATACTAAAATCCCAGAATCTCACATCCACCATGGTCAGTGTGCCTTGCTGGCTAAGAATTTGTGGGAGTAGTAGTCCCCCAGAAGTGGTCTTTGTACGGTCTTGGCCTCTGTCCCAGGCATTGGGGACCTGTGCCTCTTGCCAGCCAGGAGCTATGTGCCCCTTTTTGGGTCTAGTTCTGTTAGACAATGACCTCGCATCACACTTTGGTCTGTCGAAGTGTTTAGTTCAGTTCATTGTCATTCTGTGGCAGCTTCCCTGCTATAACCAAAGGATGAGCAGAAGCAGACAAAGTTCCTTTATTTTTATTTAAGTGCCCTCACTATCATCACGTTAATTACTTTGCTGGCATTACGGGAAGCTCAAGAAAAAGGGAGGATCTTCCCACCCCACCTACTTTCATTGAGGTCACTTCTACTCATTGCTTATAAATGTCTTGTCATCTCTATTACATTTAATTATCTGTCGCCTGAAAATAGGAAGGGGACTTTATAAGATATTAACCCTTTCAGAAAAACCTGTGCTTCAGAAGTGTTATTTTTCTGCTGGGAATTAATAAATTAGGCTTTTCCTGGAGTGATCAGAAACATGAAGTTTCAGGATAGCTTTAAAAATGTCACAGCAGTGGTGAACCTTTCAAGCAATCAATATTTCAGTGTTCTTAGGTGGTTTTTTTAATGGTCATAAAGTTTCTGCAGTGGTTGGCCTAGAAGTCTGCCTTGTTACGGAGCGGGCCAGGGCATTTGGAAAGGGCCCCTGATTATGAAAGTCTGGGCAGTTCTTAATCTGAATCCAGTTGCCTATTGGCCAAAATTGTACTGATACTGCAGAGGAATGTGAGAGGAACAAACTTCTAGGTGAAGCAAGGAAGAGTAGAGGAACCAGGTCCCAATGAATAAAAGGTTCAAAGTACAAACCTGAAGACTAGGAAATACGAAAAGGTCAGGGGAATTAGGAAACAGAGGAAGGTGAAAGGAGAGGTGCCGCCACAGAAACTTGCAGATGTAAGACATTCTGGTTAGTATATTTATCTGAGAATAGCCTGCTAGATCTTTGACTGAAGGTCTCCAGTTCTTCAAGAGATCTTTACAATTCAGCTTAACTCTGCCAGAAATGTATGCCAGATATGGTGATCATTTATTTATTATTTATTTTATTTCTATCCCACCTTTCTCTCCATAGGGACTAAAAGTGGCTAACAATGACATGACATAACACAATTGTATTTAAAACATGGCAAATACATATAAATATAAAAATTAAACAAAATTAAATATTTGTGTCATGAATGCAAAAGTTAAAGTACAGTTAAAATACAATAAGAAACAATTAAAATTGTATTAAAACTAAACATCTCCCCAAAATCCCACTCACGGCCTCCTCAGCAGAGTACCCCTCATCCTTCACCTGCTCACACAGAAACGTCTTGACCTGTTTGCGGAAGGCCAGCAGGGATGGGACCCTCCTGGTCTCTCTTGGGAGGGAATTCCACCAAAAAGGCCTTCTCCTTTGTTCCCACCAAGAGCGCTTGACCAGGTGATGGGACCGAGAGAAGGCCCTCCCCAAGTGATCATTGTGTTCTAACAGGCTCACAGTCCTTCAAATAACCTGGGCGCAAAATGTATATGGTTTTATAGGACAAAACCTGCACTTTGAGTTCTGCCCAGAAATGGGTTGGCACTGGTAGCCAGTGGAGCAGTTGCAATAGATGAGTTGTCGACTCTTTGTAGCCAGCCTCTGTTAGCAGTCTAGCTGCTGCTCTTTGGACTAACCAAAGTTTCTGAGCACTTTTGAAAGGCAGCCCCATGTGATGCGTATTACAGTAGACCAACCAGGATGTAAACAAAGCATGTACCACCGTGGTCAGATCCAACTTGGATAGATGTGGATGTTGTGTTCGTCCCTATTCTTAATAAGATTTATAAATGAGAGAAGCCAAATAAAGTTTAATGAAAAGCAGAGAACAGGAACATGTGGGATAAAATCATGTACATGCTGCCAGGTCTCTGCTTTCTCTCATACTGCAGCTGTTTCCACTGCTGAAGAGCAAAGTTGCTTTTTAAACGCTGTTGTGGCTTCTCCTCTCAGTAGTGGGAATTGTAACAACAAAACACTGAAACTGAAAACCTGGCAGCTCGGGTGCATTTTTTTCCATGTGTACCTGGCCCTTTTTTTGGAGATGTATCAGTGGTGCTTATGGCCTGTTTCCCCTCCCACCTCTGCTTTGTACTTCCTTGTGGAAAAGTACAATTTAATCTCCCCCAGTCCATAGGGAGAAGTTAATTTTATTTGGCTTCTCCAGTGTATCAATCTTATTAACTGTGAAGCTGGCACACCCAACCTAGCAAACCCCCCAATGTCTGCTTCAATTTCTAACATAATTACAACCTAAAAACTCAATAGTGTAGCATCCTAATTCATTTCTATTTTTGAGAATTTGTTTAATGCTCAGAGCATACTTTTTGAGTGTTGAGGGGGCTGGATTCAGTCCCTGCAAGCCCTAGTTAAAAGCTTCAGGTAGCCTGAGGCAATGAGAGAGGCCTCTAGCTTGCACAGTAATCACAAAAGAGCTACTGTTTTACTAGATTTTCAGAAGAGTAAACATTTTTGTCCAGATCAACTTAAAAGGTGGGCTTTTCCTAATCAATAAAGATGTAAACATATTTTGTGTGAATCCAGTTTCATAAATGGAGTGGACATGGAGGACAGGACAACATCAAAGTTAGGCGTTTTCAATAAGGGTTGTGGTCCATTTCCCCCAGTTCTGCACAAGCTGTGCTTCCTTGGGAATTGTCTTTGATAGGCCAACTATAGAGGATGCTTGCTCTTTGAAGCAGGGCTGTGCTTTCCATATGAAAGGCTGCTCTCCTGTTCTTCATACTCATTCTAATCAAGAATGATAAAATTGCTTTGCTGATTTGGTTAAAAAAAAAGAAACAGGAATAAAAAGCGAATAGGCTGAAAATGTTTCTTGCAATTTTTTTGGTGCCTCAGGAACCATTTATGAAAATTCTCCTCTGTTTCTCTATGTCTTTCAGTGATGACACAAATTCTATTTCCATTCATGATCCAAATCAGGGGCCTTGGATCTTCTCTGTGGACCATGCTGAGGGCAAGTGTGGCGAGCTTGATAGGACTTTGGCTATTCCCTCATAGCTGCACCTAGAGCCTCATTCTTGGATGGTTATGATTATGATTATTTTATTTCTTACTTGCTTCTCCTCATTGTTTGAGGCAGGTCACAAAACAATTAAAATACATAAACACAGCAAAAACACTACAAATACACACACTAAAACATACCTCCAAAAAAGTTACATACCAAAACATATCTCTATGAAATACATATTAAAACAGAGATTAAACAAAGAACATGCATTAAAATTCATGTTTATATTTAAAGATTGTCTGGGTAGGCCTGCCGGAAGAGACAGGTCTTTACTTGTGTCTTCAAATCTGACAGCTGATTTAGCTGTCGAAGGTCTACCAGCAAGTCGTTCCACAGACTTGGGGTGGCTGATGAAAAGGTCCTGTGGGTGGTAGTTGTCAGTTGGATTCTAGCTGGTTGGAGCAGACGCCCACCCGAAGGCCGAAGTGTGTGGAGTGGGTTGTAAGGGAGAAGGCAATCTTTTAGATAACCTGGACCCAAAGCATGTAGGGCTTTAAAGGTCAAAACATCACCTTGTATTTTGTCCAGAAAACAATTGGCAGCCATTGGAGTGCCTTTAGGATAGTTTTGATGGTTAGAATAGCTGATCAAGTTTCTGCCTTGATTATTGGTGACAGTTCAGATTTCTTTGGTCAGCGGTGCTAGGATTATCACCAAGAGTTTCTACCTGCTCCATCTTACGTTAATATCTTTAAAGGATTGAATAACCATGTTTGGTTTTTCAGAATGGCTGACTACCTGACCACTTTCCCAATTCTGTGTTCTTCCCTCTTCCTTCATCTTCTCTGATGCCCTTTTGACAGCCAAAACACTTGATCCTGTCTGTTTATAACTCACTGTGGTTTCTCATAAACAGATTTTGCCAGTCTATATCTCAAGAGTCTCTTTCTCTTTTTTCCTTGGAGATGAACCACCTGTTCTGACAAGTTTTAAATTGTAGAATGATACCTTCTAGATCTCTTCTCCAGTAAAATGTGTGAGAAGCTGCTTGTTGAAGCTAATGCTGTGAAATGTCTATAACCGATGGCCATCTGGCTTTGTGTTTGCATTGTCTCTGTGAACAACATTGCTGCTTGCCCTCGTCCTTTCTACCTCAGTGGCGCTTTGCAATTTTCTTCATGGTTCTCTCCATGTTTCCCATGTCATAAAGTGATGGAAAATTTTCAAGGATGTGTTGATTATCACCAAGTTAGCTAGTTTGATACTTTACACAGTTAAGTACAGCTGCTACCATAGTTTTAAAGTTGCCCATTAACTGATGTTGCACGTGCACCATTAGCCAGTGCAGTCCTGCTTCTGATCAGAGCCTTCATGATCTGAAAAGTAGATTAGCTGATCTCAAGAACTTTCTCTATCAGAAAGCAGTCTGTTTTCCATGGGTTTGAAATCTCCAGAGAAGAACGAAGGGTCTGTGAACCACTTTCTGTAGGCGAATGTGAGAGATGTGTTATTTTTAAAGGATCCACTTGGCTGAGAGACCCTTTTCAGCATCTATCTCCCAAGTAAGATTGACAGAAAGGGCTTGCTCCCTTGTGTCTGCCACAGCTGTGTTTCTAATTTTTTTAACACATTAGATATTTTGGATTTCAACTCCCAGAATCCCCAGCTAGCAGGATAAATAACTGAGTGTTGTTATCCAAAACATCTTGAGAGCCAAAGATTATCCAGCCTTGTTTCCAGAGGAGTTTTTCTGACACACTGTTATTCTGCTTGATTGAATATCCCTTTGAGGAGTGGGAGGACAAATGCCGAGGTTTCATTATGCCTTAATGGCCTCTTTTCTGCATTGCTGCTGACTGCTTTGCTGCCTTCTGGCCGGCATTACTGGCATGGGTTTTTTAAAACATGCTCTCTCTGTTTTCTCAGCACCTGTAGTAGGGACATCGTTGACATGCAGACCAGGTTCAGTGTAAAGCCCTTGCAGTGACAATTACAGTGATTAACTAGGTAAAAATAATACATCAGAGTTTAATTAAATCTCCTTCACTGTCAGCCAACAATCCACCTGCCTCTCTCCCCCTTTCCCTACCCCCTTCTCCACTCTCCACTCTTGCCCCACTCTGCTGGCCAATACCTGTTTTCATTTGTAGCTTGGCAGCTCTGCTACTCAAGCGAGACAAACACTCCTGATGCCCATATTGTTCATCAGTTATTATTGTGTGTCGGCTCAGCTGATCAACCCTACCTAGTATTCCATAAATTACTGAAATTTCAAGGGATAACTTAAATCAAAGTGAGAGCCTGCATGTGTATTGGTTTGGTGCAAACAACAAAGCCATGCTGTAATGACGAAAACAAACAAACTTCCAATTCTGCAAACAAATGCTACAATCAGTCATACACATTAAAATAGTTTTTTATATATTAACACAAACCCAATTCTGCTGACAAGATTTTAAGAAAATATTTTAAGAAATTGCAGTTTTAAAGAAAAAATAATGTCTTTTTAAAGTTCCTGGAGGGAAGAGTTATCTCTTTCTATGGTTTTCCTTTCCATTACTCAGAAGCTTTGGTGTTTGTTTTTTTAAAAAGTACAGTATATTCCGGTGTATAAGACGACTGGGCGTATAAGATGACCCCCCCCCCCCAAACTCTTACAGTTAAAATACAGATTTTGGGATATACTCGCAGTATAAGACCACCCCTCTTCCAATGCACACCAAATACAAATTTAAAAAACATCAGATTTGATTTTAAATCCAAGACTCTCAGAGTGGTATCCATCTCTTTGGCTTAGAAATGAAGATGAGAACCAACCCCCAGAGTTGGACGCAACTGGACTTAATGTCAGGGGAAAACCTTTATCTTTAGAGTGAGCCCAGGTCCAACAACAATAATAATAGAACACTAGAGCTGGAAGGGACTCTAATGGCCATTCAGACTAACCCTAATTCTGCCAGGCAGCAAAACACATGCAAGCCCTCCAGGCAGGTGACCATCCAGCTTTGCTTAATAAGAACAATATCAATAATCAAAATAGAACCCTAGAGTTGGAAGGGATCCCAATGACCAGGGAGGAACATACATCCAAGCCCTCATGACGCCATACAACTCTGCGTAACAATAACAACAACAGAACCCTAGAGTTGGAAGGGACTCCAGTGGCCATCCAGTCCAACCCAACTCACTCCTGCCAGGCAGAAAGACACAATGCAAGGCCTCCCAACAGGTGGCCATCAAGCTCTCCTTGATAATAATAATAATAATAATAATAATAATTGAACCCTAGAGTTAGAAGGGACCCCAATGGCCATCCAGTCCAACCCCACTCTTGCCAGGCAGGAAGATACCATCCAAGCCCTCCCAACAGGTGTCCATGCAGCTCAGGTCCTTCAGGCTCCTACAGACGTGTGTCCTGGACCGTGGGGGTGGCGGAGGAGGGCAGGAAACAGCCAGGAGTGGGAAGAGGGGCAGCAGGGGTGGGGGGAGATGTCCCCCTTGGCTGCTTCCACCCCACCCCTGCCTCCCTTTCCATCCCCAAGCAAGCCTGAGGAGGAGGAGCAAGGGAGGAGGAGGACGGAGGGGGCGAGGAGGAGGAGCGTGAGGCCGCGTTACCTTAACGAGCGGCTGGGGGGTGGTGGCCTGCTTGGAGCAGCTGCTGGGAGTGATGAAGCCACGCAGCGTGGCCTGGCTCTACCCCCCCTCCCTCTGCCTGCAGCTCTCACAGCAGCTGTTCCAAAATTGGGGTGGAGGCAGCACCAAGCTGGTCTCCACTGTGGCCAGCCTTGTGCTTGCTCTGCCACCACTGGCTTGGCACTGCCCTCCTCAAGCCTGAAGAAGATGCTGGGAGAGCTGAAGCCAGAGGGGGGCAGAGCCAGGCCACGCCCCTCCCCTCCTCGCCCCCTCCCCGCCCCCTCCCCACTCGGCTTTGGCGCTCCCAGCAGCTTCTCCAGGCTTGAGGAGGGCAGTGCCAAGCCAGTGGTGACAGAGCCAGCACAAGGCTGGCCACAGTGGAGACCAGCTTGGTGCTGCCTCCACCCCAATTCTGGAACAGCTGCTGTGAGAGCTGAAGCCAGAGGGGGGGGCGGAGCCAGGCCGCACCGTGCCTCCCCCCCCCCACAGCGTTGGCGCTCCCAGCAGACCATCACCCCCAGCCATTCTTTAAGGTAACACGGTCTCACGCTTTCCCACCTCGCCCCCTCCCTCCTCCTGCTCCTTCGCTCCTCCTCAGGCTGCGCTGCCCAGGAATGGCGAGGGAGGCAGGCAGCTGCCCACCCGCTGGAGCAGGTTTCGGCTTCCACAACAACCGAAGCAGATACCAAAGGGACCCCGCGATATCCGGCGCATAAGACGACTCCCCATTTTGGAGATTTTTGGGGGGGTTCAAAAGTTGTTGGGTACCCCGGAGTATATGGTAGTTTAATCAGGTTGTATTCAGCAGTTTATCCCCAGCCTCAGCCCTATAGTTTGCTTTTTGCACAAGCCCATGACCTGCCCTCTCTAATCTGATCATGCTCACCAAATTCCTGATTAGTGGTTGTTGAGGTTGGTTTCATACACTTTTACAATGTTTTTATACTTTGCTGTTTTTAATTGTTTTAATTAGATTATTTCTATTATATTATATGTAATTATGTTTTTAACCGTGTTTTAGCTGGTAAATTTTGTTGTATGCTGGGCTTGGTCCCCATGTAAGCCGCCCTGAGTCTATTTGGGAAGATGGTGGCGGGGTATAAAAATTAAGTTATTATTATAAACACACAGGAACCAAAATTTGCACCCTTTCTGGCCAAATTACAAAGAATGTACTTCTTGCTGGACCTGTTCTGCCTGACCATGAAATTAAACTTAAGAACAAATCTATAGATTCTGTCTTGTTTGTAATTTTGGGACTGTCAGTTCTGTTAGATAGACAGGATTCGATGCAACTATTAGAATGCTGTTGTACTTCTAGTGAGTTCATTGTAAAGCACAGTTTAAAGGAATTGAAATGTATGTTGCAATGCCATCAAATAACCTCATAGGGTTGTTAAATCATTTCGCTGTGATTGACTGAAATATTCTAGTGTCATAGAAAGTACTGAAGCATAGTAAAATGGATGTCCTATCCTTGGTTGACTGCTTAGATTTCAGCAGTGGAAAGTCAAGAAAAAGAGAACAGTGGAAGATGCTGGAACTGGAAATAGCAGCAGACAGGAATAGTTTGAAAAGAATACTGGGTGTGGTCTTAAGAAGGACTGACTGGAGGTTGGAGAAGAAAGTCAGAGCAGAGCTGGAAAACATTATTGTAAAACTCTGAATCATCCAGCCAGCAGGCAGAAACTCTGGGAATGAGTATTGTCACATTTATTAGCAAAAAGACTTGCATGTTTCTTGTAGGCCCTTCAGGGAGTTTCATCAGGCATACAGAGGTTAAGAAGTCTAGCAGCTGTGAAGGAGGAGAAAGAAGTTTGTGTGTGGACAAAAAGCAGGGAGGGAATAAACATAGGGAAATGATGGGCAAGGTCAGGATATGAAGAAGGTGAGACTTGACATATTGATTAGAAATCAACAGCTACATCTTTAATTCCAATTTTGTTTTTCCAGTTTTCATTAGGACACCCCCCCCCACACACACACACACATACTGCTATCTTTCCCACACTCCACTGACTCTGTTCATGTTGTTTTTCTTCATACTTTATATTTAAAAAATCTGACATCCTTTCTGTGCAGCTCATACTCTGGATTGGTTTGGGGGTATTGCTCATTAGCACCTACACCACCTTATCTGCAACTCAAGATATCCCAGCAAAAATAGAGGCCGCAGAACCAGGAAAACTGCCAGTAGAATTAAAGAATGTGCTGGATGAGGATCCCATCAAAATTGCAGGTAAGTGTCGAGTCCTTGGTGTGCTCTGCTCTGAACTCTCTTGCATTGTGTTGAAATGTTTGCATTCCTTACACAATTAAAATGTAGATTTTTCGAGGAAAGTTGATGGATGTTGTCTGAAGTATGTCTTTATATAATTTTTAAAATTCGTGAGATGGGTCATTCACACACACACACACACACACGTACATTGTTGTTCTGTTGTGAAAGAGCTTTGCAACTTGTAGAGGTGGCAGCTTATGGTGCCTCCTAGTGAATTAAGTCAGAATTGCACCAAAACCCTGCAGTGAAAGGTACCCTATAAAATCTAGAGATAGCACTCTCTGTGCCACCTGTATGAAGGGCACCAGCAGCCAAAACTGTGCTTTTTCCAGCCTTCCTACTGATGATGTATTTTACAAGGTTTCAATAGTGACCCATTTATCATGCTCAAAAGTTATGTAAATTTATGGCAGCCTCCCTTTTTATTCCATTGCCTTCCTTGCCTTCCCCCATTAAATGTGGCCAGGATATAAATTTGGAGCTTGTTTTAGTCCTGACAAAGCCTGCGATTATGTCTCAGCTTTGTTTACTGGCCTGCATTATTTATTATTTGCTTACTAAGGTTGTTGATAGAATTATGACCAGGCAGCTGCAGTCTCACCTCACAAGGCCATCACAAGCAGGTGTCAGCTGCCCTTTGCTTCAAGTCACTGTCCTTTTTTTTCCTTCTCCACCTATTGTTTATCAGTTGACTGGGCTTTTTGGTCCTCACAAGTCGGAATAGTACATTTTTAATAAATGGGGGGAGCACGCTTTGGATAACATAGGGAAGGTGGTATTTGTTTTGTTGTCTGTGCCCCTGTTCAGAAGATTTCTGTTGGAAAAAGGCAACCTTCTCAAGCCTCCTCTGCTTAATTATTTGTCTATATAATATGCTGTTTTATTTACTGAAGTGTAGCCTATATGTATTCTTTGGCATGCAGTTTTTCCTAACTCTATGGTCTTGATGTTGTGGGAGGGGTTGCAGACCATGTGACCAGATCAGGGACTTTTGAGAACACTGCTTAAAAGTTGACAGTTGAGGGATGACTGTTGAAGATGACAGTTGAAAGTAGACAGTTGTAAAGGAAAGTTGTACAGAGTCATATAGTGTTGAAGAGACTGATAAAGACTGAGAATTAAGCACACAAACCGAAATGTTTTAAAGTTTAAACTAACAAAAACGTGCCTGTGTATTCAAATGCTTGAAGTTGTGAGTAAAACATACATGTTATTTTTTAAGAAGTCTACTTGAATTTTGTCTTCTGAGAGCATGAAATAGAAACAAGATATTTATGGCAGAATAGATGTTTCTTGAACACTAAGCAACACTTCTGAAGATCTGCTATATCTTAATAATATATATAAACCTTCTGTGCGTCCTGAGTAGGCTAAAACCAAATAAACTATGGAGCCAACTGACATCAAATTTGGTCTCCAAATGTCTCATACCCCAAGGTATGACCAACAATTTTTGAAAAACCCAAAACAGTGAAAACAGCTTTAAAATCATTTTTAAAAACCCACCCCCGCCACCTATGTGAGAGGGGGAAACAAACAGCCATCAGTAGCAAAGCAGCTGGCCGTCCCTGCTTCAGGGGCCAAGCCACCAGCCTTGCAAACAGCCAGCCAAGAAGCTAGCCAAGGAGAAAGAGCCCTCCCAACCAGGAAACAAACAGCCCGGCAAAGCTGCTCTGAAAAGCAGCCGTTAGAGTAGGGGTAAGGAACCTATGGCTCGGGAGCCAGATGTGGCTTTTTTCATGATTGCAGATGGCTCTACAGAGCAGCCCTGGCCTTGGTTTCCCAGCATGCAGCAGGGAGGAGTGACGCAAATGCACCGTGACTGCTGCTTCCGCGCCGCCATCACCACCTCTTCCTCATCCCTTGCTGCTCTCGGGGCCCTGCGCCCTCTTCACCGGGGGCTGGTGGAGCCCGGTGGCGGCGCCTCGTCTTCCTCTTCGTCCTCTGCCACGGGCCTCGGGGGAGGCAGCGGAGGCAGCGGAGGCGGGCCTGGCCCTGACGCTGCGGACCCAGTCTTGCTGCCCCTGGGGGATGCCCAGCTCATCACCCTCATCGTCGGGCAGCACAAGAGCCATGGTCTCTTCGATGCCTTCCGGAGGGACTGCCTCACCGACATTGACACCAAGGTCTGCCTTGGCCCAACGCCCTTCTTTCCTTTCTCTTCTTTCCTTTCTGTTCCTTTCTTTTTCCCTCTCTTTTTCTTTCATTCTTTTTCCTCCCTCTCTCCCTACCTTCTTTCCTTCCTTCCTCTTCCATTCTTTCCTTCTCTCCTTCCTTTTCCCTCCCTCTCTCCCCTTCATTCTTTCCTCCATTCTCTCCCTTCCTTCCTTCCTTCCTTCCTTCCTTCCTTCCTTCCTTCCTTCCTCTTCCTTCCTTTCTTTCTCCCCTTCACCCTTTCCTTCTCCTTTTCTCCTTCCTTTCCCTCCCTCCCCTTCCTTCTTTCCTCCATTATCCCCATCCACCTTCTTTCCTTCCTTCCTCTTCTATTCTTTTTCTCCAAGTCTTCATTTCCTTCTCCTTCCTTCCTTTTCACTTCCCTCTCTCCCCCTTCTTTCTTTTCTTCTTTTCCCTTCATTATTTTACTTTTCCTCACTCCCTTTTCTTTCTTTTCCCCACCCTTTCCTTTCCTCCCTTCCCATTTCCTTCTTTCTTTTCCCCTCCTTGTCTCTCTCCTGCTTTTCTTTTCTTCCTTTTCTATAGTTCATTCTTCTTTTCTTTCTTCCTCTCCCCCTCCCACCTTTATTTTCCTCTTTCTTTCTTTCCCCCTTCCTTCCGTCTTTTCTTCCTTCCCAGAGTCCCGAGCAGGTCTTTTGCAGAGCCAGGTCTGAAGTGTCCTGCCATTCTGCCGGGGGAATCCTTTTCTCATAGTATGTACGTATATACTCACATTTAGTTGAACAAATCTCATACTCCAGGCCTGGACCTACTTGGGCCCTCCAGGCATTTTGGACTTCAACTCCCACAATTCCTAACAGCCATGCTGTTCTGGCTGTTAGGAATTGTGAGAACTGGAGTCCAAAAAGTCTGGAGGGCCCAAGTAGGCCCAGGCCTGCACACATATACAAACAACACACACATGCACATATATGCACACATGACATACACATATATACACACATAAATACATATATATACATACATAACATATATACACACTTATATACATTCACACACATAGACATATACACATGCAAACCACATATATACACATATGTGTGTACATATATACACAAGCACACTAAAATATCCACATATACATATACACATACATTGCCCACCTTGATAACCTTAGAAAAGCCTTGCAGCTTAAAAGCCTGGCTTCTTCCTTTCTACAGTAAGCCTTTGTGGGGAGGTGTTCCCTAGCCCAGATTGTTTGGAATTCCTGTTTTCTGAGAGCCACAGCAACACGTGGCCAGGGTACAGCTAGTATATATCTATATCTAGAGAGAGAACACGCACAAGCATTGGCATATTCTCTGCTCCTAATAGTTCAGAGTCACCTGGAAATCAGTCTAACAGCTGAGAACCAATTGCCAAGCATAAATACACGTAGATACAAATTCTTTTTTTAAAAAATATAAAAATTATGGTTTTCCCAATTGGTTGTAATCCAATAGGTTATTATCCTAATAGGTCATAATCTTCTATTTGGTTATGTGACCAGTGAGTATCCAATTATTTCACCTCACTTTCTGTGTTCACTGGATTTTGAAATTGTTGGCTTATTGTGGAAAGAAATATTTGTCATAAAGCTTCAGTTGAGACACCTTTTCCCCTTGATTACTCTTTCAGGAGTGGACTTCCCTTCCTAGGGGTAGATTTCTCTCACTTCCTGTTGTCTCACCCCAGTTCTTAACTTTGAGTTGTTTGTAAGTCAGATGTTTGGAACTCGGAGACTGCGTGTACATTATTTGGCAGTGTAGATCCATTCTTTGAAGAAAGGCTTTCTCTTGGTATCAAAGGAAACGGGGGAGGTTTCTTTTTCAATGCAGAGTACTGTACTTCTCCCCTTATTATATTTTAATGTGTTTTAATTCAGCTTTGGTTGTAATATGATTTGTTTAACTTACTTAAACCTTCTTAGAACTGGGATACATTCGTATTATAGCCTTTCTCTGAAGAGAGTGAAAGACCAGAAAACAGTCTTGCCCATAGCCTAATGACTTCTTGAACTCAGTGTGGTTTTGACCCACCCTTTGACTTTCATTACATATTATCTGGCAGTGAAGAGTGGCTCTTTCTTGTCTTTGCATTTCTTGAGGGATCCTTGTGTGCCCTCTGAGTAAGCATCATGACTTAAATCTGTGTTTTTCAAACTTAATAATATTTTACTGTTTGAGAAGAAGTTAAAAAGCCCAGCTCCCTCAAATTGTGTTCCATTTTTCATGGTTTCTGTTTAAAAATGTAATGGGGGAGTCAAATTTTGTCAGATTTCAAGGTGACAAATTCAAGGCAAAGGCAATGTGATGAATAGGCATGGCTTCTCTACTGATGGTAGGTTGATATCTCCTGGGTTCTTCAAATTGATGCATGAATACTTCATTATATGCATGTAATGTGAACAAATTAGCTGTACTCTTCCAGTTCATAGTATATTTATGGTGTGGCCTTCAGGGCTGAAGCGTTGTCCGTTCTTGGATTATGCAGACTGGCTGCCTTGGGGAAAATCAAATCTCATCCTTCTCTTAGAAGAACAGCAACCTTTCCACTGCCTCACCGTTTCTCTGATACACATGTTAGCATGAGGTTTTTCTTATTAAACTTTTATTCTAGAATGTACCTCTCAAAAAGTGATTTTTTTTGGCTGCTTGGAATGGATTTCCAATTTGAGGACCACAGATCATGCTCAGGATGCTCTGCATGAATGCATTGATATGAATGAATAAATAATAAATATATAGTGTCAATAAACAATGCAAAACCGACGTTGTCTCACGGCAGGCCCTGCCCTTGCTGTACATAAGAGCAGCAAAGTGGGGCAAAAATGCTCCGTGTGAAGAGGTGTTAAGATGCCTTGGCAGATGGCAGTTTTGGCTTAAAATGTTCCTTGTGTCCAGTCCACTCTCTGAAGTAGGCAGCCATATTCTCCATGATTCATCAGAAAGTTCTGGTTGGTTTTCAAGGACAATCTTGTGTTACCCATATCCTCCTCATCCAAGTCTAACCTTGAGCAGAGCTTAGAAAAGTTACTCTTGTAGATTATTGCACTCAGAGTCCCTCAGTCAGCACAGTCATTAATTTTTCCAAGTGCAGATCATGAGTAATGGCCATTCTGTGATGATCTGATAAATAGAATTGCAGCCTTTTCATTAGATAGAATTGCTAGAATATAACCAATGGCTACACTTGGTAGAGGTGCAAGTCATAAGAGTGAAAACTCAGACAACTATACATGGGAGGAAACAATGTGAATATTTGGCCCAAAGGAAAAAAGAACAACAAAACAAATTCTTTCAACATGTGGAGATTGGTATCATACCATAGGGCAGTGCAGCTGATTGTAGTTCTTCCTGTGCCTTCCTTTGACATGCCTTTCAACGAACAGGTCTGTTATTCAACAACCTTGAGCCTGCCATGGATTAGTTTGCAAAGAAGGCCTCGTATTCCCCAAACAGCTGCATTCTGCCATTCAAATGTATGGATTTGTTACTTGGCTATTGCTGGTGCACCCCTTCAGCCCACATCTGTTTCTTATTTCTTACTCAAACCTCTTGCGAAAACAAATGGCTTTTCTCGTTAGGCAGCATAGAGTTTGTTTTCACCATGTTCCTGACTTTGGCCCCCTCCCACTCCCCAATAATTGATGGGTTGATTTGCCTTTCCCCTTTCTCCATTTGCTGTATGCTGCTTGTCTGTCTACATATGCTGGGGTGTATGTGTGTGTTAATTTTTTTATTGCCGTTTTTGATGTTGCAGAGCCCAGAACTGTACAGACTTTCATTAAAACTGTGCCCCATGGGTCTGGGGATTATGAATATTAGAGCACTGCCCTTTTATGTGAACACATACTGACCAGCGAACTTTGAATAGTGTTTTCACTAACAACACCCAAGTGCCCATTATGCCCCCATCTGTATTGCTGGGGGTTTACTGTCAGATGCTCTTTGGGAAGGTATAAAATCCCTTTCAGAGAGGCTCTGCTATTACATACAGTGCGTACGTACGTTAAAAGGTTGCTAAGCTGCCTTTGAAAGCACATGAAGTCAATTATCCACATTTTTTTTAAAAAAAATCTAATTAGGCAATTTCTTTCTGCTTTTGAAAGATACCTTCCCCTCCCCCAGAGGGTCTCCCTGGGCAGATTAAGATTTTGTAATATTTTTTCAGCTTCTTACTTGAACATCATTGCTTAGATCCCCACCCCCACTCTCTTTCTCATCCCTCTCTGATTTTCCTATATCAAAGACCTGATTCACGATCTTTCTATGCCCTTTCCTTGGCAGTTCCAGACAGTCATTTTAAGCTGTCTAAATTGGCTGCTGTGTTGCCTTGTGTGTGTGTGTGTTTTAAACTATCCATTCAGATTTAGCATTTTTGGATGTGATGAGACATGGCTGTGACTTGGTGTCTTGTGTGCACTGCCGGTCTGTTTAATTTATAGTCATCATATGTAGTTATCGGTGAGAACCTACAAGCCTGACATCTGTGTTGCATGCAGGCCAGAGGGGATGTGGGAGAAGATATAAGGGGGCGGGTACAACAGGCGCTTCTAAACGTGCACCTGTATCAGGCATTTAGGATACACCTGCCCTGTCCTCCCTTTCCTGTGGCCACCCACCCACCCACCCCACCCACTAGCTTGTTGGTTATTCTTCAGACAAGAAGCTGAGGTGCCGCCGAGTGAAACGTGGATTTTTCGCCATTCCTCCCCAAGCTTTAATAGCTGCTGGAACAGCTTGGCTTACTGGAGCACTCCCTGGTGCTTTGGGAGAGCAATCTTTTAATAGCTCCTGCGACACAGAAAAAGGAGCTATTGGCCTGCTGTCATTTTTTGTTCAGTTTTACAGTCTGTGTGTCAGGAGAAAACAGTGAACTAGTTTCCCTAATGCCATTCAGTAACCTTGTGAAAGCAATAATAGTTATGGTTTGTAGATCTTCAAAGAAGTCTGTTTTTCCACCCTTCCCCCTTGTTCCTGCTGAGCAAACGTGTAGAGAATGCATCTACCACCTTCCTTTTCCAGGGAATCCACATAATAGTATTGTCTTGAGCTAGGGCCTGCATTACATAGAATCAAGGACTTGGGCCACTTGAACAGTATTTTGTGATGACTTTTCCATACACGATAAACTATTTTTCCCCCAAACATCTTTTCAGTTCCTGTTTTAGATTGCATGATGCAGAATTGGAAATATTTCTGGGAAGCAGCATTAACCCAATATGGTGTTCTCTCTGCCTCAATTCAGCCTCTATCTCTCCTCACAAAAACTGGTGTTTGCTCCATCTCAGAAAAGTTATCAAAGGCTGGTATCTCAACAAGTCATCAAGTCCCATTCTGTTCTCTGATGTTTTATGCTTATCAAGTCCCATTCTGTCTTTAGGTACTAACATTTTCTTAGATATTCTACTTCAGAGCACTAATGATCAAATGCCTCAAATTCCCCTCTTGTTTTGGAGGCAGTTGATTTTTGGAGAGGTGTGTGTATGCATGTGTGTGTATGTGTGTGGGGAGGAACTGGAGATTCTGTGATGAGTATAATTGTCACTGTCCTCATCACCTTATCTTAAACTATATGAAGGCTAACTTGGAGGTCAGGGTTGGGAAACATGTCACCTTCCAGATGTTGGACTGCAGTTTCTGGCATTTCACATCATTGGCTTTGGTGCTTTTGTGTGTGGAAGTTTCAATTATGTAACATCTGGAGAGCAACAAAGAGGTCACCACCCTGTGCCTTTCAAAATGTTATAAGACTCTTAGACTAGGATACAGAAGTGCATTTCACCTTTCCCTACTCCCTGATATCGATTATAAACGTTGGAACATTTTGAGCACAATTGAAAGTAATGCCCATTAATTCAGTAAGACTGATTCTTGTGTAAGTGAATGTAGGAAACTGATTGTAAAGAGCTCCAGAATGATCTCTCGAAATTGAGTGAATGGGCAACGAAGTGGCAAATGCATTTTAACCTAAACAAGTGTAAAGTCATGCACATCGGGGCAAAGAACCCCAACTACACCTACAAATTGATGGGGTCAAAGCTTTCCGAGACAAACCAGGAAAGGGATCTTGGGGTTTTGGTGGACAGCTCAATGAAGATGTCAACCCAGTGCGCTGCAGCAGTGAAAAAAGCAAATTCTATGCTAGGCATGATCAGGAAGGGAATCGAAAATAGGTCAGCAAATGTTGTATTACCTCTCTACAAATCGATGGTAAGGCCACATTTGGAGTACTGTGTACAATTCTGGTCTCCGCACCTTAAGAAGGATATAACGGAACTGGAAAAGGTACAGAAAAGGGCAACAAGAATGATCCAAGGGATGGAGCAGCTCCCTTACGAAATCAGGTTGCAACGCCTTGGTCTTTTCAGCCTTGAAAGACGGCGTTTAAGAGGTGACTTGATCGAAGTGTATAAAATCATGCATGGGATAGAAAAGGTGAATAAAGAAAAACTTTTCTTTGTCACAAAACACTAGGACTAGAGGGCACTCCCTGAAGCTCCAAGGTAGGAAAATTAGGACTAATAAAGGGAAATATTTCTTCACCCAGAGGGTCATTGGGTTATGGAACTCACTTCCAGAAGAGGTTGTGACAGCTGTCAGCCTGAACAACTTCAAGGCAGGATTAGACAGATTCATGGATACCAAGTGTATCGGTAGTTACTGAAAAGGACATTCAAGTGCCACCTCGGAGTTGGTTGAGGTAGGCAGGATTTCCCTGGGTACTGCTTGTGGGGGGTCGGGAGCAGGTCAGGGTTTTGCCCTCCCTTCTGCTAGAGATCCCCGTGTACAACTGGGGGCCACTGTGTGATACAGAATGCTGGACTAGATGGGCTGAGGTCCGATTCAGCATGGCTCTTCTTATGTTCTTATGTTCTTATAGGATTGTAATGGATGTTCTAGCTAGCTTGTTTGAGGAATTCAGATTTAATTTCTTATTGCCTACTTGGTTCTACACATCTTTGTGGTTTTTGGAGATACTTTGTTTTCTTATTGCCTGCTTATATTTCTGTTTAGCTTTGTCCTAAGCAAGACATGGGCAAACTTCAGTCCTCCAGTTGTTTCAACTCCCACACTTCCTAATAGCTGGCTGTTAGGAATTGTGGGAGTTGAAGTCCAAAACACCTGGACAGCTGAAGTTGGCCCATGCCTGTCCTAAGCAATACAAGATGTGTCAAAATAGTGGACTCAGTTTCATGATGGCAATATGTTACAATTACACAAAAAGTTACAAACGATTTAATAAGTTATCAAGTTATCACTTTTTACCAATCATTTTGAGCTAGAAACAAATCTAAAAAAATAACTCTAAAATGGAGAATATCTCATTGGCCCCTTTTGTGGTAGGGTTGCCATCTTGGAAATGACTGGGGCTAGGGGCTGTTTGTGTGCTGGGAGGAGCATCTAGTAGGAATCATTTGAAATTCTATGTGGAGTTTCAAGGGAAAACGGTTTAATTCATGGGTAGTTCATGGTTGCAAAAATGTATCAATTTTGGAAATGCTCTGTATATTCCTTCCTTTCAAGGTAAATGTGTTAGGGACATACAGACTGAAGAGGATCCCATCTCAAGAGCTAGTTGAATTCAGTAAATAGACATGTGATTTGGCTAAGTTCTTTCTTACCCAGTATCCCAGGCTAATAAAGCTTAGCTTTCAGCAAGCGCTTTATCTTGAAAAATGCTAACAACATCAACAATGTAGGTTGATGTTGTTCCCATAAAGACAGTGCTATCAGTGTTAGGGATCATTATACGTTCGGTGCAGAGCATGCATGCATGCGCTTGTATACGTACACACAAATTCATTGATTTCTTTTTTTTACAATCATTTTTTAAATTTTTTTATTGATGTCTTCTTTAAGAATGTAATTTAACTTATTGTTTTAATAGTTTGACCTATTCCCAGCACAGACATCAGTGGAGGCAGACAATGAAAATGGAATCCTATTGTGGTTGTTTTCTATTTCTCTGTGTTAGATAGAAATTGCACACTTTTCCCCGGGTCCTTGTTAAATGACAGAGAAAATAGATCCTGTCATATGGGACTATAGGAGTCACATCTCCATCTCTGACACACAAGCAGTAGTTCTACTTTCTTTAGGATACGTGCTGAGAAATGAGCTGCTCCATACTTCCCTCACCCTGTTTACCCGGTTGTATCCTGTCCTTATAATCTCTTTTCCTCTGCAGATAATAAACTGTGCCCCATAATAGTCAAGTAATGTTTTTATTTTTTTCTGAGGAGAGATCATTTTTGAGCTACCAATAATTTTGCTGCTAGTTTTCCCTCCAAAAATGGAGCTGTAAGTGAGTGAAAATATTTTCTAGCTCTTTAGCCCATTAATATTCTTTCAACTTGCCTAGTATTTGAGCTGGTTGGAATCTGTAATTTTATCCAGATTATGCAGTTTGGTGAAAGAAGACATGATGGATGGAGATAGATAGATATGCAAGAAGGTGTTGGCAAGGGACAGTATGAAATACAGTCATATCTCTCTGTGGTGGGAGAGGCGGTATTGTGTATCTCCTTAAAAAAATTGAATCTGCTGTAATGCAGCAGGCAATGCGGGCAAGAGTAAGTGTGGGCCACATCTTCCCAGGAGCATTGCTACTATCTAGGCAGATTCTTGGAGAGAGGATAGGAAAAGCTTTTAGGGTTGCTCATGATGAGATTTTATTACAACCCTGAGAGACTGATTGGCGGACCATTAAAATAAAAGTGGCTGCTTAAAGAAACCCTATGAGAAATGTCCCTTCTTCACCCATGTCCTAATGCAAGCAGAGGATGATTGGCTTGGGTTGGCTGTAGGTGCCCCATTGTTTAGCCATCAGCATTTGGGTTTATTCCCTGTATTTGGGGGGGGGGGTGCGTCCCCTCCCCTTTGCCTGCCCAAGTCTTTAGCCTTGTGATGTTTTTTCCCTGTTGTTTTTGTAAGCCAAGAAGCTTTTACAGCCTCTTCGCCTTTTCCTGTTAAGCCCAGCACCCCTCATAAAACATTAAGAGGCACAGCATTACTGTAACATTATCCAAAGGGACCACAAGGGCGACTCTACAGTTTCAGCGATTATTACACATCCTGGGCAAAATGGTTCTCTCCAAACCACATATAGCCCCTTATAGATTTCTAAGCAGCATGAGAGGCCATTAATTCACGCCCTGATGATGAACTTAATTTTGCTTCCTGCTGAGAAAATGATGGCTTAGAGGCAACTTTGTCTTATTACAGAGTGGAGATTTTTGTCTCTCCCCCCCCCCTTTTTGTTTTGTATGTGTGTGTGTCTGTGCAATATATATTCAAAGCCAGAGGTTTAGGCAAATGCTTGCTAGTTGCATTCCACACCGGTAAATGCAACTGAAGCATTAATAAAG
Source organism: Anolis apletophallus (assembly GCA_030556195.1). Classification (NCBI taxonomy): domain Eukaryota; kingdom Metazoa; phylum Chordata; class Lepidosauria; order Squamata; family Anolidae; genus Anolis; species Anolis apletophallus. The sequence continues at coordinate 124,927,612 of JARBWK010000001.1, read as the reverse complement.
TATTGCCACAAAAAAACTCCAACCATATTACAGGGAAATAGTTTAAAAAAACAGAGAATCTACATGGTTTTCTCTGCTTTTAACAGCACAGCTGCAATTTTGCCAAGTGACTTGTACAAAACAAGCTTGTGGTTGTTCAAGCAATTCCTAAACAGGTGAAAAAACCAAGTTCTCTGTGATAAAATTAAATTAGCTGTAGGGTCTTCCAGTGTCACAGTAAAGACTAATATATGATAGCCAGTGAGCATAAGCTTAAAATGATTGAACACACACACTGTATAGAATTATACTGAACTGTGTTCTGCATTTTATTGTGCGGTATGTCATAGTTTTAAAATGTGTATCTCACTTGCGGTCCCTAGGTACTTTTGTTAAACCACAGCTATCTGTGAAAAGAAGGGGGAATAGTGAGCATTCTTTCTTTTAGCTCTCCATTCCCCTCTGATAAGGTGGGAGTCTCCCTGGCATTCTTTATTAATGCTTCAGTTGTGTTTACCAATGTGGAATGTAATGAGCAAGCATGTATCTAAATCTCTGGCCTTGCAGCTGCACTTTTCCCCCAGAGTTATTCATAATCAAGATTTTGGGGAGAGAGGAGACAGAGAAAGTCCTTGCAGAAGGTCCTTGACTGTTTACTGTTTGCTTAGCTTTTATGTAATATCAGATCCACAGTTTCTCTGGACATTCTGGTGGGGGAAGAAAGCGTGGTAGCCCATCACAGTCTCTTAAAGGCTCAAGACTGCCTTATGCATTATATTTCTCCAGTGTGTGTTAGGTTTGGAAAGCAGATGCTGCTGTGCTTGCAAATCACACACTTTGCATGTGTGAGTTATGTATGACACAGTTGTATGCAGCAGCTTCCAAACACAGATGTTTGGGGAAGGGAGAGTGTGACTTTTTCTGTGCAGAGTTTCACACAGGAGGTGTTCTTCGTCTTTCCTCCTTGTATTAGATCAAAATAAGAAAATTGCCAGATGTGACAGCCCTCAACATATAAGAGGATTGTTGGGTTGTGGCTTTTTAAGATCAGTGAACAAAACATCTTTATTCTCCGCATAGCTACATATTTCTGAATAGCTGTCTCTTGCTATACTTCTTGCATATTCCTCTCTGTTTCAATCCACATTTGCCCCCCCCCCCCAAATTTCCTTAATGAATAATGCCTAGTCCTTTTCTCCATTTGTCCTTGTTGATTTTTTCCCACCTAAAAGGGATTACATCTGGAAATGCAGTGATTTGGTATTAAATTTACATAACCCCGAGACTGTAGAATGGGTGCTTTTAGATGTCACAAAGCACATGGAGTCTTATTGCTTTCCCACAAAAGATGTAAACTCAGTTTCTGGCTGTTAACACAAGCTTGGCCTTATTGGCTGCACATGATAGGTTGATGGTCATAATTTATCCCTTAATCTTGGCCTTTTGAAGAACCATACTGGGTAAAAGACCAGGTTTATCATCCAGGAAAGAATGGCATACTGCTCTTAAGAGTTAACCCAAAACAGTGGTTAGTGCCAGTCTGCAAGACCTCAGTTAGCTTGTGTTGAGTTTTCAGGATTTTTTTTAAAAAACAGTTGTAATCAACTAGCACAAACTGTTGTCTTTATTTATTTTTATTTATTAATTAACTTCACTTATACCCCACCAGCCATCTCCCAAAGGGACTCGGGGTGGCTTACATGAGGCCAAGCCCAATAACACATATTTTTTTATGTTCATGACACATTTGAACAAAATTTGCCCATTTCCCACATCAGGTAGCACTGCTACAGAGATAAGATTTCCCCCAGAATTCCTCTTTTTCTTTATACTCTGCTTTTCAACCACAAAACTACTATTTTAAGCATAAATCCTAATATTTATGTACACCAAACACTGCCTCCTCCTCTCTCCTCTCTCTCTCTCTCTCTCTCCTGCTATGTTGAGTGCAAATTGTCCCAGATGGAGATCATCTGTCCCATCTGGAAGAAGTATAGATGGGAGGCAGGGTTTCCTGGGGAGTAAGGGGGAAGTGAGAAGAAAAATGGAACAGGGTGGAGAAGGGTGTTCATATAAGTGTGAAAGCAGCTATTTCAGGATGAATTCTGTTTGGAAATAGTTGGTGCGATTTCAGCTGCCAGAAGTGAGGGAACAGTTTGAGCTGTTTGGCTTCCCTTGCAAAGCTACATCTTCTACAACATCGGCCTTTGAGTAATTCTAAAATGAGGTGCCACGATCGAAACAATTCACTCTTTTATTGCAAATTCCCTGAGTATCCATTGCTTTTATAGCATGGAAGTGATGGCTCTGTGCTTAATCTTTTGGTTCAGCAAAATAGTGGCAAAGAACATAGATATATCCCATGCCTTTCTATTAATGTAGGGATCCCAACATCCTTGAGGAAATGGGCTGTTGTAGGTTTTTTGTGCTGTATGGCCATGTTCTAGAAGCATTCTCTCTAGATGTTTCACCTGCATCTGTGGCAGGGATTCTCAGAGGTTGTGAGATCTGTTGAAAATGTCAGGAGAGAATGTTTCTAGAACATGGCCATACAGCCCGAAAAACCTACAACAACCCAGTGATTCCGGCCATGAAAGCCTTTGACAATCCTTGAGGAAATTGTAGCCTCTAAGCCATAGTGGGAATCATGCTGCTGTCTAGATGTTGTCGGGCTAGTTTTCGGCATTATTTACTATTGGCTATCCAGACCAAGATTCAGGGGAATTGCAGTCTTTGAAAGGCTGTGTACTTCTAACTTCTGCTGCAATTTGAGAATATCATTAAGAAAGTCTGAATGGTTGAGAGATCTTTCCACCCTACTTTCTACATATGTTGTGCCTGCGGAAATTTCAAATCTGGTGCCCCAGCTTCTTTTCTGAAACCTTCTAAGCTGCTGCTGTTGGTGCTCTTCTGCCCCACTCCCTCCTTCTTCCCGACCATTTTCCTTCTGGGATTTAAAAAAAAGCTTTTAATATATTTAACCTCCTGCTGTGAGTGTTACTTCTCCTGCCTGTTCCTTGTCGAGCTTTGTAAGCCAGCCTCTTCTCATGTTTCTTCCTGGTTTCAGGGCCCCAGCAGGTGAGCTCCCTTGGCCATGCCTGGCTTCTCCACTCATCCAGTTCTGCTGCTTGTCATGCATGGAATGCAAATGAGCAAGAGCGATGTTGCCATCTAGTGGTCCTATTCATCAAAGAGCAGGACCATTTATTTACTTTTTTCATGTCAGGAGCAACCTGAGAAATTGCAAGTTACTTCTGGTGTGAGAGAATTGGCCATCTGCAAGGATGTTGCCCAGAGGACGCCCAGATGTTTTGATGATTTACCATCCTTGTGGGAGGCTTCTCTCATGTCCCCGCATGGGGAGCTGGAGCTGACAGAGGGTGATCATCCACACTCTCACCAGATTTGAACTTCCAACCTGTAAGACCTGCCGGCACAAGTGTTTAACCCACTGTGCCACCCGGGGGCACAGTGTATTTATTCTATTTACTAAAATTTAATGCTTACCTTCCCAAAGTTAGGCTCCACATTAGATTTGTGTAATATGGTAATCTTAGTGCTGAGCCAAAGCAAAAGGAGCAGCTACTTCAGGAGCACCTGGAGCTCCTATTTCAGGGACGGCATCTATAATTGCCATGGCTCTGTGTATTGTGCACTATTCACCTTCTGGATCTGTCTCCTTGGTAGAATATGATGAATGGACCAAGCCAGACAGTGTCCACTTCAAGGCCTTATTTTACATTCCTCTTTGCCTGTAGAGAAAGATCAATCTTAATAAGTCATTATTAGAATTCATATCATTGATCATCAGTTGCCAGGCACAGGCTTTGGTGACAATGCTTTATTTATTTGTTTGGATTTATCCATCGCCACTCCCATCCGGTGACTTACACATAGTAAAATATGATTAAAACCGCATATATAAAATACATTAAAAGATACATTAAAAAATCCTAAAACGATACAACAATCCGAACACACATAATAGCAGGTGTCAGAGAGCCTGCAGTTTCCAATAGCTTTGAAATCTATGCTGGGATTTGTAGTTTGGTGAGGCATCAGCATTCTTGGCAGCCCCCTTGATCCCAAACTACAGCCCTTATGACCCCATAGCATTGAGTCAGGTCAGTTAAAGTGGATTCATTCTACAGCATAAATGCTTCCCAATGTTTTCTTTTCCATTGGTGGAAGCTTTGGTGTTCAAACACTTTTATTTTAAAGAAGGAATTACAACCATGCAGCCACTGTAATTCACGCCTTTTTTGGCCAAATTAGAAAGAGTGCACTTTGTGCCGCTGCATATTACATTTGGCAGCAAATACATTTTTGGTTTCAGGGTTTTGAAAACTGAAGTGTGCATTAGATTTGGTGGTGCATTAGAAACAAGTAAATACAGATAATTTGTTTATTTGCCTAGTTTTGTGTGAGTACATGCAGTGCAAAGGAATAACTACCAAAAAGAAAAGGGTTAAAATAGATGGTTTTCAAACATTGCTGACCCATTCAAACTGACAGTCCTAGGCCGCTTCTTTCAGATTTTGTTCTATTAAAATAGAGAAAACAACAAAGGGATACCATGTGTAGTTTGGCTTTATGCTATTTGGACAGCACAGGAATATGTTTACTTTATTGCATTCATGCTTTTCAGACCAGAATCCAGCAGTGGAAGAGGTTGCACATAAGCATGACAAACCTATATTGCAGAACGGGAAGGAAGAAGTGGAACAGCCACAGATCAAGGTTCCCATGGATATGCCCAATAGAGATGAGAAAGAGAAGCCAAAGGAGGAGGTGCAGCTGGACCGACCTGACCAAGGTAGGTAGGGTTGAATTAGAACTGAGAAATATAAGAGAGGCTGCAAGCTTTGAACATAGATTCATTAGTTCTAATACCATTGATCTGACAACTGAGATGGAACCAATGGTGTATGGTTTCTAAATTGACCTCTAATCAAATCAGTAAATTTATGGGGTAATCATAATAGGCATACACAAATTATGTTTTCTGCTGTTCCCCATCTTTCTCATATCTTTGTAGGTTTTGCACAGCCTGTGGGAGAAGCCCATCGCCATGAGCCACCAGTACCGCATGATGAGGTAGTGGTAGATGAGGGTCAGGATCATGAGGAACCTGAAGAGAAACAGCCACCAGCCAACAAGGAGGTCTTAGTGGAGGGGAATCCTGTGCTGGGGAAAGACCAAGCACAGCCACAACTTCTTCCCAAACAAGTAAGGGGAGATGGCAGCCAGGAAAAGTTGGAGGATCATCCTGTGAAAGACTCCAAGCTTCCACCAGATTTAGTTGCACATAAAGATGAACACCCCCCTTATAAAGACCTTGAGCTGGAGGAGCAGCATGAAAAAAGACACACGGTCATGGGTCGGAAGGAGGGTGTCATTCCACAGGAAGGAATAAAAGCTGATGAGAAGGAGAATGACATAGGTAGTTACTTCCTCCTGATTCTTCCTTTTCTTCTTGATGTTTTGTTTAATACTTGAGCCTCTGAGATTTTATATTTTTGAGTTTAAACATAAATCATTGCAAAACATAGATGGCATTACCAACATCATGACAAACACACGACCAACCTGCAGGGGTACTGAATTATGCCCATCCTGTGCCTCTGAAGACTCAGATGGACTCCTGCTTTCCCTTGAACACCAACCAGTTCTCTCCCCAAAGTGCCCCTGCCATTTGGCCTCTGGATGATCACACACCCTGTCCCAAAATGCCTTGCTGTATACTGGCAATGCCCTTGCTCACTCTCATTCTAGCCCTTGCCAAAAAGAGACTGAGGAAAAATAAAACAGATTCAGTTCCTGCAATAAGAATCTATACCTCAGTTGAAATGAAAATGCACGGATGCCTTTGCATGTATGGGCCTTAGAATCTTTAAGTGAAATGCCATCAAGGCCCTGCTTGACCTTGCCTGCATCACACATTTTCCAGTGATGGGTGTGCCACGTTTACAATGCTTTTAGTCGTTGCTGAAGTGGGCAGCAGACAGCAAGTGGGGGTGGAGTGTTATGAATCAGCTGGCAAGGGCAGACTTGGTGATATGCAGTGTGCAATTCTTCATTTGATGGTTAAGCATTAGGTTCTGCGCCACGCTGGGGACCTTGAAGTGGGCGAGCTTAACAGGTGCCACATTGTTTAGTGCCCATTCCAAAGCTCTTAGGGTTAAAGTTTGCATTTTGATGGGCTCAGGAAGTTAGCACTGGTTTGTTGCCCAGAGACTTGAATGCTGTTAAATGTTTTTATGACTTCTGCAGCCATCAAGTCTGCATACAGAATGGTGGGCTCGTGGAGGAAGGGGGGCACACAGCAGCAGAGAACATCTGTCACTTTTCTTGATCCGTCCCAGGGTATCTGACCATCTCTTGATTGCAGGTGGAAAAGAAGAACTGGTTCCTTCAGAGAGGCCAGAGCCAGTTCAAGTCAAGGAGAGAGAGATCCATAACGCTGAGGAGAATGCAGACGTTAAGCCAGAGGGTAAGCTTTGTCCTTGCTTTGCTCACCAGGTGCAGCCAGGTGGGCTTCTATCTGCTGGCCTGGCAGTCTCGACTGCTGTAGCTCTGCCAAAGAAGAAACAACTGAATCAAGGCTAGTCTGCAAGGCCAGGTCATCTTGCCCAGGATAATCTTGAAGCATGTACTTAGAGGCTGCTGACACCCAAGCACCACAACCCCATCACTGCTCTAAGACAATAATGAAAACGATAAGCTTGCCAGTAAACACCAGAGCCCCCCCCTGTGGCCCCAACTTTAATAGAGAGCATTCTACTCTCTCTTCACGACAGCTCTGGGACAAGTAACACAACATATCTCTAGAGAGCTTCCCTTCCTTGCAATGAGCAGGCAGCCATCCTTTTGTGACTTCTTGGGAAAGTACCATTTTCTTTACGATGGATTCTCACAGATGACTCTTTGTTCTTCTGTGATGAAGAGAAAGAGTCATCACCTGCCCTGCTGCATATCCCACCTTTCCTTCCATTTTTGTTTCAGTGCTTTAAAGGTCACAGAAACCAGCACTGTCCCTTTCTTCTCAATCAGAACATGCTGCTCTGCCAGTCTAATGAGTAAAATATAATCTCAGAGCAGGTCCTTGTTAGAAGTTGAAATTTGTATTAGATGTTCCTTCAAGTACACCACCTATGGAAAAAGTACCCACTTCATCCTCATCCTGACATTTCCAACCAAAAATATGTGTAGATGGTCCCGTATACATTTTAGGCATTTTCTCAGGTGTTAAAGTCCATTTATGCATCCTTTAAAAATATTTTCTTTTAAGATCCTAGCTCAAAATAAATGTCAACCCTTTTGACCACATTTTCCTCATTGTTCCATTTGAATACTATGGTCAGTAATAAAGCTAGTTGCAAGTATGTGGCGAAAGCAAATGCAACTTTGTCCAAAGTCTCCAGGGTCTGAATATATGGGAAACAATACAATGTATGTGATTGTATTCCGTTTTTTAAAGTAGGTTGTGATCTTATTGCCAAGGTTCTAATAGTCAAACTATCCATGATTTCCTTGCCACTAGGCCCCTCATCTTGGAATCTTTTCAGATTCCCTCAGTTCTTTCACAGCGCCAAGACTTCTTAATCTCTATATTCCTGAATCTCCCTCACTTAGAGAACAGTCACAGCAGGTGTAGAAGCCCCTTTGCTTTTAAATGTCACAGTGTTCCTTCTCCGAGTACCTGTTTGTTTTTAGCTTTTACGTTCTGCCACAATCTGTAGCTTGCTTTTGATCATAACTTGACTTTCCTTTGGAAAGAGAGGCCTCTTCTTATTTGCAATGCATTCTGTATTGCTGCTCTTCAAGATACGAAGATCTCATAAGACAAACAAATAAATCCAGAATAATTTTTTTCTAGGTGGTTGGGTGATTAGGGTTTTTTAGCTGAAAGTAAATTGATAGATACTGTAATTATTGCTACAAAAACAGAAGAATGTAGACTATGCAAAGGTTATGGAGGATAAAAGCATGCATGTCATTCTTGACGTTTTTGTATGGAGATGCATACAGACACATTTATTTAACCCCATTGTTATCTCTTTTTCCTCTTGCTGCAGAAGATGGGGAGAAGTTACTAGACCATGCAGTCCTGTTGCAAGTGATTAAGGAACAGCAAGTTCAGCAAAAGCAGCTCTTAGACCAGCAGGCAAAGCTCTTGGCAGTGATTGAGGAGCAGCATAAAGAGATCCATCAGCAGAGGCAAGAGGAAGGAGGTGAAGAAAGACCAAAGCAAGGTACAGTCAAGACAGAGGAGTGAAGTAGGTACAGTAGGTGCAGGGTCATCAGCTTTAGCCCTGGGAATGCCCCTATGCTAATGTTCCTTATCTCATGTGGCCCTACAGAACAATCTTTAGCCTGGATACCAGAACAGCAAGCTATTTCATAATGTGGACATTTACGCTTATGTATAATTGAAAACCACAGAGGCATAGATGAAATGCAAGGTGGGTGGTAGCACTTTAGGAGCTGTCCACATTGTACAGCAGTTGTCCAAAAAGATAGCTTAAAATAAAAGTTTCAGTTTATGGCCAGTATGCCTTTCAAAATTAATTCTGTAACCATGACAGCCAGGAGTGGTATTGGTCATATTAAGCAGAAGAAAGCAGCTTTATGTAAATTCTTCAGTTGCTGGTACGTTTCTGCCTTGCTAGAGTACCATATATATTCAAGTATAAGCCAACCTGAATATAAGCCAAGGCCCCTAATTTTACCGCAAAAAACCTGGGAAAACGGATTGACTCGAGTATAAGCCGAGGGTGGTAAATGCAGCAGCTACTGGTGAATTTCAAAATATAAATAGATACCAATAAAATTATAATAAAAATAATAATAGAGTAAAATAATGGAAATGTAATAACAGTAATAGAGTAAAATAATACATGTAATAATAGAAAAATAATATGTGTAATAATAAAGTAAAATAATGTAAATGTAATAATAATAGAGTAAAATAATAACAACAATAACAGAGTAAAATAATAAATAATGTCTCCTCGAGTATAATCCGAACGGGGGGGGGGGTAGCCTAAAAAAGGGGCTGAAAAACCCGGTTTATACTCCAGTATATGTGGCATACAGTAACTAAGAGCTCTCTGTTTCTCTTTATAACAGAAGTACACCAGAGTAAGGAGAGAGAGGATGACTTTGAAAACAAATTTGAAGATGCTGCAAATAATATACTTAATGATATCCCAGACCATCCCCTACATGTGAAGGACAGCCAGGTCTTAGACTCAGAGGGCCAGAAAAGACAGCAAGTCACAAATCCAGGAGACCAGAAACCAATGCACATCAAATTAAGTGGAGTTGCACTTAAAAACCCTGCAGCTCCTGTAAAAAATGGTGAGAAAATTGCACAGCACCAAGATGGGAAAAAACAAGCAGTGAAGCTGCTGGAGCCAGTCAGATTTTATTCACAGATAGCAATGGCTGGTGGACCCCATCAAGAAAAGCAAGCAAAAGATGAGGGGTTGAAAGAAGCCCAGAATATTCAAGAGGCACAAAATATTCAACAAAAGCTCAAGAATGATTTGAAAAGAAATGAGGCTGCAGACAGAGATGAAGGCCAAAAAGAAATGCTTGATGCAGCCCATGGGTTTGCGGAGAGGCTTGTCAAAGATGACAGAAGAAAGGAATCTCCTGATCAAAACCAACAAGTAGATCCTGCACTTAAACCAAATGCTGCTGAAAAAATGCAAGATAACTTAGTGGTCCCAGAGGCTGTGAAACCTGACAGAAATGAGGAGAAAGAGCTCTTACCTTTGGATCAGCTTGATAGAGCACAGGGCCAAAGAGGCAACAGTAGAGAGAGAGCAGCAGCTGGAGTCCACTTTCCACAAACGAAGGCAGGACTGGATTTAGAAAGAGAACCAAAGGAACTGGGGAAGTTACATCAGTCTGATCGTGACCATGTCTTAAAGCCAGAGCAAGTTCAGGCTGCTCCCAGGGATCATGAAAATGCCAAACCCAACAGAGATCTGAAGCTACAAGCTGAGTTGGACTTGCGTCGCAAGAGGCGAGACCTGGAAGAAGAAGAAGAAGAAGAAGGGGAACCAGGGGAGGTGATAATTGGATTGAACCCCCTCCCAGATGTGAAAGTCAATGATCTCCGTAGTGCCCTGGAAACTCGATTAAATCAGGCAGCAGAAGGTGCTCAGCAAGCACTCCACAGTCGACAGATTAAACAGGTACAAGAAGCAGAAGACATGTGACAGACCAAGCCTTTGTACTATTAGGACAAGGTGTAGGAGGCCATTGGCCATCTCAAGATCTCTCTTGTTGAGCTAAGTGTACTTGAGTGTGTGTTGCAGTTTTAACCATTTGGGTGCCGAGACCTGGACAATCATTGACCTCCTGAAGCCAGACATTATTTTGCCACCAGCCAGTGTTTGCTTCAGTACCATTTTACCACTTATTTCTGTTGTAGTGGTGAGTAGCCTACAAAGCCCAGGTTCATCCAGATGAGTTTTGAAGAATGATTGTGCTTGCCCCATTTCCAAAGAAGCATTTTCACTCTTCCGCAATTGCCTTGAATTTGTTTTAATTTTTGTGTTTGAAGTCTGTTGTCATGCTTGTCAGTCTTGTTAGAAGCTGCTCCCATGTATCTGCATCCCTTAAATTAATCTTGGATTCTTTTGTTCTGCCCTGTTTACCCCTTGGGTGTATATACATTTCTGAGTAAAATCAAGAAACCAAAAGGAGTTATCTTACGTATCTGAAATAGGAAGACAATCCATTCTGGATATATTTTCTTTAGGAATGTTGAGGTTGTTCGCACTACATCTTTAAAATAGGCTCAGAAATGGATGCCCCAATCTTTAGCCAAGGGTCCACATTAGCAATAACAAAGGGTTGTCCACCTTTCTTCATCTCTTGGCCATTAAAGCTTAGCTTTATGTTTTTAAAACATTCCTATCCCAAGTGCATTATGGAACCATATGAAGACTGCAAATTACTTGCTGTAAGAGGGAACAGTGTTAGAAAGTCAAATGAAAGGATTTTGAGGTGGCATCATCCAAGTGGGGCAGCTTGCATCTACCTCTTTCCTCCATGGCAAGTACATGTTCGGAGCTTCCCCCGTAACTATCCCCTTTACTTCTTCATGTATGTAACAGTTGATAAGTCTGATCTGTTACTCCCAAATCAAACATGAGCAGAGCTAGTTTCAGGCACCTGGCTGGAAGTGTTACTTTTGTTACTAACAAGTGATATGGCAAAAGGAAAAAAGTCAATTCTCTCCAAAGGTATCTGAGTTTTCAAGCTGCAGATACAATAGAATTTGGAGTTACAAAACTATTTTGCTAAACAGGACCAAAAAAAATCCTCAAGTTTGTACACTTGACTTATCTCCTGATAGCACTTTCATAGAAAATTAATGGGTTCAGCAGGCAAAAATGCTAGGGTTGATTACATCTCTAACACAGTCTTACTAAATTGGGTTCCCATCAAATGTAGATTGCTCTCACCATTCACAGTGAGCTGATGGGAGTTATAATCCAACAACTCTGTGGGATACCTGATTTGGAAAAGGCTACACAAAGACAAGTCCTTCCTGAAAAATGGAAGTCAAGCAGGGTCCTCTTTGCCATATCTTGTTTGTGAGATGTGCTTGATATATCTCCATTCAAGGAGATACAGAAATGTGGCCGGTTCCACTTGCCTATTTTGAAGGCCTTTTTGCCTTGCCATGATTGTCATAACTGTATAGCCTTAATCTTCAAGAGTCTTATTGATCTGGTTTTGTTGCTAAACCATAGTCTAGTGTGACAAGAGTAGGCTAAGCCAGCCTATTACTACACCATTCGCCATTACTACAAATGTAGCTTTCCCCCTTCCTTTTGCATAATCACTATTTGTCACATTGTCCAAACCAACAAACTGTTAATGTTGAAACAAACAGTTCCTTGAAATAGCATGGCAAATTGTGGTGAAGCAAAAGCTTTCAAGTCCTTTCTCACAGAGGAGATTGGACAAATCCAACATTGACAAAACTATGGTTTAGCATGGTTTCCCTGAATTTCAGGGTTCCCAGTTGACTTTAGATGACTCCCATCACCTTTGGCTAGGGATGGTGAGAACGGTAGTCTGACTGCATCAGAAGACCCTAAGTTTAGGAAGTATAGAGTAGCATGCTGTTTGAATGCAACCACTATGTGGTGCTGCTCAAAGCACAATCACGTCACAGCCAGGACTGCTGTTGCTTCGATCTCATAAGTAACTGTGGTTTCTCTGTGTGGTGTGTTCTCCTAAATACCAAGAAACTTGTTTTAATGTAAAGCCCTGTGGAGGTGTTGGGCTTTTTCTAAGTAAGGGTGATGAGATCAAGCACTGTAACTAAGGACCAAAGATACTTCCGACATTCTTCCATAGAGAAGTTGGACTTTAAATGGGTCATCTCAAACTATGGAAGGGAAGACAGTGAAGAGGGAGGTGGTTTCGGTTGGAATGCCTCCCTTGGTGCATCAGCACAAGTTCCAATTTGCAATGTTGTTACTGACAAGCAGCTGGGACTATGGACAAGCTGCACAAACCAATAAAGTGAATTCAAGCATTTTTCGCGGATGTCTTTCCTTGTTGCAAATAGTGTGTGCAATGATTGCTGAACTGCAAACTTTCAGGTGATACACACCTTTAACCAGCTGTCTCCCTCACCTTTTGATCCCACCTATTTTCAAGCTTCTACATTCTCTATTGATTGTACATGCCATCCACCAAGTCTGCACGATTAGCTTAATCTGTTTTGCTATGATCTTATGGTTGTCACGATGCACGGACTTGACCGCCCCCTTAATCACACACACAGAGACGGACTGAAGGCTAACTACTTTATTGAATATAAAAACAGTTCAAAAGGAATATTGTCCATAAAAATAGCAAAAGCAATCCAAAGGCAAAAAGCAATCAAATGTCCAAAACAGCTTGGTAAAGAATCCAAAAGACTTGGCAAGGCTCCGCACAGCAATGCGGATTCAGGAACAAGGCAAGGTACAAGATGCAAGGCAAGACTTGGTAGGCCACTAGCCAACTTAGCTCCGTGGACCAGCTTCGCTTCACGTCTGCTCAGAAGAGACGTGGCCGAAGTACTGAGGATTCGTTCCCACGGATCCTATACTTAATCTTTCGGCCGAGGTCCCCGACGCTCTAGGCTTCGTCGTCTCCAATCTCTGCTGACGGACCTCGGCCTGTCTAGGCTATGGTACCATCCCCTCCTGCTAGTCTCGATGCTCCGTCTCCTATCACAGGTTCGGCCTTGCCTCCAAGCACGTGTGTCGCTATCTCCATGAGAGCTCTCCTCCCTAGCTTCTTCCCAGCCGCTCTCTTCCATGTTTTCACTCAAAGGATCCTGTGAACCTCTCCCCTCTGGCCGTTCATAAGTTTCGCTATCACTGCTTTCCATTTGCACCTGGTTATCTGTCTCATCGTAAGGGTCAGGCCAACCTTCCTCCCAAGCCAAGCTTTCTGTGGGAGAAGGAGGCCCAGTGATGGGAAACTCTCCTTCTGCTAACCCTTCTAAATCCTCTTCAGAATCCATCTCTGCTGCTGCAGGCCCCAATGCCAATGGGACCCCCGGTACTTCCCCCCTGCCCCCCAGGCACACACGAGAACTGCTGTGCTACACGCTCCCCCCCCTCAGGGCCCCTCCGAGGCCGCCCCGCGAGGCTTGGGTTTGTCAGGGTACTTGCGGTGAAACCTCGCAACAATGTCCGGGGCGTGGACATCGCGAGCCGGCGTCCAGGAACGCTCTTCCGGCCCAAAGCCTTTCCAGTCAATCAAATACTCCAGCTTCCGGTATCTGATGCGTGCATCCAGGATGTCCTGCACCTCGAACTCCTCCTCACCGTCACGCATCACAGGGGGAGGGGCGGCTGCGTCACATCAGGCCGCACCCCTCCCCCTGTGATGCGTGACCGGTGAAACACAGGGTGGATCTTCATGTCCGCTGGGAGTTGTAGTTTGAAAGCAACAGGCCCCACCTTCTCCAACACTTTGTAAGGACCCAGAAATCTCGCATCCAACTTGCGGCTAGGCCTCTGCGTGGGCAGGTTCTTGGTAGACAGCCAAACTTTATCCCCCACCAGGATCTCAGGGCCCTCCTGGCGCCGCCCGATCAGCCATCCGCTTGTAATCCGCTTTAGCCTGGTCCAATTGAGTACGTAGCAAGTCTTGGAGCGCAGTGAGCTCCCGAAGCCAATCTTCTGCCGCCGGCACTTCCCCAGACGGGTCTACCGGAGGGTAGAACCGAGGATGGTGTCCATAGTTAGCAAAGAAAGGAGTCTCTTTGATGGATTCCTGCGTCGCATTGTTGTAGGCAAACTCCGCCAAAGACAACAAGGACGCCCAGTTGTTTTGCTGATAGTTGACATAACACCGCAGATACTGTTCCAAGGTGGCGTTAACCCTTTCGGTTTGCCCGTCGGACTGGGGGTGATGAGCCGTGGACATCCGAACATCAATCCCCAGCAGCTTCTGGACAGCCTTCCAGAACTGGGAAGTGAATTGGGTGCCGCGGTCCGTCACCAAACTCTGTGGAAGTCCATGCAACCGAAACACATGTTGCACAAACATATCAGCAGTCTCTTTGGCAGTAGGCACCCCCACACAGGGAATGAAGTGTCCCATCTTGGTGAAACAGTCCACCACGACCAGGATCGTGGTGAAGCCCTTGGACTTGGGCAGGTCGGTGATGAAATCGGCCGAAATCATCTTCCAGGGAGCGGAAGGGGTCGGAAGCGGCTGGAGCAAACCGGCCGGCTTGCCCCCCTGGTTCTTTGCCCGCTGGCACACAGGGCAAGAGCCCACATAGTCCTCCACATCCCTCCGCACTTTAAGCCACCAAAAATCCCGTAGCACCAACTGTAGGGTCTTGAACAGCCCAAAGTGTCCTGCGGCCCGGCTATCATGGCAAAGTTTGAGAATGTCCTCCCGCTCGGGCCCAGGGGAAACATAGACAGAGTCGCGGTGGTAGAGCACCCTGTTCTTTACCTGGAAAGGGGCTTGCACCCCCTTGGTCAGCTGCTCTTGCACCCAAGGGTCAGTCCGTTGGCGCGCCTGGACCCGGTCACTCAGAGTTCTCTTGTCCCCAGGGGCCGGCGGGGCCACGGGGGGGGGGGGTTCACAGGGGCCGCCCGAGCAGCCGCAAAGTTCTCCGCTTTCAGCAAACGCGCCTCGGAAAGCCCTTCTCCGCCACGAACATACTCCGGCTTCCGGGACAAAGCGTCGGCTTGCTTGGTCTGCTTGGGGGTCACATAGTGGATGCGGAAATTGAATCTCTCAAAGAACAGGGACCATCTCTGTTGCCTCTGGTTCAATTTGCGCTGGGTCTTCAAGTGCTCCAAATTCCGGTGGTCGGTGTGAACTTCCACCGGGAATTTGGCCCCTTCAAGCAGATGTCTCCAAACTTCAAAGGCTACCTTGATGGCCAGGAGCTCCTTCTCCCAAATGGTATAGTTCTTTTCCGGAGCCGTCAGCTGCCGGGAGTAGTAGGCACAGGGCAACAAGTCCGTCCCCTGCGGCTGTAGCAGGATCGCTCCCACTGCTACATCCGAAGCATCAGCTTGCACGATGAAAGGGGTGCGGGGTTGGGGTGCTGCAGAAGCGGCTGGGTGGTGAACAGCTGCTTTAACTTGCGGAACCCCACGTCCGCCTCCGGTGTCCACCGGAACGGCACCTTTCCCCGCAGGCACTGGGTGATAGGATCAGCCCACTTGGCAAAGTCAGGAATGAACTTTCTGTAGTAGTTGGCAAAGCCCAGGAATCTTTGAATGTCTTTTTTGCTGGCCGGGGCCGTCCAGTCAGCCACAGCTTGGACCTTGGTGTCATCCATGGCAATGCCCGTAGGTGAGATACGATAGCCCAGAAAGTCCACCTCACGCAGATCAAAAGCACATTTCTCCAGCTTGGCATAGAGCCCGTGGGCTCTCAGTCTCTGGAGCACTTCCTTGACATGGCGGTCATGGGTCGCCTGATCCGGAGAAAAAATCAGCAGGTCGTCCAGATAGACTGCCAGATAACGATCCAACAGGTCTCGGAAAATGTCATTCATGAAATGTTGGAAACAGGCTGGGGCGTTGCACAAACCGAATCCCATCACCAGGTATTCGAAACTTCCCCACTTGGTCTGGAACGCCGTCTTCCATTCCTCGCCCTGACGAATCCGCACAAGATTGTAAGCACCCCTCAAGTCCAGTTTAGTGAACACCTTGGCTCCCGCATCCGCTCCAACAGCTCGGGGATCAGGGGTAGGGGGGTAGCGGTTCGAATCGTGATCTTGTTGAGCTCCCGATAGTCATTACAGAGCCGCAGTTCCCCGATTTCTTCTTGACAAAAGGATGGGCGCCCGGCCGGGGACTGAGAAGGCCGAATGAAGCCCTTCCGCAGATTCTCATCCAGGAACTCTCGGAGAGCCTGTTGCTCTGGTTCCGAGAGAGGGTAGAGTCTCCCCCGCGGGATAGGGGCTCCAGGTTCCAATTCAATGGCACAATCATAGGGCCGGTGCGGAGGCAGACGTTCCGCCTCCTTCTCGCTGAACACATCCCAAAATCCGGCATATTTCTTGGGCAGCGTGGCAACGTTTTCCACTTCCTGAGCCTGGCAAGCCCGGGCCGTCATGCAGTGGCTCTGGCAATGGTCAGAAGAAAAAACTAACTGTCTCTTGGCCCAGGAGATCTGGGGATCATGAAGTGTGAGCCACACAATGCCCAGGACGATAGGGAAATCCGGTAACTTGGTCAAAAGAAAGGAAATGTCCTCTTTGTGGGAGCTGGTCCACATCTTGGTAGGGGCTGTATATTGAGTCACAGCCCCTGTTTTCAGAGTTCTCCCATCAATAGTCTGTACACCCTTTGGCTCTTGGAGATCAAGAAATTGTAATCCGGCAGACTTGGCGTAGTCTGCATCGATGAAGTTGTTGGTGGCCCCTGAGTCGATCATGGCATGGACCATCATCGGCCCCTTCTCTGGCGACCAGAGGCTGACCATCACTAGGAACAATTGTCCAGTCTTGGGTTCAGGGGGAAGGTTAGCGACGTCGGCCGAGTGAACCCTCTTACACCCGGCCGGCCCCTTCCCCCGTCGCCTGGATTGCTTCCTCGGCCTCCGGGCCCCCCTCCAAGGGCGGCTGAGGCCCGAGGCGTCTTTCCACGCGGCTTCTGGGGGCATTCTCTAGAAAAATGTCCAGCTCCTCCGCAATACCAGCACAGGTTTAGGCGTTGACGGCGTGCTTTTTCCGCCGGATCCACCTTGGGGCGCACAGTCCCAAGCTGCATGGGCTCCGGCTCATCCAAGGGTTGGGGAGCCGGGGCAAACTGTCGGGGCAAGAACTGGCCGGCCCCCGACTCCTTCCGCGCCGCCGGCTTCTCCACTGCACCTTTATCCCAACGCCTCCGGGTCTGCAATCCCGCTTCCACTCGTAAGCTCAAGGTGATTGCCGCCTCCAGGTCCGCGGGACGGCCATGCCCTCTCAACATCTCTTGTTGCATCTCCGATGACAACCCTTTGATGTACTGGTAACGAAGAGCAGAGGGGTTCCAATCCACCTGGGCAGCCAGCACACGGAAGCGGGAAATATACTGGGACAAGGACATGTCCCTCATCGACAACCGGTCCAAATCTCGCTCGGCTAACTCCGCATTCACTGGGGCTCCCCAAGTCGCCTTGATGGCATCCAGAAAGGCTCTCAACGTGGCCACATGGGGGGATCTGGCCCGGAGCAACGTAGTCGCCCACGCTGCTGCCGTTCCTTCCATCAGGTTGTATACAAAGCCCACCTGGGCCCGATCCGTGGCAAACTCATTGGGCCGGAGCTCCAGGTACATGTCCACTTGGCCGATAAACACCTCGACTTGAGCCGGATTGCCTCCGAATCGTGCAGGCACGGACACCGAGGGGTGCCGTCCGGCCCTGGTCCTTAGTTCTCCCAGTTCTTGCTGCATCTCGGCCACTTGGGCATCCGTCAGCTGAGCCATGGCGGCAACGTTCTTTGCGCGCTTCCTGCGGCGTCCCGTGATGTGAAAAAGGGGTTCTTGGAGTACTTCGGCCAACTGTCACGATGCACGGACTTGACCGGCCCCTTAATCACACACACAGAGACGGACTGAAGGCTAACTACTTTATTGAATATAAAAACAGTTCAAAAGGAATATTGTCCATAAAAATAGCAAAAGCAAATCCAAAGGCAAAAGGCAATCAAATGTCCAAAACAGCTTGGTAAAGAATCCAAAAGACTTGGCAAGGCTCCGCACAGCAATGCGGATTCAGGAACAAGGCAAGGTACAAGATGCAAGGCAAGACTTGGTAGGCCACTAGCCAACTTAGCTCCGTGGACCAGCTTCGCTTCACGTCTGCTCAGAAGAGACGTGGCCGAAGTACTGAGGATTCGTTCCCACGGATCCTATACTTAATCTTTCTGCCGAGGTCCCCGACGCTCTAGGCTTCGTCGTCTCCAATCTCTGCTGACGGACCTCGGCCTGTCTAGGCTATGGTACCAGCCCCTCCTGCTAGTCTCGATGCTTCGTCTCCTATCAAAGGTTCGGCCTTGCCTCCCAGCACCTGGGTCTCTATCTCCATGAGAGCTCTCCTCCCTAGATTCTTCCCAGCCGCTCTCTTCCATGTTTTCACTCAAAGGATCCTGTGAACCTCTCCCCCCTGGCCGTTCATAAGTTTCGCTATCACTGCTTTCCATTTGCACCTGGTTATCTGTCTCGTCGTAAGGGTCAGGCCAACCTTCCTCCCAAGCCAAGCTTTCTGTGGGAGAAGGAGGCCCAGTGATGGGAAACTCTCCTTCTGCTAACCCTTCTAAATCCTCTTCAGAATCCATCTCCGCTGCTGCAGGCCCCAATGCCAATGGGACCCCCGGTCCTGCCCCCTGCCCCCAGGCACAAACGAGAACTGCTGTGCTACAGCAATTCAATGTGATTTGCCTAAGAATCTTAGCACTCTGTGGTCTTATGACTAAGAAGATAGTGATGGCAATCTTGGGTCAGCAGGAGCCACAGTGCTGCACTATAGCTCTCCTGGGCAGATTCCCAAGCTGTTTAACAACCTTGGCCTATAAAACTTCCCTCTCCGTAGGCAGTTTCGTTGATGAGATTTTTTTTTCCAAAGCTTCAATTAGAAAATCCATGTTCAGAAGGGAAATCAGACATTCAGAATTGGAGATTCCTCAACACGGCAGGGTTCAAAATATGTATTATTTTTACATGCCACAGCTGAATTGATATTCTTACATAAATTAACCAGGTTTATTAGAGAAGCCAGATACCCTGGGTTTTCTCTCCTCTGCTCCAAATCTTCCAGAACCGGAATTAACAATATCAGCTAGTTTAAGCAAAACTCTAGTTGAAGTGCCCTACTTTGAATTTTGTTCTTGTAAGGAGTAAGGGAGGGGGTAAATCCTCAGGGCAAAATTGATGTTAATAGCTAACTGAATCATTCCACAAACACTGGCTCTTAAGGAAGCAGGCTGCTTGTTTACTACTCTCAATAGTTTATACATGTCCCTTTGCCCAGTGCAAAAGGATGGTTAAATTGTCTTCCAGTACATTCCAGCCTTCTACTTAGAAGACTCTCAAAACATGTTTACTTTCCAAGTCAAAATTCTTTAGAAAATAATTTTCTGGGCAGTGCTTGTTTACATACATAGGTTAAAAACATAACACTCTGTGTATTGTGCACTATTCACCTTCTGGATATATCTCCTTGGTATAATAGGATGGATGGGCCAAGCGCTGTATACCTTTGTTCAAAAAACAACTATAAATGTAGGTTGCCAGACAGTGTCCACTTCAAGGCCTTATTTTACATTCCTCTTCACCTATAAAGAAAGATCAATCTTAATAAGTCAATATTAGAATTCACATCACTGATCACCAGTTGCCAGACACAAGCTTTGGAAACACTGTTTTGAAATTCTTGTAGTTTGATTTCAAATGGGTTTTCCCTTAAGAATGCTACATAAATGTCACCTGGATGAAATATGCTGGCTTAATTTGAGAAATAACATCTGTTACCCATTCTAAGATTCTGGCTCCCTTTTACATTGGAAAAGATACTTTCAGGCAGGATTCCTGCAATTATCGTGCAAAGAATAATGAGCTTGTCCACCAGATCACAACTTGCTACTTAGCAGATTATTTGGTTAAGTTTCCTTATGAGTGTAATGTGAGCACATACATGTATGAAAAGAATATTTACAACAGGCAGTTTTATTCTAGTTAGAACGTAATTAAAACCATGTACTAACAGGGCCATGTGCTTTTCTAGCGCCATGGATGATTTGTAGAAAAGACACCTGGAAAACCAAGATGTAAACACTTCCTGGGATTGGTATCATATATTCAGTTTTCAAATACAAAATGATATTTTTCTTTCTTATCACAAATATTGTAGGACACTAATAAAGCTCATGATTCTTCTTTTGCCAAAAGTATGGAAGTTAGCCTACAAGTTACAAAAGTCATTTACAGGAGAGAACAAGAGTACTTCTAACCTAATACAGGGTGTGTGTGTGTGTGCATGCACACACACACACTTAAATTACACTTTAAAAATGTACCTGTTTACCTAACTTACATGCACATTCGACTTAAGAACAAACCTACAGAACCGATCTTGTTCATAACCTGGGGACTGCCTGTACCATGTTTGATGGTTCTCAGGCCAAAAGCATTCATTTTATTGGGTACTACCCATGAATGCAGGCGTCCCATAATCGTCTGGAATCAGTGTAAACTTGTTTATTTTCACATTTATACAGGTGCGGAATGGCCATTTAAAATGGGGCAAGCTTAACAAAATTTCCCATACTGCCAAATAGAGCACGTTCATAATTAGACCTGTAAGGTCTTGAAGTGCAATCACCATCAGCCCTTGCCAGCCTAGCCAAGAGAAAATAAATTTCCTGTGAAAGGATATTTTCCCTAATGGATATACAAATAAGCTGTAAACAGCTAGCAAACTATGTTTTGTTTTGCAGCCTCTATAGATCTGAATGGCAGAACTATGCAGGGTTAAGAAATATCTACCCACTACTCTTGTTATTTGACCATAATGTTTAGCAGCTCTAGCCAGCACAGGCAGTGATGAAGCATGATAGAAATCATAGTACAGTATCTGGAGAATCACATCTTTCTCATTCCTGCCGTTAGAGCTTAAGGTGCAAAAAGGAAGTGATAGTAACGCCCATCTAATGGTTTATTTCTAGGCTCATAAGTTCTATGGCAGCTTGTTCTGTAGTAGAAACACCATGCAAAGAAGCTGAGCTCACTGATGTAAAACACTGATGTAAAACAAAAATGGGTGACTCACAGCCTTGGTGAAGCAGTCCATCAGCATCTCAAATTCCTTGACACACACGTCCTTTTTCAGGTCCCCTGGACCTGCTGCATGAGCGGCAACACATTTGCCATAAGCGGAGGCCTGCAAAGACCAACTTCAGTCAGATGTAGACGGAAGCAGACTACCCTATTTCTTCCATTGTAAGACACATCTCTAAAAATGGGGTGCATACTAGAATTACATATGCTTTTCTTATATATGAATAGCCTCCCCCCCCCCTTTGATAGTAACGTACATTTTACAATTAATGGCATCTTAAAATTGAAGAACTACAGGTATTTTCTGTTCATGCTCAGAGTGAAGGTACTGGGATCTCACTTTTGAGCTGTATCTCTTGGGGTGCCACCAGCTACTCATTACCTCCATTGGAGGAAAGTCTGCATGATGCTAAAGCAATGATAGCCTTATCCCAACATGAGATACACCAGTGTTTCCCAACCTTTTTTGAGCCGCGGCAGACTTTTAACATTAAAAAAATCCGGGGGCACACCACCAACCAAAATGACACAAAATGACACTCTAACACAATAAAGAACGGCTGGGGGTTGGTGGCCTGCTGGGAGCAGCTGCTGGAGTGCCGAAGCCGGGAGGGGCGGAGCCAGGCTACCCCGGCTTCACTTCTCCCACAGCTCTCCCAGCAGCTGCTCCAGCCTTGAGGGCAGTGGCTTGGCAGTCCCCCAAGGCGGTGCCAGAGCCAGCACAATGCTGGCTTGGCAGTGCCCCTCAAGGCCAGAGCCAGCAGCTGGCTGGAGTGCCTCAAGGCTGGAGCAGCCGGGGGCCGGGGGCGGAGCCAGGCTACCCCGGCTTCACCTCTCCCAGCAGCTGCTCCAGCCTTGAGGGGCAGTGCCAAGCCAGCGGTGCCAGAGCCAGCACAATGCTGGCTTGGCACTGTCCCTCAAGGCTGGAGCAGCTGCTGGAGTGCCGAAGCCGGGAGGGGCGGAGCCAGGCTACCCCCGGCTTCACCTCTCCCAGCAGCTGCTCCAGCCTTGAGGGGGCAGTGCCAAGCCAGCGGTGCCAGAGCCAGCACAATGCTGGCTTGGCACTGTCCCCTCAAGGCTGGAGCAGCTGCTGGGAGTGCTGAAGCCGGGGGAGGGGGCAGAGCCAGGCCGCGCCATGCCCCACCCCTCCCCCCAGCTTCAGCTCTCCTACAGAGGAGGAGCATGAGCAGTGGGCGGGCTTCAGTGGGCAGGCTCCTCCACGCGGCTTCAGCAAGTGAGGGGCGAGAGTCATGGTGGGAGTCATGGCGGATTGGAGGCTGGCTGGGGAAACAGCCAAAGGAGGCGGCACCCCGGTCCCTTCTTTTTCTTCGCCACTGCCCAGCCCTTCCTCCTCCCCCAAGCAGCAGGAGTTCGGCAGGAGGGGGGAGGAAGAGAGCTTTTCTCGTGGCACAGCAGGAGGTCTGTCACGGCACACTAGTGTGCCACAGCACACTGGTTGAGAAAGACTGAGATACACCATAACTCTAGGACAAGTTCTAGGACTGCATGGCGAGACCTTGGAGGAGGAGATAAAGGAAGAATATGCGCAAAGCTCCAGGAAAGCTTCCTGGGCTGCATCACCAGCACAGTTGGTGGGAAAAGGGGGGGGGGTTCTCTTTGACCCCCCCCCCCCGCCTCTGGAACTCCCTCCCTAAAGAGATGAAAACAGCACCCTCTTTAACCTCCTTTTAAAAACAACTAAAATCTTTCTTATGTGCTCAGGTGTATAAAGACGAGGAGACTTAATATGTTATATGGACTACATACCCTGGCTGCTGGTGGTATTTAATTTTATAGTTAATCTTATAATTTCAGATTTTAAGCATATTTTGCTGACTACTCTGTTTTCTTGATACAAGATTACTATGGAATTGTAAATGTTACGTATTATTTTTTATAATAAGTCTTGTTTTTGGTTTAAATATGGATCTGCAAGGGTTTTGGGTGGGATGGTTATTTGTTTATGTGTTTTTCTTTTGTACGGCATGGAATGTTGGCTGACTTTGTTGTTCACCACCCTGAGTCCCTTCGGGGAGATAGAACAGTATGCAAATACCTAACCCTAACCCTAATTTATTTCTTAGTGCAGATTGATACCACTTGAACAGCCATGGCTCAATGCTATGGAATCCTGTGGATTGTAGTTTGACAAGGCAGAGAAAGCCAAAGACAGTTATAGAACAGGCCTGGGCAAACTTTGGCCCTCCAGGTCTTTTGGACTCCAACTCCTACAATTCCCAACAGCTTCAGGCCTTTTCTTTTCCCCCTCAGCTGGTTAAGCGGCTGAGGGGGGAAAGGAAGGGGCCTAAGGCTGTTGGGAATTGTAGGAGTTGGAGTCCAAAAGACCTGGAGGGCCAAAGTTTGCCCATGCCTATTATTGAAGGACAACTCCCATGATTCCACAGCATTGAGACATGGCAGCTCAAGTGGTGTCAAACTTCAACATTGTAGATACTCCCTGGGTAGCAAACTATCAACCAATTCCCAGTGGCTCATGTATTCCTACCATGATAGATGTTATGTTGCAGTGGGGGAGAGCTAGTGTAGCGTTAACTTAATAATAGTAGTAGCAGTGATAGTGATAATAGCAATAGCTGAGTGCTGGCTTATGATTCCATAGGCCAGGGTTCACATTCTGCCCCAGCCATGGGCACCCACTGGACCCCCTTGGGACAGTCTCTCTCCTGTAGCCGTAGAGGGAGTCAAAGATTAATCTGGGTTGCTGTCAGTTTTCCGGGCTGCATGGCCATGTTCCTGAAGCATTCCCTCCTGACGTTTCGCCCACATCTATGGCAGGCATCCTCAGAGGTTGTGAGGTCTGTTGGAAACTTGGCAGGTGAGGTTTATACTGTATATCTTTGGAATAATGTCCAGGGTGGGAGAAAGAACTCTTGTCTGCCTAAGGCAGTGTTTCCCAACTGCTGTGCCGTGGCACACTAGTGTGCCGTGAGCGATCATCAGGTCTGCCGTGGAAAAACCGACCACCCCGCCAGGAGTCATCTGGGCAGCTTGCCTCTTACTCTGTCTCTCCGTCTCTCTCTCTGGGGCGCCAGCAGGGCCAATCAACGCCGGCCAAGAAGCAAGCCCTGCCTCTCTAAGGGTCTCCCACCCAACACCACCATGTTTGTTCAGGGCGGAAGTCCCGAGAGAGGAGAGGGGGAGGGGCCTTGGCTTCCTGGAGAAGTGGTTAGTTGGAGGCTGAGGAGGGGAGGGGCCGGACGGCGCCTTTCCCTGTGAGGTCACTTCCAGAGGAGGCAGAGAGCTTCCGGAGAGGAGCGTTGGGCTTTGTTTTCCTCTCAGCCGCCTGTTTTCTCCTGCCTCAGGATTCCTTCGGGCTTTGGGGCCGAGGCGGCTCCGGGGCCTCTTTCCTTCTTCCTCTCCTGGCCTGGGCTCTTCTGCGGCCTCTCCTGCTCTCAGGCCTTCTTCTTTCCTTCCTTCCTTCGCGGCCTGCCTCTCAGCTTCGGAAGGGAGTGGCCTGCCCCTGCACCTCCCTCCCTCCCTCCCTGCCTGAGGGAAACCCAGGTGAGCAGTGGCCTTGAAGCACCGGGTGGTTGATGACAGGGCAGCGTCGGCCCAGGCGACCCAGTCCGAAGCACACAAGGCGGGATATCTATGTTGTGTGTGACCAAAATGGAGGTAGCCGCATGGTCAGCCCAGAGCAATAAGACAAAGGCTTTTGTAACAGGAAGTTAGCCTTTTTCTAAAGGGATCACATTCCTATGTATTCAAAGGGGTGGAGCTTTAGGCATGCAAGGTGAAAAGGACAACCCCCCTTCCAGGGCCGTAGCCAGGATTTTGTTTCGGAGGGGGCTGAGTTTGGTTCGGGGGGGGGGGGGCTGAGACTGGGTGGGAGAGGATCTACCCTAGCAAACCTTTTGTATTGTTATCCCAATAACCCCATTAATGTGGGATATAATGAGCATGGTGATCAGATCATGATATGAATAAACATAACAGTTTAAATAATGTACCAGTAAGGCCTTTTTGCGGACCACCCTGAGAATTTGGGGGGCTGAAGCCCCCTTAGCCCCCCCCCCCTGGCTACATGCCTGCCCCCTTCTAAACCCCTTCTTGAGGTAAACTTGCTACAGGAAATGGAGGAGGAATCCCTCATTCTAACTTGTCTAGGCTAACTCTCCTCATTGAGGATGGAAGACTTGTGCAGTCAGGGATGAAACCCAACAGAAACAGGCCCAGGTTTCACACGGAGTGTATAAATACATTTAAAAACATATTAACTATATGTATGACTGTGTTAGAGTGTCATTTTGTGTCATTTTGGTTGGTGGTGTGCCCCAGGATTTGGTAAATGTAAAAAGTGTGCCGCAACTCAAAAAAAGGTTGAAAAACACTGGCCTAAGGCAAGTGTGAATGGTGTAACTGCCCACCCTGTTCAGCACTGAACAGCCCGCAGCTTCAAAGCCTGGTTGCTTCCTGCCTGGGGGAATCCTTTGTTGGGAGGTGTTAGCTGGCCCTGATGGTTTCTTCTCTGGAAACAGAAGTCCTTCCTCCCACCCTGGACATTATTCCACAGATCTATAAACCCCACTTTGCCTAGTTTCCAACAGACCTCGCAACCTCTGAGGGTGCCTGCCCTAGATGTGGGCGAAACGTCAGGAGGGAATGCTTCTGGGACATGGCCGGACAGCCGTGTGATTCCGGCCACGAAAGCCTTGGACAGGACTAATCTCTCGGGCCAATCTTGCCAGGCAACCCCCAGGAGTCGCGAACGGCCGGCAGTGGCTCAACGAGGGCTGGGTGGCGGCACCCAAAGCGATGCGAGTCCGACCTGCTGCTCCCTGGGCCCGGGGAAGGCTTTCTCGGGAGGCGGCGGCGCGGCTAGGGCTCGTACCTGCTCCCCACAGCTCGCCAGCAGCGCGGGGAAACGCTGCACTCTCTCCCGGACGCGGCCCCAGACTCCTGGGCTGGGCATGGCCTCGTTTGGGGAGCGGGGAGCCTTTTCCCGGGAGGACGCGGCTGAGAAATCCCCCCCGTTTCCGATTGGCTTAACTCCAGCTCCGCCTCCGCTTTGTGATTGGATCACGACACACTCATTAGAACATTCCGGTTGGATTGCCTTCTCCCTTCATGCCGGCCGGCGTCTGGCCGTGGCAGCTACTTCCCACTCGCGGAGAAGGTGATTGGCTGGAGGTCTACACAGCCGGCGCGTGATTGGATAGCCTAGCTTCAAGGGGGCGGGGCAATGAAGTTCAACAGCTGGGCTTGGCAGTGGTCATGGCGGCGGTGCCTTTGCGGGATCGGCTGAGCTTCTTAAGCCGGGTATGGACTGGGGAAGGAGTGGCGGGCGGTCGGTGAGAGGGCGGTGCTCACCCTGGAGGCCTTGGGCTTCCCCAGGCCTCCTTCTGGGCATGAGGAGCTCCTGCCTTAGTTTCAGAGGCGAATTATATACAGGACGTGGATAGAAAACACTAGGCCGCTTTATTATGATGATGATTCAGTTGGTCTGGACGTAGGAGTGAATTCTGAGGTAGCAAAGTTTGCAGATGACACTAAATTGTTCAGGGTAGTTAAAAACGAAACTGATTGTAAAGAGCTCCAGAAAGATCTCTCGAAATTGAGTGAATGGGCAACAAAGTGGCAAATGCATTTTAACCTAAACAAGTGTAAAGTCATGCACATCAGGGCAAAGAACCCCAACTACACCTACCAATTGATGGGGTCAAAGCTTTCCGAGACAAACCAGGAAAGGGATCTTGGGGTCTTGGTGGACAGCTCAATGAAGATGTCAACCCAGTGCGCAGCAGCAGTGAAAAAAGCAAATTCTATGCTTGGCATGATCAGAAAGGGAATCGAAAATAGGTCAGCAAATGTTGTATTGCCTCTCTACAAATCGATGGTGAGGCCACATTTGGAGTACTGTGTACAATTCTGGTCTCCGCACCTTAAGAAGGATATAACGGAACTGGAAAAGGTACAGAAAAGGGCAACAAGAATGATCCAAGGGATGGAGCGGCTCCCTTATGAAACCAGGTTGCAACGCCTTGGTCTTTTCAGCCTTGAAAGACGGCGTTTAAGAGGTGACTTGATCGAAGTGTATAAAATCATGCATGGGATAGAAAAGGTGAATAAAGAAAAAATATTTTCTTTGTCACAAAACACTAGGACTAGAGGGCATTCCCTGAAGCTCCAAGGTAGGAAAAATTAGGACTAATAAAGGGAAATATTTCTTCACCCAGAGGGTCATTGGGTTATGGAACTCACTTCCAGAAGAGGTTGTGTCAGCTGTCAGCCTGGACAGCTTCAAGGCAGGATTAGACAGATTCATGGATACCAAGTGTATCGGTAGTTACTGAAAAGGACATTCAAGTGCCACCTCGGAGTTGGTTGAGGTAGGCAGGATTTCCCTGGGTACTGGTTGTGGGGGGTCGGGAGCAGGTCAGGGTTTTGCCCTCCCTTCTGCTCGAGATCCCCGTGTACAACTGGGGGCCACTGTGTGATACAGAATGCTGGACTACATGGGCTGAGGTCCGATTCAGCATGGCTCTTCTTATGTTCTTATGTCTTCTAGCACAGGCCTAGGCAAAGTTGGGCCTTTCAGGTGTTTTGGACTTCAACTCCCACAATTCCTCACAGCCTCAGGCCCCCTTGTGGGAGTTGAAGTCCAAAACACCTGAAAGGCCCAACTTTGCCTAGGCCTGGTACAGCGGTTGGATTTAAATCTGTCCGGACACATCTCTCCCTATGAACCATCGAGATGTTTAAGATAATCCGGAGAGGCTCTGCTCTCGGTCCCGCCTTCTTCGCAGGCGCGATTGGCGGGGGACGAGAGACAGGGCCTTTTCAGTGGTGGCTCCTTGGCTTTGGAACGCCCTCCCTAGTGACATCAGATCGGCCCCCTCCCTCCTGACATTTCGCAAGAAAGCCAAGACCTGGCTGTTCGAGCAGGCATTTGCTGATGAAATATAACGGTTTATTTATTTATTTATTATTATTATTATTTCAGGATTTTACCCCGCTCTTCTCAACCCCCGAGGGGGGACTCAGAGCAGCTTACAGAACGGCACAATTCGATGCCCACATCACAAGGGGCATAAAACCCCCAAACCCCACAACAATTAAAATACATTAAGATACATTAAAATACAGTTTCAACAGCATCATACACAGTCATTCCAAGTTAAAACAATATTCAATCCATAAAAACATTGACCCTCTTCATCCATTCCATTAAAACCCCCATCTAACATGCTGCCTAGTGCTGGTGTGCAAACGCCTGGTCCCAAAGCCAGGATTTTACCTTTTTCCTGAATGCCAGGAGGGATGAGGTGGACCGTACCTCAATAGGGAGCGCATTCCACAGGTGGGGATCCACCACCGAAAAGGCCCTGTCCCTCGTCCCCACCAGCCGCATTTGAGAAGTTGGCGGTTAATTAGATATATGGGATGACGGCAACGTGACGGAAAGCGATTTCAACATGACGCTGAGACTGTAATTGTATGTTTTAATTGCTAATTGTTGTTATATGGTCATTGTTTTGTTACTCGTGTCTTTGATCGAAGGGCAGAGACTGTCTTGTGTAAGCCGTCCCGAGTCGCCTTCAGACTGAGAGGAGCGGTATAGAAATATGACAAATAAATAAAAACATTTTTTTAAATTTGGTATCTTTTGGAAAAAAACTGCACATCTGTCAATCATGGAGATATTTGCTCTGGTGGTAAGGAAACACTTGGTTGCAGTGAAACATCCACACCTTGACCACCTCCCTGTGCCAGGCATAGTGACTTGGGTAGGACAGCTTACTTGTCCGAACGCATCTGCCTCTATGTCCCATCTCGCAGTCTAAGATCATCTGGGGAGGCCCTGCTCTCGCTCCCGCCAGCATCGCAAATGTGGCTGGTGGGGACGAGAGACAGGGCCTTCTCGGCGGTGGCCCCTCGCACTCCCAAACAAACTAAGATCGACTCTATCTCTCCTCGCTTTCAGAAAAAAGCTAAAGTCCTGGTTCTAGGACCAGGCCTTTGGGCAGCAGATGTGAATTGTACCTTTGGATTTGACTGGATTGACACTTTGGACTTGACTGGACTGACAATGTGTTCTGCTTGATGGCTTTAATTAATTATTGTTGTATGTAGTGATTTATAATGTAATGTTTTAAAAAATGTTTTTAGTGTTTTTTAATTATGATGATTATATGGTGTATTTTAAAATTGTATTGTGGTGTTGTGGCCTGTAGTGCTGCAAATGTAAGCCGTGCTGAGTCCCTCTGCGGGGGCGAGAAGCTATGGGGTATAAATACCATAAATAAATAAATAAATAGGAATGTACCATAATTTGAAAATCATCCCTGGGAACAGATTGGCAATTACCATCTGTTTCCCATTCCTGTTGGTGTGGCCAGTTGTTAGTGCTGTGGTACTATCATAGTGTGGCATGTTTGCTTGAATGACATAATCATGAAGAGGCTTGATGTGAATTCCCCATTTCAGGCGAAAGTCTGTCAGCTGGAGCTATTGATTTGTAGGGGGGAAAGAAAAATAATTGCATTTATTAAAAATAAAAGAATGGGAGAACTGAACAATATCTTTAAATTACTAGCAGCTGGTTATTTAGGCTCCATCTATACCAAACCTGGGCAATTGCCAGCCCTCCAGGTGTTTTGGACTTCAACTCCCAGAAATCCTAGCCAGTTTACCAGCTGTAAGGATTTCTGGGATTTGAAGTCCAAAACACCTGGAGGGCTGGCAATTGCCCAGGTCTGATCTATACTGTCATATAATGCAGTTTGAAATTGCATTATCAGTGTGAACTCGTATAATGCTGTTTAACTACATTGAATTTCATTGTATGAGTCCTCTATACTGACCATATAATGCAGTTTAAAACTGCATTATATGGCAGTTCAGATGGGACCATAAAACACAATGTGAATCATGCATTCCTTCCGAGGTTGTTGTACTACAGCTCCCGGCATTTTCACCATTGACTATTTTAACTAGGCGCATGAGAGTTGCAGTCCAATGATATCTGGAACAACTAATGTTTTTTCTGGGCTATTAGCACCCAAAATGACTTGGGAAGGTGTTTATGCATTTTTGTTTTAAGCTATTTACAGTATTTATTCAGCAATATAAATATAATTATGCAATTTGTAAAGTCAGTCATTTTCCAATATATTAATTGTATCATATACACACCCATTAAAACTAACGCCCTTATTATCGTCCCTATAAGCAATAATCATAAAGTAAAAAATTGAAATGTCCTTTATATCTTCCACTTTAAAGACATACCACGAAAATGTTATTGTCATCTTGAGCACTTATCTTCAAACACTCATTTATTCCACCTTACTATATCAATGTTTTCCTTGATTTTCAAAACTTGTGTTTTTCAGCTGCCCATTCTTATCAAAGGCACTTCAGATGACGAAGTCCCATGTCCAGGGTACCTGTTTGAGGAGATTGCCAGTATCCTTTGGTCCTTAAATAAACTGAAAGTCGATAGAAGTCTGAGAAAATGTTCTCTTTTTTCCCACTGGCAACACTTCCTTTTGTCCTAGGAAAAGCACAGGTTATTATCCAGAACAAAAGCCTAATATATCTGATGGGTCTGTGATCAAGTTGCTGTCGTAACATCACCTAAACATCTTTGAAAGTTTGTTGATGACAGTGATAGTTAACTGATCTGATATGAAACCTGAGAAACTTAGATAAGAGAAATGTTGATGAAGCTACTCAGGTTGACCTTAAAGATGAGCAACCGGCTGCCCTAAGACTATAAGCAGGCATGCAGTTTTGCTTGGAGTTCTTAGCCTAAAGGTAAAGCCAGCAAATTCTTAGTTTGAGTTGCTGCAAGAAAATATGTTCTTTCCCCAGCAGCCTAGTTAGGTAGGGATGAAGAGATATGGAGACAGAAAGGAGTGGCAGAGAGAAAATGTAGGCTCAGCCCCTGTCACGATGCACGGACTTGACCGGCCCCTTAATCACACACACAGAGACAGACTGCAGGCTAACTACTTTATTGAAGAATAATAACAGTTCCAAAGAATAATGTCCAATAGAATATAAAAGCAATCCAAAAGGCTTGAAGTAACAATGTCCAAGGTAACGTAGCAAATAGGCAAAAAGCTTGGCAAGGCTCCGCAAGGCTATGCGGATCAGGAAACAGGGCAAGGCTCCGCAAAGCTATGCGGATCAGGAACAAGGCAAGGCAAGGCAAGGCTTGATGACCACTGGCTAGCTTAGCTTGTGGTCCCACTCCGCTTCACGCCTATTCAGATGAGACGTGGCCGGAGCACTGAGGATTCGTTCCCACGGATCCTATACTTAATCCTTCGGCCGAGGTCCCCGACGCTCTAGGCTTCTGCGTCTCCAATCGCTGCTCACGGACCTCGGCCGGTCTATGCTCTTAGACCATTCCCTTCTGCTAGACTCTATGTTCCGTCTCCTATCAAAGGTTCGACCTTGTCTCTCCACAGCTGTGTTTCTATCTCCCTGAGAGCTCTCCTCCCTAGTCGTTTCCCATGCGCCTTCTTCCATATCTTCCTCAGGAGGCTCCTGAGAAGATCTCCCCCGGATGTTCATAACTCCCAGAATCGCTGTCTATCTGCACCTGGTTATCTGAATCTTCACTAGGACCAAAACACATTTCTTCCCAGGCCAAGCTCTCTGTGGGCGAAAGAGGCCCCTGAGGGGAAAGCTGCCCTTCGCCCCAGTCATCTAGCTCATCCTCTGAATCCTGTTCTGGCACCGCTGGTTCTAATGCTAATGGGACCCCAGGTCCTATCCCCTGCCCTCCAGGCACAAACGAGAACTGCTGTGCTACAGCCCCACCCATTGCTGGCTTCAGCGTCACCTGTTGCACCAACATGCAATCTCTAAGACATTGCTTTCCTAAAGCTAATTTGGACCTCAGCTGAAAATGATTTGTCTACATCTAATTTAAGCTCATGCATTTTTCAACACAATGTTTCATTTTCAAATATATGTTGCATCTCTGTTTTAAACCAGCTTGAATTAAATACAGTCTGGTATTGAATTCAGTGGTAGGGAGAGATTACAGAGGAAAGCAGTTATGCTGTTGTAAGCAACACGCATTGAACAATAATTGTGTTCAGGCCATAGCACGAACATTCTGCTGTCACATAGGAGGCATCTACAGTTTGGAATTAATGCAATTTGACAGCACTTTAATTACCATGATACAATGCTATAAAATCCTGGGATTTGAAGTTTGGTGAGGTATCAGCAACATTTTGCAGAGAAGGCTAAAGACCTTGTAAAACTACAACTCCTGTGATTCCATAGCATTGAGCCATGGCAGGTAAAGTGGTGCCAGACTGCATTAATTCTGTAGAGTAAATCCATCCTTAATCTTTAAGTGATGCAACTAGCTAGACCATCAACATCTTTACTATGTTAAGTCTTTAACAAGACAAACTTCCAGAGATTTCGCATGAATCAGCAGGAAGCAGCCACTGTCTTCTCGAGTATCTCCTCAATCGCCTTCAGAACTGTTCCTGCCATGTCAAGCTGAAGGTAATATATTGTTTGAAAGATGAATCAGTTCCTACAGCAGGCACTCTTAAAACCTGGGGCATGCTCCCTTTTTAGGTGGGGTTCCCCATCGCTTTCGGTTCTGTATTTCTATCTCAGTAAGATGTTCACTTGCAACCTCAGGTGCTCAAGATTTTGCTGCACATGTGCAGCCATGGCTCCTCGCACTTCATCCTGCAGCTCAAGCGGAATTCATCCTTCATCCAAGAAGCCACAGGTAAACCTCCAACAATTCCTTTTCTACCTCAACAGTCTACTGCCTTTTCCAGAAACTTCCTGGAATAACAATTCACCTTTATAGTATTCCCCTTACCCCCACATTATTTAACATTGTTTTTCAGAAACAGAAATGAACTTCTGTGATTCACTTTTTTTTTACTTCAACCCCTGATTTTTTTTTGCAATCTATGCAGCCCTGGAATGCCCCAGAGGTGGAACTCCCCAAATAGTCCAGTCCTGCTCTAGAATATGGGCATGGTTATGCTGGTTAGATTATTCTGAGGTAGCATTGCAGAAAAGAAATCTCAGGTCCTGCTACTTTCTGGCGCGCTTTTTTCGTAAGAAGAAGTGAAACTTGAATGCATACCAGCATTAGGCGAAGATTCAGTCTCAATAGGATAGAAGTGGTTTTGAAGAGGGTTCTCTTTGGGAATACTGGCACAGGTCTGTGACCTATTGACTGCCTTATTGTTGCTGCTAGTATATTACTGCTGAGAGCCAGTGTGGTTAAGAGTACTGAACTGGAACTTGAGAAACCTGGATTCTAGTCGCCATTGGGTTTGGTCTCTTTCACACTCCATACTTATAACACTATGGCAGCACTTTAATAGGCATGGTTGCATTCTACAAAATCCTGGGATGTATAATTTGTTGAACTGTCTAGCAGAGAATTATAAATACCTCAAAACGGCAGAATTCAATTGAAGGTAAAGTGGCATCATAGTGCTATAAACTGTGTGGTGTAAAGTAGATCTCAGGCACTCTTTGGCTTGTCCTGGCCTTAGGTTATTTGTTGTTTCTCAGTCTACCTCACAGGGTTGTTGTGAGGTTCATAGAGGGGTGGGAGTGGGGAGGGCACTAAATACTGCCTTGATATCACCAGAAAAGTACTGGGAATATAAGTGGAAGCAGTGAATAAAAGTAATAACTTCCTCATGTCCTTAAAGAAGTATATAGTGATAGAGATGTGACCAGGCCAGATCTGGAATGTAAATTCTCAGAAATCAACATATTAAGCTGTGACTCGCAATGAAGTCAAGTTGGATTTGCTATTTTGGTGGCTATCTTTGAAACATTAACATGGCAGTAAAAGATCAAAACAGTTTACTCTTTTTCTTACTAAGCCATTGATTCTACATAGATTTCTTTCTGCCTCAGTTTCCTTGTTAGTTGATGATCCCGCCTTGCTGCCAGAAAGTAAACAAGGAATCAAGTATAAGGTGGAAGGTAGGAGGGGGAGGGGGGAAGAGGAGAGGGGTAATGATGCCATGGTTACTTCCTGTGTCTCAGGTGAAGGGTCTCTCCTAATGGCAGACATTGTGATAACTGACTGTTAAAAATATACCAGTGTGTGGTGTTTTTTAAAGAAATAAATTCTTTGTCCCAGAAGTTTGGTGCAAAGTATCTTACCTGGTTTGTGAGAGTTTTCCCATTCCATGACATACGCAATTTTGAAATTTTTGTCCATTTGTAGTTAAGATCAACTAAGCTTTTATTGGGCCAATTTCCGGTACTTTTTTTTTTGCCTTCTGTGAATGTTTGGATATTTCATTTTGATCATTTTATTATTTTGCCACACACTAGAGCCATATGTAACAAATTTGCCTTTTTTATTATTCTGTATCACCATGTAATTCCATATTTTACAAGAGAAGGGTTTGTATATTATAGAATTATAATGTGATGATTCTACCCACCTGACAGTTTGACCAAATGCTCAGTATTGAAATGACTGACATTAGAAAGTTGTTATCTAAGCTGTTTGCTGTCATTGGGAAAGGGTGAAATGTATACGTTTCAGTTGGTGCAGGTGCTGGTCTATAAGGGAGTATGCCCCAGGAAGCTTGACTTTTACACTTGTGTAAAGCATCCAAGGATGGGTACTGTAGTCTTCTTCAACTTCTTCCCACTTTGGCTTTCAGTGTTCGCTGGGCCTCCTGATCCTCTCCATGGCAACAGCTTGTATCAGAAGGTGCGCATGGTTGCACAGGTGAGTGACAAATCACAGCCATAAGATTTGAAAGGATTTGCAAAGCTGACCATGTGGAAGGACTGACTGCCCAGCATGTTTACTGCATTGAAATTTCCTTTCTTCATGTTCCTTATAGGACTTGGCAATCACTTTATTTTCCGATGCCTTGTTGCCTCAGCCTGCTTTGCATCCATCTAAAGATTTGCCTTCAACAGGTAAACCAGGGCTGGCTAGAACAGGGGCGGGCAACAGATTATCAGAAGTTTGAGCACCCACAAGCTGCCTGACTTCAGATTACTGTTTTGAAAAAAACCAAGCTTTTCTGTTCACTTGCTTGCTTATTATTAAACAGTGTGGAGGGTCTGTGCTTGGGCATCCTGCACCATAATTTGAAGTTTGCTCCAGGGGCCTTCCAAACGGGATCCTTAGCCCTTCTTGCCAGGAAAAAAGGAGCTCAAGAGGAATATGGAGAGGGTGTTAACAGCTGCAAAAGCAGTGTTAGAGGGCCACATTGAACTCTGGGCTGCACTTTTCCATCCCTGATCAGATCCAGTCTAAAGCCCGAGTCTTTATATCTCTGAAAGTCTTGGATTGGTTTGCATTTGTTTAAAGCAGTATAAACCTCCAAGAGATTGCTTTGCTTTTATCTTGCTCACTCAGCCTTTTCAGTGGGGATTCAGATATCACTGTTCTTCTTTGCCGTCTTCCCTACACCTCTGGGGAGAAAGGTCATCCCATATTCTGAGTTAAGGGGCCATAGAGACTGCTGCCCTTCAAAAGGACATTCTGTCCAATCATCCCAGCCCAGGAGGACTGAACAAGCCATGCTGTCTCCTTCAGACTTTCAGTGGATCATGTGTAAATTCTGTGTCAGGCTGCTACAAAACTGTAACTACAGAAAGTCTGTTGAGAACAAGAACTGATATCTCCATCTGTGTGTTGATCTTTGCTGTTTGCATGATGAAAGTAGAATTTATTCTGTTTTTCCAGCTAATCTTTACACTCCTTAGCTTTACATTCCTTGGCTTAACTCTCTATTGCTTCTCTTTAGTTAAAAAAAAAGAGCTTTTGTTATAAAAGTGGCAAGATCTCGTTGTTGCAGAAAAAGAGCCTTGGCGGAATTTTTAAATGAATGATTTATAACTGATTATAACTGTTTTTAACTGTAACTGTTATTTTATAATGTATGTTTTGGCATCTAATGGTTATCTGTTGTGAAGCCACCCTGAGCCCCCCTCTGGAAGTGAAAAGGACAGGGTACTACTACTACTACTAATTATTATTATTATTTATTCTGCTATTTCCCTTATGTCAGGTTGTATGATTTATGGCTATTTGTTTTCAGCTCAAGTCATCTCCTTCTCCCAAGGCATTTACATCTGGCCATCTTGGTAATATGTGGCCTGTTGATATTATTTTGAAGATGAAATACAATCTTGATTCCCCTGCTCAGTATGGTTTGGTGGCATGGAGATCAGTAAAAAAAACCAACCAAGACTCCTTATCTAAACAAGATGGTACTTGAATGCTGTCAAAGGGGCAACACTGATGGAGGGTGCATGCAGCATCTCTATCATAATGGTTTTTATCTTAATTTAGGCTTCTTTTATGTTTCTCTTCCTAGGAATGGGGTCCAAGTCCAGCTCTCACAGTTCCCTCCAAGGCTTTGGTTTTGAAAAAAGCAGTTCCCGTGAGTAAGGGCTCAGAGTATGATGGTAAAGTTTTTGTTGTTGGGGGGGGCACTGCCAAGTTTCCAGGGCTAGGGCTTTTTATCTTTCTACATATGTGTTAGGTGTTTCCATTTTGCCCCCCTTCCCCAGCTTTCCTTTGGAGAAGCTCTTAGTCTTTGCTTTCTTCCTACCTAGTATTATGGATAAATATTTCTCTTTCCTTGAAAATCACTTAGAGAAATTGAGCTATACAGCAAACCAACCTGTTCAGGGATGTAAAGAGAGTGAACCCAACCCCCCTCTTTTTCTGATAAACCAAAAGAATGAGGGATATGCTGAGTGACACCCACTGTGGTTTTCTCCTCTGGAAACCCACAACCAAAAAATACCACTATCTCAAGCCTGGTTCTATTGTCAGTTATTGTGGACCCTCTCCCTTTGGGCTAGCCTGTCTATTCCCTGAATAAATGGTTGTGTATTAGGAACTCCCGGTGGCACAGCTGGTTAAACGACAGTTTAAAACATGCAAATATGAGTAGATCAATAGATACCACTCCGGCAGAAAGGTAACAGCATTCCATGCAGTCATTCTGGCCACATGACCTTGGAGGTGTCTATGGACAATGCTGGCTCTTTGGCTTAGAAATTGAGATGAGCACCACCCCCAGAATCGGACAAGACTAGACTTAATGCCAAGGGGAAACCTTTACCTTTACTTATTGGTGTCAGGCTTTTCCCTGTACCATGCGTTATCACCGTGTCTAACATGCTACTGTACACAGCCAAATAAATGATCTGCCTTTGTTCTCTTTCAGCCTCCACTGGCAAAGTTCTGCTGGCCACCATCCAGAAAGCAGCAGAAGTGGTTGCCAGTGCCATGCTTTCTGGTCAGGAGCTGACTAGTCCTCCCAACAGGGAATTGACAGATGATGCTTATGAACCAGTCCTGGCTCCTCCTTCTGGCAAAAGCACCACCTTGCCAACAAAGCCATCTACTGTTGCTGTTCATAAGATGCGTGGTATGGTACATACAAAACTTATGGACAGGGGAACAGCTTGATAGCCTTATTGGTTTCTTTATGGGAGGGATAAAAGTAGCTGATTGCAAAGTATAGATGATCTATTACTGTTATTAATCACACACATCATTTTCCCTTCTTTATAAAAGGATGTTATTTTCCTTATGAATCCTCAGTTAGGACTAATAAAGGGAAATATTTCTTCACCCAGAGGGTCATTGGGTTATGGAACTCACTTCCAGAGGAGGTTGTGACAGCTGTCAGCCTGGACAGCTTCAAGGCAGGATTAGACAGATTCATGGATACCAAGGGAATCAGTAGCTACTGAAACGGACATCCAAGTGCCACCTCTGTGTTGATGGAGGCAGGCAGGATTTTCCCCGGGTACTGGTTGTGGGGGGTCGGGAGCAGGTGAGGGTTTTGCCCTCCTTTCTGCTAGAGATCCCCGTGTACAACTAGTGGGCCACTGTGTGACACAGAATGCTGGACTAGATGGGCTGAGGCCCGATTCAGCATGGCTCTTCTTATGTTCTTATGTTCTCAGCCCAGGCCTTCTTGTTGGAATACCGACATCTGGCTGTGTATTGTAAATTTCGGATTTCAAGATTGGCTGAGAGTGCCGAACGAATATTGTTTTGAAA
The DNA here is from genome assembly GCA_030556195.1 of Anolis apletophallus. Taxonomy (NCBI): domain Eukaryota; kingdom Metazoa; phylum Chordata; class Lepidosauria; order Squamata; family Anolidae; genus Anolis; species Anolis apletophallus. The sequence continues at coordinate 124,889,263 of JARBWK010000001.1, read as the reverse complement.
GCTGACATTTTGAGAAGTTTATGTATTTCATGGTTATTTTCCTGAATTTTTCTTCCAGTGAACCATCAACCTGGGGAAGTAGGAGGTGGGTGGGAAGAATTGGACAATGCGGAAAGCTCCCAGAATTCTTTGCGGGAGAACAGCGTGTTCAGCAAGACTTCCGGGTCCTACAGCAAGTCAGGCAGCGATAGCCACTCAGGCGTCCAAGAGGCAGGGAGTATAGTGGAAAGGTAAGACAATGGGCTGCCTGGTCACAATTCAGAGGGCGTGATATGCAGTGATAGGAAGTAAAAAAGAGAAGACTTTTGTGAATTCATGCATCCATTTTTCCTAGGATGGAAACTGAAAACTTTGCAGATTGCCTGCAGGAAGTGAGCCTTGTCAGCAAACTAACCAATGGCTCAAAGGTCTTCTTGACACGTGAAGAAACCCAGCATTTTATCAAGGAGTAAGAGCACTCTTTCTTTCCTTGTGGCAGGTTACATCTTGCCAATATTTCTTTCACTCCCATTGATGCAGGAATATCCCCACATATAGCCTCTTTCTATGCTGTGACTGTGTGTTGGTTTTTGTAAACTATTTTGTAAACATGTAAAAACTTGGATAAATGTTCTCAGGGCTGGCACAAAATAGTTTGTCACCTAAAATGGAAGATCCAAATAGCACCTGTCCCCCATTCTATTGATCTTATTACTGACTTTGAAACTTATGTTTGTATTATGTCTATTACCTCAAGAGCTTTTTTTTCCATGTATCCCCTCGTTGTGCTTGCTTTGAATGTAAAGCTAATGAATACAGTTATGTAGACTTCCTCTTGTTTCTGATAACCCATATGTTCAAAGAAATTCTTACAAAGATTAGCTTGATTTTCTCTGCACTTCATAAAATTGGCCCCTACTCTCTTCATTTCTGTTTGTTCTCTCTCTCCGTCTCCATAGATGTGGTTTGCTAAACTGTGAGGTGGTCTTGGCTCTTCTTAGCCGAACCCTGAAGGACTCCAATGAGTGCATCTGCATGGTGAGGAAACTCTTCAGTATTCCAGGACTCAATTTGCTTCAACAAACAGGACACCTTTCCACCTTGGATTTGAAACCTGGAGTTAAGCTGACATGGAGATGGTTTATCTTTGGTCTTTGTTAGGGCAGCCTGGAGAATCTGTCTCTGTAGCAAAGCAACACATTGCAAGATGTTCAAATCAGTAATACTCCAGTAGCTCCAGCTGTACAAGTCGGGTACATGTCAGCATTTGCTTTCCTGACCCTGCTTTTTTTTCACCCACAGAGAGCCATGTGTGCCATCTATTCCCTCATGTGTTCTGACTTACTCTCCCATGATCAGATATTTGCTGTTGCCCAGCCATACTTGCAGGAGCTCAGTCAAGAGAGGCCTGGGCCTGTGGCCAACAAAGCAACAAAGGTAATACAAAGTTTGTTTTTTTATTTAAAGCCCCAAACTTTGTTTTTTATTTAAAGGCAACTTATCTTGATGTTGTTTACCCTTCATGTAGCCTGTTTGTCAATGGGCAGCCCAGCGTTTCCTTTTACCCTGCAGCAATGGAAGCTTTATTGATATCTATTTGTTCCTGGTTTAGAAATGGGCCCTACAGTGTATGGTTTTGTTTCGGTTCTTCGGTGGTACTTTTAGTAGATCAGAAATGAAAAATTCCCTTATTTTTATAGTATAAGAACACCAAAATCTGCAGGGTGATCTGACACCATTTAATGACCCGACTTTCAATCCCAGTAAACCATCATTTGTATTGGGACAAGTAGATATTCTTAGAGAGGTATTCTCCCTAGGAATGTCCTGGGTCCTTCAACACAACTCCTTGGTAATTTCCAGAGGAGGCATATCATAGAAATGCCTTGAGGATCAAACAAATTTTTAGAACAGTGATTCCCAACTTTTTTTTTTTGTTTTACCAAGGACCACTCTCCAACATTTAGTACCCAAAGGGTTATGAATCAGTTTTTGGTCAACTTTAAATTCAATTTGGTTATTTAGGGAGCTGATCCAGAAGACTGCATTGGCTAGACCACATCAGCTCTAGTTTCTGTTCGCCCACGGAAAACCATATATAATAATCTAGAGCTGATGTGGTCTATCCAATGCAATTTTCTGAATAAGCAACCCAAATAACAGGAACAGGCCTGAAAATGAAGACACCAAGGCACCCCCATTCCAGGTGCCACATAGAACGTTTCTGCTCAGGGGGAGGAGGAGAAGCAGCACCAGGAGGCTCGTTGTCATGCCTTTCGTGGATAATCAGCCTCTCCCCTCTTGACATCCCTGTTGCCTCGGCACTATAAGAGGGTTTCACTAGACCAGTTGCTCTTATTGCAACCGTGTAGTAATGGTGAGGCCGCGGCCCATATTTTAGTTCTTAGGGACCACTGGTGTTCCATAGACCACAGTTTGGGAACCACTGTGTTAGAAATACCATTTCCCCCCAGGAATGGACAAGTGAAACTGTGGAAATAGGTTCCCCAGTTATAGGGATCTTACTGCACCTTGTGCATTCTAGGACATTTCACCTGAAATACATTTCAAGTGCTACATCCTGACTTTAATAAAAACAACATAATATTTCATATATGACATAACAACTCCCAGACACTTCCTCGGGTCAGGCTGGGCCATAGAACTATCTTGGTTAAAGCAATTTCTGCCTGTTTTAGGTTTTTCAAGAGCCCTCGATGTGATTGTATTGTTGATACTATGCTACTGTTGGATTGGAAACTGCTGGGCAAAATATGTATGTAATAAACAAAGACTGCATGGGCTGAGTGGAAATTATTCCAATGTAAGGTGTTCTCACACTGTGGTGGTGTTCGTAGTAGTCTTCAGCCTGGTGTTGGTGCCTTTTGTGGTGGGAGGGGTTCTTTCCTGGGTGGTACAACTCTTCTCAAATTTGGCATATTCCTTTCACTATCCATTCCACCCCTTACAGATCTTGCGCCAGTTTGAAGCTCTTAGCAGGACCCATCCCACATCCAAGAGCTCGCTCCCAGATGGCAACCACTGTGTTCCTGCCAAGACTTCCTTTGCACATGCAGATGATCTGTTGACGGACGTGATGCCCTTTGCCGGAGAAACTGTCCTCACACCCATGAGCCTGTCAGCACAATCCTCTCAAACACCTAATCTTCTCACAAATGACACATCCCTGTCAGAAGGGCAGGGACTGGAATCTGTCTCCTCAGGCCAATGTGATATCCTGCCACTGAGTGTCAGCCAGAAGAGAAAAGAAAAATGCAGGCTCCAAAACTCTGAACCCCAGGAGGACAGACCCCAAAGGGGTGACCCAGATGGCACTGTTTCCTTGTTTGCAGGTATGGAGCTGGTGGCCCCTTCAAGCATGATGCTGGCAACAGTGGAAGCTGCTGAGCAGGAATGCTTCCCACCAGCTCCAAGGACAGCATCATGTACTGGAAACACCAGGAGCAGCGAGGATAACCAGAAGATTTCTGTTTTTTCATTCCTCAATGCATAGCAGTTCCAACTCAAAACAGGAGAGATAACAAACTGGTATTGGTTCACTTCTCGTGTTGGTGTGGTTGCTTTTTTCACCTGTCTTTAGTGAGACAAGGCTGATTTTCAGTTGCTTGTCCAATCATTTTTTTTGTTTTATGTTGTTAGTCCTAAAGAGCGGAGACTGTACCAGCATTCCTATAGCATAATTTGCAAACATGAAAGAGAAGTGCGGTGTTGTGTGGTTTCTGAGCTGTATGGCCGTGTTCTGGCAGCATTTTCTCTTGATGTTTTGCCTGCATCTGTTGCTGGTTTCTTCAGAGGAACATGCTAGAACACGTCCATACAGCCCCAGAAACCACACAATGCTCCAGTCATTCCGGCTGTGGAAACCTTCAGCAATACATATGAAATACAAGATTTGCTGTTTTCACTATGGCACTGAGCTGGTTTCTTTAGAAGCTGTACAAATATTGCCTTTCTTTTTATTTTTCACTGTTAAAATGGTACTGATTTATTTTTTTTATCAGAAGAATATGTCTGAATAATAATTCAGACTATGTTTTGCTCCTCCCAGTCACTTTTATCTTCCATTTGACCTGAAATCTTTAATATAAGAAATGGGAGAAGTCCCTGCCAGCACTCCCTGTTTTTGCTACTACCAAGCTAATTGGTGAAGGAAAGAAAGCTGACACAGGTTTTTTGTAGCCAACTATTTGTACTATCCTTCAATTTTATTTATTTTTATGATGCCTTTTCCTAGACTGGGAGCTGAAGTGGCATAAGAAAGTCAAAACAAATATAGCTACAGTTCACATTATACAAAAAGTTAAAGAACAATATCACACAAAAGCATAAAATAGATCTCCTTAGGTGATATATTTATGGCTTACAACTCACTGAATTCCCTAGCCAGCATGGCACTGCCAATCAGTGTTGGAGTTACTAGGAGGTGTTGTCCAAAAAAGTAACTTCTCAACCTGTTACCATGGTACTACACAATCACAAGGTAGCTTTTAGAGATATTTAATTTTGTTTGAAACAGAGCTAATTCCTGCAGTAAAAATTATTTCTTCCATCTCCTTTCACCAGTCTCATGTGCAGATGGGGAAATGCTTCACATGTGCCCAGGCCTAGGAATACTGTATACTACGTGGGGCAGAGATAGTGAAGCCTTTGGCTCTCCAGAGGTGTTAGTCTGTATCTCCTAGAAACCCCAGGCAATGGTAGGGGATGATGGGGGCCATAGCTCAAAATGCTTGGCGGTTCGAAGGTTCCCCAACACAGATATAAAGTGCTACATGCTGTATATATGTGTAGACTTTTGGTTAGTCAGCCATGGGAATAATAGCCTATGCTTGTCGCTCAATTTAAAAAAATAGCTTTGGCACTGAAAATTGATGCCAGATAAAAATGTTCTCCTATAAATTAAATCTGACTTCTTACCACTGGTACTAATAACATCAACTCTTGTACAGAAACATATAACTGCTAGCAAATACGATGAACATATCATCCATGCTCAGAAGGCCTCTGGTCATTTCCAAGGAGTTTTGGTGAAAATACTGAAAAGCTATTTAAAATTGAATGGTAGGTGCAAGACGGAGAGCAGTCTTCTGTTGGTGTAGGTATCACTCAGTAGGTCTTCCCAATGTTGTTGCTGCAGCCATCTCAGTGGGGGCGAAATTTGTGATAGTTTTGAGTGCTGGGTCAAGGATTAATTTCCTAGCAACTGTCCTTGCCTACTTGGAAAACAGTAGCTTACTGATAACAAGAGCTCCAGCTGGCATGTCACCATGTAACTGAATTCATAGTTGCTTGGAGGTCTGCCTAGATAAAGCAAGCACCTGGAAACAAGGATCTTTGATTTCATTTATCTGCGTAAGAACATCTTAATACCACTTTTGGTGGCTGGTTTGTATTTAATCTTTGAGTACTTTAATTAATGACAACAGGAGATCCAATTGCTATAAATGTAAGTACGGTAATTACTTTATATACTCCATTTTACAAACTGTTTTGCTACATTAACAGGAAAATGCCCAAGAAAATCAGTATTTTGTTAATAGCAGAAACATACAACAATTGCAACCTCACTGAGAGAATCCTTTTGCAAAGTGGGTGCGGCAACAAAGAAGGCTGTCTTCTGAATAAAAATAAAAATGAGCCTTGCTCAGCTGTTATATGGAGCTCCCGGTGGCACAATGGGTTGTTAAACTCTTGTGCCGGCTGGACTGAAGACCAACAGGTCCGAGGTCCCAATCCGGGGAGATTGCAGATGAGCTCCCTCTGTCAGCTCCTATGCGGGGACATGAGAGAACCCTCCCACAATGATGGTAATACATCAAAACATCTGGGTGTCCCCTGGGCAAGGTCCTTGCAGATGGCCAATTCTCTCACACCTGAAGCGACTTGCAGTTTCTCAAGTTGCTCCTGACATGAAAAAAAGCTATAATATAGTAAGCACTAGGCAGAGCTTCCCTACATCCTAGGAGTTTGGAAAGAGCACAACATAATGTTCATTAAAAATATAGAGGCCAGGATATTTCCTTCTTTGCTTTCTTAAAATGCACACTGAACAAAACATCAACACTTAATATACTCCTACCAGTACTCGCAATAAGTCATTTCTAAATCTTGTCACTACCACAGACCGAACACTAGATACGAAGTCTTTCATGGTGGCTCTTACGTACTGCTGAATTATTTCTATTGTGGTTCTCCTTATTTTATGGCCAAGTAAAGGGGGTTATTTCCAGTTATAAGCAATATTGCATGGAATGCAACCAAGAGTGTAAGGCAAGTCTGAATTCCTATGAGAAGCAGGAAAGGGCTCTCTCCTTTGCTGCATTAATTTTCACAAAGATTCGTTTCTCTTTCTGTTTGATGTTGGTGCTGTTTGTTCTTCAAAAGCAGAATTTTCTATCTGCAAACACACCTGACTCTAGGCCTGATTTGCTATATAGACCACTTCAAAAGGAATTGACCATATCTCTCTCTCACACACACACACACACACACACACACACATGTAAATGCATGGCAAAGTCAGCTCCAAAAATAAGACTTTTCCAGGCTATAGTAAAATTGTTTGAAGGATATTTGTTTTGCACTCAAGGTACTGGTCTGTTATTAACTCTACAGTACTGATTTTTTGTTCATTTTTCTGAGAAAAGTCTATTTAACTAATGCATATCATTCTCTGGTTCATTCAGTCAAGACCTTGAATTCTGTTGGTCACCCTGCCTTAAGGCAAGCCAGGAACAGATGAGAGGTAACACAATCCTAGACATGTTTACTCAGAAGTAAATCCCACTGGGTCTACTTGGGCTTTTTCCCTAATAAGTGTGTATCAAATTACAGCCTTAATTTCCCCCCCTTGCTCAACGTGATCTGCCAGTGACGTGGATGGTCTGGGCCTTTTTATCCCACCTGGATCTAGTCTGTTGTTCATCTCCATGCAAACTCTGCAACATGATCCCATTTTGATGTATATCTCCTGGGTTTCACGCATTTGCTCTTTCAAATGTGCTGCCTCTTCTCGTTTGTCACAGCTGTTCCTGTATTTGGTGAACACAGGGATGCCTGATAAAAATGACATTCAGAGACTGATCCTAGGTTGCTCCTATGTTCATTGAAACCTAGGGGCTTAAGCCCCCTTAAGTCTGCATAAGGATTGGGCTACAGCTCTGTATAACATAGTAATAGAAGCAGCTGATGCCACGCTACAACTGAGCACAGGCATAATAGTTTGGTGGTGAGTGAGCCCCATGGAGCACAAAGGGTGCTCTGTCCTGTCCCCCAGATGGAGCGGATTAAGGGTTTCTCTCTCCCTACACACTTCCCACTTGTTCTGAAAGATCACTGAGGAACTGCTCTTTTAACCACAGCAGAGCTGCGCCTGCTGCCAATTAATTGTTCAAAAACAATGTTCATTACGTTTGAAATTCAAAAAGGGTTTCCCAACTATGGGTGTTAATAGTTGCTAAAACTGGCGACTTGCTGGGTGGATGTTTTCTGGCATTTAAAGATCCTTTTAACGTACACAGTGCCCCAAAAGTTGCCATACATAGGCGAAATGGGAAATTGTAGCAAAATGTATTATTTACAAAATATTCATTACAAAATATTTTCTATGTGTTGTATACATAAACATAAATACAAAAATATTAAATATATTAAATACATGAAAAATATTTGTTAATTTTTGTTATGCATGGAGACTTTTGAGACATCCTGTAGTAAAGCGCAGTGTATATAAATAGAGTGGGAGAAGGGATGGTTTACTTCACTCTTCTCCCCCTTTGGCCTGATCTTTGCTGGCTGTAGTGCAGGCCTGGGCAAACTTTGGCCCTTCAGATCTTTGGACTTAAACTCCCACAATTCCTAAAGGTCGGTAGGCTGTTAGAAATTATGGGAGCTGAAGTCCAAAATGCACGGAGGGCCAAGGTTTGCCCACACCAGCTTGAGTGGCAGCATGCCTCAATCTACTGGCTCCCAAGCGACAGAACGGATACTGTAGGCCCAAGGGCTGGTGGTGGTGACCACATTCATAACAGCAGGAGCTCCAGAGCAATCCTATAGGCCAGTGGAGGGCTCAACCTCTGGTCTTCCAGGTGTTGGGACTTTGGCTGCCAGAATTCCTGATAGGTGGCCAAGATGGCTGGGTTTCTGGGAATCAAAGTCTCAAGCACGTAGAGGACCAAAGGTTGGGAATCACTGGACAATATATCGGTCATCCATCTGCCCTAGGAGCTGATGGAGAAAAGTATGCTGTACAGAGGAATCTTAAAGGGGGAGAAGATTTGACCTTCATGAATAAGTTATAAAGCTGGTGTTGATTTGATTTTGGGGTGTTGGCAGCAATACAATTTTAGAGGGGTATATAATGGTTAGGTGTGGTGCTAACGAGCTGACTCCAAGGCAGAAAAATCTGGATTATTGGGTAGTTGTAAACCAGGTCTTATTAGGGACCCATAATTTAAATCTGCTTCCTCTGATGCAGTAATGTAGGATGTAACTGTTTGCAGAGTTATAACATTTTGAGACTTTAACTGCCATGCCTCAGTTAAAGGGTTCCTCTCCCCCTTAATCACTTCAGACTTACCCTGATGGCTCATGGCGTTTTGTAGTTATCTGAAGTATCTCGCCTTTTCTGTTAAGAGAGCTGTTGTTCCACAACAAAGTAAAAATCCCAGAGGTCTGCACTATTAAAACCTGGCAGTTTAAACTGCTATAAGTGTCAAACTGCTATAATCCTGCAGTGTGGCCCCACCGTTGTCTTAAAAAAGCTTCGGCTCCCACCTTTGTTCTCCCCATTAGTCCCTAAGGGACTAATACAAGATCTCTTGGTAGCGACTGACAGAGCGAGACCTCTGATTATGTCCTACTGAGCATCCCAACTCCCTTCTTTTGGGACCCTCCAGCTAAATCGGCCACAAATCTTTGGAGGTGAGGGAATTTATTTATCTTAGTAGAAGCAAACCGAGGGTACTGTTGTAATGTATTTAAAAACACAATTTTTTAAAAACTTGGCATTATACTAAATGTCCTTTGACCAAAAGCTGGCCACTTGTAATGCCTCTGGTGCTGCTGTAAGAAAGTCCTCAATTGTGTATGTGGCAGGGCTCAGGCTGCATTGTAGTAGGTGGTCTGTGGTCTGCTGTTCTCCACACTTGCGTGTTTCAAACTGCTAGGTTCTAGGTTCAAATCCGGGGAGCGGCGTGAGCTCCCACTGTTAGCCCCAGCTTCTGCCAACCTAGCAGTTCGAAAACATGCAAGTGTTAGTAGATCAATAGGTACTGCTCCAGTGGGTAGAGAATGGTGCTCCATGCAGTCATGCTGGCTACATGTCCTTGGAGACGTCTACTGACAATGTTGGCTCTTTGGCTTAGAAATGGAGATGACCACCAACCCCCAGAGTCAGACACAACTGGACTGCATGTCAGGGGGAAACCTTTAATTTTACCTAAACTGCTATGTTAGCAGAAGCTGGGGTAACAGCGAGAGCTCACCCCGCTCCCTGGATTCAAACCACTGACCTTTTGGTCAGCAAATTCAACAGCTCAGTAGTTTAGCCTGTTATGACTTTAGCAAAAATAACTATAGAAAATGATAAAACAAAACCACACCGTCTGTAGAAATATTGTGGAGGCACTCTGATGTGAAACTTGAAAGTGGCCCTTTCAATTGTCAGTGCCTCTCCATTTTGCAATGCAGACTGAAAAGTTGGGGGGGTTCCATGTCATGAGCGACTTGAGAAAATGCAAGTTTGGCCATGCCGGGGTTAACCCATTGCGCCTCAGGAGGGGTGGTGGTGGTTCCAGACTCAAAGATGGAGAAGGCCCATTCCAGTTGGCGGCATCCTTTCCCTTGTTTGTGGGATACATGTGCATGCGAGCCTGGATCCTGTGCCAAGAAGTGCCCCAAAGCTGAGCTCCTTCCTTCCCTTCTTCCTTCCTTCCCTTCTTCCTTCCTTCCCTCCTTCCCTCCTTCCTTCCTCCCTTCCCTTCCCTCCTTCCTCCCTTCCCTCCTTCCTTCCCTTCTTCCTTCCTTCCTCCCCTCCTTCCCTCCCTTCTTCCTTCCTTCCTTCCCTCCTTCCTCCCTTCCCTCCTTCCTCCCTTCCCTCCCTCCTTCCCTTCTTCCTTCCTTCTCTCCCTCCCTCCCTCCTTCCCTTCTTCCTTCCCTCCTTCCTTCCTCCCTTCCTTCCCCCCTTCCTTCCCTTCTTCCTTCCCTCCCTCTCTCCCTTCCTTCCCTCCTTCCTTCCTCTCTCCCTCCCTCCTTCCTTCCCTTCTTCCTCCCTTCCTTCCCTCCTTCCTTCCTTCCTTCCTTCCTTCCCTCCTTCCCTGCTTCCTTCCTTCTCTCCCTCCCTGCTTCCTTCCCTTCTTCCTTCCTTCCCTCCTTCCCTTCTTCCTTCCTTCTCTCCCTACCTCCTTCCTTCCCTCCTTCCCTCCCTCCTTCCTCCCTTCCTTCCTTCCTTCCCTCCTTCCTTCCCTCCCTCCCTTCTTCCTTCCTTCTCTCCCTCCCTCCTTCCCTTCTTCCTCCCTTCCTTCCCTCCTTCCTTCCCTTCTTCCTTCCTTCCTTCCCTCCCTCCTTCCTTCCCTCCCTCCCTTCTTCCTTCCTTCTCTCCCTCCTTCCTTCCCTTCTTCCTTCCTTCCTTCCTTCCCTCCCTCCTCCCTTCCTGTGGCCTTTCATAGGTCTTAGAATCATAGCATCCTAGAATGCTAGAGTTGGAAGAGACCTCGTGGGCCAACCCCCTGCCAAGAAGCATGTTTAGATGAGGGCTCCTCCTCCAGAGCCATGCAATGCCGTGATCCCACTCTAAATCAGGCCTGGGCCAACTTGGGCCCTCCCTCCAGGTGCTGTGGACTTCAACTCCCACAATTCCTAGCAGGGGGAGGAAAGGGCCTGAGGCTGCTAGGAATTGTGGGAGTTGAAGTCCACAGCACCTGGAGGGAGGGCCCAAGTTGGCCCTGGCCTGCTCTAGACTCACATAATTCCTTCCCTCTCTGAAGGGCCCGCGCAATCTCCCCGCCTTCTTTAGCCTTGCGCTGGTCAACCCAGCACTGCCGTCAGAGACAGACAAGGGGCCGAGCCAATCAGGAGCCGCCTATCTCCAGCCTGGCCAATGTGATGCTAGAGAGGAGGCGGGCCCTCCCTCCATATTAGTTCGCCTGTGCTCAGGCGCTGGTTGCTATCCGCGCCGTGTCTTTTGTCGTGGCCTGAAAGAAAAGGGGGGGGGGCAAGCTGGAGGAGTTTCCCATGGTGCTTTGCGGGGAAAGATTCCGGGGGCGCCGCGCGAGGGAAAGTCCCGGAGGGAAGAAGCAAAGCAGGCAGGCAGGCAGGCAGGTACTGTAGCCCGCTCTCCACTTCGGGCGAGGGTCTCTCGGCCTAGGGGCGCCTGCCTGCCTGCCTGCCTCCCCTCAGCCTTGAGTGGAAGCCGGGAGTGAAGCCCCTGCCAGAGGTGGAGGCCCCTCTCCCCCCCCGGGGGTCCCCTTTTGGGTTGCTGCTGAGGTAAGCGAGGCTAGGCCTCAAAGGCCTCCTCCTGGCCCCATTCGGTTCCCTTGTTTCAAGAGCCTCCTCGCTGTAGGTTCCCCCCACGGTTTGGTGTGGAAGGAGCCTTGGCATTATCCTGCATTACATCCTCCCTCGCTGCCCCTGTGAGAAAAGGGGCATTCCGCAAGGAAGGATTTGTGTGTGTGTGTGTATGTGTGTGTGTGTGTGTGTGTGTCAGGAGCGGCTTGAGAAACTGCAAGTCGCTCCTGGTGTGAGAGAATTGGCCGTCTGCAAGGACGTTGCCCAAGGGACGCCTGGATATTTTCGCTGGGGAATTCTGCAAGGAAGGATTTGTGTGTGTTTGTGTGTGTGAGGAGCGGCTTGAGAAACTGCAAGTCGCTCCTGGTGTGAGAGAATTGGCCGTCTGCAAGGACGTTGCCCAGGGGACGCCTGGATGTTTTGATGTGTTACCATCCTTGTGGGAGCCTCCTCTCATGTCCCCGCCTGGGTAGCTGGAGCTGACAGAGGGAGCTCACCCGCGCTCTCCCCGGATTCGAGCCTCCGGCCTGTCAGTCTTCAGTCCAGCCGGCACATGGGTTTAACCCACTGCGCCACAGGGGGCTCCTGCAAGGAAGAAAGGATAAAACTGCCTGCCTTCCCTTTACTCCCCCAACTTCTCAAAATGGAAAACCTCACACCTTCAGTTCTAGCATTTCTTTCCAAGCGGTGTGTCACGACACGCTAGTGAGCCGGCTGCCGTGTGTAGGTGTGTCGCACGAACCTAAGGAGAAACTTCTGAGTCTTTGTGAAATAAGCAATGAATCATATTGTATGTGTGTGTGTTTGTGTATGAGAGGTTTTCATGAGATCGGTTGTGTCCCCATACATGTTGTGGTTCCAGTGTATGTATATAGGGAGCCCCAGATAGCGTAGTGGGTTTAATTGCTGAGCTGCCGAACTTGCTGACAGAAAAGTCGCTGGTTCAGATCCGGGGAGCAAGAAGAGCTCCCACTGTTAACCCCATCTTCTGGCAACCTAGCAGTTTGAAAACATGCAAATGTGAGTAGATCAATAGGTGCCGCTCCGGCAAGAAGGTAATGGTCGCTCCTTGCAGTCATGCCGGCCACATGACCTTGGAGGTGTCTACAAACAACGCCGGCTCTTTGGCTTAGAAATGGAGATGTGCATCAACCCCAGAGTCTGACGTAACTGGACTTAATGTCAGGGGAAAACCTTTACCTATGTGTCTTTATCCCTTTCAAGGGTTTAGGGCCTAAATTTTAGTAGATCAATAGGTGTCACTCTGGCAAGAAGGTAATGGCGCTCCATGCAGTCATGCCGGCCACATGACCTTGGAGGTGTCTACGAACAACGCCGGCTCTTTGGCTTAGAAATGGAGATGAGCACCAACCCCCAGAGTCGGATACAACTGGACTTAATGTCAGGGGGAAACCTTTACCTATGTGTCTTTATCCCATACAAGTGTTTGGTGTAACCCAGGCATGGGCAAACTCGGTCCTCTGGACGTTTTGGACTTTAACTCCCACAATTCCTAACAGCCTGTTCAGAATTGTGAGAGTTGAAGTCCAAACGCCTGGAGGATCGAAGTTTGCCCATGCCTGGTATAAGCTCTGGTTTGCTAATAAAACCGTGTCTCAAAATCATGCATGTCTAAAAAGTGTGTCACCGACATGAAATGTTTGGAAAACTCTGCCCTATATACGCATACACAAGGCCAAACACTGTCGTGGAGAAATCAACCCTCCAAAACATGGGCCAATCAGAGTACTGCATTTTAACTCTTCCCAGAAAGGAACCCTTCTCTTTTCTGGAGAGAGTGGCTTAGTCTGTCCTAGATGAAGAGACTTTGCTCTCACAGATTCTGGCCTTTCCATTTGATTTAAATGGGTCATTTTAATGTCTTAATGACAGAAGTATTGTATTTCTATTATTATTTAACAGACAGTTTATGTTTTATGTTTTATTTGACAGAACTGTTGCTTTATGGTTTGTTTTTAATTTAAATTGTTTGCTCTTTTTCTTTATTGTTTCCATTAGCGGATTGTTTATTGTTATTATAGGTTGTGGTCAGGGAGAGGGGCAGGATAGAAATACAGTATTATTATTCTTGGCTTTTCTTAGCGAATGAAGATTCAGGAGGGACTCATCCCAAGCTTTCTACAAGCACATTGATGATTCGGAGGTTGGATGTGTCCTTCGAGCCTGTGCAATGGACCTTTCTGGTGGAGCGCAGTGTGCACAGAACTGGCCTCACTTTTTAAAATCAAAGGTTCGTCTGCTGGGGCCTAGCAAGCTTAGGACGATGGCAGCGAGGTCCTCAGGTCGTAGGTTTGGTTCGAGTTTCCTTCGCTTAGATGGTTTATTTATTTATTTATTTATTATTCGGTTTTATATTCCGCTCCTCCCAGCAGGCTCGGGGCGGATCACAAAATACAAGCATACAATAAACATGCGATAAAACAGTAAAAACATACAATAAAACATACAGTAAAAACACAATACGTAGCCATGGTGGTACAGGTCTACGAATCCTTGACTGAAGCGAGACGGACCAAATTAAATTTGGATTTACCCGAACGCTAATCTGAAGAGGGTCGTCTTGCATTCCCTTCGAAAAGGGAGGAGTTCAGAGACTGCTCGAATGTGGTCGGGGAGCGAATTCCAGAGTACTGGAGCCGCTGCAGAGAAGGCTCTCTGTCTTGTGCTGGACAAATGGCAGGAGCGGGACGATGGTTGACCTTACAGGGTTGAATAAGCACCATCTGCCCGGGTTTGAAATCAGAGTTCTCCTTCTCCTAGGATGGTTGCCAAAAGGCTAGAGAGCCCATCCTGCCCTTTGACCCTTCGGTTTTGACCTGGGAGGCCCTACCGGTGGCTATTATGCCACTGCCAGCATAGCTCACAACTTCATTAGGGTACGCAAGCCTCTCCCCCACAACAAGGGGGCGCCAATGGGGAGGATATTATTATCATCATCAGATGGAGAAATGCTGGCAGGAGAACCCACAATGGCATTAACTTGACATTGGTGCTTTTCCTCTCCATAGAATGACATCAAAATCCATATCTACACTAAGTCTGTTCAGTAAAAATATAGGTTCAGGTTGAGCATCTCTTCTCCAAAAAGCTTGGGACCAGAAGTGTTTGAGATTTTTAAAATCTTGTAATGCTTGTGTTTGCATAAGTGTACATAATCAGACTTTTTGGAGATGGGACTCACGTCCAAGCACAACATTCATTGGGGTTTCATGTGCACCTTATTCACATAGTCTGAAGGCAGGTTTATGCAATATTTTAATTGTTTTGTTCATGCAACAGTTTGCATACACTGAGCCATCACAAATCAAAGGTATTAGTAGTAATTTTTATTAATTAGCCCTTAGGCCACATCACAATACTAAACCAAACAACAAGGCTTGATAAGACTTGATTACACTCTATAAAGTAATATGACATTTATAACAATACAGTGAATAAATAGGATAAAACTGAATATATGCATCATATTTTCCAGTTTCTCTTCAGATCATATAAATCTTTCACCTTTTACAAATCACTATCTCAGCCACCCATATGGATAACTGTTTGGCACACATTAATAAATGCAATATTTGTTTTAACTATGGAACTGTAATGATAATTGTGTGAGCTAAGCTATCAATGTAGTTGTATAACATTCGTTTCATTTGTAAAAGTAAATTATTTTCTCAATAAAATTTATGCATGCATGTTGCTTGTGTGGTCATACCATTTCTGAGGGCTTTTGTAATGTTAAAGCAGACTTTCCCACGGAAAAGCTGCATATTGAAGTAAAAGACTCAACATGGTGGCATATTGTTACATGATTAAAAATGGTTAGAAACCATCTTTCAACAGCTATAAAGCTCAGCATCAGTGAGAAGATTATAGAGGTTAAGAAGGGATCGGCTCTATTAAAACACTTGCAATTTCACATTGTTACCTGAAAAGAAAAACATGCCTTATGTCTTAAATCTAGGAGAATAAAATTTTGCTTCCATTTTGTTTAGTGAAGTAAAATGGAAACTTTGTCTATACTTCTGTAGTTTTCTTCCTGCTATAGCTGTTTCCATATATCTATGAGCTGCGTTTCCTGGGTGAGCGTCTGTGGTTGCCATAGTGAGTTCTTTGTTGATCTTTCCTGGGCCAGAGAATTTGCAGTTCAGAGTGTTTGTAGGGGAGTGTATGTGTAATTGGTCAATTTTTTCTACTGTAAAAGATTAGTCAAACAGACCTCTAACCAGAACCTGTTGCATTTTAGAAAACTAAGACTCCACAGAATAACCGAACACATTATTTTATGCTTTGTTTTTGTGTGACTTCAGATCACACCTAAAGCAACCCTGTCACAAGGTGTTCTTGGCACAAAATGTTTATAGGGAGTTTTTCATTATCTTCCTCAGAGGCTGAGAGACTGTGACTTGCTCAAGGTCACTCAAGGGGTTTCCATGGCTGAGCAAGAATTTGAGTATTATTGTCCAGTGCTGAAGCCACTACACTGTTTCACTGGTTCTGCATTACTCTTTATGATTTATGAGATATAGAGATAATTTCACCGAGCTCACCCTGCATTTTTCAGAACACAAATCAAAATAATCACTGTGTAAAACAAAAGATGCGTTGAAAATGAAATTATGGTCATTTTATCTGATTAGTGAGTCATATTAATTGCTAAAAACAAAGCAAATAGAATAGTGAAATACTCGTAGTGTCCTCACACACTAATTTAGTAAAATTTAGTAAAAATTTATTACATTCAAAATCAATAAACTATAAAGAATGGAAATCCAGTTGACTCTCTGTGTCCATGAATTCTGTATCCACGGATGCAACCATTCACTAATTGACATTCTATTTTAAGAAATCCAAAGTTAAACCTTGATTTTTCCATGTTATTTATGGGGCACAATTCTACTTGTATTAAATGGGACTCCACTAGGGGAGGGGTGTGTGCCTGGGCCAAACCCCAAAAATTAACATGGGCCCAATGTAGTGGAAATATATCTTCTGCAAAAGAAAAGAGAGCTGAAATAATTAGACAGCTATGAAATCTATGAAAAGATTTTGGAGGGTTGTCTTTTGAACTTGTAATGTTGATGCTTCTCTTAACCCAGAGGACCAGATTTTTTGCTTTCTGCTTTAGAAAAAGGAAGTTGGGGGTTCTCAGAATTCTGATGAAGGTTATAGGTACTTACATTGTCATTTGTTATTTAGAGCATATAATACGTTTTGGGACATAAGATAAACCAATATGTGAGACCATCTTTCTTTTTGTTTCCCTGTGTTTCCAGGGCTTCCCTCTTTCCATAGTTCACAATGAAGAGTGTCCGTGGAAGCAGCTCTTCCCTCCAGGGTGCTAGTGCCAATGGTGTGGACCTCAGCCTAACAGGACTGCCTATGCAAGTGCTTCAGCGCCCCAGCAGTGCCTCTCCA
Source organism: Anolis apletophallus (assembly GCA_030556195.1). NCBI lineage: Eukaryota > Metazoa > Chordata > Lepidosauria > Squamata > Anolidae > Anolis > Anolis apletophallus. The sequence continues at coordinate 124,872,325 of JARBWK010000001.1, read as the reverse complement.
GGCAAGCACATCGCTCGCTCCATTTCTGTCATTACAGAAAACAAGCCCAAACGGAATATCTTTGTGAGTATTGTGGAAAAGGCAGTTGTTTTTATCTGAGTTTTGTTATGATTTACCAGCATGTTCCTAATAAATACATTTTCTTTTAATTAGTGTTTAACTTCATTCGTATCAGTGTATGCTTTATTGTTCTGGGTGAGTTGATCAAGAGAGGTTATTGCAGTTTTATAATAGAATAGATTTTTTAACTTGAGGATGCTGGAAGGTAAATCCTGCCCCACAAAACATGGACTTTCTGTCTGTGTTTACCTTGTAGCTAAGGGAATATTGTGGGCTTTATAATGGATTGCAGAAATGTACCAAGATTCAGCCATTCCACACAGTGGGATGCAAGATGTATGAAGTCAGAGAAGAAGCCTGACTTCATAGTTTAGTGTTACTATTTTGGCCTTGTATTAGGGAATTTTAAAGTATTTTAAAACTTCACTGCTACATATTGCTTCTAAGGGAGAAATGACAAGAGGTGTGTTCTAGTTTCATTTTTAGGGCTATAGATATTCTGAGGGAGAAAAAAAAACAGAAATAAGGTTTATCAAGAATTCTTGTTCCCACCAAACTTTTTTCTATATTAATAAACATGGCAACGTAATTCTAAATTTAAGGTACATTATTCAAATTAGAAAAGAGAGACTTCTCAAATTCATTTAAAGTCTACAGAAACATGCAATGAATTTTCACTCTTGTTGTGGGGGAAATCTGTGTCCTTTTTTGTTTGTATAAATATTTTAATTGTAAATTATAAATGTTACTTTAAAAAAGCAAAATTAAGGTAAGAAGTAACACTGCCAGTGACACCTTTCAACCCTTCCAGAATATGTGCTGTCATAATCAGCTGCCAGTGCCAAATTAACTTCTTTTTGCTAAGGTGAATGTATATGGAATATTTTGATATTCATGCCTTAGAAGACTTTACAAAGCATCCAGTTATGGCCAGCTCTGTGTATTACTGCTTTGTGTCTTTTTTTTTCTCCTAGGAAGATGCAGGTTTTGGCTCCTCTAGAGCTATGAACAATTTGAGAAGATCCAATAGCACCACTCAGGTTAACCAGCAGGTGAATAGTACATTCAGGTGAGCCTTAAAGATATCTCTCTGAAGGGAAGACAAGTGTGTAGGATCTCTCAGGGTCTGTGTTTGCTTTTCAGAGCACATTAGAGAAATTGGGATATTCTGCTTCTAGAGAGCCTCCTACAGTTTGAGAAGAAAACTTGGCAGCTTTTTGTAGTGTAAATGAGTTAGCCTCTTGGAAAACAGATGTGCATGTTTTTGAAATGAATTAAGCAGTACAATGTTTAAAATCATGCAAGGCAAGGCTCCTGATTAATCCTGTGATTTTATTTTTCTTCAGTGCTGAACACCATCGAGATTTCTTGACGTTGTTTGACAGCAGCTCAGGTGGAAGAAAGAAACTGGCAAGTTTGAGCAAAGTCTCACCAGAAAAGAAAACTACATGGAACATCCTGGTAAGGGCATGGCCATATCAGAAAATGCAAATATCAAAGGAACATCAATTCGGATTGATAGAATTAGTCCTAAGCTTTGTTTTTGAAGCATTCTCTTTTTAAGAAGGGCAATTCTCTTCAAGGCATTTGTAGCCTTCTCAAATATTTTTGGCTTATGTGTTTGTTATTGGAAACTGCATTTAATATTTGAATTGTATTGCTCTATCACTAGAGAAATGTAACTTCTGTGTGAAGCTGCCGTACCTATTGCTATAATGAGTTATGTGTAGAATGTGCCTATATAGACCATTATTGAGTAGCACCCCACTCCAGCACCCACTCCTCCTAAAATTAAAAAGCAATGGAAAGGGGACCTCCTGCTGTTCTAATATCCTCTGGCTCATGCCAAAGGGATTAAATGTCTCCCCACTAGCACTGAATTCTAGGGCGGCATTAACTCTGAGAATTGTGCATCCTTTGGAAAAGCTTTAATGTTGCAGCCTTACAGCAGCAATTACCTTAGTCATTTTAGCTGTGTGGCATTAAACTGGGAATGTGTATAGAAAGGCATTTCTAAGGAAAAAACCCTCTAGAGCAGGGGTGCTCATTAGGTAGCTCGGGAGCTACTAGTAGATCTTCGGCCCTCTTCCAGGTGATCTTCGGGCCTCACCAGCCAGATGGGGCGCTCCTGCCATGCGCGCACACACCCTGCGCACACGCGCTCCTGCTGCTGGCTTCCGCTCTCGCAGTGCTTCTTTCGCCTGCGGGGCATTGCAAGAAGAAGGAAGCATGAGGCGGGGCCTCTGGAGGGAGCGCCCTGCCTCTCTCTCGTCCAGAAGCAGCTGTGCAGCCTCTCTTGCCGGCGAGACAGGCAGGGCGGAGCGCTCCCTCTGGATGCCCCACCTCGTGCTTTCTCCTTCCTGCAATGCCCCGCAGGCAGAAGAAGCGCTGCGTGGGTGGAAAACAGCAGCAGGAGCATGCGCGGTGGCAAGAGCGCATGGCGGCGGGGGCAGGTAGATCTTTTGGACTTGGTTGCTTTAAGAGTAGCTCGCATGCTAAAAAAGTGTGAGCACCCCTGCTCTAGAGGTATGAAAAAGAATGCTATCGTGCAGACTTTTTAATGTTCTGAGCCACCTTTGCTGATTCTATTAATGCCATTGGCTAGCATTTGTTATCAACAAAAGGTTAACATAGCCTCTGTAGCTTATGAGTGTCAGGCAAATGTAAATACCATGATAGCCCCAAGGCTTCAACTTCTGATAAAAGATACATATGCTTCCCTTGGTACATAGTAAGAATAATGGTAGAACTTAGTTAGATACTCTACATGTGGTGCCTTTATAAGGGCATTTATTCAAAGTGCCTGAAGAAGATCTGCCAGAAATAAATATAATGCCTTTCTGTAATGCATATTCGTGATTATGTTGTGCAGGATGAGCAGCCCAGAACCTTTCCTGTCCCATCTACCACCAGGGAGGCCCCTGCAGGCATGAGGAAGAAAGAAATGTATGTGCCACTTGCGGCCAACTTCACTGCTAATAACAGGTAGAGAAAAGTATATTGACAACTTGATGTAACTTTTGGTGTCTATGATAAACAGCTGAAGTAGTGCTGCCGCCTTTCTTCTTTCACCATTTGTTTATATCCCGCCTCTTTCCCAATTCAGGCCTCAAGGCAGATTAGGGCCCTTTCACACAGCCATATAACCCAGAATATCAAGGCTGAAAATCCCACAATATCTGCTTTGAACTGGGTTATCTGAGTCCACACTGCCATATATTACAGTTCAAAGCAGATAATGTGGGATTTTATTCATTTTTGTGGAAGGGGCCTTGGAACCATTAAAACAAGTATAGCAAGAAATTAACAAAATCCAAAAATTAAAATGCAATTATATTAATAACTGTTAAAAACATAAACTATTGAAAAAGAAGCAGCAAATAGAACTTACACCACATTATACAAGGCCCATTTCCCCTGAGCAATCAGCCTTCAATCTGACTTTCCTGGGAAGGGCGTTTCAGAGGTAGAAATAGGCATTGGGAAGGCCTCTCCTGTGTTTCCGCCAGGTGAAGGTGATGAGACAGAAAGAATGGCCTCTCCAGAAGATCTCAGATCATGAGCTGATTCATAAGGGATAAATCAAACTGGGTCTTGGGGGAAGCAGTTGCAGTAGGATTTCTATCAATATTAGAATAATAATAGTATATATTATCCAAATTAGGTTTGGGTAATATCTACCTTCAAGTCCAGAGGGAAGAACCTCACAGAAACTAATCAAACAATCAGTATTAACAGACTTAACATTACGTGCAACTTCAAATCTAAATGAGACTTGCATCAAAACAATCAATTTGTCTTATTTTTCTCATAATTTCTGAAATGTGCCTCTGTTTTTAGTGTTCCTTTAGCAGCTATGTCTTCATTTGACATTCCAAATTATGGTCGCTGGAGCATTGCCAGGTGTTGGCACCTATTCTGTCTTTAAAAATGCCCAAGAGGGGATTTTCACTGATCCTTTCACTCTCCTTTCTACCCTTGACCCTCCTTGTTGTGGTGAGCAAGGCTTTGTTTAGATGACAGAAGAATGAGTGAGAGGACTAAAGGAACAACAGGGAAATAATCATACCAGCCACTGTCTTTTTTTGCTCTTCCAAGTACACACCAGGCAATCTTATAGTGAACCTCATTTAGGTCAGAGCTGTCCAGTAGGCAACAGCTTAGAGAAAAGAGGGCGACGAAAGGTGAACTGACAGGCATCTTGTTTCTTGACATTAATTGCTTGTTTGTTTAGTATATTATGGAAACCATGCTGACATGCTTTCCTTCTTTCCTGTGAGGAGTAACAAAGGTGCCATGGGCAACTCCGTCACTACCATGGTGCATAACAACTATTCCACTGCGGACAAGGGCCCTGTGCCTAAGAGTTCCAACCAGGCCACAACCTCCCTCAAGTAAGTCCTTATGGATTCCTGTCTTATTCATCCTTTCATAGGGGACTGCAAATTGGTTGCAGTTAGAAAGCTTGGCCATGAGACCAAGGCATGTATCAATATGCATCTTGGATGATTGGTGTTTTCTTTCCTTAGCAACATTATCAAAGCCACCTCTAATGAAGACACAGAGAGCAGCAGCTACTTGAAGTCTCAGAAAAACCTTTCCAGCAGTAACATCCTGGCCCGGAACAACAATGCCAGCAGTAGCAGTAAGCTGCTGAGAAGGCAGGAAGTATCAGAGGAGGAGGCTGAGCGGTGAGCATGAAGGACACGGTATTTAATGACGATAACAGGATGGTAAATCATAGCAAATGATGAGAGAAAGTCACAAGACAGGTCAAAAAGAGTACATCTTTCCATTTCCCCTTCACATCTTTAAGAAGAATGTATGTGTAGGTGCCCCCCACCAGTGTTTTTCGACCTCTCTCATCAATCTCTCCCCTCCCCCTTCGGTTCCATACCTGTTATAATATCCTGTCTTTTAAAATATATTTTTATACTGATTTCTAATCTAATTTTAAATTAACTGCTTACTGGGGAGTTGTCCTTCCCCTCTCAGGGCGCTTGTGCCCGCTTTGTGCTGGTCAATGACCGTAATAAAGTTTTGTTGTTTGTTGTTGTGTAGGAATCAAGCAGCCCTTCAAATATTGTCAAACTACAAGTATCATCACACTTCACTCTATAATCATTAGTGAAAAAAGCTGGGAGTTGCAGTTCAAGAACATCTAGAGATCCATGTAATTCTTGCTGTGCTCTGAGTTTTGAATTCAACATTTTATATAACTAACAATTATGTATCTTTCTAAATATAAGAGAAATATGTGTAGGAGCAGGTTTTTGTGCATGGCACTTCTCTGCCTATCTGCCTGCCTTCCTTATGGCAAGATTTGTTTTTCTAGACACATTGCTTGGAAAGCAATATTCACTACTTCTTTGCCTCTTTGTACCCTTTCAGGTTCATTAACCAGGTCAACCTGGCAGCTGTAACCATCCAGCGCTGGTACAGACGGCATTCACAAAGGCACAAGGAAGGAGCAGCTCAACTTGGGCACTTAATAGCTACTAAGAGAGAGGTCTGTCTGTTGCATGTGTGTCTTATGAAGAAGGGTCTTATGTTTGTACCCCTGGTAGCTAATGAAAAACAGTTTCTCTGACATGGAAGTGGACATCATAGACAACGTTCATTCTGCTACTAACTCTGGAATGCAAAGCTGAAGATTAAACAGGCTTGAGAAGCTTTCTTCTACAGAAAAATGACCCCCCCCCCCCCACACACACACTTACTTTTTGGAACTCCTTGACATTGGAGGGCAAAGTATTTGTCAGGCTCTGGCAGATTCTTCTTTTTAAGATTTCACTTAACGTATATACTCGAGTGTAAGCTGACCAAATATAAGCTGAGACACATAATTTTACCACAAAAACTGGGAAAACATATTGACTAGTGTATAAGCCAAGGGTGGGAAATGCAGCAGCTACTGGTAAATTTCAGGATAAAGATAGACACCAATATAATTACATTAATTGAAGCATCAGTAGGTTAAATGTTTTTGAATATTTACATAAAACTGTAATTTAAGATAGGACTATCCAACTCTGATTAAATCATTATTCTCACCTTCTTCAATGTAAATGTGCTTCCCTAACTTTCCTGTACAAGAATTTTGTTTTCCCTCCTTTCGAGAATCCAACCTGCAGAAATGCTTTAATTATATAGCAATGTGCCCTTAATTTATGTCATCCTGTTCTGAAATGACCAACAAGTTACAAGGCTGCTACGAGGAAACATGAACAACTTCCAATGACATAGCACTGACATTTACAGAAGTGGGAAAATTAACTGACTTCCTGCTATAGAAGAAGGCTTTCCCTTAACTCCTGTCAAATTTTAGAACATCAGGCATAAGATCAATTTCAGAAGAAAAGAGGGGGCTGTAAATACCAAAATTGGCATTTGTTGAGTAGCTGTAAAGAATGTTTTTTTAAGGTCAAAATTCTCACTTCATGTCTTCAGAAAAAAGAATGACAAGGGATCAGACGTTACTTATCTTAAGTACACATGTCAGTTCTTCAGGTTTTTGCTAAACTATTCTATGTTCTTTGTCAAACTGGTTCATAGAAGTAGAATATTTAAGAAGGTGGTATAATTTGCAGTAAATCAGAACAATTTACTTTGACAAGTAGGTTTTCTTGTCAAAAAAATCTGAAGAAGAGGGTATGCCTGACATCAAATTATGCAGCCTTGGGTGATCTGATTAACTAACAGGACTTGTTGTTTTGTCTGGGAATGAATTCAACACAAGTTTATTATTTTAAAGAGTAAATGTCATGGCAGAACACCAAAAGGGTCAAAATGACCTAATCACAGCAGATTGTTCTGGATACACAGCAAAATGTACTTGACGTGACCTTGAATCATTAGTTGTACCCACACAATTCTACAGTTATTCTCCAGAAGTATCCAGAAAAAGCACTTCACTAACTTTCCTTTCACAAAAGAAAAAATGCTGCATAAGCTACTGTGTAAGCCGAGCTTTTCAGCCCCTTTTTAGGCTGAAAAAGCACCCTCGGCTTACACTCAAGTCAAAGTTATTTATTATTTATTTTACTGGGTTATTACTATTTTAGTACATGTATTATTTTACTTTGATATTATTGTTACATTATTGTTATATTTACATTACTATTTTATTCTTTTTATTACATTAATTATTTTACTTTATTGTTGTTACTATTACATTTATTTTACTCTATTATTACTGTTATTATTACATTTCCATTATTTTACTCTATTATTATTGGTGTTACATTTATTATTTTACTCTATTATTATTGGAAGAATATGTAAGAAATTCATTCTGTCATATGCTAGAATGGAATACTAATAATTGAACCTGAAGAACCAGCCCTTTTTGTTGTTTATTCTTAAGGAAAGGCAGCAACAACTCACAGAGGAAGGCAATATCTTAGACTTGCAAAAGAGGCGAGATGAGGAGAGGAAGAAGATTCGAGAGGAGAAGGCACGTCTTGCTAGGAAAGCAGCCATCCTGGTAGGAACTTGGTGACAATATTGTTAGCTTGAGCAGGCAGGGAAATAGTTTGTTGTTTTCTTAATGTGTCAAACTAGGAGTTGGATCAAAGTGGCTTTATTCTTAATTGTTACTAGTACTGTATGTTCGAGGAGCAAATAGACGATGACATGGCACTAAAACCATTTTATTTCTTTTTAATGCAGGAGCTGCAGCAAAAGCGGGCCCAAAAAGCCTTGGATTCTCAACGCATGGTTCAGGAGGAGTTTGCAGTGGTAAAAGAAGGCAAGAAAGCTTCAAGAAGAAAACCCGAAAAGGCTGGCTCTGTGAAGAATATCAGCCCTGCCAACAGTATAATTAAAGCCAACAACGCAGGTGAGAAATACTAGCAGATTTTGAAAGTGTAAATCCAGATGATTCTTGAATTTTGCTCTAGCCCAGCTCCTATGGACTTACCCTGGATCTATTAGGCACAAAACCATCTCATCAAATTGCCAAATGCAGTTGGAAAGCAATGTTTAATGATAGACTGCAGCAAGGAGGTACAAACTGTGTGTGCCCTGTCAGATGTTTAGGATAAGAAGTATGTTCACAGAAGTATAGATTGCCTAGGCAAGCGGTGTTTACAAAGAATGTGCTGATGCATTTCCATAAACTTATAGTAGGTAATTTATTTCTGCAACATTTTGCTTACTGAGAGGCCCTGAGGAGATTATTTCAAAACAAACCAACTCCAGAGATACCATAACTGAATTACACACCCCAAATTGTGTGGGTTACAGTTCAATTTGTTCCCCAAATACATAGCCACTGCCTCCTGCTATAATGGTTTGCACAGTTGCTTGGTATAAGGAAATCAAGTAAGAGGCCAGTGTGTCTTGTCATTGGAAATCGGTGAGCATCCCCTACAATTGCAGTCAGACAAGCTCTATACTTTCATGCTTGCCATGGAAAAGATTTCCCAATCCAATTCTCAAACCCCTCTTGACATCCTTATTCACCTATGCAAGCTCCACCTGTACATTTTTGTGGGTACTGTTCCCACTGTAGCAAATGTTTTCTGTTGTTGTTTACAGAAGCCAACTTCCACTTGGCAGTTACAGATACAGAAGAAAATTCTGTCATGGCATATCTGTCTGTTCCAGGACAAAACAAACCACCTGAAGAGCAGCCACAGGTGCCGCCTTCCCTTCCCCCTCCTCCCATGTTCCTTGAAAGAATAGATACCTTTTCTTTTACTCCCTCATTTTCCAGTTTACTCATTTCCCAGTTTTATTTGCTGTGGAAGATTCTGTTTGGCTGATAAATGCCTGCATTGTAAAAGTTACTGGTGAATTGGACCTACCTTCATTTTAATGAAACATTAATGATGCACATGTGTAGCACCTTGAAAAGAAATTCTGATTTTAGTTTTATTGAGCCTGCAATGGTGAATTAGTGTTAGTAACACAAAAAAAAGTTTAGAGTTAGATTTTCAAAAAAAATATCATTTAATAAAAAATCTGTAAACTCTCAACAATGAGAGAATAAAAAAATAATGTTATGATTGAATGAAAAATATAACATACGGTGTAAAGTAGAGAAATAGTTTTCTACTATTTTAAAGGACAAGATAGTACATAGGAAATATCTGTATAAAGACAGGTCATTTGTGCAAGAATAATGAATTAAGATCATAAAAAACCCCTCTACTAATCAACTATTCATATTAATGTCCAATATATTGTCCTGCTAAAAATTCCAGTACAGTAGTTAAAGTGTTTTCAGTTTCCAATGGCCCAGATGCAAATAACTAAAGCTTATTCCAAACAGTGGGGATTGACCTCAGGTGTTATCAACTGAATCAGATGAGAAAATTGTTTTATTGTTAACATGTTTAAATAATCTAATAAGCAGATTCTTTAATGATGTGTACACATAAAAGCAAAATAAGTCAGCAACAAAATTATTTTTGAAATCTGATCAAAACAAAATAAAACTAGTATCATGTGTGTTTGTGTTTTTGTAATAGAACTGAAAGGAAAAGAAAGCAAAAGAGATAACGTGGTGGAAATATCTAAAGGTGTTAACATGAACAAAAATTTCTGGGAAAATTTAAATGTCTGAACCTGTCACCAGAATGTACTTCATTGTTAAGAACACCCAGGTATCATCCTTATAAAGCTTTGCTCACTTCTAACTACCCAACACACTTCAGCTAAAGATCTTAGGATCCTGATATAGAACAAGTTGCTCCTTCAAGTAGCATGGCCCAAAAGTGTTTAGGACTTTAATAGTTCAGATAAATATAGAAAAATTGCTTGAAAATAAAATAGTGAAATTTGAGCTTCACAACAGAATAAAATGCATTATTTAATTAAAAACCAAAAAGAATTGATTCTGTTCAAATTAAACATGAGCCAGATATCTAGACCATAAAGTTACCCCAAACTTTCATCCTAAAACGATGCAACAAATAAAAATCTGTTAACAAATTGAAACTCATAAAAAATGTAACACACCTTCAGTTACTGAGACTTGACAGTTGTATCTAATCAACCTTTTCCCAGCTTCTTTTATTACCATTTCTGTGCTGGATTGATGAAGGACATTGAGAGACAGACATTTCGAAGAACTCTTTTCTATTTTTTCAGAGAACTGTGATGTTCAAAAGTTGTACCTGAACCATCATCACTGGAGTTAGGAGTACCGTATTTGTATTCTCTTCCATCCTGATCTGTGGTTTAAACCTGGCTTTATATCAGCGCGTTGCCTCTTGCATCACAGCATTCAGGCAGATGGCTTGCCCTCCAGAACAATAGATCTGCTTGGAAAATCAAGCCATGAGCCAGACTTCTCTCCAGATACAAGTTTTTCTCCATTCCATAACTTCGATAGCCCTGTCTTCCCAGTGCACTTTCTCACCCATCCATCTGTTGTCAGCTACATATTCTTGATCCAGTCTTACTGTGTCTGCTTTTCTCTGTTGTTTAGGATGTCAGCTCTGGAAAGATGGCCAGTGAAGACCTGGAAACTATGATCACAACAGCCAGCAGGGCCCAGTCCAAAGTGACCCTTAATGAGCTACTAGACACCCTAAAGCTGTTGGAAGAAGAGCCAGAGTTTCTGTCACCACCAAAGACCTGCAAAGAGGATAAATATGCTTGGATAGATGGGGTAACTGGATTTGGTGAACCAGACATCTTACTTTTGTCTGTGGGTCTTTTCTCTTTGGTTGTGTTGAAATGTTACTCTGAATTGGCAAACAAACAGACTGTTTGCAGAGCTTGTGTTTCAGGAGGTGTTTCCTTCTAGGGCAGGAGAACTATGCAAATGAGAGAGAGGTTCCCTTATGCTTATAACATTTTAAGAAGCCTTTGGAGTGGGGGGCAAATTATGAACTTCAATGCCTCCAGTAACCCAAAACACCTAGGATGGTATTACTTTATCTCTAAGTAAAGTAAATTTGGTGAAAGTGTTCTCTTGTATCTAAAAACTTCTATCTTCCATTTACTCATGTTTGCATCTAATAATGTGCAGCTGAAGTGAACCAGAGTTGATTGTCCTGGGAAGTCTAGTCCACATGGGCAAGCTAATGTCCACAACAATTTCATATTTATTCACCATCTGTAAATTTCCTCTGTCCTCTTTTGCTATTGTTGTTAGAAACATCCTGATATTTTCCCTCTCAACACACAGGGGGCAAACTCAAATTCCCTGACTGCTGACAATTTGGAGAAGTTTGGGAAACAAAACTGCTCCCTGGTAGTCCCCGAGGAAGGCACGTTACTCTCAGAAGCCAAACTTCAGAGCATCATTAGCTTCTTGGATGAGATGGAAAAATCAGAGCAGGAGCGACCTAGGTCTGTTGCCTCTGCTTCACACCGAGAGGTGAGCTTCCAAAGGAACTCTGTTTTCTTTCAGTAGACATGGGTATAGTCATTCTACAAGAAATGGTTATTTGTCCCCAGCTTGAAAAAATGGAAAAAAGATTGAGTTTGTAAAATCTAAAGATATATCGGCCGATCTTGTCATCTTCTGTGATGACAAAGGAGAAGCCTGGGATAATTGGTTCTGCCCCAGGAAATAAAGTGTATGGATTTCAACCAGTAAGATTTGGGTTTAATTTCTTGGGGAAAAAATGCTCCTTATGAAGAGCAAAACTTTGGCTACCTATTTATTAGATTACTGAAGACTTGCAGTGACTGCACCTCATTGTCATCGTGTTTCCTTGCTGGTTATCTCTCAGGGGATCTTGTCAGAAGAAGAGATAGCCCATCTGGAGCAGGCCTCAGCCGTTGCCACGGAAGTTACCAGTTCTATCATGAGGTTGAAACTGGAAGTAGAAGAGAAGAAGAGAGCCATCACGTTGCTACAAACAGCGCTGGTGGGTGACAAGAGCCCAATTCTGGGGCAGGTCTGCATGTGTGCAAGAAGAGGGAGAGATTGGCACAATGTACAGCAAAGCCTTAGGTTATGTTACAAGTGTCATCCCAAGAAACCAGAAGGGCAGAGCTCTGTTCTCTCTGCCACCTTTGTGAACTCAGACTCACCCTTGAGCATCTTCATGGGCAGGGTCTCTGCCTAGGGATCAGTGTGCCTGTGATCTCTTCTCTCCAGCTCCTCCCTCCCTAACAATTTCAACAATTCTGCATAGCCTAGTATGTGGGTGTTCTTAAAATGCCCTGGTTATTGCCCCTTGTCCCGGCAGGCTCAGCAGCGGGAGCTGACTGTGCGACATGTCAAAGAGACAGAGAAGGAATTGAGCCACCAGCTGGCTTTGCAGAGGGAGCAGTATGAGGCAGCTATCCAACGGCACCTGGCTTTCATTGACCAGGTAACATCACACACCCCCTTTCTTGTTTGTAAACAGACAGGGCCTGGAAGATAGAGACATTATCCTATCCATTCTGTTTACCATCTGCTTGCTAGACTCCCTTGTGTTTCTATGTCAGTGGACATAACCAATTGAATGCACAGTGCTTGACTAAGATACAGGTGGCTGAGTGGGTGGATAGGAAGATATCTCCTACATCAAATGTCATCTTGAATTCATTTATTCTATGATGACCAGTTAGTGTCCCACTATATGAAATGCAGTTGCTTTCTTATATCTTTCCTTTTATCCAATCTTCAGCTCATCGATGATAAGAAATCTTTGAATGAGAAATGTGAAGCAGTTGTGACTGAACTGAAACAAGTGGATCAGAAATACACAAAGAAAATTGCTCAAATGCAGGAACAGCATGAACTGGTGAGGAAATGGCATTAGTACTGTGGTGGTGGGATTGCAACACAAATACTAGATAGGGTATTTAAATGTTTTTCATTCAGTCATTTAGAATACATAAAAGTGTTTTTGTTGCCCCGTAGAGAATACCTGTTCTGCCAATGAGAGATAAACATTTTTTGGAAAAGGAAGGAAATTCCTAGGCTGTCTAGAATAAAGAAGGTACATTATTAACACAATGGGGTACTTCCCCTTTTCAATTTATTCATGCAAATGGTCTCCAACTGCATTATAACAACATTTATTGAAAGATTGGATGAATTCAGCACAACATTGTTTTTCCTCTATGTTGGAACAATACACTTTATTGGACTGAAATGCAGAGGGATGGTATAGCTGCTGATTCTTAAGGATGTATTCATGCCACTCTGCTTGGAGTCAGTTGCTTTCTTCCAATTCAGCTGCTACTTTTAAGCTGAAATAAGAGGTATTCATATTTGGAATAAAGACAAGTCACTACATTTTTGATTAAAAATCTAAATACAGCTTAGAACTTATTTAAAAAACCATCTGGCTTGACCAAATATCCTGAAGTTGGAGAAGTAACAACAAAGTGCATTTTTTCACACTGTTTGTGAAATAGATATTATAGTCTTAGCTAGTTTTTCTGATTTTGTGGAATCATACAGAGGTATCTTCAGTGAAACCTGAGCCCAGTGTCAATTCATCCTCCTGTTCTCAATTACACTGAGTGAAACTCATTCAAAATTAGCTATGCCGCTTGGGTAATGCATGTTAGATTATTATTCTCGGGATGGCAGGAGGAGCAATTCAGTACAGTTGTGTTTTTGGAGTTGTTGGAGTTTAAATTTAGTGCTGACTAGGTTGACAACAGCTTCACTTCTCCAAAAACCTAATTGTAGTGGTTTGCTCCTACTGTCATCCTGGAATGAACTTTCACGCTAAGTACAATTTCTCAGTCTTGACTATTACATAGGATGGGTGCACATCAGCATAGGTATTTACAGGAGCATCGTGCTGATGATATAAAATGAGAAAAGATATGTGTAGCTGAGCAAGGGATGTGCTACCATTCCCTGATACTTGAGTTTATCCCAAACAAGAGTGCACAACACTTTTATCTTTTTCTATTCATCCACAGAAACATGCTTCACAGGTAGCCATTCAATCCTTATGTTGCAATCAAACCTTTTTAGAAAGGTTTATTTTGATCAAGTGCCTGTGGAAAGGTGGGTGTATTTAGCAAGTCACAGTGGTCCGGACTCATCTATTAATAATTTGCAACATTTATTTAGCAGAGAAGTTTACTGAAGCATTTCCATATGCCTCTATAGTTGTCCATTGGTAGAAGCATGATGCTGGACTCGATAGACTTTTTGTCTGATATAATGTCTTACTTTTTTTAATGATCTGAGTTGTGACAGTATCATAGCACTACAGACAGGAGTGCATGGCAATACCATGCTTCTTATCTTTGTTTTGTAGTATTTGGTGGAGCAGAAACTGCAGAGAAGATGGGATGTTGTTTTGTCACTTTATGTTTTCAAGTCATTTCCAACCTATGGTAGTACTATCACTGGGCTTTCTTGGCAAGCTTTGTTTAGAAGAGGTTTACTGTTGTTGTTTTCTGAGACTGAGGGTGTGCGAGTTGCCTAAGGTCACCAAGTAGGTTTCGTGGCTGAGCAGGGATTCAGACCCTGGTCTCATAGTCCAGTGCTCAGACATCACAATATGATGGTTCAGTGGGGATGGCCATCAGCTTAAGATCTGCATTCGCACTTTTTCCTGCATCAAGGAGGGACCTTAGTTTCTTTTGACTGTTTTGGTTATTTGGTGGAAGTCCTCTTAAGTGCTTGGAATAGTCTTGTCTTAGGAAGTCCTTTGTACAGATGCAATAGTCCAGCCGGTCCATTTGTTGCAAAAGGATGTGTTCAAGTGGCCTTCCATGTGCTGAGGAATACTCTTGTCTTCTGCATCAGCTGCTTCCTTGCATCCTTCCTTCAACAGTCTTCAGTTCATGCTCTTTCCATTTCCCTCTTGCTCTTACTTCTCCTCTTTCTCTTTAGGTCTGGCGCACTTTGGGCCCCCTCTGTGAGGTAAACATTTTCTGTGTACAGTCTTCAGATTCAGACTTTGTCCCTTTCACTTTTCTGGATCCTTCCCTTTCACTTTTCTGGATCCTATAAGTGCAATCACCCCGAATTGTTGAGGTCGCACCAAGATTCCTCTTTTTCTGGCAATAGAGATAGAATGGATATTAGCAAAAAGCTGTTCCTTGATAGTGAAATGCTGCATGTATCTGCTTCAGTGAACACATCAGACATTATGCAAAAAAGAAACAATTATTTAACATTCATCCTTACTGTGCAAATGAACAGCTGTTTGTTAAAGTTGTCTATGAAATAATCCTTGCAAACATTTCTCAAGTAATTTGGCATGTGTTATTGCCTACACATTATTTGGAGTGGTACATTATAGGCACAAGTTCAGATACCTTCTTAGTTTATAAAATGGAGGAGATGGGTGTGCTGAAGACACATATGACTAGGTGAGGACAGTACTGCTTTCTAACACCTCTTAGCCTGGTACTTTCATTGCATATATATGATATGAGGTTTGCTGTTGTTTTCATTTTCTTCACATTCAGGAAATCAAAAAGCTGAAAGAACTCATGAGTGCCACAGAAAAAATCCGCAGGGAGAAATGGATTGATGAAAAAACCAAGAAGATCAAAGAAATCACTGTTAAAGGTATATATGGACTTTCATGAGTGTGTCGTATAAGGCAGTGTTTCCCAACCTTTTTTGAGCCGCGGCACACTTTAACATTAAAAAAATCTGGGGGCACACCACCAGCGCCATGCCCCGCCCCCTCCCATGGCTTCAGCTCTCCCAGCAGCTGCTCCAGCCTTGAGGGGGCAGTGCCAAGCCAGCGGTGGCAGAGCCAGCACAATGCTGGCTTGGCACTGTCCCCTCAAGGCTGGAGCAGCTGCTGGTAGTGCCAAAGCCAGGGGGAGGGGGTGGAGCCAGGCCGCGCCATGCCCCGCCCCCAGCTTCAGCTCTCCCACAGAGGAGGAGCATGAGTGGTGGATGGGCTTCAGTGGGCGGGGCTCCTCCACGCGGCTTCAGCGAGCGAGGGATGAGAGACATTGCAGGAGTCATGGCGGATTGGAGGCTGGCTGGTGAAATGGCTGAAGGAGGCGGTGCCCTGGCCCCTTCTTCTTTTTCTTCGCCGCCGCCTGGCCCTTCCTCCTCCTCCCCCAAGCAGCAGGAGTTTCGCAGGAGGAGGGGGAAGGGGGCAGAGAGCTTTTCTCGCGGCACAGCAGGAGGTCCGTCATGGCACACTAGTGTTCCACGGCACACTGGTTGGGAAACACTGGTATAAGGAACTGCCTTTTCACCATGGAGTTAGTGGTACCATGGGATTGATCCTTGTTAGTACTGTTGCTTCCCTGCTCTTAAACTAGAGCCAGCAAACAAACCAAATTTCAGCCCTTGAGTAGTACAAAGGAAAATCTTCCTTTTTCTTTTATTTGAATCCTGCCTTTCTCCTGGCACAAATCTCCTGGCTAGATTTGTTGATCTTAGCTGATAGTATTTCCATTTTAATGTATTCTTATTAGAAGCAGAGGTCAGGTAGTTCCTTGCTAATCTCTTTCCATAGCTCAATTCTAATTATCAATATATTATGGCTTTGTTGTGATTTGCCACTGAAATCATAGTGACAGATCACTCATAGGATCGGAAGGAAGACATTTGGTTATCGATATCATAGGCGTCAAGCCTGAAATTCAGTAAATGGGTTAACTGTCAGGAAGATGTTGGTGAACATCAATTTTCTTTGTGTGAAGAAAATGCTGTGAATAAAGAAGGCAGATCCACACAGAAGTATTTATTATAATATAATTTAATGGCCACCAGAGCCCCAGAAGGCACAGCAGGTTAAACAGCTGAGCTGCTGAGTTAGCGATTCAAATCTGGG
The DNA here is from genome assembly GCA_030556195.1 of Anolis apletophallus. NCBI lineage: Eukaryota > Metazoa > Chordata > Lepidosauria > Squamata > Anolidae > Anolis > Anolis apletophallus. The sequence goes on along the minus strand of JARBWK010000001.1, from coordinate 124,855,589 downwards.
GAGCAGGGTGAGCTCTCGCTGTAAGCCCCAGCTTCTGCCAACCTAGTAGTTCGAAAACATGCAAATGTGAGCAGTTTAATAGGTAGTGCTTCGGTGGGAAGGTAATGGTGCTCTGTGCAGTCATGCCTGCCGCATGACCTTGGAGGTGTCTATGAACAATGCAGGCTCTTTGGCTTAGAAATGGAGATGAGCCCCCCCCCCCCCGAGTTGGACATGACTAGACTTAATGTCAAGGGAAATACTTACCATTTTGCTTTAATGGCGTTATGCATTTTGTAGAGGCTTGAATACAGGGCAAAATGTAGAGACTTACCAAGAGAAAGGTGCACCAGGCAAACCCTTGTTGTGACCGCCTTCCACCTGGAAATCTATGTCCTCATTGTGAAAGTCCATGTGGGTCCAGAATAGGCATCCACTTGGAAGATAATCATACTCAGCCATGAGTGATTGCCTGTGGTGATGATGATGGCAGTAATAGTTTTCTGCAGAGGTCAGCTATTTTGGAAAGAGGCCGTAGGATAGATTAGCAAGTGGGTTTGCTGTGGTAGTATGCACAAAAATATACATATGGGCTTTCTCCTGTTCACCATTTCCCCATTCAGGTCTGGAACCCGAGATCCAGAAATTGATTGCTAAACACAAGCTAGAGATCAAAAAATTGAAAACACTGCATGAAGCAGAGTTGCTACAGTCAGACGAACGAGCTGCCCAGCGCTACATCCGCCAAACTGAGGAGCTGAGGGATACGCTGGAGCATGAAAAAGAAGAGCAGGGGCAGCGCGAGAGAGAACTGGCAAGGCAACGGTATGAAGGGAGCAGGGAGGGCAAGGATGGGAAAATTGAAGAGGACTGTTTATTTATTTATTTATTTATAAATTCGATTTGGTAGACCGCTCTCTCTGGAGCCCAGAGCGGTTTACAGCATAAAATCAATAAAACATCAATAAACAGATAAAAGACGTATACCCAAAAGCCCCCCTCCCCACAAATGATCCCGGCAAGCAATAATACGCAGAGGCAATACATGGCAGGACGGTATGTTGGCAGCTGGCAACTAAGGAGGCATCAGTTGGGACCAAATGCCTGCCTATATAGCCAAGTCTTCACAGACTTGCGGAAGGCCAACAAACCCCGTAGTGCTCTGGTATCTCCTCCGGCAGAGAATTCCAGAGGGTCGGAGCAGCCACTGTAAATGCTCTCTGCCGGGTGCTCGACAGCCTACAGATCTTAATACTAGGGACCTCTAGTAGATTAAGCCCCTCTGAGCGCAGTGATCTTCTGGGTTTGTATGGGGTAAGACGCTCCCTCAAGTACACTGGCCCCAAACCATATAAGGCCTTGAAAGTTAGAACTAACACCTTGAAGGAGACCCGAATTCGATGGGAAGCCAGTGCAGTGCACGCAGGAGTGGGGTCACATGCGCAGATCTTGGGGCTCCCGACAGCAGGCGCGCTGCTGCATTCTGCACCAGCTTAAGTTTCCGGATCGCCGACAAGGGTAGGCCAATGTACAGCGCATTACAGTAATCAAGCCTCGAGATGACCGTGGCTTGGATCACCGTGGCCAGGTCGCAGCGGGAGAGGTAAAGGAGCCAGACGTTTCGCCTGCCGCAGATGGTAGAATGCTGTCTTGCAAGCGCAGGCAATCTGCGCTTCCATCGACAGTTGGGTGTCTAGCTGGACCCCAAGGCTCTTAACTAGGGGCTGTGGGCGAAGTGCCACACCATCAAACGTCGGCAACTGGGTCTCTACCCCGGGCGGCCCAGCCACAAGATCTCCGTCTTCGTCGGGTTCACCTTCAACTTACTGGCTCGCAGCCATCCAGTTACGGCTTCTAGGCAGAGATGGAAATTATCGGGTACAGATTCCACTCCGGGGTCCATCCTCAGAATGAGCTGGGTGTCATCAGCGTACTGGTGACATTCCAGCCCAAAACTCCGTACCAATTGGGCGAGTGGTCGCATGTAGATGTTAAATAACAGCGGGGGAGAGAATGGCCCCTGAGGGACCCCACAATGTAAGGGGAGCCTCGGAGGCCACCCCTCCCCACTTCACTCGCTGCAGGCGGTTTTGGAGGAAGGAGGACAGCCAGTTGAGGGCTGTCCCCTCACCCCGCCACCGCCAGGCAGTGTCAAAAGTTGGTAATCGACAGTATCAAACGCTGCCGTGAGGTCCAATAACACGAGCAGCGCCGATCCGCCTCGATCCAAGTGGCAACGGAGTAGGTCTGTGATGGAGACCAGGACGGTCTCTGTCCCATGGCCTGAACGGAAGCCGGACTGGAAGGGGTCAAGCCAGGTTGCATCATCCAGGAATGTCTGCAGCTGGTCCATTGCTGCCCTCTCAATTACCTTGCCCAGGTACGGTAAATTGGACACTGGGCGGTAATTGGAGGGAGCCGCGGGATCTAACCCGGGCTTCTTCAGCAATGGACTAACCACCGCCTCTTTTAACTCCTCTGGAAAAGCTCCTTGCTCAAGGAAGCAGTTGACTATATTCAACAGAGGGCCTCGTAACCCTCCACGCAAGCTCGAATCAGCGTGGAGGNNCCCGGGTCGAGGAGCAGGTGGTAGGTCGAAGAGCTGCGACAATCTTGTCAACATCCTCTGCGTCCAGTGGCCGAAACCGGTCAAAGGTGGACTCGGCGGAGGGCCACGGAGTCTCAAGCTCCTGTACTGTATCAACCGTGACAGGGAGGTCCCGGCGGAGCGTCGCAACCTTGTCTGCAAAATGATTCTGAAAAGCCTCGGCGGAAAGGGCCCGATCAGCATTTTTTGGGATGGTAGGGACCATCATCAACTGCCGAATTATCCTGAACAATTGGGCCGGGCGTGAATCTGCAGACGCTATCAAGGAGGCATAATGAGAATTTTTCGCCTCCTTGACCGCATGCTCATAAGCCTCACTAAAGAGCTTATAAGCTGATTGCGAAGGCCCGTCACGGAGCTTCCTCCACATGCGCTCCAGCCGTCTCTTCTCCCGCTTCATGGTTCTAAGATCTTTGGTGAACCATGGAGAGCAACGCTTGAGGGCGCTTAGGGGCAATCTCGCCGAGAGCCGTGGATAACTTACAGTTCCAGGTGGTGACTAGCTCCTCGAGCGAGACGCTGACAGGCTCCAAATCCCTCAGGGCATTCAGGAACCTGGTTGGTTCCATAAGTCCCTTCGGGCGAACCCAAATTGGTTCGGCACCCTTGCCGGGGGGTGGTGGCATCTCAACCCGGACTCTTAGAGCACAGTGATCCGACCATGGCACCTCGGTTACAGAGGTGACGGACACTTGGACACCTGAAGAGAAGATCAGATCGAGAGTGTGTCCAGCCCGATGTGTGGGGCCCGAGTTTAAGAGGGAGAGGCCCAGTGCCGCCATGGCCGACACAAGGTCCCCCGCTGCAGATGGAAGGGAGGGCTGTGTCGGCGTGGACATTGAAGTCCCCCAGAACTATAAGTCTGGGGAACCTCAATGCCCACTCAGCCACAGTCTCCAGCAGCAGGGAGAGACTCCTCGCTGGTGCGCTAGGTGCTTGGTACACCAGCAAGAAGGCTACACTCTCCGGGCTCCCACATCAGGCCGACACTTTCAATCCCGTCTGTTTCCAGTGCAGGGACCGCTCTAAGATGTAACAGGTCACGGGAGAGGATAGCCACTCCCCCGCCTCCCATCCCTATTCTTATTTATTTTATTATTATTTATTGCGATTTTTGCGCCGCCGACTCCCGGGGGCTCGCGGCGGCTTACATACTACTGGCTCAGCGCCAGGAAACAGTACAAAGGCATAGAGTACAATTAATAGAACTAAAACAGTAATACAATTAAAACAATTAAAACAGATTAAAAGTGGCAGATTAAAACAACAGCTTAACATAGCAGCGATATATGGGCCTACTCCCCAAAGGCCTGCCTAAACAGATAGGTTTTGCAGGCCCGCCTGAAGGGGAGTAGGTCCCTCAGGGCTCTGGTCTCAGCCGGGAGGGCGTTCCATAGCGTAGGAGCTATCACCGAGAACGCCCTCCGGCGAGTAGATGTTAACCGGGCTGATTTGGCCGATGGAACTGCCAACAAGTTGGTCTCTTCTGACCGCAGTGATCTCGGTGGGCAATATAGGGCAAGACGGTCCCTCAGATACGCTGGCCCCAGGCCGTGAATGGCCTTAAAGGTAAGAACCAGCACTTTGAAGGCGACCCGGTGCTCGATAGGCAGCCAGTGCAGATCCCGCAAGATTGGAGTTATTCGGCTACCTGCTGGAGCCCCAGACAGGAGCCGGGCGGCGGTGTTCTGCACCAGCTTGAGCTTTCCGGATCGACGACATAGGCAGGCCAACGTGAGCGCGTTACAGTAGTCCAGCCTCGAGATGACCGTGGCTTGGATCACCGTGGCTAGGTCGTTCCGGGAGAGATAGGGGCCAACCTCCTCGCCTGGCGGAGGTGGAAAAAGGCAGCCTTGCTGGCCATGGAGACCTGAGTCTCCATGGTCAGCTGAGCGTCAAATGGACGCCGAGGCTTCTCACTAACGGCGCTGGTTGTAGTGCGGGGACGGACTCCGGCCTGCCCCCCATCCTCAGAATGAGCTGAGTGTCATCGGCATATTGGTGACAGGTCAGCCCATAACTCCGCACCAGCTGTGCAAGCGGCTGCATGTAGATGTTAAATAACAGAGGGGAAAGGATGGCCCCCTGAGGGACCCCACACGTCAGTGGGGAACCCTCGGAGACCACCCCACCCCTCCTCACACGCTGAGACCGCTGGCGGAGGAAGGAGGTCAGCCATTTGAGGGCTGTCCCCCTCACTCCGGCCATGGCCAGGCGGTGGATCAAAAGATTGTGGTCGACCGTGTCAAACGCTGCCGTGAGGTCCAATAACACGAGCAGCGCAGACCCGCCTTGGTCGAGCTGGCAGCGGAGTTGATCTGTGATGGAGACCAGGACCGTCTCCGTCCCGTGCCCGGAACGGAAGCCGGACTGGAAGGGGTCGAGCCATGTTGCATCATCCAAGAAGGACTGCAACTGCTCCATTACTGCCCTCTCAACTACCTTGCCCAGGTACGGAAGATTCGACACCGGGCGGTAGTTGGAGGAACCGCAGGGTCCAATGATGGTTTTTTTCAGTAATGGAGCCACCACCGCCTCTTTCAAGCACTCTGGAAAAACCCCTTGCTCAAGGGAGCTATTAATGATCTTCAACAGAGGCCCACGTAGCCCCTCCAAGCAAGATCTAACAAGCCAGGAGGGGCACGGGTCGAGGGAGCAGGTGGTCGGGCGAGCTGCAGTCACTATCTTGTCAACAGCATCTGCGTCCAGTGGCCGGCCGGTCGAGGGTGGGCCGGCGGAGGGCCACGGAGTCTCAAGCTCTTTTGCTGTATCAACTGTGGCGGGAGGTCCCGGCGGAGGCTCAGTATCTTGTCTGCAAAAAGCTCTGAAAAGCACCGGCAGTGAGGGCCTGATCACTATTTTTGGGACAGTAGGGACCGTCGTCAGGGACCGAATTACCTTAAACAATTGGGCCGGGCGTGAGCTTGCAGACGCTATCAAGGCGGAGAAGTATTCATTTTTGGTTGCCTTGACAGCATGCTCATAAGTCTCCTGTAATAGCTTATAGGCTGATGCTGAGGCTTCGTCACGGAGCTTCCGCCACGCGCGCTCAAGTCGTCTCCTTTCCCGCTTCATGGTCCTGAGGTCCCCTGTATACCAGGGGGACCGATGATTGCGGGGTCGGAGAGGACGCCTGGGAGCAATCTCGTCGAGGGCTCTGGCTAGTGAGGTGTTCCAAGTCTGGGCAAGCTCCTCGACTGAAACGCTGGTAGACTCCAGATCCCTTAGAGCATTCAGGAACCTTTCGGGTTCCATAAGTCTCCTTGGGCGAACAAAAATCCATTCTGGTGAGTAACAACATAATCAGGGTATGCTAGCTCGTGCAGGCAGGTTTCATCGCCATCGTTGATCCAGGTTTCGGTTATGCAGCAGAGATCCGCTCGCTGCTCTAAAAAGAAATCCTTGAGAGTAGCAGTTTTGTTCCTAACAGAGCGCGCGTTAACTAACACCAGAGAGGAAGGGGGGGAGGAAATTGGAAGCCTGTCACCAGCGTGCCCGGGATAGGACGCAGGTCAGAGGTACGTCGAGTCTCACAGCAACTCAGCGTACCTCTCGCTTTTGGCCTGTGCCTAATGCTGTATTTCCCCATCCCAGAGATCACTGCAATGGGGGCTTCTACTGTGTCAGTAGAAGGTCTTGCGGGCTTAATTTCGGCACACCCCGAAAAGGGAGATCAGGGGGCCGATAAACCACTAGAGCTTGGCGCACATGGCGCACGTGGTTGATTTGCAGCTTTCACATTTCCTCTGGCCAAAAAGGCCGCCCCCCAAAAGGTCCTGGACTTATAGCCCTGTTTCTGTCTGTGAGGACCTTGCTGGCTCTTTCTTAATGGTTTAGCATCCGTTGTGGTAAGTCTTAGGCCCTCCCTAGGCTTATCGTTGTTGGTTGATGGTGGGGCTGCCAAGCCACCATCAGAGATTCTCTCAGGGACTGAGTTGTCCAGCGCGAGAGAATCAGACATCGGCCTTAGTCCTAGTGAGTTCTGGTTGTGATAGGCTGGAATGGATCTCCCTCCACTGCCTTCAATCCCCTCTGGTGGAGAGGGGTTAGATGCATTTTGGGCCCCATCAGACTCCAGGTCCTGGGGGTGGTCTGCCTGGTGGGTTGGGAGTGGCAGCAGTTCAGGTCCTAGGGGGGCGGTTGTAATAGACAGACCACCCTGGGGGGATCAGTAGGCTGGTCGTCCCGGGGGCAGTCAGCAAAGGGCAAATTAGTCACCTCTGCCTGCCTACCCATCAAGACGTCCTGGGGGTGGTCAACAAGGGGCAAACTGGTCTCCTCTGCCAGCCTACCCTTCAAGTGCTCAGCAGGGGGTAAGTCTTTGGATTCGCAGCAGGCAGGAGGAGAGTCACTGCTGATCGGCTTGCCTTGCTTTGGAGGAGGAGCTGGGTGATGTTGAGGCTTCCGTCGAGCCCGCCTCTGGCTCCGCCTCAGGCTCCGCCTCTGGCCGCACCTCCGCATGCTCCACTTGCTCTTACTCCCTGCCCCACACCTAGGCGCCAGGGGGGGGGGGACGGGGGGACTCGAGGGGGTACAACAACCGGCACCCCGTCCGGGGGAGCCGGTGTGGCCTGTTGGCTTGGGCTGCTGAGAGCCAGAGGGAGCGTTAGCTGGGGTAGCACTCTCTTCCGCACACGCCTCTGGTCACGCCTCTGGCCACGCCTCCGGACCCGCCTCCGCTTGCTCCGACCCCCTGGCTCCTGTCCAGGGGCTGGGGAAGGAGGCGGAAGAAGATGCTCCGCCATTACGGCGTCCTGTGTTGTGGGCGCCATCTTGATCGGGCTCACCAACACCCCCCCGAGCCGGTAATAAGCATGCCGGACGCCGAGGCCGTCCGGCCGGGGCCTTGGCCAGAACCGCGGTGGTATCCAGCAGCTCCAATGATCCAGGCGCCTCTGCTGCATGTTCCGATGGCTCCATCGTGGAGGGCGAGGAATGGGAGGACCATGGGCATCCCCCTAAGTCCGCAAATGGGCAATCGTCGCCCCCGGAGCAGAGCGTCGCTGGCTTGGTTTGGGGGCCAGTCGGCTCACCAACCTCCCTGGATCCAGATCTGGATAAGTCGCCCTCCGACGCTCTCACTTTCCCCCAACCCAAGCCACCGTCAGTTTGTGCAAGAGACAGCCGCCCGATAGTCCAGGGGGAATAGGCAGAGAGCATGGTCCCCAGTCTCTGGAGTTGGGAAGACACCAGCTGGTATTGTAATTTAATTGCACCCAAGGAGGGGTGAGCATTGCCCTCCGAGGCTCTGCCATTGTGTAGTCCCAATAAGGCCTTATCACCGGAAGCCGATGGCATGGTGCACCGTGTATTCCTTCGCAAGCCCCAGCTGAGGCGTTGGGTATTTCGTCGCTCTGTGTCATCTCTAGGGGGACCTGCTACAGCAGCTCCCTGCTGGAGGTCGAACCCCTCAGGCGGGGAGGTCAGATTTCCCAAATCCAGGGTTGAAGAAGACCCCGAAGGCCCCAATACAGGCGGCCTTGGACGGAGCTCCTCCGAGGCACCTCCGAACGCAGCCGCCATCTTAGCTTCCCTTCAGAAATGTAAACAGTCTTCAGCTCCCACTCAGCACAGAGTAACTCCCAAGACAAGCAAACAGTACTCTCAGTAGTTGACTTTGTTGCAAAAGAAGGGACTGGGTTCATTGCAGCTGTGCACAAAAACAGATGGCAACAAAGTCAACTACTTTTTCTAGTATTCCTGCTTGATGTTTTGTTGCTAAAGTGTTGTCTTTCACAAAGTGATGTTCCAGTTCCGGTTCACTTAACAGGTGAAACCCATCTTAATAACTGGATGTAGATTCAATGCACTGCATTGTGTATTGGTGTATGTGTGTGTATATAAAAGGCATGCATTGTACTTGCATTGTATATCTCTGCCTATAAACAGCACTATTGTGCTATTCTCATGCCAGTTTTGAAATCAAAGAGCAGGTGTCTGGTACTGTTCTATGGGAGAGAGGCAGCAAGTAAATAGACTAGGCTGTGAGTGGCATTCTTAGAAAAATACCTTCTCTTACCTTTATAGGCTTCATGTTGACCTTTTAGTCAAGATTTCCTCATGGTGTCTACTGTGGGGCTTTCCTTTCTGCAGTTTTCATGCCTTCTAAAGGAAATCCAGCCCCACATTTCAGTCCTAAGCCTCATGGCTGAATTGATTCATGGCCTTTTATATCCTTCAAAAAGACAATCTATCATCTTCCATTTTCTCTTAGCAGAGGCAATCGCTGGCCTTGTTGCTTGCCCTTAAATATTGGGCCAGGCCAAAGTTAAGGGTCCCTTGGCAGTGCCCTGTCTGAAATAGCCCTTGTACACAGGTATGAGAAGCAGCTGGAGCAAGAGGAGCAAACCTTACAGCAGCAGCGTCGCCGGCTATACAGCGAAGTGGCTGAGGAGAAAGAGAGGCTCAATCAGCATGCAGCCAGGTGAGAGGATTCATGCTGAGTTCAGAAATGAAATGCGTATCTAGAATCCATATGGCTTGAAGTGCAGTCCACAGGGGGAAAACCCACAAAGTATTTTAATGCTACAAAATAATCCTAAGAGTAACAGAGCTCAGTACACATATCAAACGTGTATTGTTTCCGTCATCAGAATGTCATATTCAGTACATAAAACCCAACTGAGACTGGAGCAGTTTAATGTACTAGAAACATAGTGACCAGGTCCTTTGGGCAACACAAGTCCCCTCCCTCTCATCCTGCACTGGAGATCAGTTTTCCTCTGTTTCTCTTGAAATGAGCTCTGTTCAGCCCCAGGATTGCCTTGCCAACTTTGGGGTTGTTAGGTTTTAACAATATTGATCTCTGTTCTGCAGGCAACGTGCTGAGCTGGAAGATCTGCGGCGGCAGCTGGAAGAGAACAGCTCTGTTGTCACCAAAGCTTTGAAGGAGGAATATGAGAAAGGGAAGGAAGAGCAGGAGCGACGCCATCAGGTCTGTGGTTTTTCTATAACCTTTGAGATTTCTGCCTGTTTTCAAACATACCTTATCACTTACCTGTAACTAAGGAATTTTTTTTCCATATTTTGACCCCTCCCTGCTTTCCAAAGTTGACGCTCCTTTTTTTTAAAGTACATCTATATCTTTTTTTTGAAGCTTTTATTTATTTTATTGTAGTTTTAACATATTCAGTATTTAAACATTGTTATACTTAACACTTTCCCTTAACAAATTGTACAGAACATGTCCAGTATGTCTTAATGCCTATAGGATTTCATCCTTCGGCTTCATTACATATTGTCCAATCACCCAGTGCTGACCCTTCACCTTAGACCAGCCAATAATAATACTTATTTCCAAAAATCAGCTGTTATTATTACAGGTTTGGTCCCTTTACCTTCTATATATACATAATCTATCAATTTCCCACAAATCTTCCCAAAATCATCTTTTTTAATAATCCTCTTTTAACTTTTATGTTTCCTGTCAGTTTATAATTTATTGCAATGTCCCAGATCTCCCTATACCACTCTTCCAGTTGACATTCCCCTCCTTCTTTCCATTTTTTAGCTATTAACAATCTTGCTGCTGTTACCAGGTTGGCAATTAATTCTTTCAGTTCTTTTGGTATATTAACATTATCAATAAATGATAGCAGTGCTATCTCCGGTGTTCCTGTTATCTCTGTTTGGGTGATTCTTTTTATTTCTTGAAATACATTTCCCCAAAATTTTTGAACATATTTACAAGACCACCACATGTGTATATATGTGCCAGTTTCAAAAAACTGTCAAGTACATCTATATCTGTTGATCAAAGGGAATCCATTCCCCCTGATTTCCCACCTCATGCTTCAAATTATGCAGCAGTGCTCTGCATTTGACCTCTTCCTACCCTGTTAAGTTGGGACACTTTCCCACAGAAGGAATGTCATGTGGCATCCTGTACAGGACAGCAATAGATTTACTCTTTCCAGCATTTTTTCTGTCAGAGAACTGAATATAAGTTGTCTAGGACAGGCAAGTAGGAAACCCTTTCCTCCTATAATCTTCACTGGCCATTTCCGTTGTAATTGATTGTTCTAGGGGTGATCCCAATCTTTGACAACACCATACTTTAGAGCAGGTGTCCTCAGACTGCAGTCCTCCAGCTCTTTGGGCCTCCCAACACCCCTCTCCCCCCAGGAGTTGGAGGCCAAACAGCTTTAGAGCATTCAAATACAGCCCCATTCTCCTTCCAGCTTCTGTCGAGTGAGGAACAGGACTTGGGTTGAAAGGCAAGGACACACAGAAGCAGGCAAGCAATTTGGTATTTTGTCAGCCAGTTTGGCTAACAAACCTATTTACCCATGAAGACCTTGAACCCACCAAACAGAATGAGGCTGGAAACATAGAATCATTTTTAAAACAGTTAATGGTAGTAAAGCATAGTCATCCCTACTATGTACTTGAATGTTTTGTGTTCCCCTTCTTCTTTGCTGTCTTAAAGGATGTAAAGTTGATAAGGAATGAAGGGAAAGCTGTCTTCAGCTCTGCCCCTTGTTTACCACAGATGAAGACTGTCTTCAGCAAAACCTGGAATGATCTTAATAATCTAGTACTCCTTAATCTACATCCTTTAGTTACTAATATATAGCTGTGCTAAAAGAATAATGGAATTCTAATCCAGATGAATCAGTGATTCCTTTTCAGAATCATCCAGCCAAATTGTGTCAGGCCTTGTATGCTGGAGAGAGGAAGGAGGCTTTGGGAGGAGACTCTGTTTCTCTTACTTAGTGTGTTTCTTCCTCCCTCAAGGCAGAGGTCCAGGCCCTAAAGGTACAGCTGGAAATAGAGAAGCAGGCTTGGGAAGCCAACTATCTGAAAAAGGAGGTAATTTTTATTGTTCCACTTTTTAAGCCATACTCATGTTTTATTGTTCAAGTTAAACTTGTGTGGTGTTTCTTGCACCCTTCTCAGGAAGCCTGGTTGCTCACTCGGGAGCGAGAGTTGAGAGAGGAAGTTCGGAAAGAGAGGGACAAGGAGATTGAACTGGTAATACAGCGGCTAGAAGCTGACATGTCTTCCTCCAAGGAGGAGTATGAGAGACTCACAGAAAACAGGTAAAGTATTGGTATATGAGAATGAGAGCTGGTTGCCACTGTTTTTACCTGCACTTCCTCAAATGCTCTTTATAAAGCTGTCTGATTTTGTTTGTCATTGTTGACCATGGTCTTCAGTTGGGCCTGCTTGCTCAGGAGAGAGGTACTTGCAGTTAGGTTTGTGTATTTGTACAGCTTGTTTAGATATCTAGGTGTCTGCTTTTTGAGGTTTACCTTTTGGAAATCCTCATTTGCTAGTGGTTCTTAACTTGTGGTCCATGAACCCCTGTAGGCCATAGTGTCCTCACAGGAGGAGCACAAAGAAAACAAAGGTTCTCTAGCGTAGGAATGGGGCAAACTTCGGCCGTCTAGGTGTTCTGAACTTTAACTCCCACAATTCCTAACAACCAGTAAGCTGGCCGGGATTTCTGGAAGTTGAAGTCCAAAACACCTGGAGGGCCGAAGTTTGTCCATGCCTGACCCTAGAGTCTACTGAAGTGCTTACTGACCAGATAGTGAGTGTCTGAGTGTGCTCTTGGTTGTGTTGTGTGACATCAGTGGCCCTTGCACCTTCCCTCTCCCCCTCTGCCATTGGGAAGCAAATCAATTGATGCTGAGACTCCTGCATCCACTGGCCTCACAACTCCTCTCTTTTGCCCCTATCCCCAGTCTCGGGATGGCATCCAATCAAGGGCAGGAAGGAAGACTAAGCCTGTGCCTCCACCCTCTGTGATGAGCAACTGTTGAATACATATTTGATGCAAATTATGGTTTTGAGTTGAGTCTTGGTGGTCCATGGCAGGTTTAAGAGTGGCTCCTGGTTTTTTTAAAAAAAAAAAAAGGTTAAGAACCACTGCTGTAAACTATTATGGTTCCTGTTAAGCTCCAAAGAAGATGTACCAGTAGATTTCCTCCTGTATTCCTCTGGTTGAGTCTTCTTGTGCCTCATTCTCTCTTTTATTGCTTTCTGCAAAGTATCAACTGCTTTAAAGTAAAAGGTAATCACCTTGAGTTTGCTGGTTAGATCACCACAATTTCTTTGTGACCTCAGCTCTTCTCTTCAGATTTTAATGTATAAACTAATTTCCTTTCCTACAGAATTACTCATCTGCATTGCAGCTGCTGTTGCTATAGAATTCACATTTTCTGTGTCAGGCCCTGTAAGGAGGTGTTAAATTGTGTGTTTGAGCCTTAAAGATAGAGAGACTTAATTGAAGACAGTTTTCTTCCTTAACACATTATATTCAGAATATTGGTGAAATAATCCTTTATATATTTGTGTTGCACTGCCTTGTTGGTCCTTAGTTGTGATGAAATGCTCCACAAACTGAGCCCCAAACCAGTTTCTACAGAACACTGAAAACTCCTTATTTCTGTGGCTGTGTATCCGACAAATGTATGCTCAGAAAGATAATGATTGGACTAGGTAGTGCAGTGTAGTAAACAGCTTGCATTGTCCTAGTTTTTTTCCTATTGATTTGAATGCTAAACTTTGCTTTTTGAGATCTTTGGTTATGTTTCTTTTGTTATTTATAATGCAAGCGCTGAATCTAGTACATTGGTTTCTAAGATTTATTACCATAGTTCACCTATCAGTTGCCATAATGTCGCTTGGAAAATTTCATTGCGATGAGCAAGCTATGTCCGCTAAATCCCACATTCACCTTATCGTTTAACAGATACTGATTGCACTGTGGTTGTATTCTTTCTTTTCTTGCCATATTTTGCTTTGTATAAAAAATCCAGCCACTACAGTCATACAATGATACTGATATTATAATTTAAATGATATTATAATTTAAAAGTCAGCGCAGCGGTTAGTCATGAAGTCTTTGCTTTTGCTATTCAGACTAAAGAGAACACGGGACAAATATGAAGCAGAGCTGCAAGAACTGGAACGGTCAGAACGCCGGCTCCAAGAGCGCTGCAATGAACTGAAGGGGCGTCTGGCAGAGGCAGAAGGGGAGACTCTCCGTCTGCAGAGCCTGCTGCGGCAAAAGGAACAGGAGGCAGAGGATATCCGAAAGGTGGGTGCATCACAGAGGAGAGCAGTAGTTTTTCTTCACTTCCTCCTGATTAGATGCATTCTTCTGTAGAGGTCTTGCCAGAGCTTGTGGGAGGAAGTGGAAATGAGGAGGAATCCCGGAGGCCATGATCATAACTGTCTCGGCAGAGAGTAGGAGAGGTTGGAAAGGTTCTTGGTTCTGGATAATACTGAGTGGTATGAGCTGCTGGGAGCTCCTTTCAGGATTAGATAGAGCTAAGGATAAAAATATTTTGGCACTGAGGGAAACTTTTGAGCCTGGGCCACTTTGAAACACCTGATTCTTCATTATGCATATTCTGTACACCTGGATCCTGACTCACCCTCTTTGTGCCTGGTGCAACAGGTAAGGGACCAGCTAGCTCAGGAACGCAGCAGCCTTTCTGAGGTTATCCGGCAGGAGTTTGCTGACCGGTTGGTGAGCACAGAAGAGGAAAACAAACGGCTCAAGGCAGAGATGGCTGAACTTCGTGCCCGCCAACGCTTAGAACTGGATAGAGTGACCCGGGACAAAGAAGAAGAGCTGGAAGAAGTGCATAAGAGGTGATCCTTGTTCTTGCTTTCTTTATAGAGATTCAGAATTGACCTAGTTCTGTAATAGTGCTAAAACTATGAGTTGTCATGTCCTAGATTATTTTTGTGGCTGTCATCATTCCTCTCTCTCATACCATCATCTATACACAGCATATGCTTCCTAGCTGCTGGTTTGCTGAATTGCAAACTAACCAAGTTCTGTTTTAGTTCTACAACAAGCTGTCACATAGTAGAAAATACTGTTGTGGCATGCCAGGGATGACTAAACTCCACACTAAAAAGAGAGGCCAAAATTACGTACCAAAATAATTTCATTATTATTATTTATTTCATTTATATTATATTTATTATTTATTTATTTCTCTAGCCCCGAAGGGGGACTCAGGGCAGCTAACAAAAGGCAATAATTCAATTCCGCATACAAGGAACAGAACAACAACATATCAAAATACAACAAAGCAGATTAAAAACAACTACATATCAAAATACCCCCATAATCCCTGTTCCATATTCATAGGCTGTCCAGCCACTCCACAGTCCGCTAACACAACCCTATCCTACTCAAATTGTCCATCCGCTGCTCCACATCAACCAAACGCTCGGTCCCAAAGCCATGTCTTTAGCTTTTTTTCTAAAGGAAAGGAGGGAAGAAGTTGATCTTATTTTGCTGGGAAGCGAGTTCCACAGGCGAGGGGCCACTACCGAGAAGGCCCTGTCTCTCGTCCCCACCAAACGTATTTGCGACAAAGGTGGGAGCGAGAGCAGGGCCTCCCCGGAAGATCGTAAATTTCGAGGTGGGACATAAGTGGAGATACGTTCGGACAAGTAAGCTGGGCCAGAACCGTAAAGGGCTTTAAAGGTCAAAACCAGCACTTTGAAGTGTGCTCGGAATTGGATAGGCAGCCAGTGGAGCTGGCACAACATAGGAGTGGTGTACTCCCTGTATGTCGCTCCAGTTAGTAACCTGGCTGCTGACCGCTGGACTTTCCGAACAGTCTTCAAAGGCAGCCCCACATAGAGTGCATTGCAGTAATCTATTCAGGATGTAACCAGAGCATGGACCACCGTGGCCAGGTCAGACTTCCCAAGGTACAGGTGCAGCTGGCACACAAGTTTTAACTGTGCAAAAGCTCTCCCAGCCACTGCTGAAACCTGGCTCAGCAGGCTCAGCGATGAGTCCAGGATCACTCCCAGATTGCGAACCTGTGTCTTCAGGGGGAGTGTGGCCCCCATCCAACACAGGCTGTAACCCTATACCCTGTTTGGCCTTTCGACTGAGCAGGAGGACCTCTGTCTTGTCTAGATTCAATTTCAATTTGCTAGCTCTCATCCAGTCCGACACAGCAGCCAAGCATTGGTTCAAGGTCTGGACAGCCTCCTTGGTATCAGGTAGAAAGGAGTGACAGATTTGGACATCATCTGCATAAAGATGACATTGCATTCCGAAACTCCGGATGATCTCTCTCAGCGGCTTCATGTAGATGTTAAACAACATCGGGGACAATATTGAGCCCTGTGGAACTCCACAAGACAACGGTTGTGGAGTCGAACAGGTGTCACTCAACAACACCTTTTGAGACTGTCCCTCGAGAAAGGACCGGAGCCACTGCAAAACAGTACCTCCAAGCCCCATATCTGCGAGGCGTCCCAGAAGGATACCGTGGTCAACGGTATCGAAGGCCATTGAGAGGTCCTGCAGAACCAACAGGGATACACTCCCCCTGTCAAGTTCCCGACGTAGATCATCTACCAAGGCTGTCTCAGTTCCATGTCCTGGCCTAAAACCAGACTGTGCCGGATCTAGATAATCAGTGTCTACCAGAAACCCCTGGAGTTGTAAGGCCACCACACGTTCCATGACCTTGTCCAAATTTTTGTGTATTCCCATTCCTGTTTTATGTGCATTTGTCTTATGGTTCTGCAGTTATCCCTTTGCAGAAGCAAAGCTGGTAATATTTGCTTAAAAACTGGTATCTCTCTCTTAGTCTTAAAGAAGACCAGCAATAGGTAGAATAAAACATATTGTTCTACCAGCTAATGGTTTTAAATGCCACCTTCCTCCAGAGAGCCTACTTACTTTGCTAGTGTATTTTCCTCATTAATTGCATTATTTTAACACACACTCAAAAATCTGATCTCGGCACACACCCAGCTTTGCTTAGGGCAAAACCTTTAGGATGGGCAAAGCATGGTTTTCCAGATGTACTTGGAATCCATCTTCCAACAACCCCTTACCATTGACAACATGGACTACGGCTGATTGGAGCTGCTCTCCAGTAATGTCTGGAGTGGGGGGATTTTGTCCACCCCTGGTTTATAAAACTTCTCACTTGGTTTGAGAGCAGCGGAACAGCCAGGAAAAATCAATCTGGTTGTATAATGACATATTTTAGCATCACAGACACCTGCAACCTAAAGAAATTTATTTATTTCTGGTATTTATACCCCGTCACTTCTCTACCCCGGGAGGAGGACTCAGGATGGCTTATATAAGCAGCAATTCAATGCCATTATAAGAAATCACAGCTTTTCGTGTTGTAGATCTCAAAGTTACATGCCTGTTCTTCATGCTTGCATAGGGTTTGCACAATTTACTGAATGGGTCAAATCAGGAGCGGGGCCTATTCCCCCATCACACTGACACTGCCCATTGTATGGAAAGTGCTTCACGAGATTTGAAGTGCTTTTTAGGAAGCTTAAAGCAAAGACAGTAGTCCTAGAATTTAAGTATGCTTCTGTTTTGTCTTTCCCCCAGAATCTGATTATGGTTGCTTTATTAAATGCCTAGATTTCATTCTGGGTTTTGCCTTCTCTATAGGGTGAAAACGGCAATTGTGAAGAAAGAGGAGGCTGTCAGCACCCTCCGGAAACAGTATGAGGTGAGCTTCTTTGAGGGCTGCAAGGTTCTTTGCTTTTGTCTGGTTGAATGCAAGAGAAGACCAAAGGAGATGGCCAATACTAATAAATACAAATTTTAATGTGAGCAGGTAAAGAACGTGATGAGGAGAGTTGGCCCTCTGCCACATAAAGAGAAGTTAACCCTTGAGTTAATATTGCAAAACATGGTTGAATCTAGATGTACATTTGTGTCATGAAGTATTTAATAAATATAGTAATAAGGAAATGTATTAATATTTCTCAACAATGTAGAGAAAATAATCCTAAAGCAACACTCTGGTCATTTTCTTCCCCTCATTTGATATTTAGCTTTATATTTTTCTAACTCTTAGAACCCAGATTATCAGTCTACAAAATAGTTTTATTTTTTCCAAATCTGGTTGGGATTGCTGGAGAATGACACATCAGGTGGAGTATCCTCTGAAGAAAATGCAGCTCATGTCAGACTATGTCTAAAACCAGTGGCCCATCCCTCCTAGTATCCTGTCCCTTGTAGTAGCCAAGAGTGGATGTTTTGGAAAGGAGGCAAGGAAGATCTAGCTGTCACACACACACAATTATGTATAAGGCTGTTTTAGAAATAGTAAGTCTTGCCCTCCTTTGGCTCCTTCAGTGGTCTTTGTTGAACTAAATTCCCTTTTCTTTGCAGGCGGCTGTGAAAAGGGCAGATCATTTAGAAGCCCTCTTGGACCAACAGCGGAAACAGTTGCTAGCAACCAAGTAGTAACCGTACCAGTAGTCTTATAAGGGGAGAATGTCATGATCATGCACAGGAAAAGAAAGTGGCCTGCTGTGATCTCCAAAAGACTAAGATAAAATGAATGCTGATCTGTCTGTGACTGGGAGGGATTCGTGTCCTCTTTCTCTGGCACTCTTGTTAATAATTATTATTTCTTAATTTGTTATGTTACTTTGTGCCTACGATCTGACCTCGTGTACAAGAAGCCTGGGCTGTATCCCAGTTCTTGCTGATGTATTTTAACAGTAAAATCCATCTGATTTTGTAAGAGGCCAGTCTCACCATGATCTTTCTCTGAGAAGCCCATCCTATTTGCAAGAAGGCTGGGAGGCTAGGCTTTGCCGCTCAGAAGATACCTGCCTGTTACTTTCTGGATCCTTCATTATTCAGCTAGATGGATCAGATGCCACTAGCTCAAAAGCTTATCAGCAATTTTTGTCCCACATCT
Source organism: Anolis apletophallus (assembly GCA_030556195.1). Lineage (NCBI taxonomy): Eukaryota > Metazoa > Chordata > Lepidosauria > Squamata > Anolidae > Anolis > Anolis apletophallus. The sequence continues at coordinate 124,837,319 of JARBWK010000001.1, read as the reverse complement.
TTTTGGGAAATGTTTTGGTTCAGACCAAGACACTTGGGAAATTCCATCCTGTGTGTGGATTACATGTATTCTTCTCTGCATCCCTTTAAGAGGGATGATGAGCCTATGATTTTGGCTTGCTAGTGTCAAAAAGGACCTCTCTCTGTTCTTTTTCACTACGGAATTGAGTTTTATGTGTTGGAGGGGAGAACAAGAAGAGGACGTTACTCTTAGAATTGAGAAAGAATTGTTTTCCTATGTCAGAATACATTGGTGCCTTTCCTGTGTCAAATTTATTGGTACTGTGTGTTTCATATTACAGGTGCACAACAAGCAGAAGCCAACCTACTTTTCCCTACAGCTTTTTAAGGGCCCTGGGAGGGCCAGGGCCGGCTGGGGGGGGGGGGGGGCAGCAGGACAGTGTTTATCTATTATTATCTACTAATAATGAGTGAAGTGTTCTCAATGGAGATTGCTATGTGGTGGGAACAAGCTGAGTTGAGGGTGGATGGAGAAGAATTGTAAGCATGTTGTTAGGGGTGGGACACAGCTCCGGACACATGAAACATGTCAGGCCAAAGAAGTTATGACTTCTGATGTACACCATGCTGATCTCTTCTACGTGCGATAAACTGCAAAGATGAGGAAGATTAATGTGAAAGGATAATGTTGGTGCTGAGACCAGTGGATCTCAGCATTGCTACAATCATTTCATGCCAGTTTATGAATGTGTATATCTTTTTATTTTCTGATGTTCTGTTTTCTGATTGTTTTTGTTAAGCAATCAGGAGAATGTCACATTCTTGTTTTGATGCTTTTGCTTTTGGTCACAATATGGTGGAGCCAGATCTATGTCAACCGAAGTGGCTCACCAAGACCTGCTTTGCTTTTTGAGGTTGTACAAAAGTAGATCTTTCCTCTTAAAGTCAAAAAAGAAAGAAACAAAAGAAAACAGATTTGCATCATGCAGAATTCCATTTCCTGTCAGTCAGTTATTTCTGCTAACCAGATGGTGGATGAGACCTTATGTGAAAAAAAATAATATTTGGAATAGAGATATGGGGGAGTCCTTCTGCTTCTACCATTATCACCAATTATTATTGTTATAATAATTTACCTTTGTCCCATTGGGACTTAAGCTAGTTTATAACAATGAAAACAAGCATGTTCACCTGGAAAGACAGCAAGGAGGAGGCCAGTCTTCTTGTTATGGGAGCCAGGGTTCAAGCCACCAAAAAAAAATCCTAACAGATCACAAAAACAAGTCAATTTTCTTTGAGCTTTTTGATGGTATGGTGCTCTATTCTTCTTCATAAATTCCCAGTGCTGTCTTTTGAGCTTCTTGTGTATTTCAAGTTCCGAAACCTCTTCATTTCCATCACTTTGTTACTGCATTATATCAGATAGTTTAAAATGAATATGAATATACCAAGTCATCCAGAAAAGTCACTGCATTGGATGTAGCAGTCGTGTGCGCTGTGCTACAGGATTAGGATTCTGCTGACTTAGTTTTAGAGGAAATGACTCCATAGCATTATTATGAGGTTCTTTTCCCCCTCCCTTTTATTAGTTTCTGAAGATTGTAATTACTTGATGTTTTTGTAATTCCTATGCAGAAGATACTATGAAGTTTGGTTTTTACAGAGCACATTCTTATTGAGAGAAATGGGCAGGTTTTCAATCCTATTAGGAAAGAAGAGGAAATTTGCTTTGCCTTGCTCATTTGCCTATTGCAGAACTGAACACCAAGTTGGAGCATTTGCATGTAGAGTTAACAAGAAATCAGAAGCCAGTGGTTTGGGTGTCGACTCCAGTAGAGTTCAAACTACAGAAGGCTGAACTTCTTAATGCCGCCCTTGCCTCTGAATTATGTTCTGATACTTAAATTAGAGGCAGTCCCTGAGTTATGACATCCAACGTACAAACAACTCAGTTACAAATGGGCTTCTCCCCTCCCTCCCTCCCTCCCTGCCATGAAATCTTAGCGCTGAGCCAAAGTGTATCTGTATCCCTCCAACTCCTTTTCCCATTTTTTCCTATTGATATCTCTCCAAACCCCTTTTCTATTTTCTTCCAAACCATCTCTCCAAACCCCATTTCCTATTTCTTCCTATTCATCTCTCCAAACAACTTTCCCCCATTCTTCCTTTCAATCTCTCCACAATCTCTTTTCTTTTTCTTCCTATTTCCTTGGTCCTCTCTTCTCTTTTCCTTCATGTCTCTCACCATTAGCTCAATGCTATGCAATGCTGGGATTTGTAGTTTGGTGATGCAGCAGCGTTCTTTGGCAGAGAAGGCTAAAGACCTTGTAAAACTACATAGCAGTGAACCAGGGCAGTTAATGTGGTGTCAGACTGCATTCATTCTAGAGCATAAATACATCCCTAGGAGGCTAAGGCAGGATAAACAGGGGAGGCTCCTTGAGGGAACGGTTATCTCTGTCTTTGGTTTTCTTTTCCATTATTAGGAAGATTTGGTGTTTTTAAAAGGGATTCTAATCACACAGGAACTATAATGTGCACTTTTTTGGCCAAATTAGAAAGTGCACTTTTTGCTGGACCTGTTCTGACTTGCATACAAATTTAACTTAAGAACGAACCTACAGAATCTATCTTGTTTGTAACCTTGGGACTGCCTGTACTGAATTATATTTGTGCTAAATAAGCTGGTACTAATCCAAGAACTGGTCAATTGACTTTATATCCCCAAATTGGCAAACCCAAGCTGACATTTTAAGTGGCAGGCTGTATAAGGCTGTACAGAGCATATGTTTGTACCAGTCAAAATCTATTGGATTGTATCGATGGTTGTGACCGGGGCTGCTCCTCCGAGTATCGTTGTAAGCATAGAAGGGAAGGCATCCATGGATTGGATAAAAAATCCCGTAAGAGACCAGACATGGTGAGAAAATTTGAAAGCTATATTTCACTTGTCCCATTTTCCTCAGTGCCTTTACCATGGAAGCCTGAGGCAGGTGAGAATGGCTTCCAGTATTTCTACTTCCCATGAAACAAGTATCCGTAGAGCAAGACATTGCTGTCTTGCATTTTTGAAAGCATCCTTTCATGGAAGGAACACATTACATATGTATGGTACTATGGGCACATAGATCATCTGATGCAGAAAAAAGGCATCAAATATTTTTAAAAGTACTGTGCCACCATCTCAAATTAATCTTTTGTGTTAAATGTTATGCTATTTCTTGACAGGTTTCGCCACCAAAAGATCTCTATGAATGCCTGCCCTCCCATGTGTTTGCACTTTTGATCCCTCGATATGCTTGGAACCCCTTAGATCCCATGCTTCAGCATCCCAAGGTGGAGCATGGCAGTGCCACACACATTATTAATCACAGCTCTGCATGAGTACAAAGGCTTTGAATATTTAATCATGTGAAATCCAGTGTGGGAAAACAATACCAGAAAGAACACTTTTGTTTCTGAGGAGGGAGGGAGGGTAAAAGAGGGATTTATCCTGTAGAACGCTCTGTGTGAAGTGCCCTCAAGACGCTGCTGTGCCTGCAAACATTGCACAGAGGAGGAGGGAGGCGATTGTCCATTTGCCTGGTATTGCATGACAACATGGTGATCGCTAATGGGGTTCAGTCTTGTTTCCCAATTTTGTTCTCTTCCAATCAAATCCATGATACCTTCTAGAAGAATGTTTATAATCCAGCAGGTTGTCACTGATTTGTCCAGAAAGCAAAGATTATTTAAGAAGGAAAAACTTGCTAAACGCTGATGAGAAGCAAACAAGATCCCCAAGTGACTAATACACTCAATATAGTTTGGGATAATTACATTTTCTTTGGGTTCTATTGAATGAATGGGCTAGATAAGGGATGAAAATGTGTGTCCCTCCTATTATTGGATTGCAGCTCCTATATTTCCTCAAGGCTGGCTATGATGGTTGGGGTTGATGAGAGTGGAGGTCCAGCAACATTGGGTGCTACTCAATTCACCTACCTTTACGGAGTTGTATGATCTGTCTATCCAAAAACAGGGTAGGAAATTCAATACCAACCCATAAGATCCGGGCATGTAATTATCCAGGCTGGAGCCCCCCACCCCACCCCTGATGGTGCAATGGGTTAAAACCTTGTGCCGCCAGGCCAGCTGACCGCCAGGCCAGCTGTTCGAATCTGCGGAGAGCAGGTTGAGCTCCCTCTGTCAGCTCCAGCTTTTCATGCAGGAACATGAGAAGCCTCCCACAAGGATGGTAAAACATCAAACATCTGGGCGTCCCCTGGGAAACTTCCTTGCAGACGGCCAATTCTCTCACACCAGAAGTGACTTGCAGTTCCTCAAGTTGCTCCTGACACAATAACTCTATTGTCGAAGGCTTTCATGGCTGGAATCTGAGTTGTAGATTCTAGAACATGGCCATATAGCCTGAAAAATCTACAACAAAAATTATCCAGGGCTATACTGAATGTATCAGTTTTTCACAGGATTCCTCTGTACTTTCTCAAAATTACAATCTTTTGTTGTTCTAACTGTTTTAAACACTGTTTTCTTGTTCTTAATGCATTTGGAGTTTAGCATTTTGATTCTGTTTAGGCAGCTGAACTCTGACTTGGGTGGCATTTCTGAAATGGCAAGTTGGAAATTAGCAAACCAGAGCTTGGGTAACCAATGCTGGGAGAGTACACAGCTCTCTAAGGAATGTCAGGGAGGAGGTGGTTGGTTCTCATTAGTGCAAGAATTTCTCTCCACCCCCCTCCCCCTTTTATACTAATCCTCTGATTCTTTCTGTGCAGTCTGCTTGATCTTTGCAGTTTGCACATTTCTGGGCCAATACTTCTTTCTGACACAAATAATACAGCTCTGTTATATAACATATTGTGTAGGGTTTGTTTTGGTTAGTGTCCCAGGTTCTACCATTTTGATTAGACTTGAGACGGGACTTCTGTTAGTGACAGGCTGAGCCATTATACAGTAGGTCTCAGCTATGCAATATTCCTTTAACATGGGTCAGAACTGTTGCTGAATGTTACTTTTAAATCAAAAATGTTGTCATCAATCATCACATTATTGCATTTCTTGGCATCCTCATGTTCAGATATATGGTTCAAAGCTAAGACTTTAAATGGGGTTGGTGCAGTTTTCAATAATCTTGAAGGTATAAATTTCCATGGCAACGAGCAACATGCATAAATGAAATTCAAGATGTCTAAAAGCAAGATGGCTGTGCTTCAGTGTCATCAGTGTCATTTTGAGTGAAGTGCAGAGGATAGTTTAGGCAGTGTATTCCTATGATTGAGAAATACCCCCTATATATTGGAGAGAGTAGGTGCTCATACCTGAAGACTCTGTAGCACAGGGGTGCTCATTAGGTAGATCGCGATCTACTGGTAGATCGCGTAGGGCGTCCTGGTAGATTGCAGGCAGGGCGGGAGGAAGGCAGTCCCGCACCGCAGGCTCCCGATGCCGCCCAGCTGCAGAAGGAGGTTGGACTGGATGGCCCTTGGAGGTCTCCTATTGTAGGAACCCATTGTTGTTGTTATTATTGTTATTATCAGAGGCTGAATGGCCATCTGTGAGGAATGCTTTGATTGTGTTTTTCCCTTATGGCAGAAGGAGGTTGGACTGGATGGCGCTTGGAGGTCTCCTACTCTAGGAACCTATTGTTGTTACTATTAGTAGTAGTAGTAGTAGTAGTACCAGAGGCTGAATGAATATTATCATCATTATTATGAATAAATTCAGGGGCTTATTATACTCGCATTTAGTTGAATTCAGTCTTGAAATATATTATATGGCTCTCACTGAAATAAATTTCCAAATATTTTGCATTCATGGCTCTCTGAGTAGTGGGTAGGTAGATCATTTTGACTTGGTTGTTTTATAAGTAGCTCGCATACTGAAAAAGTGTGAGCACCCCTGCTGTAGCACTATACACTACTTTAGGGGAACACTGCAACATGTCGATCGTGACCATACTTCCTTTGGCTCAGTCAAGAGTATCATTTCCCCTTACATAACATGGAATTCTGTACATTTAATGTTCATAAGTATGAATTTACTTTTCAATACAGAGATGAAAGCTGAAATTACTTTGGAAAAATGACACTGAGGAAGGAGCAAACCTTTTTCTGCTTTTCTAGAGACTAGGAAACAGCAATGCATTCAAGCTGCAGAAAAAGAATTGACGTAAACATTAGGAAGAACTTCCTGACGCAAAGAGCTGTTTGATTGGAATATGCAGCCCTGAAGGGTGATAAAGCCTCTTTTGCTAAATAGTCCGGTTAGGTATCTGCAGGGACTGCTTTGATTGTGTGATCCTGTGTGGCAGAATGGGGTTGGACTGGACGGCCCTTGTGGTCTCTTCCAATTTGAAAGAGCTTTGAACTAAGAGTTGCTGATCTTAAGACAAGAGTCAAGCATCACCCAAACCTATGCCATGTTAAAATCCTTCAAAAATTAAATTGTGGTGATTGGACTTCTTCCAAGTTAAGTGAATTTCCAGCTGGGTAACCATTCTCTTCCTGCTTCCCCTCCTGCTATTTTAATACCCACTGCTGTATAAGTGCCACCAGGTGGTGCTATTATTTCAGGTCAAGAAGCTGAATCAGATGTGCTGGTGCACAGAGCATATCAAGAGCATCTTGTTCATCCCCCTCCTTGTTTTGTAGCAAACCCTTATTAACATCTCTGTGGCCTTGTGCCAAGACCCTGTAGCTGCAGTGGCAATTTCATTGTCCAGAAAAGGAATTCAAGTTCATAAAGTAGAACCTTCTCATTCAAAATTGAACTTCATTGTTAAGCTGCTTCATAATGGAGAAGGAGCACTCTTCTGGAGGAAATATTCATGAGATATTGTATGTCAGTGATGGGTAATTGTGTGGTCCTCAGTGCTGGAATACAACTCCCATTGACATGTTTAGGGCCTTTGGTGTTTTTTGGAGGATCACATAACACCCCTCCCACACACACACACACACACACACTTTTGTTGTGGACTTTCTAGCTTTGCTTCACTTTGACTGCTGTTAGTATGCAACTCCCATAGTGAAGGGCTATGGGAGTTGCAGTGCAAAGAGTACTGGGAAGGTCATATGTTAAGTCATCTTTGTCTTTGATTCTTGCCAGCAACTTACTGTGCAGCCCCTCCTAGGGAAGTTAATTTTCCAAAGACATGACAGTTAAACAGAAGGGCTTTATTTTCCTCAGAACAGGACATGACCAGAGTAGCATTTTACTTTGGTTGGTAGTATAAAGCCCATTCCTCTACTGATGGGGAATGGGCTAGGAAAGAGATGGAAAGCTAATGTGATATTGGTGAGGAAGTGGATCCGGAGTAAGTTCTGGTACACACAGTTTGCTTCCTTCCATGTGCTCCATAGCGGAAGCTCTGTCTCTTGAATGTGGTGCAGCCAGATAAAGCTCCATTCCTTGTGTGCAAGATATAAGGAAAGCCTAGGCTGCCACAAGGTTTAAAGGACAGAGGTTTACTTTTCAACAAGGACTCGGACAATAACAATCCCAAGACTATGGAAATGTGTCCTCTGTTGTCATAATGGGAGTCCTCTAGTGTAATAGTATTTGCTAGGCCAGATTAAATCTGAGTTCAGGGAATGGATTGGACATGGAAAGCATGTTCAAGAGGAAGGACTGGGACATTTGATGATGGGCTCTCCAGTGAGCAGAGTTAAAGAGAAAATACCATTAATGCATTTGGATTCACTCTGTCTCAGAAGACATTCGGATGGCTGCATCTGCCAATTTTGCTTTCTTCCACGTCTATTTTTAAACTCTCACATTGTTACTGTTCAATTTCCCAAGATAAATATACATATTGGTAAGTTCAAATCCAAAACAGTATTTGTGTCCATTCAAATTGAATAGATGCAGCTATCCCCAATAGGTTGCATCTATCTGCAATGTAGCTATTAAAGATGAGGAGCCTAGAATATTATCAGGAGTAAATCCAAGATTTACTAAGGGACCTGCCTGGATAAGCAAATCTTGACAGTTTTGGTTCCCCCCCCCCTCAATATTTTAGTTATTTTAATCACAAGTTCTTCTACTTCATCTTTATAGAGAATCTGAGAATTTTGGAAAATTCTCATGAAGACCAAACCAAACTTATCTATCCTTGGCATAGCCCCTAGCGCTGTACACTACATAGATCTCTTCAGCAAGCCTCAGCAGGAAGCTGCGATTCCCACTCACCCCTGCCAGAAACCAAACAAAATTGAGAGGAGCTTTCAAAAAAGATTAGAGACACAGATAGACAAGTGTAAATTCCCACCCTACCCCGGTAGAACACCCTTGAGTATGGAAGTTGGAACGAACACGTTGTCCTTGCTTCTATTTTTTCTTGGGCATCTTCTCTTTTGTAATCATATCAGAAAACTCTGCAATGGAAAAAGCCAGTCAAAGTGAGAAGGCTGAGGGAACCAAGAGTGACGGTTTTAGGTAGTGACTCCCCAACTTTTGTCCTCCGGTGCCTTCCTTTTAATTAAGATAATAAATTGTTCTTATAGAGAGCCAACATTATGTAATTGTTTGAGCACAGTACTATGGCTCTGGAGACCATGTTTTGAATCCCTGCTGAGCCTTGGAAACCCAGAGCAAGTCACACTCTCAGTCCCAGAGAAAGTCAAAGCAAACCTTCTCTGAGCAAATCTTGTCAAGAAAACCCGTCAAAACAGCCATTAGTCAGAAATGACTTCAATAGGCACCACAACTTCAGAATTTTGTGAGATTGTGCCTTGCTCTTGCTCATAAACCACAGGTTTCTCCTTGGCTTTTGATACACTGCTCCAAACTTCTAACCCAAGAAAAGCCTACAGGTAGAAGCTATTTTTATTTTTGGAGATATTTCTTTATTTTGGAAGACAGTAGCTCCAGTTGTGTGCGGATCCACACATCTACCTTACCAAGTAATTATATATAACTAGTCAAAGATTTCCCCATTTATCTAGCAGCTTATCTTAAAAGTTTACTGTCTACATGATTTAAACTGTTAATCTGAACCTCTCATCTGAATTACATTGTGAGGATTAGATGAGATGATCAGGCAGTAGCAAGAAACCTGATACTACATTCCCCATATGTTCCTTTATCTTCAGACCTTCCTCTAAATATGGGAGATAAGAGACTGACCTGAGTAGAGCTGCCTCGTTCCAGATAAGATTACTGTATTTACACAAATGTAATGCTCACTTTTTTGGGTTATATTACCTTTCCAAAATTAAGGTGTGCATTAGATCTGGTAATCTTTGTGCCGAGTCAAAGCAAAAGGGGAAGCTACTTCAGGAGCACCTAGAGCTCCTCTTTGAGGGATGCCATCTGTAATTTAATTGTCATGGCTCAATGCTATGCAATGTTGGGATTTGTAGTTTGATTAGGCATCAGCATCCTTTGGCAGCTCCCATTATATCAAACTACAGACCCCATGACTCCATAGCATTGAGCCAGGGCAGTTAAAGTGGATTCAGTCTACAGCATAGATGCACCCCAAGGCAGGCATGTTCTTTTTCAGGGTGGTCTGCGAAAAGGCCTTTGGTACATTATTTAAACTGTTATGTTAATTTTATCATGATCTGATCACCATGCTCATTATATCCCACATTAATGGGGTTATTGGGATAACAATACAAAAGGTTTGCTAGGGTAGACCCTCTTCCACCCAGTCTCAGGAACCAAACTCAGTACGAATCAAAATCCTGGCTACGGCCCTGCCCTAAGGTTTTCTGTTTCATTGCTTGAAGCTTTGGTGTTTGAATACTTTGATTTTTTAAAAAGAAATTATAATCTGGCAGCAAATGTAATGAGCACTTTTTGGCCAAAGTACAAAGAATGCACTTTTTGCTGCTGCTCATTACATTTGACAGCAAATGCTTTTTTTGGTATCGGGATTTAGAAAATTGAGATGTGCATTAGATTTGATGGTGCATTAGACTTGAATAAATAAATACAGGTAGTTGTTCCTAGGCCATTCTGCATTTCGGAGAGACAAGAGAACCAGTTCAAATAGCCGAAGAGCCTTTGATGATACATTGTTTGCTCACCTTGAAAATCAATCCGCCCATCGCCATCTGTGTCAGCTGCTTGGATCACAGCTTCAGCCTCTTCATCTGATAGGGGCCTCACTGGCAAGTTGCTGGGGACTGTGGATAATATGTATCTGTGTGCAAGCAGGAGAAGAATTGTGTCACAGAACAAAAGGAAATGTGGCTGAAGTTCTTCTTGAAGGAGAAAAAGCAGAGGAAATATACATGTGCTCGGGAAAAGAATTATGCCCAATACATTTCAAGATAAAATCTCTATCAGGGGCACCATTGAATTACAATATGAAAATTCCAATTTGTACTTTTGTAAAACAAATTCAGCAGCCATTTACAGACCAGGTTGACTGTTGATTCAAGGGTCTTCTTGGAGAAGGCTTTATTTAAAAAATGTCCTGGCATAATAAAGCAACAACTTGCCTCTGACAAAAGAAGCTCTTCCTGTCACATGGATGGGTTGCTCTATAGCAGGGGTGCTCAGAATGGTGATCGGGATCACCAGGGTGATCTTCGGGCCTCATCCTGGTGATCTTGAGGCCCCTGACCAGGTTTTTTGCTGTTGGTCCCCTGCACGCTGCAAAGAAGTCCTCCGTCGTTGCTCCCCCCCGCTCCCTGCTCGCGCGCCTTGCAGTTCAACAGCCTCTCTTCTTACTTTCTGGCTGGTAATATGTGTGGTAATATGGCAGTGTGGGAGAAATGGGGTGGTTGGATGTATTTTTATGCTCTGTTTTATATTGTTATTAAATTGCAATGATGATGTTTTATAACTTCCTTTTATGTAAACTGCCCCGAGCCTGCTGGAAGGAGCGGTACATAAAAATGAATAATAAATAAATAAATAAGAAAATAGTTATACGTTTTACATTTCTGGGTAGGTGATCTTTGGGACTTGGTTTTTTAATCAGTAGCTCCCATGCTGAAAAAGTGTGAGCACCCCTGCTCTATAGCATGGCCCTCCTGGCATTTTGGACCAGCTCCCAGAATTTCTGACCATTGCTCAAGCTGGCTAGGACTCCTGGGGGTTGGAGTCCCAAATACTTGGAGAGTCACAGTTGTAAAGAGCACAGTCTGATAGGTGTAATATTATTGGCGGCAGCCATGGACAATTTGTAGCCTATGGCCTAATCGCAGATGGTCCTTTGGTGTAATTTCAAATGCCCTCAGCAAGTGATCAGTTTGATTCTCTGGCAAAAGTGATCTGTCCATCACCTGCTGACTAGAGACAAAGGAGAAGAGAGAAGGAGATAGTGTTTGGAGAGGGAAAGGGGTGGAAGGAAAGAAGACATGCTTCACTTTTGGCTAAGGCACCCCCCCCCCCCCCAGCAACACAGATTCTCTGGCAGATTGCAACCCTGTCCCTAGGGAGTGTAGCTATCCAGACTCCACCCTTGACCTTTATAACACGTCAAAGGAGTTTGTGTGCAGCTAAGGGAGATAAACAAGGAGGATAACATTGCATTACACCTTGAGATCCTGGAATACAGACTGAGAAATAAATATTTAAATACATAGATTGTTTCAACAGATGAAGTGAGCTGTACAGTGATTGGCAATACATAATTGCAAATGCAAGAGTAATTGTTCAGTCCAGGGTTTCCCCAATTTTACATCTTGTGTCTGAATATTGGCAAGCCCAGAAGTGACTGGTTCCCAACCTGATTAAAGCAGTGTTTCTAAAGTTTGGTTCTCTAGAAGTATTGGACTTAAACTTCCAAGATTCCTGAAAGTTGTTGAAACTGCCCGGGGCTTCTTGGAGTTGAACTCCCAAACAGCTGGAGGATCAAAGGTTGTGAATAACTGCTTTAAGACCTTAAGCAAATGATTATTCTAGCCATCCAAGAAACTTTTCCACATGAGATTCCATGGTGTGGAATCTGCCCATGTTGTTCTTCGGAGGTCCATAGCAACTTAATGACACAGTTAATCTTACTTGATTTCATTCCACTCAATGAAGCCACTGCCATCCTTGTCGAGCATCTTGAAGGCCTTTTGCAAGTGCTGCTCCTGTTCACTTGATGCCAGAAAGTTTTGCATATACTCAAAGAACTTTGCATAGTTGAAGGGACCTATAACAGAAGGAGCATCTTTTAATGAAGAAACCATTTTGGTGTGCTGGTACTAGCAGGAGTTGCAGGACCTTACAGAAATTCAGTGAGTAACCTCTGATATCTCATATGGGCAATTATATAAAGGAAACACTAAATTTGACAATGTGTGGGTGTGTGCAAGAGAGAAATTAGACGTGTGTGTGTAGCCAAATAATTACACAGAGTAAAATACTTAGGGACTAGCTAATTATCCGTCATGCAAAAGAAGAACTGAAGCCTGTGGTCCAATTGGTTGCACTGCTGTGGAATCCAGAATAATAACACTTATATTTATGCTACATTAAAAGTAGAAAGGAACATGTGTAGAGTTTCAAGGATATTATTAGAAAAGTAATATGTTAAACAATGGGACCCTCTACTTTTGTGGACAGGGGCACAGGAACCTCCTGAAAGTAGACAAATCACAAATATGTTCAGGCCCTCCAAATTCTATTTAATGCACACACAAAAGTACCTTAACTGGTGGAGTGGGTAGTCCCAGCCATATGTACCTTACCTCACATACTTGCTCAGTATGTTGGATAAGCAGGAGGATGAGGATGGGGTAGGGGAGCGGTTGTTGGCTGGGTTGTGTGTTGATCTTCAGAGTAGATGGATGGAGTGCTGCTGCCATAAACTCATCCCCTTCCCTCCCACCCAACAAAAGGAGAGAGGAGGGATGGAGTGGGGAGAGGGGGAATGTGAGCACAGCTGGGCTCAGCCACCCTGCCAGCTTGATTTGACTGCTGAATAAGCCTGACTTAACTAAGCACAGCTCAAGATGGACACTGGCATTATTGAAGATCCAGTTAAAAATGGCATAGAGCAAAAGCAGAAGGAATGGCAAATAACATACAAATAATAAAATCTGTGAAGGTCACAATCACAAACGTGAAAAGATAACTGTACTTGTAATGTTTTACTTTTAGAGGTTGGAAAGCTTTTTTGTTTGTTTGTTTGGAATACAAGCACATTCCTGGGAAATTTGATGAGCTGTAGTTTGTTTGTTTTTTTTAAAAAAAACCCTCTAAAATCAGGACAGTAAATAAAGAGTAACATTAAAAAATAGGGGAATTCCAGAAATGAATCAATCGGGGCCACCTAACACCTCCTAACAAAGGATCCTCCCAGACAGCCACCAGCCAGGCTTTGAAGCTGCAAGGCCATTAAATGCTAATCAAGGTGGCACTTTGTAACATTCGCACCTGCCCCAAGCAGACAAGGGTTATTTCTCCCACCCTGGACATTCCACAGATATATAAACCTCACTTGCCTAGTTTCCAACAGACCTCGCATCTCTTGAGGATGCCTGCCATAGATGTGGGTGAAACATCAGGAGAGAATGCTTCTGGAACATGGCCATTTAGCCCGGAAAACTCATGGCAACCCAGTTTAAAAAGTACTTTTTCCAAGCTAGCTCTGGTAATTTTCAAGCTCTGTTTATACCTGCCATTGGCTGTAGACACATCACTAGTTCCATTCACTTAATTCCTTACCATGATGTCTCATCTCTGAAGGAAGCTTATCAATATCCTTGTCTGACAGGGATGTCCCCATGGCCAAGGCCATCTTCTTGACCTGGCAACTGAAGTCGTCCTCCATGTTGTGGTTACTTGCAAAAGAAATGGAATATAAGCCTAAGGAAATGTTGTATTGTTCTCACATCAGCAATGCCATTCAACCTTTCCATTCGACCTATCCCAACATCTCCTGAAAAACATTTGCAGCATACATGAAAAAATGAAAGTAGAGAAAGGAACAAAACACCAGCATCTAAACAACACCAGATGGTTTTTAAGGAATGCTTCCAAGAATGATATGTTGGGTAACCCTTATCTGAAATGAATGGGACATGAACTGTTCCATATTTTGGGATTTTTTAGACTTTGGAATTCACTTATTTGTATTGGAATGGCTTGCACTGGGGTCATTTCATTACCCCTTGTAGGCATGTACGCAGCAACAAGGGAGGGACTGAGGACTTGAGAGATGAACGAGCAGGAGTCCGGCCACCTTGAAGGTGGAAGCAGGTGGCTGGCAGTAAAATATCTTTGCAATATTTTATTAGAAGTATATAATAAAGAATACAATTATATAAATACAACACACTACATAAAATTGAAGCAGGGAAAAGTATAAAAGAAATGAAAGAAGGAAAATGTGGAAATAATGGGAGAAAGGAAAAAGAAGAATAAAGAAAAAGTCAAAGTAACCCAATTTTTCCACAGCTGCTATAATGAGTTCTCAGTTAGGCCTTCTTCACCATTGTTCACCTCTATCTGCATTCTCTGAGAAGGATGAAGGAAAATGTAATATTTTGGGGGCAGTGGGATCATTCCTGAACCACCACCTTAGCTTCCGGTTATATTTTTTGTCTTCTGACAGAAACGCGTTGAGAAATGTGGATAGAGTGAAATCCGAATGGCAAGAAACTTGGGACTTTAATGGAAGGGAAGTATCAAAAGGAGTATTATGGGACACAATGAAAGCGGTGGCGAGAGGGTTATGTATAAAAGAGACAATTAATCTCAAAAAAAGGCAAGAAGAAAGGAAAAAGAATTTAGAAAAAGAAATAGATGAGTTGGAAAAAAGTATATAATAAAGAGAGACACAAATTTATGCAAGGCTGAGAGCTAAAAAAGAGGAATTGGACAAGAAAATTTAATACATTTAAGGAGAGAATTTTTTGAATTTAGTAATAAGAACTCAGAGATGCTAGCCAAATCCACACAAAAAAAGAAAATGGAAGGTATAATAAGCACGATAAAAGATAAAACGGGTAAAAAATGTAGAAAAATTGAAGGTTTTTGAAGAGTTTTACACGGAATTATACCAAACAAAAGCCAGCTCCATAGAAAAAATTAGGAAATATGTGGAGGAAAATTGGGAGAGTAGGTTGGAGGAGAATGACAAAGAAATGTTGGAACAGCCTATTAAGAGGATGGAAATAGAGGAAGTTATTAAGAATTTAAAAGTTGGGAAGGCTCCAGGTCTGGACGGTTTGGGAACAGAATATTATAAAAGCTTCAGAGATGTATTGATTCCAAAACTATTAGAACTGTACAATGGAATAATGAAAGGAGAAAATATCCCAGAATCATGGAGGAAGTCATTAATAATATTAATACCAAAACCCAATAGAGATTTAATAGACCCAGGGTCATATAGGCCCATATCACTAGTTAACCAAGATGCGAAGATTCTATCTGCTATAATAGCCAATAGAATGAACAAATGTATGTATAAGTATATTAAAAAAGACCAATGTGGGTTTGTAAAAGGAAGACAAATGTCAAACTTGATAGGGAAAGTACTAAATAAAATTTGTGTGGTTCAAGAGAGGAATTTAAAAGTAGGGATATTATCATTAGATATATTTAAAGCTTTTGATTGTGTGGAATGGCGGACTTTAAGCGAGATTATGAACATATTTGTAATGGGAAGTAGAATAAAAGGTTTACTAGAACAATATTATTCAAGAAATTCAGCAGTCGTAAATATAAATGATGGGGTGACAAAAGAAATAAAAGTGACAAGGGGAACAAGACAAGGATGCCCTCTATCACCAATTCTGTTTGCGATGGTGATAGAACTATTTGCAAATGCCATTAGGAATGATAAAAACTTAGAAGGGGTAGGAATAAAGGAAAAGCAGAAGGTGAGCTTATTTGCAGATGATACATTGTTATTTATTGAAAATATAGTAGGTAAAATGGATAAAGTAAAGGAACATCTAGAGAAATTTGGGGAATCAACGGGTCTACAAGTTAATTGGAATAAGTCAGAAATGATGCTATTTAATTATACAAAGAAAGAAGAAAAAGATTTTACAGAACAAAGAAAAATGGGAATTAGATTAAAGAACAAATTAAAATACCTTGGAGTAATAATAACAAAAGATTTAAAAGAAATGGAAGAGGTAAATGTAGTAGCATTATACATCTATCTTGGTTTGGAAAGATAGCATTAGTAAAAATGAAAATACTCCCAAAGATAAACTTCATATTTAGAATGCTGCCACTTCAAATTACAGAGGAAGAACTAAACAGATGGCAACAAATGATAAATAAATATTGCAATGGTAGTAAAAGAAATAGACTAAACAAACAGTTATGGTATAAATCGCAAAAAGAAGGAGGTTTAGCACTCCCTAACATTAAAAAAATATTATGAAGCGAGTAGATTGAGACTGGTTATAGAAGGAATGATTAAAAAGATGGGGTAGAATGGCTAAGAAATTACTCAGGAAAAGTGGAAGAAGAAATATGGAATATATTTTTTAAACAATTCACGAAGGAAATTAGGAAATTAGAAATCCAATGTTGAGTAATATATTAGAAGTATGGAATAAATACAGGAGAATGTTAATAACGGACGGATCAGTAATAACCCCAATTGTAATGGAAAAGGAATTTCCAAAGAATTTAAAACAAATAATGGATAAAGAGTTAAGGGAATTTTTTAAAGATAAAATGGGGGATTGGATAAAAGTAGGAACGAAGAAGGAAATGATTATGGAAGAATTTAGAGAAATAAAATTGACATGGTTCCATTGTATACAATTAGAACAATGGTTTAAAAATTGGCTAAAAAACAATAAAAAAGGAAGTAAGGTCAACCAATTTGAACAAATAATACAAAATGGGAGGGATGTAGAAGAGCACGAAAACTTGAAAAGAATAACTAGTAAAGTATATAAGATAATAATTGAAATAAAGGAAGGAAAAACAAAAAATAACACCCTTAAGGAGGTCTGGGAAGAAGACTTAGGGATAAAAATAAAGGAAACAGAGTGGCAACAATTATGGAGACAAAGACATCTTAAAAATTTATCAATAAGGATTAAAGAAAATTATTATAAATTAATATGGAAATGGTACCTTACACCAGTAAGAATGGCAAATATAAATAAAAACTACTCGAAAAACTGTTGGAGAGGATGCCAAGAAACAGGAACATACATACATATGTGGTGGCAATGTAAATATGTAAGCAAATTTTGGGTGAAAGTATTTAAAGAAATAGAAGATATAATGAATATTAAAATAGAAAGAAGTCCTAGTATAGCTTTATTATCATTATATAATAGTATACAATTGGAAAAAAGGATAAAGATGCGATAACAAACCTATTAACAATAGCAAGACTGCTTATAGCAAGGAATTGGAAAAAAGAAATAAATATACAAATAGAGGAATGGTACAAGGAAGTATGGAAACTGGCAATAAATGACAAGTTAACATGTATATTAAAAGTAAAAAGAGGTATATGGAAACAAAGTGATTTTTATGAGGTATGGAGAAAATTTATTGAAAAAAAAAAATTAGAAAGGGAAGAAGGAAGGTTACCTCCACAAGAAGAAATGAAATTTTGGATGAATGATATGTAAAAGCAATGGCTTGGGAGGGGGGAGGGGAGCACAGCGGTGAGGGATACAAACATGTATAAGAAAAACATAATGGCAGATGCTAAAGATTGAAGTATTGTACCTAGAAATGAATAACATGAATCTGCTGTAAATAAACATTGTATAATATTGTGTTGATAATGATAAAACAATAAAAATATTTTTTTTAAAAAAAAGAGAAATATGGTTGTTTAGATTCAACCAATGTGTCAGCTGCAATGTACAGGTTCGCCGCATTTACCCAACCATCCTGATATGATCAAGAAATCCCTTCTTTGGTCTCTGGAACAATTTAAAAACAATTTCCTTTTAAAGAAGTTACAGGATAATGAACAGAACAGAAAAGCATGAATTGTCACACTTGATGTTGTTAATTTACATTGGCCTTCCTTTGTCGGTGATCCGGAAGCTTAAGCTGGTGCAGAACGCTGCAGCTCGGCTGTTGGCAGGCTTACCATCTTACTGCCACATTACGCCTGTTCTGCGTGAACTGCACTGGCTTCCAATAGAGCACCGGATCACCTTCAAAGTGCTGGTTTTAAACTTTAAGGCCTTGAATGGTCTGGGGCCAGTGTACCTAAGGGACCGCCTCTCCCTATATTGTCCCGCAAGACCATTGCAATCAGAGTCCCTTAACCTTCTTGTAGTGCCAAGCTGTAAAAACCTTCACCTGACCTCAACGCGGAGGAGAGCCTTTAGTGTCATCGCTCCAGTACTTTGGAACGCTCTTCCTCCCACAATCTGCGCGTTGTCTAACTTACTAGCCTTCCGGAAGGCTTGTAAGACCTTTCTGTTTGTACAGGCATTTGGTCAGTAAAATAACTCCAGGCCGTTACTATGTGCCATAGGCCATAGGAGTAATTCTGGCGCCTGTGCATTACTGTATATCTTTTAATTATGGGTGTTAATCCTGTTGTTTTAATTGTGTTTTTATGGTGTTTTTAGCATTTGTGAGTCGCTCCGAGCCTGTCGGGAGTGGCAACTAATAATTCGAAATAAAATAAATAAATAAATAAATAAATTTCCATCAAGCTGACTTTAACTTACTGTGACCTTCAGGTCACCCTGTCACCAACAGCACATAGGAAGAGGAGAAGGAATTGGACCCTCCAGGGTCAGCTCTTCCTCCTGTTCCATTTTGCAATGTGTTTCTGGTCCCTTTATTACCTTCCTTCCTTTGTGAGGTGAAAGAAAGACTTGTGCCACACAGGAAGGGGAAAAGGAGTGTGCTTCTATTCACTTCACAGAATAAGTGAAGTGGCACCTGAGCCTTGCTCCTTCTCTCCACCGCCCCTCCGCTCCCGAGGACTGCAGCAGTGGTGAACTTAACTCCTCCAGAATTATTTCCAGTTTTTCCACTTTCTAGGAGGAACTGTGCCCCTAAATGTTGCAAAAGTGGAGGGTAGCTGAGATCCTTCATCAGAGACTAGGATGCAGAACTTTAGGATGACAGAGATACTTCGCGGAAGTGATATGCAAGAATGCTAGTGACTTGCAATAGTGTGCAATGAGGCAGCACACAAGATGTCCCATTGCATAACAGGGGCTCCTATTGTACAAGACATTGTAGTGCACAACATGTCCCACTACGCCATTGAGTCGCATCGTGGGACTTGTTGTGCACTACGATGTATTGTAAGAAAGGCGGTATATAAATACAGTGAATAAATAAACTAATAAGCTCTTGTTCTTTTTTATTTTTTTTATTTTTATCCAATTTATTGTTTGTATTTCCCCCCTTTAATTATTTTTCTTTCAAACAATCTCTAATCTTGGTTCTCTTTTTAATTGGTTTTTTTTAATTTTGGGGCCATTCAAGCTGTAGTTGCTGCAAGAATAACCAAAATCTTTAAACTTTTAAAGGATTGGAGAAAAAAATATTAAAAGTATATCCAAATAGTGTTTTGTTGAATTTTTAGTAATTGGACTCTTGCATTTATTTTAGTAGACTTTTAGTAGCTGCAAGGGAATTTATCTCAAACAATTTCACACTGAGTCATAGGTGGTTTCATCCAGGGGTGGGGTGGGGGTTCAGTATCATCCATTATGTGTTTAGGTTTTCTTTTACATTTTAAATAATTAAAAATGATTTTAAAAAATTCCCACTTGTAACACATTGTGCAGAGGAACACATTTGAAATTTTGTTGGCTCCATTTTCAATGATAAGTATATGATGATGTAAATAAACAGCATATCAGGCAACATCTATATCTCACTGGGGACATGAGAAAAGACTGGTAGCTGGGACATGTTTGTCATCCTTCAACTGAGAGAGATTATGCACACCCTCTTTTTATATCATGACTGTCTTCACAGTGTCTGTTTTTAAATCCTTTAGGAGAGAGGCTGAAATCTGAAGCCTGATTACTAACGACACAGACTAACCCGTTTTTAAAAAAAATCTTCCACTGAAGACAAAATAGAAACAGATTGCGACCAAGGAGAGGTTTCAGAAAATTGGAATTCTCCTTGGCAACTAGGACAATGGAGCACATTTGGATCCCTAGTTTAAAGAAGGAAAGTAGCATCTATTGGGATTGTTTGGACTTCATAAACCATAGCTTGGTATTACCAAGAAAGCTCCTAAGCATTGCCCCACCAGTGCATTCTCAAATGGAATTTGGAAACTGTTGCTTCCATTCTGGATTAATAACCACTTCCTCTGTTCAAACTTGGAAAAACCGGTGAAGCTCAACTGCAATTATTGGAAACAAGTTAATGTCAATCCATGGTTGCCTTGTTTTTAATAACCATACTTAACCACAGTTGAGAGTTTGGACATTGTCCAAACCTGATATGAATCTAGATAGGAAGTTTCTGGTTTTATCTTCACAGTTACACTGGAGGACAAAGGGGAGCAGATGAGCCCAAGGATGCCTGACACTCATTTTCATTCTGCTAAACTAGTGTTTTTCAACCTTTTTTGAGCCGTGGCACATTTTTTCATTTACAAAATCCTGGGGCACGCCACCAACCAAAATGACACAAAATGACACACTAACTTACTATATTGTACTATACCATTATACTGTAATATTATTAGTACTATTATAAGTAATATAAAATATATAATTTCAATATTGTATTATTTTTAAAGGTGTTATCTTGTATTACATTATAATAATATAAATATTATAGGTACATACAATATATTATCAGTAAAGCACAGGAGTTAATCCTGACTGTTATCATTACTCTCATAGTCAATAACGATATACACCATGACTATGACAAATACTGATACTATAACAATACAATAGCATATACTAAGGGAAAATAATAATATTATGTTAATACATAGTTCATAATAATAATATAGCCCATGAGGCTCCTTCCATGTCACGTCACAGGCTCTGAGGCCCAGTAGTTCACTCGCGTACCTGCCCGGAGGTGGGCCCCATTGTTCCTGGCGTCGTGGCAGCAGTGGGCAAAGAGGTAGTAGAGCCGCAGGTAGGAGAGGAAGCCCGTGAAGAAGGAAGCGGTGGTGCCGGCCAGGCTCAGGCTCAAGGCTCCACTGCCCCAGCCGGAACTGCACTAGGCCCGCCGCCAAGCCCAGCACTGCCAGGCACACCTGCTGCCGCATCGCCACAGACAAGGCACTTCCACTCCACTGGTGTCCCCTCAGGGAAAGCACTTCCGGTCCCGCCACCTCCGCCACCGCCATCTTGGTGCCGGGTGGGAGTTCAAGGCCACCGTGACGGGATTGGCCCATGTCGAATAAAGGGCCATGGCTTATTCAAGACTCAAGAGGTTCCAATTTCCCACGACACACCTGATGATCGCTCATGGCACACTAGTGTGCCACGGCACACCGGTTGGGAAGCACTGTAAAACTATAGTTCAGCTTTACATAAGAACTTGTTCACGGCCACACAGAGAAGCAGGAAAGAAGCTCTGGAGGCAGATTTATGTTTGCATGGATTTTCTATAGACTACTTGAGAAAAATATATAATCAAATCAATCCATCATTTAGTGACATTGTTTAACATCTGCCTCCGCAGGGCCCGACGGCTGGCCCCCTACCTTCCACCAGAGGCCTTGAGGACGGTGGTCCACGCCACCGTCGTCTCGCCTCGACTACTGCAACGCCCTATGTGGGCCTCCCCAGATAACAACTAAGAGGCTGAAACGCATCCATAACGCCGCAGCTAGACTCATTTCTGGGTCATCAGTGAGGGATCACATCTCCCCATTCTTAAAGAACTTCACTGGCTGCCCCTGGAGTTTAGAGCCCTTTACAAACTTCTGGTGCTCACCTTCAAAGCCCGGCACTACATTGGGCCTTCCTATCTGAGCGACCGGCTGACGGCCCAATGCAGCGAGAGGCCAGCTCGCTCCATCAACGGTGACCGCCTGATTACTCCTGGAGTGCGGGAGGCCAGACTGGCGGAAGCTTCGGCGGAGAGCCTTCTCCGTCGCGGCCCCGTGACTTGGAACTCACTGCCGCCCGCCCCTCAGAGCCTCTCTGACTCTATCTGGATTCCGGCCAGCCTTGAAGACCTGGCTTTTTCGCCTAGCGTTTGGGACTGGCTCGGTTCCCTGAACTACCTGAGCCACCCCTCCCGGTTATCCTCCATGTTTTTTTTTAAACTGTTGTACACTGTTTTAATTGTTGTAAGTCGCCCGGAGCACCGTCGGTGGAGGGCGACTCACAAATATTAAAGTATTATTATTATTATTATTATTATTATTATTATTATAGCTAGGGACAATTAAGAAGCATATGCCTGAAATAATTCAAAGTTAGGATTGCCTCCAGGCATTTAAGATCCCATGTTTGAGGCCTGTCTAGATAGTCACTATGTCTAGTCACTAGGCCTATTAGCTTCATTTGCTGCAAGAAGAGGAGTACCTATCTATGGCCCAATTCCAAAATCCTTAACCCTCAGGAAAATTCCTTTAGGCGATAATACAGACATCTGTGGTTGAATTCAGTCCCACATAGTGAGAGTGTGCTATTTACTGAGATTATCTTCAATTTAATCCGAGGGAAGGAAGCTTTCGATTGCTTGCTAAAACCACAGGCAGATTTCAAATTCCAGTAAATCCTGTTGCACTGAGCTAGCTGCTCATCTTGCCAATCGAGCCATCCGGGCTCATTCTCTTTGGCTCTTTACTCATCCCTGGCAGCCAGGCGTCTGCCAGCTGAGCTTAACTCCTGGGTGAGTCACCCTCACTTCCCAAACCCTGCATTGTAGACTTCATTTAACAAATGTGAAATGCCGGATTACAAAGGAACGTGAATGATCAAAGTGGAGACTGGTGGTGCATTTGTTGAAAAGAAGATGGAAGATAATGCCAGTTCACATCTTGGTTGTAGGACCAGGAATCTAGAAGGCCTGTTCCAGAGATATTTCCTGCTATAGGAACCAATGAATGAGGTAAGAGTGGGAAAGTGGTAGTACTTGATAACATGTGCTGGTGCTTTGCAGGAAGGGTTTTTTAAAAGCTGAGAACACATTTTATGATAGGAGAGCATCATAGACAGGCCTCATTTTTGTTTTTCTTCCAAGTGAAATGATAGGGAAATATTCTGCCACATCTCTAGGAGATTCTCCAGAGGCCAGAAAAAAACTGAATGCTGTTCACAGGCTGCCAGTTGGCTATGCCATTCCTAAATTGCTGTCAGATTCTATTAAGGTATATCAGATAAACCAGGCTGTAAGCATCAGGAAAAACACCGAAGGACTTTTGTTGAATTCAGCAAGGAAGACCGACATTAAGTTTGGATGAACCCTGCATATGACCAAAGCATGTTGCCATTTCTCAAAATTCCCCATATGGATTGTGAAAAGCTATTCCATGGTTACTTAATCTAAATTCTTCTGCCGCAACTTTAGACAATTCCTGTTCCTGCTTGCACAAACCAAATTTGAATTACATACTATAGGACAGTGTTTCCCAACCTTTTTTGAGCCGCGGCACACTTTTAGCATTAAAAAAATCCGGGGGCACACCACCAACCAAAATGACACAAAATGACACAAAATGACACAGTAAAGAACGGCTGGAGGTTGGTGGCCTGCTGGGAGCAGCTGCTGGGAGTGCCAAAGCCGGGAAGGGAGCGGAGCCAGGATGTGCCATGCCCCGCCCCCTACCCCTGGCTTCACCTCTCCCAGCAGCTTCTCCAGCCTTGAGGGGGCAGTGCCAAGCCAGCGGTGCCAGAGCCAGCACAATGCTGGCTTGGCACTGTCCCCTCAAGGCTGGAGCAGCTGCTGGGAGTGCTGAAGCCGGGGTGGGGGCAGAGCCAGGCGCGCCATGCCCCACCCCTCCCCCAGCTTCAGCTCTCCTACAGAGGAGGAGCATGAGCGGTGGACAGGCTTCAGTGGGCGGGGCTCCTCCTCCACGCGGCTTCAGCGAGTGAGGGGCGAGAGTCATGGTGGGAGTCATGGCGGATTGGAGGCTGACTGGGGAAATGGCCGAAGGAGGTGGCACCCCGGTCCCTTCTTCTTTTTCTTCACCACTGCCTGGCCCTTCCTCCTCCCACAAGCAGCAGGAGTTCAGCAGGAGGGGGGGGGAAGGGGGGCAGAGAGCTTTTCTCGCGGCACAGCAGGAGGTCCGTCACGGCACACTAGTGTGCCACGGCACACTGGTTGAGAAAGACTGCTATAGGACATGTAAAACATTCTGGGCATATATAGTCATCTTTTTTTGTAAGGTGGCAGCATTCTCAGCGTAGACATACAGTTGGCAGCCATAATCGTCCAGGCATGGGGAAGGTAGGACAGCTAAATTAAATTTGCTATGACATAGGACTTCACTAAGCAGAATTTGTTTTACATTATCTACCAAGTTCTTACAAGAACAAACTGTCATTTCATTCAGTTTTTGAAGAAATCCTGCAGAGATTACTAATGCTGCTAGGACAAAAATGCATCTTGCTATTTCTGCAAAACAGGATTTGCATACTGTACTAGAGGGTGCCTGAATACAGCTGGGTGCGAGACACAGATCCCCATCAAGCACGGGTTTGGAAGTGGGGAGGCAGAAAATTCAGCAACACAGCCTGGCAACCAAATGAGACTGGTGTCAGAGCTTGCCAGTCTAGAACAGACAAGACGGCTGTCCTGTGCTGAAGTGTCCCCAAATGCAGACAGTTCCTGTGGCTGATGACCTTTCCCTCAGCATGAGCTCCTCTCAAATCCATTGCGTGCAAAGGTTACTCAAACCTCTAATGCCTGTCCCAATCCCCTAAATATGCAGTGCTCTGTGATAGTGATATAATTGGAGATTAGCAGAGTAAACAAACAGCTCCTGGTACAATTGTCACTCTATTGCTCTCCTACAGGCTCTGTCCTAGGTACTCTTTCCCAGTACAAACAATCTCTTCAGATGTTAAGCAAACAAGAAACAGAGAGGTGAACCAAAATGGCTCTCCAATACTGCATAGAGCAAATCTTAGACATGTTTTCCTGTAGCCGCCGGGAGCAATACATCCTTTCCGGTCATGAGCGAGAACTCTGAAATAGTGGGCATACTGGTATTTTCTTCCTACTTATCAGTTGGGTGCACCTCTGACCGCTGTCAAATCCTCTGCTATCTTATCTCAGGCCCCATTTACACTGCCACATAATGCAGTTTCAGAATGCAGTTTAACTGCATTATATGGCAGTGTAGATAGGGGCCTCATTGAAAAGCAGGGCTAGGAGACCAATTTGAAGGTCTGCAAAAAAGATTTCAGCCTCCTCAGTTCTCTTTCTTTAAGCTCAAGAAACTGCATCTTGGCACCCACTGTTTTCCTGCTGTGAAAGTTGTTTATTTCTGAGACTTGGCTGGTACTTGGATGAAAGCTACCCTTCTTATTATGCTTCTTGACCCTTCCATTCCCTCCTCTTAGGGACTCTTATATTTGCAACACAACATCTTGTGATGCGAACTAGTTCTAGGATTACACTCCGTCTAAATAACTCAGTTTTCCCAATGGACACTCTGTTCTGTCAGATTCTGTCTGGCAAGCATTTATTTAGAAAAGGACAGCACCATTCTCCTTCTCCCTCAGCTTTTGGGCGTTTGGAGAGAGCAGCCATTTTCAAATAAGAAAACTGTTTGTGCCCAGAGAATAGAGTAGTGAAGCAGCCCATGTGAACTTCTGTTGCAACCTTACTCTTTTTTCTGCCCCGTATTTGCACCAAAATCTCTCTACCAGAGCTGGCTGTCAAGTGAACTGTACTGTTAAAGGTGTTGTTCTGTCAAACATGATTTCCCATGGCACTAAGACAATCTCAGTCCAGTGTGCCCTCACCTCTGCCATGTAGCTATGAACTCCTCCTTCCTTTGCCTATCCATCTGGGTTTATAGCCCCCAATGGTAGTGTAGTCTTGTTGCTTTAGTAAGCCGAGTAAAGGACTTGGTAGTTCTGTGCTGAGACAACACTTACCCCTAAGTCAATTTGTACATTGAAACATCTTTTTGAGTCCCCATCATCCAACCCTATTTCAGTTTTCTTTAGCACTTTAGCACTCATATTTTTAAAACATCAACATTTTGTCAACATATCCCCTCCCAAAGCTCTTTCAGAGGCAGTATCGAAATTTATGTTCCCAATAAAAATAAAATAGCATTCTCACCCCCCTTGCCAGCACTTATTTATTCTCTGTCTTAATTAAAAAGCTGCACTTAACAAACGGTTGGCAATGAATAGTTGTTTAGCAATAGTAGGCTGCAGCAAGGGGAGAGTCTGAGTTCTGAATCTACATGTATATGCCAGATTTCTTCTAGATGGCTGAACATCAACTCCCATCATCTATAGTCCGGACAAATACAACGATGGGAATATATTCTAATATATTTTGGAGGGCACTGGAGTGATAAATCTGTAAACCAAAAGTAAGGCATATTCTTTCCAGCTCCAAAGAAAACAAATCAGAAGCTGAGGTCGAATCAGCCATTGCCCTCCTTCTCACAGCAATAATTTCTGCTATACTGCAAAATTCGGCCAACAATTTCAACAAAGAACACTTGATTCCTTTTGCCTGAATGGCCAAGGATCCTATTGTACAACTTGTCAATGAAGAGCACAGACAAAAGCTTTCATCCATTCCCCCCCCCTTTTTTTTGCCAATAAAACATAATTCTGCTGAATTTATTTATTAAACTCTTCAGCTTTTCTTCTTCTTCTCAGATCTAGAATGGCTGGTTTCTGGATTGCCTCCCCCACTTGTATACAGTCCCCCCTTTGAACTGATTAGCAGGTCTTCTGAAAAGGAATTTAATGTTCTGGAGAGAACTTCACAAGTTAATTCTTCTCTGATTGTATGTGTCTTCTGTGGCTACCATATTAATCAATGAGCTTGTCTTTCCCTAATCACTCAATAGCCACAGCAAGTACTTACCTGCCACAGTTTTCCTCAGTTGAAGTCTTGGAAAGAGTCTTTTTTGAAAAGTTAAACCATGTCCCTGGCTTTTATAGGGGCAGGTCGCTTTGCTCAGCTTTACTATTTATGGAGAGGTGCACCTGTTGAGGATGCAACTCTGTGATTCTCTTGGGTCCTTTCAAGACGTGGGTGTGATATTATCGGTTGTCACCAGCAACTGGACGCTCAGCATCATATATCATGTTGGGCAAGGGGAAAATCTACAGAGCATGCTCCACACCACACAAACAGGTTCACAATCATGCAGTAAGTTCCACTATATCCTAGTTGACTCAGAGTCCAGTTGACTCTGACTCAGAGCCATATGGTAAAGGGCCTGTACTGCCTCGGGGGCCAGTTGCCTCTGGCTGCCACCAATTCCTCACCCAGCCATTCACAGAAACCAGGACAGCATTGTGGCAAAGAAAGTAGATGAATGTTTTTGTGTTTGGGTTGTTGTAGTTTTTTTGGGCTATATGGCCATGTTCTAGAACATTCTCTCCTGACATCTCGCCTGCATCTATGGCAGGCATCCTCTGAGGATGCCTGCCATAGATGCAGGCAAAACATCAGAAGAGAATGCTTCTAGAACATGGCCATATAGCCCAAAAAACCTACAACAAGCCACAGACTAAGCTTTTTGCCTTTTGTCACTCTATTCAGAAGAGGGGGTGCTTCTTTTTTTGATAAATGTACAACCTTTACAAAGACCTCTGCAGAAGTTGACCCAGATTTTTGATTAAAATTTCTAGACACATACAATGAATATATGCAGTAAATCAATCAAAACCAAGGTCAATATAGTTATTTCCTCCTATTTAAAAATGAGGGTGCAAACAATTGCAATACAGTGATATAACTCCCAGATACAAATGGACTGAAAATAAACTATGGTATACATTAATCAAATCCTCATGTATCAGTTTCCTTTAACCTATGGAGCTGTCTTAATTATCCTTCTTCAGTTTTATTTTCATCATCCTAGCCTGGTTCATTTTCTTTTTGTAGCTGCAATTCTTCACAATTATGAATTAAGTTATAAATTATGATTGTGGACAATGATGAAGAAGAAGAAGAAGAAGAAGAAAGATTATGATGATGGGAAAAATCATCTAGGCAAGGGCATCTTGTTATTATTAGCTGCAATGAATAGCTGATGTGATAATTATTTTTGTTTATAAAATATATAAAATATTTATTCAAAATGTGTCCCAAGCAACACCCAATCAAAGATAAAAAGCAAGTTGCATGTGCGTCAGTTAGAACAATTTAATATCACACAAGGAGCCACAGTGACGCAATGGGTTAAACCAGGGGTGTTCATTATGGTGATCGGGAGCACCTAGGTGATCTTCAGCCCTCTTCCAGGTGATCTTTGGGCCTCACCAGCCGGATGGCGCGCTCCTGCCATGCGCGCACACGTGTGCTCCTGCCGCCACCGCCTTTGTGAGGCTTCTTTTGCCAAAATGAGGCTTTAGTGGGCGGGCCCTGTCGCTCATCTTGCCATGAACGGTGTGGTGACATGACCGCCCATTGGTTGCTGCTGGGGGGGGAGCAAGGCGAAGGCACGCACACTGATAGGATGCGAGGCTGTGGGAGGGATGGAGGGAATGTGTGTGTGTGTGAGAGAAAGAGCCAAGGAGACAAGAAAGAAATCCGGAGAACTTTTTCGGATCCTTTTGGCAGGCTGGCAGGCAGGCGCTGGAAGGAGAGAGGAGAGAGAGAGAGAGAGAGAGGCGAAGGAGGCCGGGCAAAGTGGGGCAAAGCCAAGCAAGCCCCGCCGCAAACCCTGCTGCTGCCCTCGGGACTCCCAAGCCGAGACCTGGGCAAGCGAGCTGTGTGGGGCTGCTTTCTTTCCTTCTCCTGCCCAGGTAAGGAAGCCTCGAGGGAGTCGAGGGCGGGAGGCTGCTGTGGGGAGGCTCCAGCCTCACGTGGGTCCCTCTCTTGGTTGGGTTTCCCGGCCCAGGCAGCAGCCAGGCGGCCCCTCTTCCCAACCCTGCGCCTTCCGAGCCGCCGCTGCTGAAGCCATATCTGGCCGGAGCGCTGGCGGGTGCGCCTATAAATACCCTCCTGCTGCGTGCGTGGGAGGGGCTTGCTGTGCACGCAAGAAACAGGATGGAATGGGGACTTCCTGCTTCGCGAAAGCATGCAGCAGGAAGGAGGAAGGCGGAAGGCAATGAAGACATTAAGAGAGAGAGCGCACGCAGGCAAAGAGGATCCCCTTCCCGGGTGCGCACAGCGGCGAGTTCGTGGGCAGGCAAGAAAGAAGCCCTGCGCGGACAAAAGGCTGCAGTAGGAGCGTGTGTGTGTGCGTGCGCGTGCGCGCACATGCTCACATGCACAACAGGTGATCTTTTCAACTTGATTGTTCATATAGTAGTTCGCATGATGAAAAAGTGTGGGCACCCCTGGGTTAAACCCTTGTGCTGGCTGAACTGCTGATCTGAAGATTGATGGTTCAAATCTGAGAGACGGGGTAAGCTGCTGTCTGTCAACTCCAGCTTGCCATGGGGGGGGGGGGAGGCACATGAGAGAAGCCTCCCACAGGATGGTAAAACATCCAGGCATCCTCTGGGCAACTTCCTTGCAGACGGCCAATTCACTCACACCAAAAGTTTATTTATTTATTTATTTCCGGCATTTTACCGGAAATAAATTAAGTTGCTTCTGACACGGGGGGAAAAAATCACACATATGTGCATATTTGGATAAAATCAGATCAAGCTTTAGTAAACAGCCATGCTTTCATTTGGCATTGGAATAAGGAGCCAGCTGGGCCTCTAAAGGGAGGACACTCCATAACTGCGGTGTCACATTCAAAAAGCCCTTTCCAATGTGTCTCACAATATATTTTCTTGACCAATGGATACAGAGCAGACCTTCCCAGCAAAGCTCAGGCATAAAAAGTATATAGAGGGCACCTAAACAATCTTTTATCTGTATCTGTATACCTTTATAAAACGGACCCCCTTTATGTCCTGGCACAGGTCGGGGGACATGACCCACGGATTATGGGATTTGTAGTACTTTCCAACACTTTGGTTCCCACAGACCACTGAGGCCACCAAAAAGGACCAATACAGACTACACTCAGCACACACAGCCCCCATGACCCACTCTACATCCTGGTGCAGTTCGGAGGAGGGTGGACCATGGATGATGGGACTTGAAGTGCCTCTACTCACTTCCCAAGTCCGCTGCAACCCTCATCCAATCACTGATCGAGACCAAACTTGCCATACATAACCCCCATGACTGCCTTCACGTCCTGGTGAGGTTTGGGGATGACTGACAATGGATGATGGGATTTGTAGTACTTTCACACCCCTCTGTTCCCACAGACCACTGTGGCCCCCAACAAACACTGATAAAGACCACACCTGGTACACAGAGCCCCAGTGACCCACTCCACATCCTACTGAAGTTTGGAGGGGGACAGAACATGGATGATGGGACTTGCAGTACCTTCCCTCACTTTCCAAGCCTGCTACAAACCTAATCCAATGACTGATCAACACCAAATCTGGCACACAGAGCCCTCATGACCCACTCTACAGCCTGGTGCAGTTTTCTGTGAGACGGACCACGGATGATGGGACTTGAAGTACCTTCACTCATTTCCAAACCTAATCCAAAACAATGCATGACCCCTCATCCATTCACCAATACAGACCACACAGAGCCCCCATGACCCAATCTACATCCTACTACACTTTGGGGGGGGGGACAGAGATGATGGGACTTGCACTACCTTCAGTAATTTCATGATACCACTGCAGCTCCCAATAATGATGGATCAAGACCAAACTTGGCACACAGAGCCCCCATGACCCACTCTACATCCTGCTGCACTTCTCAA
The DNA here is from genome assembly GCA_030556195.1 of Anolis apletophallus. Taxonomy (NCBI): domain Eukaryota; kingdom Metazoa; phylum Chordata; class Lepidosauria; order Squamata; family Anolidae; genus Anolis; species Anolis apletophallus. The sequence continues at coordinate 124,806,617 of JARBWK010000001.1, read as the reverse complement.
ATGACCCGGGCACCGCCGGGTCCCCAAGCTAGTAATATATAAAAGGTATCAATGATGCCCAATAAATAGTAGCAACATGCTCTAAAAGCCGCTGTGATAAGAAGGTTAAATAAAAGGTTATTATAGAGTAATCTTTTCTGAGTTGGACATTGTTTGATACCACATATTGGCTTATCCACTGGACGAGTCCACACATGTACATTCAATGGCAAATGTGTATCACATGCTATAGAAAGATTTTCCTCAGAACTTCACATCATTCCATTGCAACAGCTGCATGGCATTGAAACAATGAGCACATTGGCAAACCAATCCTTACATACTCAAGGTTTTAAAGAAAACCATTGGCAAAAATGGAACAACACCTTCAGGGGTACTCATCCTTCACTAGATATCCACAAAATTCATTTTAGTTCACAACTGAAGCCACTTTCCTTTCTCTGACAACAGCAGTCTCCTTGCTTTGTCATAGGTCAACTAAAAGGGAGTCATTATTTTAGCAGAAGGTGCATTTTGTTGCTGGGTCATGGGAAGGTCAGCACATGAAGTCCAGAGACTGTCACAGCATTGTCAGAGCTAGAGACTCTTGTGAAAATGGAGACAAGGGCTTCCATTGAGGCTAGGTGCCTCTTCCTGCAACATAGCCTTATTCTCGGTCATGAATACACTGTTGACAAAACAGCTGTGATGCAACTCTATCTAAAATGTTATTTCTTTAGCAATGCGATATGTAGCTGGTGAACTGATTCGTATATTGGCTAGGAGACTCATCAGGCTCCATGTGCTACATTCTCCTGCAAATCAAAGCTTCAGAAGTTACTACTAATACAATTTGTTTAAATATTTGAAAAGATGTCATATTGAAGATGGAGCGGACTTGTTTTATGCTGCTCTAGAGACTAGAGCTACAGATTCAAAATGTAGGAAAAGAGATTCTACCTTAAAATTAGGAAGTACTCTTTGGTAAGAGCTGTTCGAATATGCTGCCTTTGGTGCGTTCCTGCATGGCAGAATGGGGTTGAATTCTATGGTACTTCAAAAAACTATTTTTTTTGCTTTTTGAAAAAGTAAAAAAAACAATACTTATTTGCTAGTACTCCCCACCCTCCCCTCACTCCGCAGTGGTGTTATTATAATTCTTGTAAACATAATTAACTACTTTCCAATCTCTCATTCCATTCCATATGAGGAAAGCTTCTTCTGGAAGAGCGGAAAATAACAATAAGGGTTATGATACCATAAGGTTTATAATCCTTTTTTTCACGTCAGAAGTGACTTGAGAAACTCCAAGTCACTCTTGGTGTGAAAGAATTGGCCATCTGCAAGGATGTTGCCCAGTGTACGCCCAGATGTTTTGATGTTTTACCATCCTGTGGGAGGCTTCTCTCATGTCCTCACATAAGGAGCTGGAGCTGACAGAAGGAGCTCACCCACTCTCCCCAGATACCAACCGCTGACCTGTCAGTCAGCTGCCAGCACAAGGGTTTAACCCATTGCTCCACCGGGGGCTCCTAATCCCGTGATGAGCATCCACATTGGGTCAGATCTATTTTACCCTGGGCTTGTTATGGGTCAAGACACATTCCCTCGGGGAGATAGGGTGGAATATAAATAAAGTATTGTTATTATTTCGCTCTGAATCCCCCTGGGCAGGCAGGATGGAATATAAATAAAGCCGCCTTCTTCTTCTTCTTCTTCTTCTTCTTCTTGGGTTTATTCAAGATAGGCTCTGGTTTCAAGCAAACTCCTTTGGGCTGGAAGCCCATCCAAACTGTGTAATAACAAGAACAACATAGCTACATAAAGGGGCCCTTGGTATTTGGAAGTACCTCAGGGTCCTAGCTACCTTAATCTGACCTTGTTCCTACCTTCATCTAACAAATACAATTTGATGACAAGATTGCATTGATTATTTTATATTTCCACTTTGCAAGAGTCAAATATATTCTGAGTATATTATTGTTCTTTATTATTACAGACATATTGCATATATGGCGGTTGCAATTACAATTATTACACAGTGTGATCTGTTGTTTATTTTCCTACTGTTTACACATAATTCTGAATATGCATTTTATCTTTCTTCTTTTTTTAAACAGACATGTCCTGCTGGTTTTAGGGCTTCTTTCTTCGATGTTAGTAATTTGCTTTTGCTCTGATTGGTTTCACCTAAAATGTTACAAATGTTAATTTTGTTCTGAGAGTATGTCTTTTTTCATTAAAAGATACCATTAGAAATTTGGATAAGTAAGATTTAGTTTTACAGAATTGCAAGATCAAAGCGGAGCTCTTTGCTTAGAGCTAAACTTCTCTGGAGGCTGATTAACATTAATGTAGAGAGACCTGCAAGTGGGTTAAAATTAATATGTGCCTTTCTCACTCCTCTGTTTTTTCTTCTTTGCCCTCCTTTGCTTCTGGATACTGATTCCAGTCTACAAAGATGGCATATTTCATGATTATTATGATTGCAGAGTGGATATTATGTGATTCATGGATGTCTTAAGGCACTTCTGAATGTTTGTACTGTGATGAGACTCAGTGCTCTCCATAATTTCTGGTTTTCAGCTCCATCATCAATATTCAAAACTAAATATTTGTGTGCTCTATGAAAATATTGTGTGACTGCTGTGCAACAATTATGCATCTATCTACTGGGAATACTAAAATGGCAAAATCAAAGATTGTTATGGGGATTTTTAAAAAGTATTTTCAGACCATGGGTATGAAATCTATGGATGCCAAATCTATCAAAATGGAGTGCCAATTGGACATCGCCCCCACCCACTTCTTTTTGCCTACACGAGGTCTCCAAGCACAAATGTATGCCTTGCTTTGAACAATGACTAAAGAAGCAGCCACAGGATTTGACACATCCCCACAATATAAGATGGATTTTCAGAGTAGCTGGCTCCCAAGAGTCCCTTCCAGGCACAAAGTGTCATGTTCTAACAAACAATGATTCCTGGAGGGGGCTGCTCTCCCTAGTAAAACTGACACTCTACATGACTGGAAGTCTGAACAGTTTGAGGGTAAGCCTCATGTTTCTCTTTAGTGTCACTACCGTGCATCTGCAAAGTAAGATTAAGAGATATCCACAGTTGGTAGGTGCTGAGCTCACCATGCTGTTAACAGCTGGATGCTTTGCAATTCCACTTCTCAGCATCGGGGGCTACCTCGGTTTTTTAAAATCATCTCTGTGGGATTCTTGGCTCGTATCAGTTCAAACCTCTGTCTCACATTCCCAGCAGGTGGCTTATTTGCGCATGGTGAGGAGCGGGAGGGAAGTTTGGAAATGCTATCAGTGTAAAGGTTGGGATAAGATTAAAAAGCAAAGTTGGCAGCAAAAAGGCCTGTGGCCCAGTCTCTATCCTCTGCTACTAACTTGCAGTTTAACCTTGACCAACTCACCCTGGATATCTGAAAATAATAATAATAATAATACAGTAGAGTCATGCTTATCCAACCTTCGCTCATCCAATGTTCTGTATTATCCAACACAGTCTGCCTCCCGCCTGGATTCACAGCTATTTCAATACATTGTGATGTTTTGGTGATAAATTCGTAAATACAGTAATTACTACATAACATTATCGTGTATTGAACTGCTTTTTCTGTTGATTTGTTGTAAGACATGATGTTTGGTGCTTAATTTGTAAAATCATAACATAATTTGATGTTTAATAGGCTTTTCCTTAATCCCTCCTTATTATCAAACATTTTCGCTTATTCAATGTTCTGCCGGTCCATTTATGTTGGATAAGTGAGACTCTACTGTAATAATAATAATAATAAGAAGAACAACAATAACAACTGTATTTATATTCCACCTCATCTTTCTAAAAGGACTCAGGATGACTCCAAAGGTACTTGGGGCTCCCTAACTTATACCTTAAAGGTAGCCAATAACTATTTATTTTCTTATATTGCTTCTATGGTATTTGGGCTGATATGAGAGTAGATCATAAAATCATAAGTATAATGCCAATTATGAACAAATCAGGTTTCAATACTTCCAGTACCTTCCCATTTATATAACTACAGTCATTCTACACAGGACAGTGGTTTTCCCATCAAGTGTACATTCGACGAGGATCTACAGTGAATCACTGAGTGACAAATATGTTTGTAGGTTTACCTTTAAACCATTATAGGAGGTCACTGAACATATAATGTGTGGGTTGGCTCTTAGGCTGTATCACATGTAGTGAAATACATCCATATATATCTTCCTGCAGGATTTGAAATGGCCCTGTGAGATTGCTGTCTTTGCAGCACCAGCTAAACACTTTATTTTCCTAGGTTTTAAATCTCTGCTGCTATTTTATGTTGTTGTTTATTGTTTCTCTTTTAGATTTAGCTTGTAAGCCATATTTATATGTAAGCCATATTTATATTTGTTTTTGCACTACACAGATATAGTGCAAAACAAATATAACAATATAAATTATACATTACCATATGCTGTAACATGATGGTTAATGTTATTGGGATATCTTCCAGTCCCTATAGAAATACAATAACCTATAAATATCCCCTAAATTTATAGGTTACTGTGTTTATCTAGGTATTGGAAGATAACCTATAAATATTTCCCCTAAATTAGGAGCCGCGGTGGCACAATGGGTTAAACCCTCATGCCTCAACTGCTGACCTGAAGGTCAGTGGTTTGAATCCGTGATATGGGGCCCCAGCTTCCCATGTGGGGACATGAAAGAAGCCTCCCTGCCAGGAAGGTAACACATCCAGGCATCCTCTGGGCAACTTCCTTGCAGACAGCCGATTCTCTCACACCAGAAGCGACTTGCAGTATATTCTCAATTTGCTTCTGACATGAAAAACAAATTGAGAAATTGACAACAAAGGTGTGACATTGTAAAATAGACTTTGTAAGCTGGATTCAGGTGTAGCTGTGGCCTATTTGTAAACTTTCCCCTTCCTTTTATTGTACCAGTTATGTAAAATGAAATTGAGTCATTCTGTACCCCCTACCCTCAACTCCTTGATATGAGACTCACTGCTAAGCAAATAGAAGACTTTCTTCTATTTTGAATATGCAGCTATTGAATTTATACATGCAAATGTGACAGATATTTATTTTACAATCATTATCGGGTCCAGGGATGTGGGCTATAATTCTGAAAGCCTTCCATTATGACTTTTTCATTGGGTGATATATGTGTGCATTTATGTCTCAGCTGATGTGGTCACATTTGCATTTGGCCTCTTAAGGAATTCTTTTGTTACAGAAAAATAGTGTGTTTTTCCAGCAGATAAGTGGCAATGGAAAATGCTGATGGCACGCACACAGCTAGCCATTTTGTGTGTGGTTTGGAGTGCAATGCAGAATGTGGCTACACAAGCAATATGGATAACAATTTGCTAGTAACTCTGCCATCCCTGACAACAGTAAATTATTGTTACCCTTGAGTCTTGTGAACTTTAAAAAGAAGGGATATTGTGAGTGTGTGGACTTCTGGAAAAATTGAGTAATTCCAATGATGGACTGCTCATATAACTTTTTATAGAGCAGAAATGAAGAGAAGAGAGAGCAAAAGGCACCCTGGTGATATGCAAAAGACAGCCCGCCAGTGATATTCCTCTTTCTCTTGCAGCAATGCTCAGCCTTTGTGATCATCCTTCCCCTCATTCATTCTAGAAATTCGAGGGACTAACTTATACATTGTATGAGTTAGTCCCTCCTCTCCACTTTCCTCTCTGAAGTATTGTAATATTTCTTTCAAGATACTGTTTTATTACTGAACAAAAATTGGGTAGGATAATAAGAGGTGTTTTGGATCTCACCCTCCCCAGGGCGCTCCATTGTCTTATGGAAGGAAATGTATCGTACCAGAACATCTCAATTGAGCCACTTTCTGGCTCTGTAGTAGGAGAAAGAAGGAAGGAGATGCACTAAGATCTTCAGTCATAGCCTGCTAACTTCCCTGTTTTGGACCAACCATCAATGGAGCACCAATGTTAAGTGACTCCTACTAGAATTCCACTGCTGTTATGGAAATTCCTCTTTGACCAAGGACTGACATTTGCAATATTTTGTGTCCATTCAACAGCCTTCCTTGGGAGCATTAGATTTATTTATCATACCAGAAGTGGCTCAAGGGTACAGTTGTAATGTTTTTCTTTTTTAAAAAAACAACCCACAAAGTTTAAAAACTTGGTATTTTGCTAAATATGCTTTGACCAATAGATGACCACTTGGAGTGTCTCTGGTGTTGCTATAAGAAGGTCCTCCATTGTGCTTGTGGTCTCAGGCTGCATTGTAGTAGGTGGTCTGTGGTTGGCTCTTCTCTACACTCGTGTGTTGTGGACTCCACTTTGTGGCCCCATTTCTTAAGGTTGGCTTTGCATCTTGTGGTGCCAGAGCGCAGTCTGTTCAGCACCTTCCAAGTTGCCCAGTCTTTTGTGTGCCCAGGAGGGAGTCTCTCATTCAGTATCAGCCATGGCTTGAGGTTCTGGGTTTTAGCCTGCCTCTTTTGGACTCTTGCTTGCTGAGGTGTTCCTGCAAATATCTCCGTAGATCTTAGAAAGTTATTTCTTGATTTAAGGCATTGGCATGGTGGCTGATATCCAAACAGGGGATGAGCCGGAGATGTCACTGCCTTGGTCTTTTCATTATTGGCTGCTACTTCCCAGCGGATGTCAGGTGGTGCAATATCAGCTAAACAGTATAATTTCTCTAGTGGAATAGGGTGTAAACATTCTGTGATAATGCGGCATGTCTTAAATTAGATTGCTTTCTATATAAAACAGTAGTCCTAAGATAGGCCCTGAATTCAACAGAAGGTTTTTCTCTGTAGCGGAGGGTAGCTCCCTAGGATTTATGCCCACCTGGGTGTCCAAAGGAAAAGGAAAACCGCCTCTCTTAACGATGAAATGGCTGCCTCCCTGCCATTTAAAAAGAATATTATTTGAAAGCTGATTGTGTTCTAAGCATTTCAGCTCCCACTCAGGCTAACGGCCTCTGAAACCACCCATTAAGAGTTCTGCACTCTGGTTTTACAAGCGGGAATTGTAACTGCATACAATGCAATATTATCTTGTGCCCCAGGAAGGCAAGAGAACAAGCTTGAAAAGACATCAGGGGCGGCTGCTCAGAGAACATGTATTCACAAGGAGGCATTTAATTTTTTCCCCCTTTCTCACTTCTAGCATAAAATCTATTTATGGCAAGATGACATCTGCAGTATGGTGTTCTTTGCAAGGCTGGCTCCTCTAAAAAATTAATAGTGTACGCAAATTCAACTTTAAATATTAACATGGGAAATAGAGGCTCGTCCATGCTAAAAGTTGGAATACTTCAGGCTGTTTCCTGGTGTGAAACAGAGCTGTAAGAGTCCTTTAGTTCAGCTACTAGAATGGGGTAGATGCCTTCACAAAGGTGTCAAAGGTGCCAGTATAATTAAATTGTAGCTGGTTTTTCATTGGGTTTTGTGGCCCAGATCAGAATGTTATTTGTGAACTTGACCTCTCATTTTATGTTACCATTAGGTACCCAGTGATGCCCGAGTTAGATATTTGGTAATTTGTAACACTATTTATTTGTAAAAGTCATTGTTTTTGGATGTTATGAATGGTCCCATGAAGAAAATGCATAAGGATGTGGGTGAACTATAACTCACATCATGCCAGGTTAATCCCCCTCAAACCCCTACAGTACTTAAAGTTGGCCATGTGCCAAGTTTGGTGCAGATCCCATGATGGTGGGTGTCACAGTGCTCTCTAGCTACATGGTGAACTACAACTCCTGCCATGCTGGGTCGGCCCCTCCCAAGCCCCTGTAGTATGTTCTGTTGGTCATGGAGGGTCTGTGTGCCAAGTTTGGTCCACATCCATCATCATTGGGAGTCACAGTGCTCTCTGGAAGTTGCAGCAGTTTTGGAAATCCATTGCCCACAAGCATGCAAACTTTGACTTTTATTATATAGGGAGATGATTTGTGCTTTACTGTATCTTTCAATACAACACAGTGTTATTTGACTTGCAGTCTTATTCTGATTCAAAAATGTCGTTCGAGCCAAAGGATACAAGAAGGCAAGGCACAGCAGATATCATCTATGTAGCCTGGAATGATGATCAGACCTGAACAAACACCCCAGTTCTTTGGTTCTGGAGATTCATAGGGACGGCTAGTGGCAACTGGAGCCCTTTGAGCTAGTGGGGTGGAGGATGGCATAATCAAAAGGGAAGCCAACAATGGGTGCATCTATTCTACACTGTAGAATTAATACAGTTTGACACCATTTTAACTGCCATGGCTCAATGCTGTGAAATCCTGGGAATTGTAGCTTAGCGAGGCACAAGAGCTTTTCTTGCATAGAAGGCCAAAGGCTTTGTAAAACTAACTTCCATGATTCCATAGAATTGAGCCATGGCAGCTCAAATGGCATTAAACTGCATTAATTCTGCAGTATCGATGCACCCAATATCTCGTTTGCTACCCAATACCTTTGTAAGCAATGAACTTAACTGAAGAATAATGTCTTACCTTTGTGTGGAAGGACTACTTGTGCTTATTGTTGATGTGCAGTGGGTGGATGGGAAAGCTTTGTTTCCTCTGCCATCTCTCGCAGCCATCCTGATCTAATTATACACCCCATTCCTTGAATGAAAAGTCTTTCCAAAACTCAACCTTGAAAAAGAATTCTGGTCAAAAAAGAATTTTAAAAATGTTGATTTTGTGCTGTCAAAGGTGTATAACACCCACTAGTTCCTTTCAGCACCCCACTTCCCCAGTCTTCCAGTTAATTCTTTGCAAAAACACTTTGGGCCTAGAGATCCCAACCTAGGAAAAGGGGACTGGAGAAAAGGAAACCAATTGTACTGCAAGGATGTAAACCTAGGCAGACTTTAAAAAAGAAGAGTAAACTCTGATGAAAAAAGTGGGATTTATTTCTGAGTTAAATGCATAGGATTAGAAATAGATAAGATAGGTGGATAGGAGGAGTTGTGATCAGGGAGATTTTGGATCCAATTCAAACAACACAGTTCTTTGCGCTTAGATTTGTCAGGTATTTCAACAACATGTTGTATAGAAAAGGGATACTAACCTTTACACAATGAGAAACTGATGCTGAATGGCCATGAATGTATGTGCTCAAAAGGGTATGTGTGAGAGAACAGAGAGATAGTAAAATGTGATCTCTGCAGTCTAACAAAGAAAGCAGTCTTTTAAAGCCACCAGCAAAGCATTGCATAAGGGAGGCAGAGATAGAGATGGCAGGGGTCAGATTCAGCTCAGTGTTGTAGATTGAGCCTGAGCCTGGCCTTGTTGCGCACACATATAGGATTCTGTGTGCGTGTGTGCCTTCAAGTTGCCTATTGACTTATGCTGACCTCCATTTCATTGTGTTTTCTTAGACAAGGATCTCCCATGTTAGTACTGACCAGGACTGACCCTGCTTAGCTCCTCAAATCAGCTGGAATCTGATGCCTTTGGGGATAAGCTGAAGTAAGGGGGCTTCTTTTGCACTTAAGTATATGTTTTGTAAGGAGCCACTGAGGTGTAGTAGTGGTTTGAATATTGGACTATAACTCTGGAAATAAAGATTTGAATCTCTATTCAGCCATGAAGTCCACTGGATGACCTTGGGCAAGTCACATTTTCTCAGCTTTAGAGGAAGGCAATAGCATACTTCTTGCCAGGAAAACTTTGTGACAGGTCAGCCTTAGGGTCGCCATAGGCCAGAAGCATCTTGAAGGCTCACAACAAGAACAGCAAAAGCAACAACAGCAGCAACAACAGCAACAATGACGACAACAAATGTTCTATATGTTGATCCTTGTTTCCATTTGAAAATACTGTTTCTTTTGCCTATGAATAAACAAACATCATTCTGGGCAATGTATTGTCAAAGTCTTTCAGGACCGGAATCACTGGGTTGTTGTAGGTTTTTCAGGCTATATGGCCATGCTTTTAGAAGCATTCTCTCCTGACATTTAGTCTGCATCTATGGCAAGCATCCTCAGAGGTTGTGAGATTTAGGTTGTGAGATACAGCCTGAAAAACCTACAACATCCCAGTCATTCTGAGCATTTAGTGAATCCTGTTTGTGATACTGTATTAGAGATTCCTATCTTACCAGCCTCCTTTTGACCCTGATTTAACTTACTGTTATTATTTATTTATTATGATATAATGTAGTTGTGGGCCAATCAGGTGTCTATGGCAAGCCATGATCAGTGATGCTTCCTTTATAGACCCTGATTATATCCAGTGATTGATTAATATTTTTGACCCTCCTAAACCATAGGGAATAGATAGATTTTGCTCTGGTACCTGTCATGGTACTTCTTATATTTTTTACTATCACAAGCATCACTACTGTCTCATCTTTCTTGTGAAACAGAGAAGGCTGCAGGAAGGCCTTGTTAAGATGAAGAATGTTTTCCTTCCTCATCCTCTCCTAAAGAGAACTGCAGTGTTGGCTAGTGGATCTTACCTTAACAGGGCAGTCAACCCGTTTCGGATTTTGGTTGGGGTTGCCAGTTCAGGATCATCCCAGGCCCTGAGGTTTCTGAGCCAAAACCTGAGACCTGGGAATGGCCCCTAGTTATGTCATTTATTGTTCTGCATTACATGCTGACTACAGATGCTCACTGCTTTTCTTTCTCTCTCTCATGCAGAGCAAACTAAATTTCCTGCTTGGAAAGTAAAATAGAAATCATAGCTACAGGGCCTGTTTCCAGATCAAGGTGAAGTGGGGAGATTATTCCTCCTCACTTACCTAGTGAGACAGGATGACGAACATTTAATCTAGCTAGAAGGTAGGTGTAGAGTAGAGCAAAGCATGAGCCGGGAGGGGGTGAGGATTTATCAGAGACCACAGTTTTGTGCATCAATAGTACTATATAAATAAAAAATGACAATGGCGATGATTGCTTTAGTTGAGATTTTAAAGAGTTTATCTAGGTGTGTATCTCTACATTGCAGAATTAATACAGCTTGACACCACTTTAACCTTGCCGTGGCTCAATGCCATAGAATCTTGGGATTTGTAGTTTTACAATGCTGTTGTGTCTCTCTGCCAAAGGGTGCTTTTGCCATACCAAACTGCAATTCCAAGGATTCCATAATATTGAACCATGGCAGTTATAGTGGTATCAAACTGTGTTGATTTTACAGTAGAGATGCTAAAATTATTCAAGTGAGAGGGGTCATCACCTTCAATATCACACTGAAAGTTCAAACTAAAACCTAGAGTCATTTTATTATCTCTGAGACATGCAGGCCTTCAGATATCACGGCAGAACTGCATGAGTATCTAACAATGCTACAGATAAAGAACTGCATGTAACTAGCAGTATGTCAACAACCAAGTGTGTGTTAGGTAGCAGACATGGAAGAGTAAGTATTCAGTGACAAGGTCCACAGTGACGTATATCAGAAACCTCATAGGGTCATGCTGGGTTAGTACTTGGATGAGAGGATACCAGGTTATGTTAGGCATCACCAAATGGGGTGAGGGAAGAAACCTGCTTGAAACTCTGGCTAGACATGGCAATGAACTCAATATAAGGCAGCTTCCTGGGTTCCTAAATTACTGAGGGCCTTTCCAGACAGCCCTATATCCCAGAATATCCAGGAAGAAAATCCCACAATATCTGCTTTGAACTGGGTTATCTGAGTCCATACTCTGATAATGTGGGATTTTCTGCCTTGATATTCTGAGATATAGGGCTGTCTGGAAGGGTCTTGAGATCATCTAATTGTCTGATTCAAATAGGTGTTTCTGAACAATACTCTTTTCAGAACATATACGCCAGAGTATACAGATCATATTCAGACCATATGGCAGAGCATTCCAAACTGTGTGGCTTCGTGTCACATAAACATAATGGGAAATCTCTGGGTCTATATAAAATAAGCAATAAATCAAATATTTTTTAAAATATAAAATAAAAGACTGTCATTAGACATGTTGTGTTCCCAACCATTTCCTTATTACAATTTATGTGTATGTCCATATATTTTATAAGGGGTTGGTTTAACCTTCACTTTGCTAGTAAAATGGAATTAATGTGTCACGAAATGATCCATGGCTAGAATGCATGTCACCAACATGAAATATTTGGAAAGCTTTGCCATATAGGTTGGAGAGCTTGAAACTCATAACTGGATTTGTTAGTTTCCTATAGGTCACAGCACCCACTGCACCTGATTTATTTTTCATTATAACAAGGTTGTTGGGAGGATATGTCCTGCTACCCCTATTTGTCAAGCGTCGGTGTCCTTAATAAGGTCCACATCATACTGAGACAGGCTGTGCTTTAGGTAAGAATACGGCCTGAATGACCAGGCAGCTCCAAAGGCCTTAAGGCCCTCAGGGGTCAATTTTGTATATGTTTTTGTCGATGGCTTTCATGTCCGGAATCACTGGTTGTTGTAGATTTTTAGGCTATATGGCCATGTTCTAGAAGCATTATCTCCTGCATTAAAGGCAAGCATCCTCAGAGGTCAGGAGAGAATGCTTCTAGAACATGGCCATATAGCCTGAAAAACCTAGTACAACTTTGTATATGTTGCTTGGACAGAGGAGGTTGATATAGTATTTAGCTTCCATCTAGCTAAGGAGAATCATTGGCGTCTGTGCATGCCGTGCTTGTCTGCTTGTTTGCAGCCCTCAATGCTTGAGCCAGTATATCATATCATCCTGTGGGGCTGAAAAAGATTGTACATTGCTGCCTTAAGGCACTATTTAAGCCTTGAGCTGAAGATAGCAAGAAGAGATGAGGGGAGAGATGTCCTAGAAGCTGATTCTTAGAAAAGGAATTTCTCAGAGGACATTGGAAAGAGAATGGAAGAGTAGATGGGAAACTGAGCATGGAACCTCTGTGGGTGTGGGAGGAAAAGAAGGCAACATATTATCATGCTATTTATATCAAGGCCTAGGAAATAATAATTTTTAACATAATATTGTTCATTTCTTAACAGTACATCAGATCTCATGCACGGATGTTTTGTTGGCTCGTTCCTTCAGTGTATAGATAAGCTTGCTCAAGTGAGTCACCTGGAGCTATTTTTTTCCCACAGGCAACAGTTCAGCAGCGCACTTGTTCTCTCTATTCCTGGTGGCACTCTTGAGTCTACGTTGTATAAGCTGATTGGTGGGAATGCAGGAGTCTGGTGGAGGGGAAGGCTTTCCTCATGAGTTATGTTCGCCTTTACCTCGTTTTTCACTCTTTTCAAAATTGCAAATTCATTTTGAACTCTCAGTGCAAAGTAGCTACGAGCAACAGAGCTGATTAAAGCATAATTTGCTACATTTTGCATGTGTGTCACTAAAATGGAATATTTGCAACTGAATACATGTATTAAAAATGTACTCATTTCCCACCCACATAAGGGTTCTTGGATTTGGCAGAAGTCCCACAAACTGGATTGAATGTGAACTATAACTCTAGCGTGTAAGATGCATGAGTGAGGCACTTCAGATACACTGATACGGACAGCATTCTGGAAAAAAGGAATTTGAATGGGACAGGACGGCAAAGTGAACAGGGCATTTCTGTGATACCCTATAATGTGAGGTTTTAAACACTAAGGACAGAATGTTCATGTGAAAGACCTTATTGCTGCCTGCTTTTCCATAATGTTTGTGGAGCTCATCCTATAGGATTCCAAAAGAAATAATTTTGCAACAATGCAGCAATATCAAGACTGATGCACCCCTTTCTATGAAGCCTCCTTCATTTGCTTCAGTTCCCCTTTAAGAGGTCCTGTCCCCACACCACTGCTTGCAAAGAATTTCCTTCCCACTAACTTCAATAAGGAGTTTTAAAATAATGATTTTTAAAAACAATGTCCCTGTATCTGGAAGCACTATGCTCATATGACATAACAAAGTATGAAATAGTATAACTCAGTACTCCATCAATGGCCATCACCACCAATCTCTAATCTAGAATTCAGATGGCATGCACACAGACATAGGGATCTTTTTCTATCTTATTTGCAATTTCATTCATATTAAGCCCCCAGTAGTGCAATGGGTTAAACCCTTGTGCTGGTAGAACTGCTGAACAAAAGGTCAATGGTGCAAATTCAAGGAACGGGGTGAGTTCCTGTCTGTCAGCTCCAGCTTCTCATGCAGGGACATGAGAGAAGCCTCCCACAGGATGGGGAAGAATCGGGGCATCCCCTAGGCAATGTCCTTGCTGACAGCCAATTCTCTCACACCAGAAGCAACTTGAAGTTTCTCAAGTCACTCCTGACATGGAAAAAATCATTGTTATAACACACGCAAGAACCTATGTGATATGCAAGAACATGGCAGAAATCTGCATGAAAAGCAAGGCATTTCTACTTCCACAGAACCACCAGCTTCTGGAAAACATCTTGGAACATGAACATGTAGTTAACATGTCGGCCTAGAACTCTTAACTGTATGAGCTTCCAGAGAGGCTAGCCATAAACACTCCACCTCTCACCCCACTTGCCACTTTACCACCTGTCTGCGAATGGGTAGGACAAGGAAAGGAGAGAACTGTTCAGGGATGTCTTGCGTGCCTTTTCTCCCCACTGCTCCACTGCTGCCAAACTATGCCTTGTCTGAACTATATTGCATGTGCATCCCCTTTCAACAGTCTGACTGGTGGGTATTAGTGGTTATTCAAGGAATTATGTTTGGATTTTATGCATTTTTGGTATGGGTTTGTCCCTGTTCCATCCTACCCCTGCCCATCCCGGGTGCAATGGGTTTTGAGTGGCTGACTTCCACTGTGTTAATGTTAATCTTTGCCCAGTGATTTGATGTGTAGGGCAGGCTCAACCAACATAAGCATTTCCTGCATCAGAAAATGTGCAGCCTGCTTCCAAGTGACATCACACAGGAGTATATTTGGCTGCAGGTTGGTACAGCACAGTTTGTACTGGCACTGAAATACAAAGATGTGTCATTATCTACACATGACAATTTAGTTGCAGATATTTCTTCCTGAAAAAAATGTTTATATGAGGGGGAAAATAATAATTGGTGGTATTATTAATGGGACTTTGAACTGCACAGTCTCAGGACTATTAGTTGTTGTGTGCCTTCAAGTCATTTCTGGCTCATAGTAATCTTATCTCAGGAGTTGTTCACAGTGGGTTTGCTTTTGAGTCTGGGAGAATGTGACTTGTCCAAAGAGGTCCAGTAGGTCTCCATTGCTAAGGTGGGGATTCAAATCCTCATCTTCCACTGTCTTAGTCCAACACTCAAACCACAACATGACTGGCTCCCCAAGCATTATTATTCAGTTTTAATGTTATGGTTCTGTTCTACTGAATCCATTGATTGGCAGTCGAGGGAAGGGCATTTCCAGTTCCTAGCTAGGCAGCTTCTTTGGTGCCTCTGACCGAATTGCAGATTCAAGAGTTCCATAGAAGGCAGTTGTGGGAATCAATGTGGAAAAATAAAACTGCAAGTGCTGTGATGTGACAAAGCATAGGATATGGTGTAATAACTGTGTGTAACTGGAAGGGTCCTATGGCTTCATATACCATGTATATATGTAAAACATCCCCAAGCTGGTGGCTTCAATATATTTTGGGGCACAATTCCCACAAATTCACACCAGTTTGCACCACCAGTAGTAAGGAGTGAAGAAGGGACTGTAAGTCTGTGAATGTGTGTATGTGTGTGTGTGTGGGGGGGGTATATACTTGTAGGAGCAGGGCCGTAGCCAGGATTTTTGATTCAGGGGGGCTGAGTTTGGTTCGGGGGGCTGAGACTGGGTGGAAGAGGGTCTACTCTAGCAAACCTTTTGTATTGTTATCCCAATAACCCCATTAATGTGGGATATAATGAGTATGGTGATCAGATCATGATATAAATAAACATAACAGTTTAAATAATGTACCAGTAAGGCCTTTTCACGGACCACCCTGAGAAAGCCCCCTTAGCCCCCCCCCCTGGCTACATGCCTGTGTAGGAGGCTAGTGCTTGGAGTCTATTATGTCAAATGAAACGGTTTTATGGCCCTACCTCACTTCCAATGTATAGAAAATGTGATTGGTTATGGCTCCGGGATGCGTTAGTACAGTCTTTGTTTTCTCTTGTTTTTTCAACTTAAAATAAAACAAAGGCATACTTTACCTGCCTCAAAGATGACAGTGTATGAACATGTGTTGCATGTAAAGTGATTTAAAGCAAGGAGTTCATGGTTTGGCTTGCAGGAATTGAGGTCCTTGGCTCTTGCAGTGGTTCTCTAACTTGTCTTCCATCACTTCCATCTCAGGAGATGAGCAATGCAATTTGCACAGAGGGTTTACATGCACAAGGGGTGAAGGTGTGCATGGTGCAGCCAGGCATATATGCCAAACATCTCTAAACTGGTGAGTTCCATATATGCATTTTGGAAGGGAATTCCCATGACTTTCTAGTTTATATGACTAATGTAAAGAGATCAGGGGCCTAAATCACCTGTAATATCCAAAGACACTAACTGCTGTGATACTTCTAGCAAATCTCTTTCCCACAATCTTTGTGATCCCTGGACATCTGAACATGTAGAAGTGTGATGTAGAAGTCTTCTAGGCTAATTTGTCTTCCGTCAAATTTAGTAGAAAGAAGTCTGGTTTGAATTCTATTTCCCTCTCGAGGATTCTTTGGGAGTGTGTGTGGACGTCCTTCCAAAAGTTTTTAACTTTGTGGCATGACCACCAACAGTGCATGAATGTACCTGTTTGTTCTTTGCACTTCCAGCATTTTTATTAAGATTCTTGTAGTACTTAGATAATTTTTGTGGGGTCAGGTGCCATCGATAAAATATTTTGAACCAGTTTTCTGATATTGTCGTTGCCCCTGCGCCGAGGGCCCAGGCGCAGACAAGGACACCACCATGCCATGTACAAATAAGGCCTTCTTGCGGACCACTCTGAGAATTTTGGGGGCTTGAGGGGCTTCACCCCCCCCCCCCCCCGGTACATGCCTAAAGTCGGGTGTTTGTAACTTGGGGACTGTTTGAATTTTGAAATAGAACTCAATGTCCACATCATGACACAAGTCCACTATCCAATAGGGAAGGATAACTCTGTGTGCGACGTGAAAGGGTTCCATGACCCATCATGCATATGTGCCAAACATCTCCAAGCTGGTGGCTTCCAGGAGTGTTTGGAGTAGAAGTCAGCACCTGCACCATTGGTCCGTAAAGCAACCTAGATGGAGAAAGGATACCTCTGCGTGGGATGTGAAAGGAGCCCATGGCTTCGTATGGGCAGGGCATGTCCCTGCCGAACTCCTCCAAGCAGGTGCCTTGAATCCCTCTGCTTCGGAGGCGGGATGCCGGGATCTGGGGGCTGGCATCGCGGGTGGTGAGGGACGCGCTCCTTGGGAAGGGGGCGCGGGGAGTCCTGGCGCGCACGTGCCCGCGTGCCCGCGCGCACGGCATGGCATCGGCTGGCGGGGCGAGGGCGCTTGCTGCAGTGTCGGGGGGAGGGAGGGAGGAGCGGGGGAGGGAGGGCCGATCCGGAGCAAGATGGCGATGCTGCCGTTGCCGCTTCTCCCCGGGTCAGCACCGGAACAGCTCCTTCCTTATCCTCGCCTTGGCCACTGACTCCCTCGCCTCGGAGCTAGTTCCGCAGCCGATCCGGGCAGCCGCCTGCCTGCTTTCCTGCCTTCCTTCCTCCCTCCCTCCCTCCGGGGTCTTTCTCTGCCGCACTGCCCCAGAGGCTCTTGTTTTGGTGCAAAGCTGTGGCCGCCTTTCCTTTCTTTTTTTTCCCCTAATGGAAGAAGGCGCCGACTCCGCTGCCATTCCCGCTGAACCCCCGGGGTTCGTTTTTCTCCTTTTCTTTCATTGCATTTGAGAGTGACCCGCTTTCCCCAGACACACATTCACCGAGACAGCCCTTGCTTCTGTCCTCGGGAGCCCTGGCGATGTGTGTGCCGCCCTGCTTCATCTTCCTATGGAGGAGGCGATCCGCTCCCCAATCCTACCTGAAGGAGAGGCGCCGGGAGCCTGAGATGGAGGAGGAGGAGGAGCTGCGGCGCCACTGAAGACCCTGCCCGGCCGGTCCAGCCAGGGAAGGAGGCAGGCAGGCAGACCGCGAGGGAGCGCGCGCGGGCCCCGGGCCCTCCTTCCATGTGGCCCCGCGGCAGGTTGGGGCGTCGCGCGCGCCTGGGCTGCCCTCCGCACGCGCCCTCCGCCGCCTCGCCTGCCTCGCAGCACCCCTCCCCCTTCTCTCCCCCCTCCCGCCTTTCTTTGGGGTCCCTCACCCCCCTCTTTCTCTCCTCCGCACCCCCACCCACCCACCCACCCCACTCGCCAGCCTTGGCCATGGGGATGGGGGCCCACCTCCTGGCGCTTGTCATGTCGGCTTCCTTTTTCAACCCCAGCTTTGCCTTCAGTTCGCACTTCGACCCCGGTAAGTGGCTTTCTTTCTGTCGCTTTGGGGGCCCCTGCTTCTCCTTCCTAAACACAGAAGGTTGTTTCCCCCTCTTTTCCCCCTCCCTTCTGGTCTTTTGGTTTGCCTTTCCTTGTTTCGCATGTAAGCTATTCCCCAGCCCAGAAAGTGCATCTAAACCAGTGGATCCCAGCCTTTTTAAAGACCTGGGACCACTTGACCAGAGACCATTCTCCAACATTAGTACCAAATCCAATAGGAATCGATTTTGGGTCAACTGTAGATTTGGTTTGGTTATTTCATGTGATTCAGAAAATTGCATTGGATAGACCACATCAGCTCTAGCTTCTGATACAGGGGGTTGGCAGAGGGTTGGGCTGAATGCCCCACAAAATCTTTTCCAACTCTATGATTCTATGATTTTAGCACATATGCCATCACCATCTGCTCGCCTACAGAAAACAATATTTAATAAGCCTCAGCACCAGGCATGTAGCGTGGGGGGGGGGGTTGAGGCCCCCCTGAAATTCTCAGGGTGGTCTGTGAGAAGGCCTTACTGGTACATCATTTAAACGGTTATGTTTATTCATATCATGATCTGATCACCATGCTCATTATATCCCACATTAATGGGGGTATTGGGATAAGAATACAAAAGGTTTGCTAGGGTAGACCCTCTCTCACTCAGACTCAGCCCCCCCCCAATCAAACTCAGCCCCCCACTCCCAAAAATCCTGGCTACACCACTGCTCAGCACTGTAAGAGGGTTTCCCAAGACCAGACCTTATTTTAGTTCTTGCAGACCACTGGTGGTCCACAAACCACAGGTTGAGAACCACTGGTCTAAACTGTAGACTTGATGGGCTCAGTGGTAGATGGAAAAAGGATACCTCTGTGTGGGATGCGACAGTGAAAGGGTTCCATGGTTTTGTATGGGCTGGGCATGTACCTGCCAAAGACCTCCAAGCAGGTGTTTTCAATCCCTATGTTTCGGAGGCGAGAATCCTAGAATGTGTCCTTTGATGAGGCACAAGCACATTTCGGAGGTGAATGCAAAAGGCCTGGTTAAACTGCAACTCCAAGGATGCCATAGCATTGAGCCATTGTATTAATTCTACAGTGTAGATACAGCCTTGGGACCGGTTGGGTCTTGATTCTTGCTGGCAACCATCCTTTGCTTGCTCCTCTGACCAAATCCTTGTGGCATTTACTTGTTTTTTTAAAACATGCTTCAAATTATGGGACCATTGCTGGTTGCTGCTAGCCGATCAATTCACTTTCACACTTACACAGTATATTGGTCCATAGTGATTTTAGTAAGACCCCCCAAGGAAGAAACACTCTCTGCAAAGTTACATCACCCTGTTCCTCCCTGCTCAGGGAGGATGTTTGTGAAAGAGGTTCTTGGGCACGTGACAAAGGAGATGCAGAAACAGGGGGTGTTTGTGTGCACCTTCCTTTGAAGCATTGCCTAGCAAGATTGTTTATGGTGGTCAGTCACTTAGGTGGAAATAACTTGTGGCCGAGTGAACAACACTTTTGGTGGTTTGGGCTCATTCTTCCCACCTGAAAAGGTGCCTGGGATTGCTGAAGGAGCCGGGCTTTGTGTCCTCACAGCACATTGCTCTTGCAATGGGCCTTCACTCTGCGTTCTTGAGAAGGTGGCATTGGGCGAGGCCAAACAACAGTGCCATTCGCCTGGTGCTGGGCCTTTCTTGGGGATGGTGTCAGTCTGAATTAAGGCCCCTTTGTCACAGGTGAGTGACTTGGCCTTAGCAAAACCTCTGGTTTGGGGGATTGCTAGCCCTTGATGTGTGGGATAGGGCAGCAGATTGTAGAAAGTAGAAATGTGGTCCCTCAGGGCCCTTCCACACAGTCATATAACCCAGGACCCCTCCACACAGCCCTATATCCCAGAATACCAAGGTGGAAAATCCCACATTATCCCACTCAGATAGCCCAGCTCAAAGCAAATATTGTGGGGTTTTTTTGCCTTGATATGCTGGGATAAAGGGCTGTGTGGAAGGGCCCCCAGAATATCAAGACAGAAAAATCCCACAATATCTGAACTGGGTTATCTGAGTCCATACTGCAATACATTCCAGTTCAAAGCAGATAATGTGGGATTTTATTCAGTTGTATGGCCTCAGAAAAATTTCAACATCTTCTAAAGCAAGTTTCTTTGGGTCTTCTTCCCTTTCAGAAATCCTAAAAGGCAGAAACCTGACTATTGTGTTGCCTTCTCAGTTCATTCCTGGTGTGATTGTACACCTTCTATTCTGCTTGTACATGTGATTGTGAAAAAGACTTCTTGCTTTTCTGATTTCCCCCCTTACATCTCTTATGCCTTGTTTATTTATTTGCACTTGTTATGGAAGAGTGACTCTGTCCATATAGTTATGAATGAAACTGGCCCTTGTCTTTAATACCTAATGCCACTTTTGTGATGTATAATCAGTTGTTTTGAGAGCAGGAAACACCTGTCATGATTTGACTTGCTGAAAAGGATTTGGGCTCAATTTTCCAGATTCCACTGCAGTTAAATCTAACAGGCCTGAGGTAATATCTTTGGTCCAGTGATGGGCTGGCATTTCTCAAAATGTACGTATTTTGCAGATGGAAACAATAGTGTGCAGGAGAGAAGAGATTATTTAAAAGAAACCTTTTCTTCTTGGTAAAAGCATTTATTTGTTTTCCTCTGATCCTTTCCTTTGCTCCGTTCAGTATTCAGCAAAGGGTGGCGAAGTGGTAACTAGCTGAATTACAGTTGAGGCCTCTGAGAACTCTTAGGCATGAGGGAGTTATGGTTATATAAGTGCCTATTTTGATGCTTTTGTATTAGATCTGTGGCTGCCCAAAGAAATACTTTTCCTTATTTATGTGTGTCGCTGTAGCAGGGCATGGTCTGAAATGCATTCTATCAGTCTGGCTCCTGACAGAGCTGAGAGAGAAAAATAAACACAGAGGGAGAGAGGGAGAGAAGTCATCATATTTTCACTTCCATCTCTCATATATTTGTAAAGATCACCCTTACTTTCTTTGACACAGACTATTTCCTAAAAACAACATAGACATTTCATGGTTATGAATGCAAAGGAATCTTCACCAAATTAAAAATATAATTGTATGCCTCTAATCCTAACAGCTTTTGGGAATTGTGGGAGTTGCAGTCCAAAACATCTGGAGGGCTGAACTTTGCCCAGGCTTGCTCTGCTGCATCTGAAGGGGGGGAAACCAGCATAGTTTGTGGATTGCATCTTGAACAAACTGACTTTGGTGCAGCCTGAATAATACTAAACATTTCCATAGAGCAGGGCTGCCCAGGAAGTCGATCGCGATCGACCAGTTGATCCCGGGACCGAAAAAGGTCAATCCCAGCCGGATCACTTCTCAGAGGGGGGTGGAGCCAGGCTGCGCCAAGCCCTGCCCCTCCCCCAGCTTCAGCACTCCCAGCAGCTGCTCCAGGTTTGAGGAGGGCAGGGCCAAGCCAGCCTTGTGCTAGCTATGCCACCACTGGCTTGGCATTGCCATCCTCAAGCCTGGAGAAGCTGCTGGGAGCTCCAAAGCCAGAGGGGAGGGGCTTGGCACAGCCTGGCTCCGCCCCCTCTGGCCAAGCCCCGCCCCGCCCCTCTCCAGCCTTGAGGAGGTAGGTAGATCTTTCTGACTTGGTTTTAATATAAGTGGCTTGCATGCTGAAAAAGTGTGGGCACCCCTGCCATAGAGTGTTAGGGGAGGAATACATAATACAGAAAGGAACAGAGTACCTTCATGATGATCTAGAGTGCCATGAAGTCATTTCTGGTTTATGGAAATCCTATGGAGGTCCTAACATGAGGTTTTCTTCTCAAGGTTTGTTGAAAGAAAGTTTACCTTTGCCTTCTTCTGAGGCTGAGAGGGTGTGACTTGCCCAAGGTCATCCAAGTGGGTTTCCATGGTTGAGCTATGATCGAGAGTTGTAGCCCAACACTTAAACCACAACACCACAAAAAATCTGAATGGTTGACTTAAGAAACAATGGTTGACTCAGAAAATTATAGCAATAACCATAGATATAGCAAAGAAGATCTTCATTATGAAAAAATACAAGGAAAGATGTTGTACAAGGGAAGACAGATTAAAGCATATAATATAAAGCATGTAATATAAAGTGTGGTTTAAAGAGAAAAGAGAAACAGTTATGGAACTGTTTCACCAGTTATGCAGGCGAAATGTCAGGAGAGAATGCTTCTGGAACATGGCCATACAGCCCAAAAACTCACAACAACCCAGTTATGGAGCAGAACTCAAAGAAATTATCTAGAATGTTTTCAATCTTTACAAAAAAATACTGGGTTGCTGTGAGTTTTCTGAGCTGTGTGGTCATGTTCCAGAAGCATTCTCTCCTGATGTTTCGCTCACATCTGTGGCAAGCTTTCTCAGAGGTTGCGAGATCTGTTGGAAACTAGGCAAGTGGGGTTATTATATATCTGTGGAATGTCCAGGGTGGGAGAAAGAACTCTTGTCTGTTTGAGGCAAGTGGGAATGTTGCAATTGATCACCTTGATTAGCATTGAATAGCCTTGCAGTTTCAAAGCTTGGCTGATTTCTGCCTGGAGGAATCCTTTGTTTGGGAGGTGATTAGCCAGCCCTGATGGTTTCCTGTCTGGAAACAATAATATATTACAAAAAATGTCTGGAGACAGTAATATATTACAAAAAATAGTTTTGTACAGCCAGTATGGTACAGTGATTTGGGGGTTAAGACAGTGACTAGAGTTCAAATCTTCACTCAACCATGCTTATCCACTAGTGATTTGACCTTGGGCAAATCATACACTCTCAGCCAAAGAGAAAGGCAAAGGCAAACCTCCTCTAAAGAATTATGGGGTTCATTGTATTATTAGTTTTGTACAAATTTGAACCAGTGTCATGAGATGTACCGTATATCACCTTGTCAACACAGGAGTTTACTTTTAGTCCAACATGGCTGAGGTGGGAAACACGATGACATGCATATTTTTCTTTATTTTTTTATATATTTTGGTTGTAAATTAATTTTGGTATTGTCTTGTTGCTATGTACCTGTTGTATTTTATGCATGTTGTACCATTGAGTGCTTTTGTGAGTTGTCCCAAGTACCTTCAGGGAGATGGTGGTGTGATACAAATAAAGTTGTTTATTATTATTATTATTATTATTATATGAAATTTTACATAGGATAATGTTATGAATGAGTTATATCCATGCAATGAATGAGTTATATTATATCCATGATGTGGGTGTTGACCAGTTGCCCTATTGGGATTTGAGAATACATTGTCTTAAGGTGCATCTTAGAATTAATAATAATAATAATATTTTAAATGTATGTACTGCCCTATCTCCTCAAAGGGACTCAGGGTGATTTCCAATTAAAAATGGCAAACATTCAATACCAGAATACACTAACAAGAGATATAAAGAACCCCCCAAGATCCCAAAAGAAAATTCACAACTATAACAAAATTTAAATTATAACATAATTAATGTAGTTTAATACCACTTGTCTTAAAGCTATGGAATTGTGAGGGTTGCAGTTTTACAAGGTCTGAAGCCTTCTCTGCCAAAGAGTGCTAGTACCTCTTCAACTACAGATCCCAGGATTCCACAGCATTAAGCCATGGCAGTTCAAGTGGTATCGAACTGTGTTAATTCTACAATATAGAACCAGCCATATATCATCTTCAGGAAGGTTAATGATTCCCCCTTTTCTTTTTCTCTTTTTTCTTCTTTTTCATTTTCATGTTGCTTGCATGATTGGATTGCTCTGCTTGAGTAACTCAGAGATGTTTGCTGTTTGATGTCGCTTCTCTCTGTTCACAACTCATTGTATTAAGATTAGGGAACTGATTGGGAGGCAGTAGTGGAGGAAGCAATTGCTCGGTGTTTGGAATGATGTGCCAAATGACAAGGCATTTGGATTAGTTGACTTTTTAGGATTGAAGCTTTGAAGCAGATTCTATGTTGCAATAATATTGGTCTTTTCTTTTGGGATACAGAGATGGTGCATTTAGGGGTGTGTTGTTGCTTGTGCTTGTAGCTGATTCCCTATAACTTTGTTCTACATGTGCCACTGAGACTATTCCTTATAAAGAATTATGGCTGGAAGACATACCTAGGACACCTATTGAGTACATAGCTGATGTCTCTAGGAGAACTTCTTAACTCATAGCCCGAGCTGGAAGTACAGTTGGCTCTCTACATCCATGGATACTGCACCTACAAATTCAACCATCCATATATTGAAAACAGTTTTTAAAATATACACAAAAAAGCCTGAGTTTGCAATTTTATAAATGGGATGACATTTTACTGTGCCATTGTATATACTGGGACTTGAAATTCCACAGATTTTGGTATCCATTTGGGCTCCTTTACAAGGAACAATGTTACCTGGCCTCTTTTCGTTTAGGGTATAACATGCCCAAAACAAGGTTACATTTGCAAAACAGTGTAACAGCCGATGACATTGTTGCTGCTTGCTTTTGTCCCTTCCTTTGAGAGGCAAAATGCTTTTGGGGAGCATTTTAAGGAGTTTTACTCCAAATTACAGGTAAGTTTATTCTTTCCTTTCCTTTTTTCAATAGATTTGTCCTCCCACAAAAGAAAGAACGCCAAGTAGAAATGCAGCTACCAATATTACAAAGGAAGGTATTCAGAAAATAAGTAAAACTTAATAATCAAGGGGCAAACATTAACAACTCCTTTGAAATCACACTTCTAGCTCAACTCCCAGGCTGCAGCCGAACTAATGGAATGTAGCAAAACAAACAGACTTTTGGTCTCAGTGTCAGAAGGGGTTAATAATTGCTTAAGGTGTTCACACAGCCCCTAAGCAGCTGGAGATAGTTGGTTCTTGCCCTCCCACTCGTTCACAGGTAAGGAGGAAGAGCAGGAGATGGCAACTATGAAGATCTTGCTTTTGCCTTGTGGTGGTGATCTCCATGTAAGTTTGCTTTGTGAATGCTTTAATATGTGCTGCAATTCTAGGTCAGCTAGCACAAGTTTATCAGGCATCAGAAAACAAGCTGGCCCAGTTTCTAAAAAGCCTGGAGCCAGACAGTATGATATCACATTCAGAAGAATTGGGGGGAGTGCATTTGGTTTTGTTAGAGGAGGTCTGAAACAAATAACTAGAGAGGGGGGCAGATACGTAATGGTATTCCAAAACTGAATGACCAAAAAAATGTGTACTGATGTTGGATTGAGTGCCCTAGGCTGGCCATCTTAGATCAAGAGTATACAATTTTGGGGTTGGGTTTGCTTTTTTTTCTTACTAGTCAATGCTGATATCTAAGACTCGCTTTCTGGGAATTTTCTGAAATTTTCAGTACCTGGAGTGTCTTAATCCTGTTCATTTTCTTTTCTGTTCTCACAACTGTTTCACTTACATTTTCTAAATTGGTACAGAATAACATTCAACAATGACATAATAACACTATATAGATGGCATCTTTTAGAATTTGTTTTGATATATTAGATGTAAGCAACCTGATGCTTTCCAGATATCTGAAATGATGAGTGCCATAAACCACACCTGGTGTGGCATGTGATAAGGAATTATGGAAGCTATGGTCCAGAATGTCCTCCAGCCATGAGCAAAACTACAAAAGCACGCATTAACGGCTCTCCTGCTGCTCACTTGCAAATTACTGAAGGCATCCCTGTTAAGAATGGAGTCAGAAGGGTGGAAGTGAGTCTTTCTTCCTTTAATATAAAAAGGCAGCCGGAACATGTCTAATATTAAACACCCAAGGAAGAAGTGAGGGAAAGGAATAAGGCCTACTCCACACCAGCGTACTGAAATTAAATTGGAAACCTGAGTTTCACAGCTTTGGATGTATCCATTATAATCATTTTTTAAAAAACCAGATATAAACAAGGGTTGCATATTCACTGTGGAATTAATGAAATTGAGTAACTTGTCTTCTGCATGCACATAATTTTACATATGAGCATATAGCTGTGATAGTGCTGTGTGCATATGCAACTAGCTAAAATAATGTTCCTATCTGGTCATGTGTAACATCCAATAATGTATCTGTGAAACAAGATGGGAGGAACACAGCTCAAACAATAATTTAAAACACAATGGTTGGCTTTGAGCAATTATAGGACTGCAATTGTATGTATTATTGGCATATTAATGTGTCAGTATTAATATTTCAGTATTAGCCTCAGGTTATAAAATCAATAGCAACTTTGTCCTTAAAAAGTAATATTGACTTTAGAAAGTGATATTAGATTGCTGTGCTGAACAAGATGGTATCAGGTTGTTACTGAACTTGGAAGCATATCCTGCTCTCTTAACCTGTGGCTCTTAGGCATAGATGCATTGGTGCAAACAAGGGACATCTTTCCACAAGAGGGGAAAGCGGGGGAAACTGTCTTCTTATTATTTCTAGTTACTTTAAAGACAAGCGTCACATAGAGCCTATCAAATGATGTAGGACTGTTCCAATGGATTTGCTCCTTAAAGTGTACAGATTGAAAATGGAAAGCCACTGAATGCCACACTTAGAAGATGGTGTCATGTCTGGCCCCCACCTTTTGTAGAATGATATCCTAAGGATAGATTTGTCATTTATGAGTTGGTTTCATGAAGAATTGCCACCTATTTTTAAAAGTGCAAACATTTCTTGCAGAAACCTTTATTAGTGTAAACTTAATATATAGCATGCCCCCCCATGTCTGTGGTACTACTATTTGCAGTTTCATGTATCCATATCCAACAAAATGTCCTCTCTGTGGTCTTCTTGAGCTACAAGGCCTTCATTTCAACAGAGTTCGCTATAATCTGCTGTTTTATGTGTCCACACAAAGTCCAGGAATGTATCACTTGTGGATATAGGAGTGATACTGTATCCTGAAAGCTAGGTCAGGATTATGTAAATTGATCTTTAATATATAATCCTGCAAACATATGATATAGATTTGTGATGTCATATGCTTGCCATGATGGTAGAAAATGTATATTCCAGTTGATCAGTTTGTTAGTTTGGGGTGTAATTAAAATCATGGTATCTGGAAATTAAAAGGGTTTATTGGTTGCCTGGTTGTTCCAATATAAAAGCTAAGGTGAAACAATGTTTCAATGAATTGTTCTAATTTCTAGAACCATTTCCCTAATATTGTTAAAACTTATGCTATCTAATTAAAATTGGTAAAGAAGTTAATTTCATGGTGTTATAATAATGGGTTTGTGCAATTAGCGTTAAGTATCAACCAGTTGGTAATTAGGGTATTTTTGTTCTTAAAAGAAAGACTTCAAACAGTAAAATACTGTTCTAATAAAGTTAGTGCAAACCTGAAAATGCTGATCATGATTTAGTTAGATCTGCCCAATTTGACCGACTAACCAAACTTCTTTCTACTGATCAAATGATCAGCACGGATCATCTCTGTTCTTTGTCCTCATGCAACACGTCCTCTTTTATTAAAAATACATCTCAGACTATTCCCTAAAGATTGGTGTAAGCCTGAAGTAGGACTATACAAATGTTACTGAACCATTTCTGTCCTATTTGACAAGGTATTTCAAGAAACTAGCTTAATAATGTCTTTGGCTTAATTTGTGAGTCTTGTTCATTTACACATAAGATCAATAGCATTCAGGAATGTAGTGGCAGGCAGAATGTTATGCCGAAGGCTTCTGTTCTTATCCAACCCATGGTGGTCTTTAAATTGATGCTGCTGGAGAATGTATGTGGTTCCAGATGGGGACAGTCGATTCTAGATCAATGTATTGTTGAAGGCCGGAATCACTGGGTTGTTGTGATTTTTCAGGTTGTATGACCATGTTTCAGAAGCATTCTCTCCTGATGTTTCACCTGCATCTATGACAGGCATCTTCAGAGGTTATCAGAGCTCACAATCTTTGAGGATGCCTGCCATAGATGCAGATGAAACGTCAGGAGGGAATGCTTCTGGAACATGGCAACACATCCCGGAAAACTCACAACAACCCAGATTTTAGATCACATTCTTTTAATGGCAAGAAGTTTATGATGTCCATTTGAAATGCGATTCTCTTAACTTTTGAACAATGAAGGATGCCTGAGAAATCCTCAGCTTACATCCAACCCCTTTCTGTTTCACTTAAGCTGAGGACTTGTTAGCATTATCTTCTGTATAATTTGTTCCTGGGGATGTAGGCCTTACTAAAATTAGCTCATAAGGAGCTCCATAATGCATGTGTGAAACCAGTTTTCACCAGAAGATGCTAGATTAGGCTTCTCCTGGAGGAGGAGCTATGAGTAGATAAGATGTTTTCCTATTTGTACCAGCTTGGTTTTGATCATCTTGGTCCCCTTCATAAAAAAGGGATGTCTTCACCATGGCTTTTGGTTGCAGTGGATACAGACCTTTGTTAAAGCTAAAAAGATCTGGCTTGCTTTTGATTTGAAACTAAAATCCTAAGTCCTTGCTAGATAGAAGAATTTTTTTAGTGGTGGGAAACGTGCCTTTTCTACTGGAGCAATGATGGTAACAGTCCTTGACAAAGAGGTTTATACCTCCGGAAGGGCTATATTACCTTGTGGTAAAAATAATTAAGCAAAAGCAATTATTGAAACAGGTTCCAAGGTGGCTGATACAAAACAAAACAATGTGTTTTTTTGGCAAGGAAAAGCAGTAAGAGGAACACAGTGAAAGGTATTTGCCTTAGAGTGAAGGTCTTGTAGGTTTCTGCAGGAAGAAATAATGCTACTGGTGGTAGTCTCAGCACCAAAAATGTTCAAGGGAAAGAAAAGAGCATATGTAAATCTAGTAACTATGATTCTGTTGATTTAGATTTTGAAGGTTACAGTGAGCATTTTTCTATATCTATATTTTTTTCCCTGGCACTATATTGGAGTGGGCAAAGTGTAGTCTTTGGGTTTCATGCAGATCTGAAGCCCCCATCACTTTTTAAAAAAACAAGTTAATATACAATTTCCTTTTTTGGCTTAAGAAAAGCCTCTCTTGGGCTATAGAAACCATCTCTGCAAGAGTAGGACAAAAACATGGTAGAACTGTTCCCAGGGAGTGAAGTGGGCATTTTGAGGGTTTTTTTTTCAAAATTGATTTTTTAAAGATTAAAAATGGGATATATAGATATATACAGCAGGATCTTGAGTGGGGGAGGGCATACTTTTCGAAGTACTTGAACAACTATGGGTTGCATCTCATCCCACATACCATTTGAGGAATAGCGGTGTGGTGTGTACAGAGAACAGGCTTGTTGATGTCTTTCGTACCTGTTTTGCAGTTGCTCATAAAGAGGTGAGCTCCTAGGTTTGTCCCTTTCTAGTGTCACTTGTGTTGTGTGAAAAGTAAGAAGACAGAAGAGAGGTGTGGTTGTTTGGGGTTTTTTTTAAAGCAAGGGCTCTCTTCCTCCCATTGAGATTCTCTATATAAACAGTAGGCCAGGCATCCTCAAACTGCGGCCCTCCAGCTGTTTGGACCTCCAACTCCCAGAAGCCCGAACAAGCTTGCTCAATTTTCAGGAATTCTGGGAGTTGGAGGCCCAAACAGCTGGAAGGTTTCAGTTTGAGGATGCTTGCAGTAGACTCTCCTGCTCTGATCTGACTCCATGCTAAGAAACTAGGCAGGGGGCATGATTATGTGTCCCTCTTTTTTTCAGTCTGGGCAAGATACCCTTGAAGGAGGCTTGCCTAAAACAAGAAACAGCTACTGCCTTTCAAACACACATGTATATATGTGTGTGTGTCAGGCCACAGCTGCTACTGTCCTCTGCCAGGGTGACCAATAGCTGCAGCTTCTCATTCTGATTGAGGATGATGAGAATTCTAATTCAACATTTCTACACTGCACCAAGTTGGGATAAACTGGGCTAATTTAATATCATTTTCTTCAAGAATGAAGCTACACACTACTTATTAATAGGATCAATTATTTCTTTGTAGCCCACCTTTCTTCCATGATAAATCTCAAACTAGCGGTTATAGTTTCGTAGGCAGTCACCCATCTGAGTGCTGACCACCCTCAGGCCTTCTTAGTTTAAGCCAGTGCTTCTCAACCTTTGGATCCCCAGTTGTTTTGGCCTTCAACTCCCAGAAATTCTACCAGCTGGTAAACTGGCTAGGATTTCTGGGAGTTGTAGGTCAAAATACTTGGGGACCCACAGGTTGAAGAACCACTGGTTTAATAATAATAATAATAATAATACACTTTATTTATATTCCGCTCTTCTCACCCCAAAGGGGACTCAGAACAGATTACAGGTACACATACTTAGCAGACAATCCCTGCCGTTTCCACATACAGACATATAGACAAACAGAGGCAAACCCTTGCTACCAGGGGGAGCTGACGCACTCCTCATCTCTCAGCGTTCCCAGTGTCCTTGTTGTTCCTTCCACATTCCTCAGCATTCTTGTAGTTCTTTAATGGCCTCATAATTCAGTCAAAATTTGCCTCCCCACTTAATGTGGTACCTTTATCTCCTACTTGACAGATACAACTGTCTTTTGGACTGCAAAGGTCAATAGCAGGCTACACTTAAAGGTCGAGCACCCACCTCGACCCAGGCAGGCCTCAAACTCATGACCTACTGGTCAGAGAGATCTTATGCAGCTGACACTTAGCCAGCTGCGCCAAATTCCCAGTGCAAACAAACTTGCTGCTCCATTGATCACTTATACATGGGACACTGTGGAATCAGCAAGGGCTAAGTCAGGTTTGGAACAATGTGGTTGATAAATTTCAGAGAACTGCTATAGGTATATCAGCCATCAAGTGTGTTTTTCACAAGCGAAGGCTTGAATAAGTGCCAAAAATAATTGGCAGCATTTATTTATTTATTTATTTATTTATTATTCCTTCTTATATTCCGCTCCTCCCAGCAGGCTCGGGGCGGATCACAGCATAAAAACCCGGCTAACATGAGGCATTCATGTCGCCGTACAATAAAAGCATAAAACATACAACATTGTCCCGAGATTAACAGTTGTGTCAAATCCTGGCATTCCAGTGTCGGAGTGTTGGTCAGAGAATGAATACGTTCGGCTAATTTCTGCCTTACCGGACAATCTGTGTTCTTCTTGCAGTAGAGTTTGTTGCTGGTTGATATATGGATGGATTTTAGGGGAAGAGAATGTTCCTTTTGGTTGTTGCTGACCTCTCTGTTGATAAAGGAAAATGCAGTGCAAAAACCTTCTAAAATTAATTCACCAGAAGTGTCATCTCGCTGTAAAAGCACATTCTCAGTGAACATTCAGTTTTCGTAGCTGCCCGCAGCTATCAAACAAAACTTGAAATATTGATTGTGTTGAAGGAATATCAGCTGTTCATTCTGAGTGTCAGGATGCAAAAATATAGTCTCTTATTGGAAGTTTTAGTGGGAAGAGACCTTGAGTGAAAATCTGCCCAATAAAAGTGAAGGTGTATCTCAATTAACAAGGTCTCTGACAATAAAGCACCTTTTTGCAAAATCTCTTTACATCCCCAAACCTGGACCTTTCCTTCTCATTGTCTGTCTAGCTGGAAAATTGGATGTGTGTGTTGTTTGTTTGTTGTTGTTTTTTTGCTGCATTGATTCTGAGAGAAAAATGAAGCTGGAAAGGAGAAACGTAGGTCCTCATTGTTTGGATTGCAGCAATATGTCTACAGCAATCAATGCAATAATGCTTGATCTGGAAATAGTGGTTTCTGCTGTACCCTGCTTAAGTTTTTCCTGCCTACAAGAAGCAAAGTAAATACAGGGGGCTTTCTGGAATCTCAGACTCCAGATTTTCTAATGTTACACCATTAAGCACCACGTTGTCCGAATGCCCGATCACCGTCTCCCAAAGTAGTTACTATACTCCCAACTCAAGAACTGAAAACAGAATGTTGGTGGACAGGAAAGAAGATTTAAAGAAGGGCTTAAAGCTAACCTTTAAAACTGTGGCATAGACACTGAGAATTGGGAAGCCCTGGCCCTTGAGCACTCTAGCTGGAGGTCAGCTGTGACCAGTAGTGCTGTGGAATTTGAGGAGGCACAAATAGAGGGCAAAAGGGAGAAACGTACCAAGAAGGTGTGTCAAGCCAAACCTGACCAGGATCGCCTTCCACTTGGAAACTGATGCTCTCACTGTGGAAGAATGTGCAGGTCAAGAATAGGGCTTCACAGTCAACTACTTATCCACCACCAGGACACTACACCTGGAAGGCCATCATACTTAGACAACAAGGGATCGGCTAAGTAAGTAAGGCTCCAGATCCACAGTTTCATTCATGGATCACCACAGCCCATATTATTAAATGGCAGTGGCATAAATACAGACATGTTGAAGTGTGTGCAGTCACATCACTGCCATTTAGTGATTGAGTGTGATCATCCATGTTTTTTTTGTATCTGGAAGTGATCCAGAGTTTTCCTCCCAAAATCTTCATATTAGTATTGAATGTGGAGAATTGTTTCTGCCACATATAAATATGATTTGTTTCCACTGGTGTACTTTTGTCGCATGGACCTTTTAATGATGTTTTATATCTGCAGAGTTTGGGTGGTAAAATTACAAATTAATGTTAAATCATAATGGGTGGAATAAACAGGTGCATCTTGAAGGCTCATTCCATATTCACTAAACAAAGCCTGCTTTATCATATACGTGAAAAGCTATTTTTCAGTGCGATGGTTAAATGTTAAAACATTTGAAATTACTATTGAATCTAATAAGATTAGATCAGAGGTGGAATCACGTGTCTCTCTAGATCAGGCATGGGCAAACTTTGGCTCTCAGCGTGTTTTGGACTCCAGCTCCCACAATTCCTAGCAGCCTACTGGCCTTCCAGATGTTCCTACCAGCTGCTAGGAATTGTGGAAGTTGGAGTCCAAAACACCCGGATGGCTGAAGTTTGCCCATGCTCTAGATACTGCTGGATTGCAGCTCCTAGCATTTCTCAAAATTTCCTGTCCTGGCTAGAGCTATGGAGAGTGCTCCCATTTGCAGTCCAATATTTTGAGGCCACATGATCTTTACACCATCTAGCCTTACTATTAGTTAATTACATGAACAAATGAGTAGGGTGTCAGAGGTGCATGCATGTCCTTGGATAATGTTACGTTGTATTTTTCAGCAAAACAGAAAAGGACATTTAGCATCTCAAAGGCACACTGACAGCTTGGCTTCCAAAATGGGGGATTCCAAGAGGGATTACAATGTACATTGTTCAACATCTGCTATTCTTTATTGATCCCCATCCCTCATTCCCCCCCCCCCCCAAACTGGGAAACAAGGTGACTCAAAGCAAGACTGAAAGCAGAAACAGAAAAAAGACCCCACAGCATTGTAAGAACAAAATTCAGTGAATTATAATATTGAACACAATTGAAATGCAGCATGCTTGAAGGGAAAAGCCATAGTACTGCTTTGTGTTCATTGAAAGCACTCTTTCTGTAACAGAGGTCTTGGTGTTAAAATGGTTTTTTAAAATGATTTAAGAAGCTGAAGTCCTTATAAGAGCAGGTGGGAGCGAAAATAGTGATATATGAATTTTGAATAACCCTAATAAAAGGAATGTATGCAATTTGCTGTGTATTCATGGCAACTATCAGAGCTCTTTTCTCTGACATTGAGAGCATCACAGTTTCTTCAGCAGAGGAGAAGAATGACATTTTCAATAAGTGATGTGCAGCGTGCCTCCCTTTTTGGGACCTCTGTGATTCTATTAGCAATTTTAAAAGAAATTAACGTTTTCTTTTGAAAAATTCAGTCTCCTCTTCATTAAATGACACCCTATAGATTTTCAGTACCATGAGAGAAGCGGGGACATGAGACAAGCCTCCCACAAGGATGGTAATACATCAAAACATCCAGGCATTTCTTGGGCAATGTCCTTGCAGATGGCCAATTCTCTCACACCAGAAGTGACTTGCAGTTTCTCAAATTGCCCCTGACATGAAAAGAAGTTTTTTGGAGGAGATTTTTTAATGTCTTTATCTCAATTCATACTGTTCAAAATTATAGCATTGCTTGTACCCTACCCATTAACAAGTGGGAAAGCTTTTAGTAATAGAGACTGAGCAAAAAAATGTTGGGTTTTTATGGGCAACTTGAATTGCATGTGCAAAGGTGACACACCTTGTGCCAAGAAAAATAACATAGACCCAAGTGGTTGGATGAAAATGGCCACAACTCATTTATTGAAAACAGGAACAAAGGGTTGGCGGCCATGCATGGGTCCTGGATCAGGGTAGAACAGCCCCCGCGAATGTCCAAAGGCATTTGCAAGCCTGGGGTGCGAGCAGCCCAATGCCTGTCCACGGAAACTCGGCACCCCAGGAGGCCCAGGCGTTATCTCCCTTATAACCAAGGGACAATAAGCCAGCCTGATCCATGGGCCATGCCACACACCAAACACGGAGTTGCGACAAAGAACATAAAAACGCATAACCATGAACCGAGCAACAATGAAGTGCAGAGAAATAAAAAGGGCACCAACAAGCAATGCAAAAAGTAGGGAGGGTGGGAGGAAAAACAGGACTGGCTCCACATGTGGTCTGGCAGTCCCGGGCAGCCTAAGTAAGCTGCCCGGACGGAAGGGCAGGCCGGTCGGAAGCAGGGAGGGGGCGGGGCCAGCCCCCTCATTGGCCGGCCGACGCTGGTGGCGGGAAGCCTTTCCGCCACCCCATGGGCTTCTGGGGAGAAAAGCCCCGTCTACAGAACCAAGATGGCGCGAGGGCAATGCTGCCCCGCAACCCACTCGGCCGGTAAGTCGGCCAAGCCCATTATAACTGTACTTCTGGGTTTTATATAGCACTCTATGGCTCCACCCTCCCTGGTGCAAACTGGGCCAGGTGGTTGTGTGCCTTCTCCTGTCCCCCATGTATTATAAGTCTTTTAAAATATTATCATGGTAGGACTTGGAATGCTGACAAAATTAGGAAAGGACCACCACATGGGCCAGGTAATCTTATCCTGCCCATTCCAACATTACATATTTTTAGAGGTACCTTTCCACTGGGCAAGGTTTTGTGGGTCTCCTTTTTAGTCCTTTATGAGTTTGAAAGCATATGCTGAGCTCAGCTTCAAAATGCAGGACAGATACTCCAGAGCTGATGCTCGGAATCTCCAAAGGGTTTGCTTGGAGCATATGTGTGTGGGCATTTAAAACCTATCACTTTAAAACTCTTTACTGTAAAGGTTAGTGAAATTGTGAAGATTTGTGGTGAGATTTCTGTTTTGTAAGAAGAAAAAGAGCAGGAGAAAGGAAGAAAATAGCTTGCAGCAAACAGTCTGCACCAAAAGAGTAGCCTAGCCACAGATTGGTTGGCATTACAAGGACATGTTTCTTTTGCTTCTGGGCAGCTTCTTACTGCAGTATTGAGAATAGTTTGCTTTGGAAACACTGCACTGCAGCAGGCAAAGGTTGATTCTTCTTGACTGTTCAAGGCCTTAGAGACTAAACTATTGGTTGGTTAAAAAGAAGAAGATGGCATGGTGTGTGTGTGTGTGTGGGGGGGGGGGGGACGAGGACGACTGTAGTATGTGCCTCTTTATGTGACTGCCTCCTCCCCCAACCTATTGTCTTGGCCCTGGCCCTTCTGCTGCTCCGGGTGTTCTTCATTGCCGTCGCCTCCCTCTCTCCTGTGCCTGGCACGGGTGATTAGATTTTGGATGATAACAATACAAATTCCTGTCAAAGCAAATTAAGAGAAATTAATACTCGAGGTTTGAAATGGCTCAGATCTCTGGAATTGTTCAGAGCACAAATTATGAGTCATGCCATCCTGTCTTTCCCTGGCTATTCGGGAACCAATCAGCTGAAAAGCCCGGGGTGCTGGAGTGAAGAAAGGATTGCTTGCTCTTTGCATTTCACTGAGCTTGCTGTGTTTTTAGAAAAAGACCTTTGGATGCGTGAAATCCATAAGTATTGCAGATTGTGAAAGGGGCTAATTTTAACACGGGGAGTGGACTTCATTAAACTGGACTCCATTAAAGTGCAAAAATGGAAAAGGGATCTCTTATAGATGAATATTCCTTCTTAACCTTTCCTGGCTTAATAATTGAATGAACTATGTTGTCTACTACTGCATATTGTGTTTGCATAGTAGTTAGAAATCTGAACAAGCTTTCCAGACATGTTTTTAATGTATTTTATAATAATAATAACAACAACAACAACAATGTATTGTTGAAGGCTTTCATGGCTGGAATCACTGGGTTGTTGTAAGTTTTTTGGGCTGTATGGGCATGTTCCAGAAGATGGACCATAGCCATACAGCCCAAAAAATTTACAAGAACCCAATAATAATAATAATAATACTCTCTGGTGGGACTTAGGGCAGCTTACAACAAAATAAAACACAGTAGCAAACATTCAATGCCAAATAATTTTAACAATGTATTCCACATATATGTTGTCTTTCACCTTGGTTAGGACCAAAGTTTGTTTTGTAGGCTTGAGGTGGCTGAAAAAAATGTAATGAAAATCAAATCTGAATTTCAGATTAGAAATAAAAAATATTATTTTAATTATAAACCAATTTGCTTCACTGCTGTGCTCCCAGTGTTTGCATTAGTTTAATTTGTATCATAAGGATGGTAATGTCCTATATGTGGAATGTGACTTTGACAGTTACTCTGTCCCTCAGGTTGTTTTCCCCCCACAACTTCCATCAACCTTAGGCATTGGGAGTATTGCAGCTTAAGAACACCTGGAGAACCACAGCTTGCCCTCCTTGATTTACAACATAGTTATTGTTTACTTCACATGTGGCCCTTTCATGCTGCACACATATAGCACTATTATTATCCTGGCTGGAGCTGCTAGGAGTTGCAGTCCAACAACTGTGGGAAGAACACATGGTTCCCATCTCTGGTCTAGGGGCATCTTAGAGATGACAGATTAATTGAATTTCTAAATTCAGGCAGATTAGAACATACTTTGTCACATGCATTACAGTTAGCCTCTGTTGTATATATATCAGGCAGAGTAGTGCCAGAGTTTGGAAATGCAAGGGTCAGGAGAACTGGGATGTCCTAAATGGATTCAAACTAAGGACAGCAAGATTCATGTAATACAGCCACCAGTGTGATAATGCTGTTATTGTAACCATGCCGATGTTCCACTTCAGTACCTGCGCTGAAGAAATAAATTAACTTGGAGATAAGATTGCATCCTCCGCTTTCAAAATCCACTTTCATTTACATCATTTTGCAAGTATATTCTGAGGATCACATCAGGAATAGTATATTGATAGTGTGTTGCTCTTTTTGCATTGCATTCAATACGGTCTCAGTTTAACTGCATTCATTATATTGGTATGTAATGCTATCAGATCTTTGGGTTTAGATATCTGAAATCCTGTCAACTCCTACATTTTTAAAAAGATATAACCATGCCCAAAAAAATCAATTATTTTGTAACGTGAACTCCATCGCCTCTCTGTTCAGCTTGAGAGAGGCAATTCCTGGCTAAGTTTAACAGAAGTTGCCTTGCTCCATTACTGTAATATTGCTTTATGAAACACAGGATACAAATGGCACATATATATGAATTGTTAAACTTCTGTATACACATATACAGACCTAGGCCCAAGTAGACTTCTCGGCTGTGTTTAAAGTTGCTTGGGCATGCATAACTTCCATGCTTTCTTTTCTGCCAGAATCATCAGCACGATACCAGTGTTCCCTGTGGCAATTGTTAGACATAGTCCTGTCTTTATTTACAGTCCCATTTTGATTGTGGGGGCCACTTTAAGCCATTTTTAATACTGGGAAGCATATTCCAGGGGCTTGAGGAGCCAAGCATTCATGCATGGACAAAAAATGCCAAGATACTTTACATTAAAGTTTTTACTGCCAGTAACTAAGCTTTAAGAAAGGAGGAGAGTCAAACCATCTGGGGGATCTCAGCAGTCTAACCAGGACACCAAAAGAATTGGATCTGGGTCCAAGGATTGAGGCTTTACACCCCCAGTCAATACCTACAGAAAAATATGTATAACACTTTTTTACACATTTCTGAACAAATCACATTTATTAGTAATTTTCTCATAAAGAAAACATGTAAAATTTATGAACGGCTCCTAATATAATTAAAAAATGGAAGTAATATATAACTTCCTATGCAGCCATAGTAGCACAGCAGGATAACTGCTAAGGTGCAGAACTTGATGATCAGAGGGTCAGCGGTTCGAATCCATGGACAGGATGAGCTCCAGTTGTTAGCCCCAGCTTCTGCCAACCTAGCAGTTCAAAAACATGCAGTTGTGAGAAAATCAATAGGTACCACTTTGGTGGGAGGGTAACTGTGTTCCATGCAGTTATGCTGACCACATGACCTTGGAGGTGTCTATGGATAATGCCGGCTCTTCGGCTTAGAAGTGGAAATGAGCACACACTCACCCCCCAAGTCAGACACAACTAGACTTAATGTCAACGGAAAACCTTTAGCTTTGCTATGCAACCCTATCACAATATCAATTCATTTCCATTTCTCCTTTTGTCTCTGTAAAAGCTGTCCACATTAAGTCTGGTACCTTCCAGATGTTTTAAATAAAGCTCCTACCATGATCAGCATGATAATGCTGACTGTGAATAATGGGGATTATAGTCAAACATAATGACAGCGGGAGGTACCGTCTCAGTGGGATGGTGGATCTTCTTCAGGCTTTAGTCTGACTATTAAGGAAGCTGTCTAAAGTGCTGAAACTCTCTCTGTGTAAGTTAAGGTTCGATAGCTCCTTCCAGGTTCAAACTAGAGCAAATGCACTGTCCCAGTGAGATGGAAGCAGGCACTGGGAAAGCATATCTGAAAGTTGCCACATTGTGGACTGAGGAAAGCTGGATGAAAAACACTGAGGCTATGCCCCATGCAATTGTCTTAGGTCAAAACCTAACATTTCAATGTGAATAATATATTTTAAAAGATGGTCTTCTTTATAAATATTGCTCAGTCTATTATGGCCCCTTGGTCTCTGCAGAGGCTTTGACGTATGAACAAAGTGCTGAATCCCACCTCTATAGAGAGAGACCCAAAAGTTCTTCATTACTAAATATTTATAGCCCACCGTATATCCAAGGACCTTGGGGCAATATGTAATAAACCCAGTTTAAATCCACCTTAACACAATTTAAAACACTCTAAAGGGAATATATTCTACAGTCTGGCTTTTTTTCTCCTCTGTGTATATTCCCCCCTCTCATGCGACACAGAAGGGGGACTTCCAACATCTTATTATGTGAACCTCAATGCTTAAAATTCTCCCTGTCCATTTTTCAAAGGCATAATATTAGGGTTATGTAACTAAAATCATGAAAATTCAACAGAGGGATGAGTGGTTACTACAGCTAGGAAATCATATGCCCCCTCCGGATGCTGTGTGGCTACATCTTCCGGCATTCTTCTTTAATGTCTATGTTGGTGCAAAGTTTTCAGGGAGTTTCATTCCGTCAATATCTTGAGAGCCACATTATACCCACCCACCTTGAGTTAAAGAGTGTTGATCCTGTGGATCAGATCACAATGATAAAAGCAGATATAGCTTTTATCATTGTATTTTGTATGTGTGCTTTCCAGTGCAATCTCTTATGGCTGCTATTTGGTGAACTTAAGAAAGAAGATGCCCTGACGTCATGCTTACTGGATTTATTTTTGGCTTCATCCAGTCCTTTTTACACCGCACAGGGAAAACATGCGAGCCTTCTGTTCCTCCATCGAGAACAAACTGCATCAAAGCCATTATCAAAACAACACAATCAATGCCAGATTTAAGACAAATGAGGCTCTGTGCTAGTTAAGTTATGAGGCCCTTTCCTTAGACCTGAACAGGCATGTAGCCGGGGGGGGGGGGCTAAGGGGGCTTCAGCCCCCCCCCGAAATTCTCAGAGTGGTCAGCGAGAAGGCCTTACTGGTACATTATTTAAACTGTTATGTGCATTTATATCATGATCTGATCACCATGCTCATTATATCCCACATTAATGGGGTTATTGGGATAACAATACAAAAGGTTTGTGCTTTAATTGTGTTGTATCCTGTCTTAAGTAGGATTATCATAATGATGATCATCATAATACAAAT
This sequence comes from Anolis apletophallus, assembly GCA_030556195.1. NCBI lineage: Eukaryota > Metazoa > Chordata > Lepidosauria > Squamata > Anolidae > Anolis > Anolis apletophallus. The sequence continues at coordinate 124,766,248 of JARBWK010000001.1, read as the reverse complement.
GGTGCAGTGTGTTCCCACAATCACAAGAATTTCCTGTATGATCTGCATGAAAGCAAAGTTTGGGCAAACTACTTTCTTTTCAATGTATTGACAAAGGCTTTCATGGCTGGAATCACTGCGTTGTTGTAGGTTTTTCAGGCTATATGGCCATGTTCTAGAAGCATTCTCTCTTGACGTTTTGCCTGCATCTGTGGCAGGCATCCTCAGAGGTTGTGAAGTCTGTTGGAACTAGGAAAATAGGGTTTATATATCTGTGGAGTGTCCAGGGTGGGAGAAAGAGCTCTTGTCTGCTGGAGCTAGGTGTGAAAGTTTCAACTGGCCACCTTGATTAGCATTTGATGGCCTGGCAGTTTTTTGGTGTAGCTTATTAGTGCCTGGGGGAATCTTTTGTTGAGAGGTGATTAGCTGTCCCTGATTGTTTCATCTCTGAAGTTTCCCTGTGTTTGAGTGTTGTTTTATTGTTATTATTTTAGAAGGTTTTTAAAAATACCGGTATCCAGATTTTGTTCATTTTCATGGTTTCTTTTCTCTTTTTTACCACAATGCCAAGAATTGACTATGCTAGCTGAGGCAGAAATGTTTCTGAGAATTGTAGTCCAAAAGAGGCAACATTTTCAACTTCTTTAAAAAGCTATTTGTTGATTCCGGCTTGGGGAAAATGTAGAGGTAGCAAATTGTGGCTTATATTGCAGAAACTGTCTTAGTGCAATAGTTGCCAACTCTTCCACTGAGAGTTCCTGGTAGTCGCTGGGGGATGTGTGGCTCCTCTCTCTGTAATCCCTCCCAGACTTTTGGCCAAAAGGCAACATAGCAGCACACAGATCACACTCTTGGGATTTGTACCCCACACTCACACATACACACTTGTGTGTGTATCTTACCCAATAACCAGCCTTAAGTGTGGTAGAGTTGCATCAGAGGGACAAAATATGTCTGCTTGTGTGTAATTTCCTTTTCATAACTCATGGCCACATGGAACTGGTCCAGGGGAGAACACATATTTCTTCCTTATGCCTCAGCTCTCTGAAATCTTTCCATATCTGAACTGTTTTTGGACAAGTCTAAGATTTTGATAGCTCTAGTCATAGAGTTACTACATCATACTTAGTCAGCATTGTGCAATCACATATGAACCCATTTTCTTAATTTATATATTGTTGTTCAAAGTTGTGGGATTCATTTTCCTCTTGTCTTCCAGCTGCCATGTGGATAACTTGTACAATCCATTTTACTTGAGTATAAATTTTTGAAGACACTGTCATTTTGGCCTCCACAGGCACTAGGGTGCTTGGTTACCTCTTGTTTGCAGTGTATTTTATGAAAGAGTAAGCTTTGTTTGAGAATCCATTTTCCCCACTCCAATTCTATTGTTTGTATCCATTTCACATTGATTTTACCCTTTTGGGTAGATTTTATTGCTTTCCCCCCTCTATTTCTCTCTCTCTCTCTTTATGGGAGTGGGAATGAAGGTTTTCCCATAAAAACACCATAATTGTTTGACCTTTCTTGTTTCATTCAGTTCCAGGTCATGGTTTATGGCAAGCCTCGCTTCCCCCTGTTGTTCCCCACCTGCTGCTCCCCACTGTAGTCTGTAATGGTTCCTCTTTGCTGAGGAATTTCTGTACAATTTCAAAGCAAAAATAGTGGGATGTTAGCAAATGAATAATATATTTAAAGCATGTACTGCATACAAATTTGTACCCATTCTGGTGATATAGGCTGCTGTTGACGAAAGTTGGTCAGGCTTTCTTCTCATTGCCTCTGCAGCAAACGCTCTTTAGGGTCGAAAGTTTCATGTTAGGTGAAGTTAACAGATTTCCATCTCATTATGAAATGTGACCCCATTTTGCCTTTTTTGTGGATTAGTAACATTAAGTGGTCTGTGAGCTCTTACTTGATGTCCAGGGAAAGGTAGAAGAATTTTCCCAGCAGGAGTGCTACGTGATTTTTCTATCTCCCCACAAAATGTATACAGGCAATTATTTGCTTTTCTTAAGGAAAAGCTGTTTTTTCATCTCTGCAGCAGTAAAAGAAACAGAGGTGAGGATTCCTTAGTAGAGATTTTCTTTTTGGAAGAGGCAATCTTGTGTGTGAGAAGGGGGGGGGGATGGGACACATTGTAGAGTTAGCACTGAATTCGCTTGATCTCTTGCTTAGGAAAGAAAGAAAGACTGATAGAAGAGAGAAAGCCTTTTGTTTTCTGAAAGGATTTTCACAAAATGCAGTGTTTGTTTGCCCTGGGGCCCTTTTATAGTACACAATCAGAGCTCTTTAATTCTACTTTCAATGTCATGACGCAATCCTATGGAATACTAGAATTTGCAGTTGAGGGAGGGACCTCCAAAACAGGTTTCCTCAAACTGTGGCCCTCCAGCTGTTTGGGCCTCCAAATCCCAGAAGCCCTAACAAGCTTGTTCAATTGTCATGAATTCTGGGAGTTGAAGGCCCGAACAGCTGGAGGGCCAAAGTTTGAGGATGCCTGCTCTATAACAGTGGTACTCAACCTGTGGGTCCCCAGATATTTTGGCCTCCAACTTCCAGAAATCCCAACAGCTGGTAAACTGGTTGGGATTTCTGGGATTTGTAGACCAAAACACCTGGGAACCCACAGGTTGAAAACCACTGCTCTAGATCCTTTAGCTTGAGGATCCTCCTCAGGTGCCTCTGAACAAACTCCAGATCCCAGGTTTCCATAGGAGGCACCCTTGGCAGCTGAAGTACAATCATAGTGCTATCATTCATAGTATGAATGGGCCCTGGTGTTGTGGAAAGCAGGGTCAACTTCTTTTTAATTCAAGGTCATGTAAAATGTTAATAGAGAGAAGTACCCTTCCTTTCCAAATACTGTATATATTGCCATCAGAGTTTAGAAAGTTAATTTCCAAATATATGAAAGCCCCTCCTAAGTAGGTAGTTATTGTGATAGCAGCTTTGAGTCCATTTTGGGAGAAAGGATAGATATGAATAAAATAAACAAATATTTAAAGAAGGAGTACCCTGCTTCTCTATTATTTAAAATATAGCGATTTTAGTGGGATGCTGGCTTTGGACCATGTTGCTAAACCCACCTAAGTTACAATTCAACTCTCTCAGGATCTATAAATGCAGACAAAACAGTTATACTTCTTCATGTTTTATGCAATGTAACATAGTTATTGGAAAACATCATGATAAGTTAGTGAAAGACACCTTAACTATTGGAAGAAAAGAACTAAATCAAGTCATTCTTTATTTGTGGTTAGCTGATTCCGAATTCTGATTGTGGTGGTCAGCAGTTATTTTTATTAACTGGCTAGCAGCCTTGACACAGCTAATCAGATCATTGAAGTGCCTAATCCAATTTAAAAAGAAAGACTACCCGTTAGGAAAGTGGCCGTCATCTTTATCACTTTAAGAGATAAAAAATGAACTTCTTATTAAGATGTTTGGAAAAAATAAACCACACCAAAACTTTGTGCTTTAAGGATGACTGAACCAAATGAAACTGTTCAGAGACAAAGACAGCTGGGTTGTTTTTGTATGGAATCGGGATGGTTTCAGTCCGAGGGCCCTGCGTGTTGCTGAACTTCATACTTCTTAGCCGATGTTTTTACTCACTGATGGACTTCTTTCTGGTCAAAGGCACAATATGATCTTTCCATCTCCATTTCTCTATTATAAAAGAGGATTAATAATAGCCTGCCTTACATTGTAATTGCTGAGAAGAAAATGGATGATGACAGTAAAGTGCTTTGTATATGAAACTGCAGTAAAGCAATAAAATCATGGCAGATTTGTAAAGGAGTGAGAAAATAAATCAGACATTGGCTGCCTTGACATTTGAGCAGTGATTTTAGTTATACAGGTTAAGTATCCCTTAAGGAGCCCTTGGTGGCTCAATGGGTTAAACCCTTGTGCCGGCAGGACTGAAGATAGACAGGTTCAAATCCGGGGAGAGCACGGATGAGCTCCCTCTGTCAGCTCCAGCTCCGCATGTGGGGGACATGAGAGAAGCCTCTTACAAGTATGGTAAAAAAAACATCCAAACATTTGGGCAACCCCTGGGCAACGTCCTTGCAGACAGTCAATTCTTTCATACCAGAAGCAACTTGCAGTTTCTCAAGTCACTCCTGACACAAACAAAAAATAATAATAAATTGTCTGGAAATCCAAGATCTGAAATACTACAAAATTGGTGGCTGAGATAGTGACACCTTTGCTTTTCTGTAGATCAGTGTACACAGGTTTCGTTTCATTCAAAATTATTAAAAGTGTTGCTTAAAATTATCTTCAGGCTATGTATGTATGTATATAAAGTCTGTATTGAAACATTATTGAAGTAATTTTTGTTGAGACTTGGATTATGTACATATATGAAATAAAGGTATTCCAAATCTCTCCCCTCCCCCCCTCAAAATATCAAAACTCCAAAACACCTCTGGTATCAAGGAGTTTGGACAAGGGATTCCCAACCTGTATAATTCAGACAGTAGAAAGGCTGGTTGGGGGATTCTAGTATCTATAGCCCAGATATTAAAGTTTTCAGACCCTGGGGTTTATGGCTCATTTGAAAGGCTGAATCTGAAATGCCCTCAGAGCAAGCTGCAGTCTGTATTTATCGTTAAGGAATAAGTGTTTCTCTTGTGACACACATGAAAGCAAAATAACATACACCAATTAAGATGTTTCGTTCAAGATAGAGGAGCTCAAGTGACATGTGCCTCGTGCATGCAATATGAGAATTGGAAAATTCCTCCCAGTGTGATCTCTGCCATGTTGGCCTATTAGTACTATTCAGCTTGATAACAGCTAAAAGATGACAGCCCGTTTCAATGCAACAATTCAGTGACAATGAGACAAGGGTCTCTGCTGTGCATTGAGCTGTGTGAATCAGTTCCCAGGTATGTAATTAACCTCTAATAACCTATTCTTCCACCCAGTAAGATCCTGCCTTGCTCAAATAGGCTTTGCCACAAATGATATGGGTGGTATATAACATATGCTAAAAGCAGATCAGGTGAGTGATTCAATTAAATGATAAACAATAATCAACAAATATCAAAAATAGTATGTATTCGCTGGTACAATATTACAGTATAAAATTCACAGTGGAATCAATGGTTTACATATGTCAGTACAGCGATATTAACACAATGGTCATATTCTCATTGAGAGATAGCATCAATGTACAACACAATATACATAAACAGTTCAATAAATCATAATGCAGTGTTAAATTAGTGAGAGAACAAATAATATAATCTCACGTCCTGTGACCCTGTTGCTGGAGTATTCTCCGTTTATCTGTGGCGAGTATAACAGGGAACAGGAAAAAAGCCAGTGATGGACGGAAAACAACTCTAGGACCGCTATAGTAGCCTTGGGCATGCAGTGCGCATGCGTCGGTTCGTGTGCTTCGAAACCGCAAGGGTAGCTGGTCACTGTAGTCAGGAAGGGACGCTAGTAGGTGGGTTGGAGCAAACGTGGCGTCGCTGTGGTGACTCGCCGCGGAGGCTGGTGGGCCTTGTAGTTTCGAGCGAGTTGAACAAGCGTCTTTGGAAAATAAGGGGCTGGCAGTGCAGCAGAGGGAAAGCTGCCCTTGTTCGTCTCTCCGAAGTGAGAGGAACGAAAGGGGGGTTGCCTGACGGCAGGAGCTCTCTCCCAGGCCGGCGGGGGCCGTTTCGTCTTATGGACTTCTTCAGAGGCTGTCACGATGGGCGTCCTCAAATGAGTAGTAGTCTAAGTTGTAATAAATAATATGTATTGGATTTAACCTAACAAAAGGTGTTAAGAAAGGCATGCAAGAGTCAATAGTATCAACACAAGAATGTAATTACCTTGGTAAGCTTTCAATGTAGCATGGAGGACGGACCATTCCATAGGCAGGATATGGCACCGGGGATCAGTCAATGGGAGGTTTATATAGTGGTTGCAAGGGAAGAATTTAAAGGGACCTTAAGTTCATTTGTTAAGGAGCGCATTGATGGATAAAGGGTCATTAAGACCACCTTTATGCTTCTCTGTGGCCATCTGTACTATCCAGTGAGTCTCTCTCTGTTTCAAAACGTTGGCTTTGTCACTATGTGGTGGGAACTTTACCTTTTCGATGACTTGGATCTTGATTTGTTCAAAGGTGTGGTTGTGGGATGTACAATGAGAATAGAGCGTGGAGTCTGTTGATTTCAATTTTATTCTAGATTTTATTCTAGATTTATTAAATCCTGGACGGCTATTGTCGAGAAATGTTCCAGGGATCTTTTAGTCTTGGTTATTAAAAGGGCCACAATTGAGAGTGATGAACTTGAAAAAGAAATAGCCACTCTCAAATCCTCCCTAACCACCCCGCCGAATAAGACAGACTTGGACAAAATCCAAGAGGAATGCCAGAAACTATATGAAGACCTTAAGAAAGCCCAACTAACTAAACTCAAACGTGATGAGAATGATTATAAAGCAGGTAAAATATTTAAATGGCAATCCAAATCCAACCTGGGGAACAACAAACTGCTTCGATTCTCCAGAGAATCTGTACTATCAGGTGGCTCAGGTGATAATAATGGAGGTGAATCTGACAACTCCCAAGCAGGTCCCTCAGGTCAATACTCTTTAAGGAGTAAATCAAAAAATCAGACACGCAATGAAGCCCCTAAACAACAATGGGTTTTTCGCAAGGCCAAAGGGAAAAAGGGCCCGACTTAATCTTTAATTTGTCTAGTTACCGCTAATCCCAAAAGGAATCAGAACTAGTTAATTGTGGATTCTCTTGTGTGATTACCCCCAATTGTGTTGATTTAGACATACGGAAAGATTTAGCAATGTTGTTTCGCTCAGTAAGATTGAAGAACTTTTTTTCTAATAAAGACACATGTGCAAATTATACTGACCCTGGAAATAAATTTAAGGCTCAGAGTAAATTTACTCCGACAGTTATCCCGGATAACATCAGAACCTTTGAAGATACCATACTACGAGAAATTAACAAAATAGATCACAGGACAGACAAAAGACATTGTAATTTGACCTCCACTGAAATAGACATACTACACAGACTGGGATCAGACCCAAACCTGATCTGGAAGAGGGCTGACAAAGGAGGCGGGACTGTACTAATGAATCGCACTGATTACATCATAGAATGCACCCGTCAGCTCTCCGTCACCAAATTTTACAAACCCTTAGAATCTGACCCCACCCAACGCTACGCCAACACCATTGCCTCTTTGGTGTATGCTGGTCAATCAATGGGATATATCTCGGACAACACTGCAGACTATCTCATCAACTCTGCCCCTAAAATCCCTGTCTTTCATGTTCTCCCTAAGATTCACAAACCCCAGCGCCCCCTGTAGGCCGCCCGATTGTCTCAGCGATATCTAGTCTCCTAGAACCAATATCCAAATATCTAGAAGACATCCTACATGTATATGCCACAGAAACTCCTACTTATCTCCTAGACACCAGAGACTTTATCAGCAGAATAGAAGGCTTCAGAATCGAAACACATGATACCCTAGTGACAGTGGACGTGGTGTCATTGTACACCCACGTCCCACTTGAACAGGCACGGGCCATCATAATGGACCTATTAGACAGCAGACAAAATAAAAATCCACCCACACATTTTCTAATTGAGTTACTAGATGTAATTTTCAATTACAATTACTTTATGTTTAATGGCCGATTCTATTTGCAGACAGACGGAGTAGCAAAGGGGAGTAGTGTAGCTCCCACGGTAGCTAACATCTTCATGATCCACCTAGAGAAAAGAATGCTATTTGGAGAACACGTAGACCCAATAGTAACGAAAATACGGACATGCTATCGATACATAGATGACTTATACTTCGTTATTCAGGGAGACTTAGAAGTGACCATTTTAGGTGACTGGCTGAATCAATGGCATGAAGCAATCACCTTCACTATATCCTATGACAAGCAACAGATCAATTACTTGGATGTAACTACTTATATCCACAATGGTTCCATCCGGGTAAAAAACTATAGAAAACCAATCCAAAAAAATAGCCTACTCCATTACAGGAGCTTTCACACACACAGCCTAAAAAATAACTTACCATATGGTCAACTATTAAGACTCAAAAGGAACTGCTCAGACGAAACACATTACTCTCAAGAAGCGGACCTACTACTCGATAACCTTAGCCACAGAGCCTATCCAGATGCGATACTCAATAAAGCCAGACAAAGAGCAGATCGCCTTGATAGACGATCTCTCTTCCAACCTAAAATTAGGAGTAACACCAACAGAATAGTATGGCCTCTCACTCTAAGCCCACATAAAAATGAAATAGTGAAAATAGTGAAACGTTACTGGCCCCTAGTGTCTAACATACAAGGACTAGAAGAATTCCCAATGTTGGCACATAAAAGAACACAAAACATAGGAGACATACTTTCCCACACCAACTTGCAGACGCCCACCCTGAAGAGCAGCCTAGTGGTGGGCACATACCCGTGCGGCTCCTGCAGCATTTGTAAACACATCAGACAACTTAAAACGGTGACCAGTTCCACCAACAATAGACAATTTAAGTTGAAATCATACACCAATTGCTTGACAACAGGTGTCGTGTATCTGTTGGAGTGCGGCTGCTCCTTGCAGTACACAGGTTACACTACTAGGAGTCTAAGAGAAAGGGCCCTGGAACATAAATCTAGAATAAAATTGAAATCAACAGACTCCACGCTCTATTCTCATTGTACATCCCACAACCACACCTTTGAACAAATCAAGATCCAAGTCATCGAAAAGGTAAAGTTCCCACCACATAGTGACAAAGCCAACGTTTTGAAACAGAGAGAGACTCACTGGATAGTACAGATGGCCACAGAGAAGCATAAAGGTGGTCTTAATGACCCTTTATCCATCAATGCGCTCCTTAACAAATGAACTTAAGGTCCCTTTAAATTCTTCCCTTGCAACCACTATATAAACCTCCCATTGACTGATCCCCGGCGCCATATCCTGCCTATGGAATGGTCCGTCCTCCATGCTACATTGAAAGCTTACCAAGGTAATTACATTCTTGTGTTGATACTATTGACTCTTGCATGCCTTTCTTAACACCTTTTGTTAGGTTAAATCCAATACATATTATTTCTTACAACTTAGACTACTACTCATTTAAGGACGCCCATCGTGACAGCCTCTGAAGAAGTCCATAAGACGAAACGGCCCCCGCCGGCCTGGGAGAGAGCTCCTGCCGTCAGGCAACCCCCCCCCCCTTCGCTCCTCTCACTTCGGAGAGACGAACAAGGGGCAGCTTTTCCTTCCGCTGCACTGCCAGCCCCTTATTTACCAAAGACACTTGTTCAACTCGCTCGAAACTACAAGGCCCACCAGCCTCGGCGAGTCACCACAGCGACGCCGCGTTTGCTCCAACCCACCTACTAGCGTCCCTTCCTGACTACAGTGACCATCTACCCTTGCGGTTTCGAAGCACACGAACCGACGCATGCGCACTGCATGCCCAAGGCTACTATAGCGGTCCTAGAGTCGTTTTCCGTCCATCACTGGCTTTTTCCTGTTCCCTGTTATACTCGCCACAGATTAATGGAGAATACTCCAGCAACAGGGTCACAGGACATGAGATTATATTATTTGTTCTCTCACTAATTTAACACTGCATTATGATTTATTGAACTGTTTATGTATATTGTGTTGTACATTGATGCTATCTCTCAATGAGAATATGACCATTGTGTTAATATCGCTGTACTGACATATGTAAACCATTGATTCCACTGTGAATTTTATACTGTAATATTGTACCAGCGAATACATACTATTTTTGATATTTGTTGATTATTGTTTATCATTTAATTGAATCACTCACCTGATCTGCTTTTAGCGTTACTAAGGTGTAGCCCTCAGCTTAATTACGGTATATAACATATGCCAAAGATGTTTGCTATGTGTCTAACTGGCCCGAACCCTCTGCTACTTAACACAACAGAATGGACCAGGGGGGATGTGGACTATGAGTACAACATGATCTGATTCCATGTTTCAGACTAGTGTCTCCCTAACTTCACCCTGGGACCCTGTCACATTACACAATTACAGGACTTCGATACCACTTTAATTGTTGTGGTTCCATCCTGCGGAATTCTGGTATTTTTAGTTTCATGAGGTATTTTGGAAATTTTTGCCAGGGAGATTCCAAAGCACCATTTCCAGGTTTATATAAGATGGAATTATGGTGCTTAAGAGTAGAATCAAAGTGAAATAATTGTGTAGTGTGAAACCAGACATTGTTTAAAATTTCAACATCTTATAATTAATGATTATGTGGGCATTCTCATTTAGGGCTTAAAGGGCTTATGCATCCTCTCCTAGCTGTTAATATCCACCCTGTTAATCTGCTGTTTACCTTCTCCCCTCCAATAATTTTAGTCCAATTTTAGGTATTTTAATAAGATTGTAAGGACTTAATATGTTTGTAATTATGTGAAGTGTGTTATGTCTTGTTCAACTTAAGCCATCTGAAGGCTCACACTAAGACTCTATCTAGTCCGTGAGCTGCTTTTTGCCAACGATGCTGCCCTTGTTGCCCATACAGAACCAGCTCTGCAGCACCTAACATCCTGCTTTGCAACAGCTGCAGAGCTGTTTGGGCTGGAAGTCAGCCTGAAGAAAACGGAAGTTCTCTACCAGCCCGCACCACAGGAAGAACACCATCACCCCCACGTTAGCATAGGCAAATCTGTGCTTAAGTCTTCAGCAGTTCACCTACCTGGGAAACATAATCTCTTCAGATGTCAAGATTGATAAAAAGATAGATCACAGATTAGCAAATGCATATAGTGCATTTGGAAGGCTTCACAAAAGAGTCTGGAGCAACAAGCACCTGAGGCAAAGCACCAAAATCAGTGTGTACAGAGCTATCGTACTGTCTATTCTCCTATATGGGTCTGAAACATGGTCACCTATCACCAAAACCTACGACTCCTCGAACGCTTTCATCAGCGCTGTCTTCGCACATTCCTAAATATACACTGGACGAATGTTGCTGTCCTTGAGCAAGCAGGGATCACCAGCATTGAGGTCATGCTATTGAGAACACAGCTGCGCTTGGCAGGGCACATCTCTAGGATGGAGGACCACCGCCTCCCAGAGATACTACTCTATGGTGAACTCGCCACAGGTCAGCGCAAGAGAGGCGCCCCAAAGAAGAGATATAAGGACTCCCTGAAACAACATCTCAGGCTCGGCCAGATTGATCACCAACAATGGTCCACCCTGGCCTCACATCGGGAGGCGTGGAGACACACTATCCACAATGCTGAGGCCTCTTTTGAGAAGTCACACCAAACGGGTCTTGAAGAGAAATGACAATGCAGAAAGAACCACAACTTGGAAACAACATCACCCAAGGAGACTTTCTGCTGTGCTTTCTGCAACTGGACTTGCCTATCTCGGATTGGCCTTCTTAGTTGTCAACGCACTTGTAGAAAGTGTGGGATGAGTCCTTCCTGAATCTTTGTTCACGAAGAAAAGCCAAGAGAGAGTAATGTCTTGTTTATTTAAGTTGTTTTAGAATTATATATCCATGCTGGTTCTCCCAGACTGGATAGGAAGTTGCCCTGCTGAATAACAGTAGCTGGTTTATGATTTATCTGCTGGCTCCATTAGAGTCATTCTGGGAGAATAGCTCCTGTATGTAAGGAATATCTGTGCATTTCATTCATCTTCTTCACTAGTCTGACCAGCTCACTAGAGATCATAGTATTCTTCTGTGGCATTCTGTGGTTCCACTCACCAATTATTTTGCCTTTTCCTATGTTATCCTTTTTACCATTCAGAACAAGAAATGACTTATTAGTTGCTGATTCTCGCAAAGGCATTGTTTCTATTTGGAGGGGTGGTGGTTATGAACAAAATCAGAGGCTGAAATAAATTCAGAATTTGGATGTTGGTCTAAAAAATGACTTTTCAGGATTGAAGCTGAAACTCTGTGGCCTAATTCTTCACTAGAAACTTGACTACATAATTTTACACCAAGGCACAATCTGGAAGGATGGACAGTGACTGGTCAAAGACACTATTTTGGTCTTTCTCAGGTCATTTTTTTACTGAGTAGTAAGTTTGTTTTAGCAATTATCTGAACAACAGAAGATTAGAGTGAAGACTCCTTGAATTTGGTGAAATTGTGTGCTAAACATGCATTTGTGAACTGTGGTTGGGTATGGAATAGTTGCCCTCAAATGAGGCCGTGGTATCCTCCAGACTGCCTAGGTATATAGGAACACCTGCAGTAGATTACTACTCTAACTGTCATAACTCTCTCTCTCCTATCAAATTCTGATATTTCTAGCAGCCTTCTCTGCTAGAAAGCTTTTCACTCATTCCTTGGAACATCAGTGGTGAATTCCAGGTCCCTCACCAAACTGTTAATCACAAGAGTTCTCTACTTTTGTGGCAATGGAAGGGATATAAAAGTGGCACATTCATGTCATATGGATCCCTTGCCTGGAGAAAGCTCTCAATAAGAGACCAAGGCCCATTGATGAAAGGGCTTGAAAATCCCAAGAGCAAGTTAAGCTTTTCCGATGTGAGTTACGTAGGTGAGGAACATTACAAAAAGGAGCAATTGTTCTTCTCTTGCTAATACCAAACCATTAATATATATATATATATATATATATATATATATATATATATATATATATTCATTCATTCATTCATTCATTCATTCATTAATTTTTTGGAAAAGTATTAAGATAAACATTTGCCATTAACGGGACATAATGTTGTTTGTCAACTGGCCTTGAAATTATATTAGTTTCATTGTTTGCTTTATTGATTATTTTGTTAGTTTATAGATTTTAACCAATAATGATTTTAACTAATAATGATTGTGAGTGTTTTGTTTGGACTTTTGGTAGCCACTTTTTATATTTTAATACAAAACTGATTACTGTAACAGATAACTCTTTTTGCATTATTTAGTTTTATTATATTATTTGTATGTTTATCTATTATCTATTGACTATGTATAGCAATTCATTATAGAAAACTGAAGTGTGTGTGTGTGTTGTAGGTGACTGTTAGAAAATGTGGTAGAATCTTAACTGCTAATTTGTAGAAGCAGCTAAAAGATCTGGATCCCTTTTTCCTGGCAATATTCATGTGAGCAGAGTGTTTGTCTTCTGAAGTGTAAAATTAATGTTTTGGAGGTTGAACTCACATTTTGGCTCTTTGCCTCCTTAGGGATTAAGATATTTATGTGTCTGGCTATATTCATTTTAGAGTGAGAACAGATACAGGTCATCTGATGTTTAGCTGAAGATGTTATCATTGTGCCATATTCCTGAATTTTAATGCGTTTGCCAAGCAGTGGCTTGATTTTCCCACTTTGTAGTTGACCTGGACAGCTGTGGGGCATAAAGACTAAGGCATTTGAAGGTTGTGATCCATTACAGCCAGAAAGCCTAGGGCAACAAATGAGTTTTTACATTCAACCCTTCCTTACCCTCCAAAGCCAAACCAGTGGGGTCAGCAGTGCCTAGAAATGACAATTCAAAGTCTCTTCTGAAAACTTTGTGGGACATACGTTTTGCTTTCTCGGAGGCTGGCCTATATAAATCCTTCAAGCTATTTTGGACAAAAAAAGAGGCATTACTCTAAAAACCACCACATTTATGAAATAAAACTACAGTATATCAGTACAGCGTGACAGTACAAGTAAACTTCCTACTTGGATCATTTGCTTCAAGTAGTTTAATTATTTGCTCCAAGTATTTTTATCAGTTATGGTTTTGTTTTATTTATTTTATTTACTTATTATTTTGATTTCTATACTGCTTCTTCCTACCGGTTCGGCGCGGTTTACATAATCTAAAATCGTACAACATAAAACAGCACAGATTAATAACAATTTTTGGTATGTTACAAAAATTAAGAGTCAAGAGTGTTACAAGGGACTGCTTACTTGAATGCTTGCTGAAAGAGGGTGGTCTTACAAGCCCTCCGAAAAGAGGACAGCTTTCTGATCGATTGAACTTCAGCAGGCAAAGCATTCCAAAGCATCAGTGCTATCACCGAGAAAGCTCTCTGTCTGGTGGAGGACAGATGGTAGGTCCGAACAGCGGGAACCTTGAGGAGATTTTGCTCTTCTGACCAAAGTGATCTCTCGGGAATATACGGGGACAGGTGGGCCCTCAGGTATACCGGCCCTAGACCATACAAGGCCTTAAAGGTTAAAACCAAAACCGTGAAAATGATCTGGTACTCCACTGGTAGCCAGTGCAGTTGCTTCAGAATTGGAGTGACATGATACCTTGCCAGCATCCCGGCAAGCAGTCGTGCAACAGCACTCTGCACCAACTTGAGTTTCCAGATCAACGTTTTTGCCATGTGCCCCCCTCCCCAATTTAGTTCTAGTTCGTCCCTTACAGAAGTTAGAAGCAGTCATTTCTGGGCTATAAACACTTAGCATACCCCAGCCAGCATGGCCATGTCACCAGTAGTAAAAAAAACAATGTATATCCAGCCTCTAGTCTTCCATGCACAGAAGCCGTGTCCTCCTCCATCCAGTTCCTCATCTGTTAATATATTCCACTGGAGAATGTAATGGGATTTAGGATTTCCTTAGTTAGATCTTCAGTTTCCCAACAGCAAGCATGTTTATTTACTTTCCTCATCTAAAGTTTAAAGATTTGAATGTGGTGGCTATGTTGTTCCTCAGAGGTGGTTATAGCTTCATGGTAGTTTGGAACACAGGAGAAATGGGAGTCTTAAGTCTGTGCATTTTGATGTCTCAATGAAAACTGTGACTTGTTCACTGGGGAGTGAGCTACTTGTTATTCATGAAGACTGGCAAATGTGAGACTGTCACAAGTAGTCCTACATTTTAAGAATGGGATAGAACAGGGCTGTCCAACTGGCGGCCCCCGGCCCGTATACGGCCCCCCAACCCCTTCCCCACGGCCCCCTACCCTCCTGCAAGATATCTGCCTTTTAAGATTTTAAAAAAATTATTTTAAATATTTTTTTGGAATATTTTTTTGGAATATTTTTCGGAATATTTTTTTTTTGCGGGGGGGGGGGGGTGAGGGGCGGGGCAGGGAGGAGGAGCAGGCTCTCTTCCCCCTCCTCCTACTTCCCTCCCTCCCTCCTTCTTTCTCTCTTCCCCCTTTCATTCCTCCCCCCTTCCACCACCTGAAGGAAAGAGGGAAGGAGAGAGAGAGTGCACGAGTGAGAGGGGGCGTGGCCAGAGCGAAAAAGGGGCGGGGCCGAATTCTGAGCAGGGGGGGTGCTCATTCATTCCCTTTCCGGCTTCCTCCTCTCCTGAGGCTTCGTGCCAAGTTTGGTCCTGATCCATCATTATTTGAGTCCACAGTGCTCTCTGGATGGAGGAGAACTCCCAAACTCAAGGTTCAGTACTTTCTGTTGCTCTCAGGAGAGTTTAGGTTTGATTCAACATGGCTGAGGAATGCTTTGATTGTGTTTTCCCTTATGGCAGAAGGAGATTGGACTGATGGCCCTTGGAGGTCTCCTATTCTAGGAACCCATTGTAATTATTATTATTATTATTATATTATTATCATCAGAGGCTGAATGGCCATCTGTGAGGAATGCTTTGATTGTGTTTTCCCCTTATGGCAGAAGGAGATTGGACTGGATGGCCCTGGATGGCCCTTGGAGGTCTCCTACTCCAGGAACCTGTTGTTGTTGTTGTTATTATTATTAGCAGAGGCAGAATGAATATTATGCCTTATCATTCAGGGTTATAGGCCTGTGTGGAAGGGCCCTGGCTTCTTATTTGCCTTCCTTTCCACACATCTGAATAAAATCCCATGTTATTTGCTTTAAACCAGATTATATGAGTGTGGACTCCGATAATCCAGTTCAAAGCAGGTATTCTGGGTTATATGGCTGTGTGGAAGGGCCCTGAGTCCACACTGCAATATAATCCAGTTCAAAGCTGGTTTTGTGGGGTTTCCTGCCTGGATATTCTGCGTTATATGGCTGTGTGAAGGGCCCTGAGTCCACACTGCAATATAATCCAGTTCAAAG
Organism: Anolis apletophallus; assembly: GCA_030556195.1. Classification (NCBI taxonomy): domain Eukaryota; kingdom Metazoa; phylum Chordata; class Lepidosauria; order Squamata; family Anolidae; genus Anolis; species Anolis apletophallus. The sequence continues at coordinate 124,750,227 of JARBWK010000001.1, read as the reverse complement.
CAGGTTATGTGGGGTTTCCTGCCTGGATATTCTGCGTTATATGGCTGTGTGAAGGGCCCTGAGTCCACATTGCAATATAATCCAGTTCAAAGCAGGTTTTGTGGGGTTTCCTGCCTGGATATTCTGCGTTATATGGCTGTGTGAAGGGCCCTGAGTCCACACTGCAATATAATCCAGTTCAAAGCAGGTTATGTGGGGTTTCCTGCCTGGATATTCTGCGTTATATGGCCGTGTGAAGGGCCCTGAGTCCACATTGCAATATAATCCAGTTCAAAGCAGGTTTTGTGGGGTTTCCTGCCTGGATATTCTGCGTTATATGGCTGTGTGAAGGGCCCTGAGTCCACACTGCAATATAATCCAGTTCAAAGCAGGGACTGGGACTTGAGACTGGGATTTTGGTGTTCATCTCTATCTCCAAGTCAAAGCCCCGGTGTCCTCCACAGACACCTCCAAGGCGGGAGAGGGTGGAGCCGGGAGGGGGTGGGGCATGGGTGGAGCCAGGGTGGGGCGGAGCCTGGGTGGAGCCGGGGCGGAGCCGGGGAGGGGGCGGAGCCGGGGGCGGAGGCAGACCCTTCGGCCCCCCAGGTCATCAGTAACTGGAATTCCGGCCACAGGTCCGGTAGAAGTTGGACAGCCCTGGGATAGAAGAAGTGGCAGTGATGATGAACACACTCAGAGAGTACCTGCTGCATGTGTGTTGCCTCCCAGGTGGGAAGAATGGTGATGGCTTTTCCAGTACCCAGATCCCAGTTTGGACAGCCAAGACTGACTGATTTTGCAGAACATTTGAGAAGAGGAGGAAGAGGTTACATACAGTAAATGTTTGACTTCAAAAATGCAAGCTTTTATCCATGCTCAATGGTTCCTCTGGCATTCCTTCTAGGAACTTTATAGCACACGACAAGTAAACTCCAATTGAAATTGGACTATCTCCTTTGATGATGTCCTTATTGCAGCATCTCACTGCTGGTTTGCCTCCTCCTCTTGATTAACCCATTCTCCAGTACTGATGTACAAAACCCATCAATACCTAGCAATTCCATAATGTCATGTACGTCGTGTAATGGGTTTGTTCCCCTTCTGTGAAGGCATGTCGGCAGTAAAATGACATTAGACAGGGGTGGGCTATTACCGGCCCTCCAGGTGTTTTGGACTTCAACTCCCAGAAATCCTAACAGCTGATAAACTGGCTGGGATTTCTGGGAGTTGAAGTCCAAAACACCCGGAGGGCCGGTAATTGCCCACCCCTGCATTAGAGGGTGGGATTCTCCTCCCTCTCGTCCTCTTTTCCCTACCCTTTGTTATTCCTGAGTGGTGCTGTGTTATTTTAATTTTTACTGTTATATACATTGCTGAAACCATGAGCTTGCCCTTTAAAGGGGGCAGAAGAAATGCTGCAAGGTAGGGTTACAAGGGTATGCAGAAGTATGATTGCGGGACCACAGCTTGGCAAATTGGTGCAACTGAACAAATGAAGCAAGGTGCAGGATCTAAGATGATTACCCCAGTATGTTTCTACTATCTATAATAGGATGACTGCCGTAGAAGAGTAGTTTTTGCAAAAAAAAGTCTTAGCTCTCCTTAGGAGAGCTGTTCTTACAGACACTCTCTTCACCTGATAGAGGGCAAAAGGAAAACTTCCATTTTCAAAATGACAGTGAAATATATCAGGATTTGAATGTGAGGTAGCCATGAGGACGTCAGGACTGGCAGCTTGCTTCTTGGTGGTTATTCGATTGATCTTTTGGCTTCCACAGTCCACACATTATACTGTTGCATACTTCGTTTGTTGACAACTATAATTTCCTGCTGATTTTCACATCAGATTATTTCACTGTCTTTCTGAAAATGAAGGTTTCTCTTTTTGTCATCTACCAGGTGAAGGGAGTGTTTATAAGGTGTAGTTTTTTATACAACAAATTGAGTTTGAATGGTGATTGGGAAATATAGTTTGACTTCTGGTTGGGTATTATGAAAGGCAGGATTAGTTGTCATCAAGAGAGAAGATCCTTTTTTGGGGGGAAATTGAAATGCAAACTGTCTTATTTGGCTTACATTGCAGTTGAGCCTTGTGCTATTATTGCTCTATCAACTGCAGAGCACTTAGCAAGAAGATGAAAGGGATTTTCATCTGATCTTAGAGAGAAAGCTTGAGAAGAATCTGCTGCTGTTGCTATGAGCAGCTATTTCACTTGAGCGAAGGGCATTGAACTTGGGGCAGGGGAAAGCATTTCATCTGTTTGCTTTGTGGAGAAAAGGGCATCCTATTAGTGTCAACCATAATTGTAAAAAGTGCAAGAAAAAGCGTGTACCCACTCAGATAATGCTGTAGCTCCCAGCATTATCACCATTAGTTATATGGACACTAGTTCTCCTGGGCGTTGCATTCCAATAACTATCTGCAATTAAAAGATTCTGCATCCAATTTCTTCTTGCTGTCTGAAAGGACTGGGTAGTCAAAACTATATATACTTGAGTTAACAATGCATCTTGTCTATCCAGACAACTTAAATTTTTGGCCAAGAAAAAGGAAATGCTCCAGGCTGATTTCCTTTGTAATTACTGAGGAGGCCAGGGTCTTGGTTTCCATTCAGCTGTAGTTCGTTGAGGAAAATATGAGGAAAATATTATTTCATTTTGTATACCTTGTTAAACATTGTTAACTATTTTTCACAATCTTTTATGGCACAGAAAGTGATTTTATACAAAAGGTGTGTGCAAATTTCTCCCCTTGAAGACTGCATTTCTTCCTGTGATCTCTTAGAGTGGATGTGGGGGAAATACATGCTGGTCATGGATAAACCCTCTCCAACATTTTCATGACCCCTCACTGCTTCTTTGTCTTACTTTAGGATTTCAAGAGAAAAAGGCAGTGTGGGGTGGGGAAAGTGATGATTATTCTCCTCCTTGTGCTGTCTTCTCCCTACCTCTTGTTATTCCTGAGTGGCATTTTGTTAATTTAATTTTTACTGTTATACTAGCTGACCCGTGCACGCGTTGCTGTGCCATATTCTGTGGCTAACCTCTTCTACCCACATGGTGGGAAAGCAGAATCAAAGGACTCTTGACAGATGGCCGTTTTGCCTCTTGTTGATAACATTAAGAGATCTTTAGCAGTTTGCTCAGGATGAGTTGGGATTTGTATCTTCCTTTTGTTGTATGGTAGTCCTGTCCCACTGTATTCCCAGGCCTGGGACAACAAAGTGAATGTTTGTATGTATGTGGATATGTGCCAGCTTTCTGATTGGTTTCCACTGTGGGATTACTTGCATAACGCCTCTGATTGGCCTGCACCACCAACATTCCGACACTCTAAACTGCCAGGGGGGGGGGTGGCTCCCAGCCTCTACATTCTAACTGAAGGAGTATTTGCATAATGCCTCTAATTGGCCAGCACCACCAACAGTCCGACACTCTAAACTGCTAGGGGGGGTGGCTCCCAGCCTCTACATTCTAACTGAGGGAGTATTTGCATAATGCCTCTAATTGGCCAGCACCATCAACATTCCGACACTCTAAACTGCCAGTGGGCGGTGGCATGGGGATCATGGTAGTTGTAGTCCATTTTTTTGTATTTTTGGTCGTGTTGTTTAATTTTAATTTTATTTTTTGGGTGGTAAACATACCTCGTGGGGTTTTGTGTGTATGTGGGCTGATTTGGTGTGTCTGCCTTGTGTGGTTTTGCTGTCTATAGGCTACTTAGGATGACAGCTCTCTTTATATATATATATATCTATATATATACCTATATATATATAGATTGGACTATAACATTATACCATAATACAAAATATATAATTATAATATATTATTATTATTAGTATTACATTGTATTAAATTATAATAGTATCAATATTATATGTATATACAATATATTATATTATATGCACAGTGGTGGAGGCAAGATGGAACTGCCTTCCCAGCCCTGCCCTTCACTCTGATCTATTAGTAGTAGTATTATATTGTATAGTATTATAACAGTATCAATATAATATGTATATACAATATATTATATTGAATGTTTGCCATGTATATGTACATTGTAATTCGCCCTGATTCCCCTGTGGGGTGTGAAGGGCGAAATATAAATACTGCAAATAAATAAATAAATATTTATTTATTTATGATAATGTAAATAATAGTATTATAAATATAATAAATATAATCGTAATATAGATAATAATAGTATAGTAAATAGAATAGCAATATAAATAATATTACAATAAATATAATAGTAGTATAAATAATAAATAAATATTTATTTATGATAATGTAAATAATATTATTATAAATATAATAGTGATATAAATATTATTACAATAAATATAATAGTAGTATAATAAATATAACAGAAATGTAAATAATAATATTATAATTTATGTAATAGTAATATAAATAATAATAGTATAATAAATATAATAGTAATATAAATAATATTACAATAAATATAATAGTAGTATAATAAATATAACAGTAATATAAATAATAGTAAGAGAAATATAAAAATAAATGTAATAGTCATAGAAATAATAGTAAGAGAAATATAATAAATATAATAATAAAAGAATAAATATAATAGTAATATAAATAGTAATAGTATAATAAATATAATGATAGAATAAATAATAGTATAATAAATATATAAATAGTAAGGGAAATATAATAAATATAACAGTAATATAAATAATAGTAAGAGAAATATAATAAATATAATAGTAATATAAATAATAATAGTATAATAAATATAATAGTAATATAAATAATATTACAATAAATATAATAGTAGTATGATAAATATAATGATAATATAAATAATATTATAATTGATATTAGTAATATAAATAAAAGTATAATAAATGTAAGAGTAATATGCATAATAGTACAATAAATATAACAGTAATATAAATAATAATGGTATAATAATAAATACAATAATAATATAAATCTTAGCATAATAAATATAATATTTATATAGTAGGAAGGGCCTTGGAGAAGGTTAATAACAAAGCTCTGCAGCACAGCTTTTCCTTCTCTAGGGGGTGGAGTCAACGGAGGGGCAGGGTCACTGGAATCAAGGGAGGGGAGGGGCCGACGGAGGGGTGGGGCCAACGGAGGTAACTGAGAGGGCAGGGCCTATGGAATCAACAGAGGGGGCGGAGCCAAGGGGAGGGCATGGCTTTCCTGAGGCCTGCGTTTCCCGGCTTGGGCCCAGCCTTTTTCCTCCACCTTCGCCGGCTCCCAGGCCCGGGAAAAAGGAGGAGGAGAAGGAGAGCAGAAGCCAACGCCGCCTCCTTTGCCCCGGTGAGGATCCCACCTTGGCTGGGGGAGAGGGGAAGGGAGGCGCCTTCCTGGGCCTGGGTCTTTACCTCAGGATCCCTCGAGTGGGTGCCTGGGTGGGCCTGGCTTTCAACCTGCCTTCTTTCCCTCCCTCCCTCCCCTCTCTCTCTCTCTCTCTCTCTCTCTTTCTTTCTCTCTCCCTCCCTCCCCGTCGCCCCCAACGCTGTTCCTGTTGGGAGAGGCGGAGGGGGAGGTGGAAGGAGGAGGCGGAGAAGGAGGGGCTGAGGAGGTGGAAGGGAGGCGCCTCCTCCTGGGCCTCGGTGCCGCGGGGCCGCTTCCCGGGCAGGCCTGGCGGGTGCTGCGGGTGGGATGCCAGGGTCGGGAGTCGCGCGTGCGTCTCACTGCTGGCGCTGCGGCTGCTGCTGTGGGCGGCGGGGGAGGGCAAGTGGGCCGCGGCTGTGGCATCGGCGGCAGCGGGAGACACCACCCTGGGCAGCCGGAGATCAGGGAGGGGGGACTGGAGAGCTGTTTTCACGGGCTTTTTGGGGTGGGTTTTTTTGCCTGAGATCAGGGAGGGGGGATTGGAGAGCCGTTTTCGCGGGCTTATTGGGGTGGTTTTAAGAGCCGGCTCTGTGGTCTGTGGAATAGGGCCGCTGTGCTCTGGCTGCCATGGGAGGTCCGTTGGCAGTTTTTTTGGGGATGGTTTTTTGGGGTGTTGGGAGGTATGTAGGTCCGGTGTTTTTGGCGTTGTCTGTAGCCAGTGTAATGGTCCAGTCGGTTGTCAAGTTTGGTGTTTCTGCGAGCCATAGTTTCTTTGTCTATATACGACATTAAACGGACTGAGCAAATTTATATATATAGATAAATTGTTGAAGGTAAGAACTTAATTATCCAGATGCTTTTGCATACATATAAATTGACTTTAATGGACACACATACATACTACCATTTCATATCCCCCCCAATAAGCCTTGTTAGGCTTCTTTGGTTTGCAACAATCTAGAAATTGTTTTTGTGGAAAATAAATTAAAGAGCATGGAGATCCAACTATAAGATGTCATGCTGTGAACTGTGTGGCATCCCTTGGAAAGGTGTTGCGATAGCAGGAGAATGCTGTGAGAGAGAATGGCTAATATTTTTTCTGTGTCCTTCTCTTAAACTATGACTGTTTCATCTACCCTTACCAATTGTGTATATATGGAAATTTATCCTAGTGGAAAAGACAATAGCTTTGAGTTGTGGAGAAAGGGTTATTTAGCATAAAAATGGGAGAAAGCGTAAAACGAATATTTTCTCCTGAACCATAATTCTGACCCTACCTGGAGAGAGGCATTGCTGATTAGGAGAGCCCTTCCACACAGACATATAACCCAGAATATCAATGCAGAAAATCCCACAGTATCTGAGTCCACACCACCAGATATTCCAGTTCAAAGCAAATAATGTGGGATTTTATACAGCTGTGTGGAAGGGGCTTGAGATGAAAAGCAAAGTTCAGAAGATCCATGTATGAATGTTTACTCAGCATCTACTTTGGCCCTCAGTCTACCCACACTTGCTAACTACCCTTGTCCATGGTGCTGAATTTGATTAGCAACCTGAACCTACCATAGCCATTGGAATGGATGGGGGCAAGATCAGCAGTAGGGTCAGGGACCAGTTATCCCCTCTAACACTTTCATGGGCTGCCCCTCCACAAAAATATACCTTTTGAGAATCCATTTTAAGATGACAACAAGAATTAACATTGTATCTCTTCCTGTAATCATTTCTGAGAAGGACTTCAATGAAAGCAAAGGTATTTGGGAGGGTGGAGATGGGATTTGGAGAGTACTGTAGGTGAGATTGTTCTTTTGAAGTGAAAATTGCACAGAAGTTGTGTCTTTTTAGAATATGAAGGGTTGAGGACTTTGGGGGACTGACCAGGTCTTTCAGGGGTCACAAAAGTGGGGGTTCAGGATTAGTAAGTACTCCATAGGTTACACTGTCCCCACTTCTAAGTTATTTGTGTTGTTTTAAGTCTTAAAGTTGTTTGAGATTTGCCTTTGCCTTCCTCTGAGTTGAGAGAGTAGATCGTGCCCAAGGGCACCCAGTCAATTTCAATGTCTGAGAAGGGATTAGAACTCTGGTGTCCAGGTCATCATCCAATGCTCAAAACACTTACAACAAGCTTGCTCTTACTTTTTCATTACACCTAAATGATTGTGTCTTATTGATTTCACCTAAATGCGATATTTAATGGTTCATGAAATGTTTTTTCATATTAGATGTCCAGGAAATAACTAATTAATTGAATTGTATACATTCTATTTCAACACTTGTTTTCCAGAGAGCAGAATGTTTTCATATTTGGTGGCCATTGCTTATAAGATCTCATGACAATGCCTATACATTCCCTTACATGCTGATCTCATTATTGATATTTTTGTAAACCTCCTTTCCCCACATGGATTCAACAGAATGCCACCCAGAAAATTATTATGTAATATCCTTAATGTAACTGGTGAAGGTTTTAAAAAAAGTGAAGTCAGGTGTTTAGCCGTCTGTGTTCAGTGAAAAAGTTCTCCCTGCGGCTGTTCTTATTATCTTTTTTACAACCTTTATCTCACAACGTTTGGTTAAATGATCCAGAAGAATCATTGTGGTAAAAGGATACGTTTTGACTGACTGAAATTGATGCTGAACACCCACTAATGGAGACACATTAGAGAGGAGTGTATTGTGTTAAATTGTTCTACTGCACTACCACAGCTACCACAAAGTAACAGATGAACCCATCTTATCCCAGTTATAGTTGGGATAGTACTAAAATTTAAAATGCTTATTTTGAGAGCAAGTTGATAGTCACTTAAATTCCCAGTATAGAAATCTTCATTCTTTTCTCTCTTCCTAGCAATTATTTCTGATTGTACTGGAAACAAGGCTAGTGAAAAAGTGCAAGGATAGATGCACCTTTTCTTATATGAGATTGCATGTTATATGAGATTACACCAGAGACAGTATCAAGAAATCTCCAACTTATTGCTCATTGATAATGGCAGGTTAAGGGCAGAGAACCTCTGCAAACATGAAAAACTGTGAATTAAAAAATTGTCCTGAGAACACCTTTCTATGAATTTCTAGAACTTCCAGCATGACTTCTGTTGGCGGCTGGCCATTGAACCCCATTGGAGGACCTAGAGCAGGGGTGCTCATTAAGTAGATCGTGATCTACTGGTAGATCGCGTAGGGCATCCTGGTAGATTGCAGGCAGGGTGGGAGGAAGGCTCAGTCCTGCCCCGCAGGCTCTTGACGCCGCCCAAGTGCTGCCAGTCCTGGGTTATCTGAGGTCCTTTCCACACAGTTGAATAAAATCCCATGTTATCTGCTTTGAATCAGATTATATGGCAGTGTGACTCAGAAAACCCAGTTCAAAGCAGATATTGTGCTATAGGTTTCACATTTTTGTAGTGGGCAGGTAGATCATTTTGACTTGGTTGTTTTATAAGTAGCTCGCATGCTGAAAAAGTGTGAGCACCCCTGACCTAGAGATTGCAAAAGAGGTGGTATCTCTAGGAATCTCTAAATCTTCCATAGGATTCTATAGTTAACTTCTGTTGAAAGTTGTACTGAGGAACCTCAAGATTCCTAGTGATATTTTTTAAAATTAAATCCATGAATAATCAAATCTACAAAAGTCAGACTGCAAATGGAGGGGGCTGATTGTAGTTCTTATTGTTGTCTTGTGCCATCCCACAGTTTGATAGATTTTTTCTTTGATAAAGATTGACTGGTTGGCTTATGGTTCAATGGAGGGGGCTTGGGGTGGGGTACAGGTCCTTTGTTTCCATTTCTTAAAAAGTGATCATTGACCGAATGAATGTCTTGGATGTTGTCTTTTCTTTTAAAAAGTGGCAACCAAGCCTGACCTACACGTATGTTTCACATTTTCCTTGCGGCTCACTATGGGGACCAAAAGCAAGCATACCTGTTTCATAAAGACAAAGTCTTGAATTTTTAGGAAGCCTGAAAACTTTTCATTTCAGGGTGGAAGTTCAAAACCAAATTTAAATTTAATGGGATGCTGTTGCAAACTGAAACACGGAATAATACAACAAAATGATGTCTGAAGAATATCAATCTGGGAGTAAACTATTTCAGCAGATAAAACTTAATCAAAGCCATTAGCAGGATGAGATGAAAAAGAAGAGGTATAAAAACATTAAAATACATTTTTGAAAGCCCGACATGGGGTGGGTTAGGTGGGGAGCTCTTTACCTGTTGATGAGAAGACCATAATTGGGGTCTTTTGGGGGCAAGCGTTCCACAAATAGGACAGCAAACCAGCTACAACTATTATTCTGATTGCTTCTTCTATACCTCCCTCAGGCTTTCTCTGCATGTCCTGCAGTTCTTTGGACATCAACGGTGCTATTTCAATATGGGACCATAATTAATCTAGGGGTTGGTTAGGTGATGGACTCACAAGGAAAGAGATGGCAGAGCCTTTGAATTTACAAAGCAGAATTCTGAAAACAGAGTTTGAATTCAAAGTAAGTTTATTTCGTGAAGAAATAAAGAAAAGCAAATTCTTTACTGGGGGGGGGGGGGGGAATAGCCATTGTTGTGAAAGACTGCCCTACCAGTAATGCGAAGTATTAAGGAGCAGGCACAATTACTCAGTTAATACCCAATTTTCTGGTACTACTCAATTTTGGAGTAAAGCTTTACTTATATGACATATTCTGCTTTTCTCCATAACTGGGAATAAAGTGATTTTTTTTAAAAAAAGAAACAAACAGGCCGATACATAAATATAAACAAAGTTATAATAAGACAAATTGACATTATTTTTGAATTAAGCTTTCTGTTTTTGCATGGATTCTCTTTCCCAAGCTTGCCTGCTTCTCACATACCAGATTCCTTTACTTTCTCCATAACTGGGAATAAAGTTTTTTTAAAGCAAAAACAACAAAAAACAAACAAAAAACCCAGGCAAATATATAAATACAAACAAAGTTAGAAGGTTAAAACACAATGAAATTGTACTATTGAATTGGTCTTTCTGTTTTTGCATGGATACTCTCCCCCAAGCTTGCCTGCTTCTGACATACTGTATTACTTTATTTGATTAATCTATAATATAGATATCTCTGCTGTCTTCAATACCTGGTGTTTTAATTTCTATATTTTTAAATGTTGACACTGTAAATTAGCATTTTTATTTATTTATTTATTTTTGCAGTATTTATATTCTGCCCTTCTCACCCTGAAGGGAACTCAGGGCGGATCACAGAACACAAATAAGGCAAACATTTAATGCCGTTATACACTGACAAGACAGACAACTGTACATAGATTGAGGTATATACTGTATAGCCTTTCCCATCTTCTGCATCTTGAAGGCTGCGCTCGGTTTATTTACTTATTTATTTACCACACTTGTACCCCATCCTTCTCACCCCAAAGGGGTTCTGGCCATGGGGGGGGGGGGGGCTGTCACTCCACTTTCCCTGCTGAAGAGCTTTGTTCATAAACTTCCTCCTTGATCGCATCCCTGGCATTTTTCTGGCATTTCCTTATGGGTGCTTCAATTACCTCCCCGCTTTAAGCAGTACCTATTTATCTACTAACATTTGCTTTTGAATTGCTAGGTAGGCAGAAGCTGTGCTAAAGGCCAGGAGCTCATCCTGACCCAGGCTTCAAACTGCGAATGTTTTGATTGGCAAGATTTACTGCAGCTGGCAGGTAACCTTCTGTGCTAAAGCCAGCTGCAGTAAATTACAAGTTAATGTCAGATGGGAAAGCGAAAAGCCAAGTGGAAGGCAGTGGATCTTCATTTGGTAGCTTTACAGTGCAAAGATGCAACATAAAAGCATATGATAGAAAATATTTTAACTCTAGCAAGATGCGGGTTTGAGGCTGTGACAATATTATTTATTTATTTATTTATTTAGAGTATTTGTATCCCATCCTTCTCAACCCCCAAAGTGGGACTCAGGACGGCAACAAATATTTTATATCTAATATGCAACATAGATTTTCTGCCCTTAAGTTACTTATTTTATTTACTTTGCAACCTTCCCTTCTTACCAGGGACGGTCTAAGGTAATTCTAAGTTGTAAGCAAACACTATTTTGGCCCCCCCAAAAAACCATTATTTTGCCCCCCCCCGCTCCTCCGGCTCCTTTCACTCGGCTCCCCCTCTTCTCCGCCGCCCCTCTCGCCTTCCCTGACTTACCGGAGATTTTCGCACGCATGCCCAGTGCCTACGGAGCTCAAGTGAACTCCGTAGGCACTGGGCATGTGCGCGAAAATTTCCGCATGCATGCACAGTGCCTACGGAGCTCTCTTGAGCTTCGTAGATACAGCGCATGCACACGGACATTTTCGCACGCATGCCCAGTGCCTACGGAGCTCAAGTGAACTTCGTAGGCACTGGGCATGCGCGCGAAAATTTCCGCGCACATGCCCTGTGGCAGCAGCATGGAGGGCGACGCAGCGCAGCAGCAGCACAGAGATACGGCGCTGCGGTGCCCCACGATGGCGCCCCACTCCGCCGCGTCCAAGATGGCGTTCTACGCGGTTGCGTAGTCCGTGTAATGGGAAAGACCGCCCCTGCTTCTTACCCCTGAACCATAAGATGTAGTCACCTCTGGCTCCCACTGAAAGTTAACTGGTTCTTGTACATTTTTTTTACATGTGCAAGAACCACGTACTTGGTGGGAATACATTTGTAAGAAGAAATAATCATAGGAAGAATACAGAGATTTTTATTTTGGTTGCCTTGTGATCTGTTGTTATTAACTGCTGTCTATTCAACTTTGACTTAAGCTGACCATTTGAATAAGAGGCCTCCAAGCCATGCTGTCATGTCCTTCCAACTCAGGGCTGTGGCTTCTTTGATTGAATCTCCCCATCTGTAGTGTAATCTTCCTCCTTTCTCACTGCCTTCAACCTTATTATGCATCATTGTGTTTTCTAACGAGTGAAGTTTTTTCTATGTGTGACAGTGGCGATTTTATTCCTGCCAGTGCCTTGTGAGAAGTATTTTACATATTGAAAAGGGCAACAGATTCAGACAGTCCTACCTTTTATTTTATTTTATTGCTGTACATTCCAGTAGTTAAAGAGATTAAAGGAGCCATTAATCTGGAATAAGTAGTTGTGTGCATGAGCCTTCTCAATTATAAATTGAGCGATGCCTACTTATAACAAAGTTTTACTTGGAAACTACAGTTTATAGCCCTTTACTGGTTAACACAAGGAACAAAACAAATGCCTGTAATTCTGAGACCTTCAGAAAATTTGGACAGAGCACAATTGTTGCTTTAGTCCATTTCTGCTGGGACATTTTGCTGCCCTCAGGGACTAGTGGTGGGTGGTAAAGCAGGCTCTGTGTGTGTTGAGATGATTCCCTTAGTGCTTACTGCTGAGTCGCATTTCACTCCCATGGCCTTTTTTGCTCTCAGGGTTTGTCCTAGAATCCACAGAAAGGATTATTGAGTATGTGCCTAGCTCCCTGCTGAACCAAATGCCCCCATTAATTGTCTGAAGTGACCGAGCCAGGACTAGTTTGGCAGAGAACCACCAAAGCTCCACCCCACCACAAAACAACAACAACAAAACCCTGGCTCTGCATATGCCAAGATTAGGCATTAGAAGGCTGTTTTCTTAACCATGTTGGCATACAGGCCAAAGCTGCCTTTAGATATATAGCAGACCAGCTGGTATTGAAGGAATGGGAATCATACTGCCTTTCAAAAGTTCCTAGATTTCAATAGCCTCACCAACTAGTTGTGCTGGATAGAACTGCTAGAACATGCAGTCCAAGAAGGGGGGGGGGGGCGGCATCATTTCAACTACTAGTATAGACAAGATAGAACATGTATCTACTAGTTCTCTGCTGAGCTTTAGTATGATCTTGGTGGAACAGAGCTTAATAAAATTATTAGTCACAATATACAGATAATCCCCCAGTGCAATGTTGTAGATAGAGGCAAAGAAGAGGGATTTCTAACTGGCACAACTGGAGTACACCCTGAGGGCCAAAGTGTAAGTGATGAGGATCAAGTGGTTTATGCTCAAGAGAAAAGCAAAACAATGGATCTTTTCAAGACTGTGGCCTTGAGAATTCCCTGCCCTCCTGAACAAGACAGATGGGACACCTGCAGTTTCAGTGGATCACTTTATCTATATCTATGGCCCCTAAGTAAAGGTAAAGGTTTCCCTTGACATTAAGTCTAGTTGTGTCTGACTCTGTGGGGTGGTGCTCATCTCCATTTCTAAGCTGAAGAACCGGCGTTGTCTGTAGATGCCGCCAAAGTCATGTGCCCAGCATGACTGTATGGAGCACTGTTATCTTCCTGCCAAAGCAGTATCTATTGATCTACCCACATCTGCTTGTTTTTGAACTGCTGGGTTGGCAGAACCTGGGGCTAACAGCGAGAATTCACCCTGCTCCCCGGATTCAAACCTGCGACCTTTCAGTCAGCAAGTTCAGCAGTTTATTGGTTTAACCCACTGTGCCACCAGGGGCTCCAATGGCCCCATCTAGATTGCCATATATTGCAGATTCAGAACGCAGTTTAAGTGCATTATGTGGCAGTGTAAACTCATATCACCGAGTTCAATGCAATTAAACTGCATTCTGAAACTGCATTATTTGGCAGTCATGATGGGAGTAATATGTATATATCTCCTGTTTCCTTCAGTGGGTTCTTATGGGAAGAAGGGGGGGCATGTTAATGTCACTTCGTCCTCTCCAGTATAGGTTCTTACCAAATTGGGATTTGAATCCAATCACAACATGTGCAGGTAATGACACGTGAAATTATAATATTTGAACAAGCAGTTGAATGAATTATCATATTAAAGCACAATAGAACATGACATAGAACATGATTGTTAAAAGCATAGCGGGTTTTTTTTAAAGGCAGAGCACCCATCTGTTAAAAAGACTAGTTTAGAATCCTATGTGGACAATACATGTGTGTAAGCATCGTAGTTATAGTGCTACTCGGTGTATCCTGGCCCACCAGTCCTCACTTAACTAGAATTCAGCCACTGAGATTGACCAGGATCTCTTTTCCTGTTGCTCATGAAGCAGCTGGCTGCTGTTTCTATCCCTTTTGTGAGTGATTTTCAGTGTGAAAATCAGAAGCAGGGCCTATTTTGCAGTTCCCCATTGCTCTTGAGATCGCTTGCATGAAGAGGGATGGAAATGCCAGCTGCTTCCTGAAGGACAGGAGAGCAGAACCCCATTGACTGCAGCCAGTGCTGCCCAGTAAGTGGAAATGGGGAGAGTGTTATGGTTACCACATTGCCCCTAAACTAGGGGCTGCATAAAGATTGGGAATACTCTAAGTTACATATTTGTAACTGCCAGAGAAAATTCTGCTCCCCTTCCTCAAGTGCCAGTCGCATGCCAAAAGCCTTCCTGCAGAAAGGGGATCTATGCTTGACTTTGAGGCCAAAATTCTGAAACGATTGCATATTAAGTGCCATGTTGATTGACTCTTTTGTAACTAGCTTCTCCTTCATTTAGTATGCTCTCGTGGTGCTTATGAGTGATGGTCACTTGTTGGTCTGTTAGAGGTGTAGCTTCCAAATTTCATGTCAATTCGTCCAGTGGTTTTTGAGTTATGTTAATCCCACAGATGAACATTACATTTTTATTTATATAGATGCTATGTACTATTTCAAAGTACTAAAATCACAGTTGTGTACTGCCTGTTTTTCTTTTAAGAACTCATCACTATATTTGTCCTAGTGAACCTGCATAATAGAAAAAAGGACAGAGAACATCAATTCCCATGCAGATCATAAAGTAATATTTTACTTGGAAATTGGTGTTGGCCATTTTGGTAATGCAGTGAACATGCAAACCAAAATGCCAATAACCTTCTCGTCTCCTCATTGAGGAAGCTTTTCAACCTGCAGTTTAAAACATGCAATAACAGCATTGCTCTGGATTTCGGATTAGAAAATAGAGGTTTATTTGGGAGGTGGAAAAAAAGATAATGAATTATATGTTTCCCAACAGCAAGAAACTGATGAGCATTGAGAAATTATGAACTTCCACTGGATGGAGAGCTGTAGCATACCTCCTTGGTTAAATTCCCTACGTCCACACTATTTATCAAGGTCCATGACAAATATAATTTAATTAACATGACAATGGCAGTGCAGTTGTTTCCATCAGTGCAAACAGAAGCAAATTTCCAGCAAGAAAGCCCAGTGGTGGTGTTCCCATGTTTCTGGTGCAAATAGGATTGTGGCAGTGGAAGATTAGAAAGTTGTCTTATCCAAAGATACAGTCATATACAAGCAGCACGTAAGTTTGTGGGTTCTAGTTTAAGCTCTCTTTTAACATATGTGTGAATGTATGTGACCACAGCCTCATTCTCAGTGAATCCCAGTGTTCTCTTTCCTTAGTAATCTTTCTCTGTTTTCTTGCCATTCCTTCCATCCTACTATACAAAACCCATTAAGAAAGGAGAGTAGAACATGGAGCTATCCAACTGGAGGCTCCTCCTTATCTAAAATGCAGATATGCTTCAATTAAGGAATAAGATGTGTTCCTGGGCCTTACTTCTTTAAGAGAAAATTTGGTATCTGAGATAGAAATAATATGGACAGAGTAGGGATAGGTTCCTATACCAGAAGAAGGAGAAGGATGCCTTTTGAATCTTCGAGAGACCACCTGAAGGCTTCTTCCAAAATGGATCCAGAAATGATTTTCTTTCACTAGCTTCCACTTTTCTTTTGATTCCTATTTTGATATCTGAACTTAAAGATGTATGCTTTTTTAAAAACAAACAAACAAACAAAAACATACAGGCAGGAATTTTTTCCTGTTTGGTTTTTCATGTATATTTAGTAGCAAGTTTTAGAGGAACTGTTGTTTACCTTGCCTTATGGAGGCAGGCACTCATGACTACATCAGTAGGATCAGCTGGAGTAGAATCCTGCTGTTTCCTGCTCAAACTGGTTTACTGCACAGGCACACATACTGCTGCAACCCAACACAAGAAGTCTGTGTTTTTCTTCACCCGCCTTTAGGCTGACAAAAAAACTTCCAGGTAGACAGAAGGAGAAGGGGCCTAAATATCTTAAGGCACTGGATCCTGTCTGATCTTGGAAGCTAAGCAGAGTGAGTCCTGGTAAGTACAGGTGGCTTGCAGGCACACAGCCTGAGAGGGAGGAAGAGGAAAAAGGGGGACTGGGCAAACGTACAAAGCCTTTGTGAAAAGGAGCTCTTCTAAAAGAGGCTTTGATAATTGAGATACTTTCGTTCTGGAAATATGTTGCAAAATACACAGTCTTCTGTGCTTTCAGTGTCAACTTCTGGAATCTCACTGTGATGGCTGCATCGAATCAGTCCTCCTTAGCTTTCTGGGATCCTGCCAACTCATTTGTTTGGCATCAAACATTAAAACAAGCAGCCTTGGTGCTGAATTTTCTTTTTCAAAACATTCAGTATGTACCGCAATGATTTCTTTTGAAATGCACCTCATGGCTTTATTTTAGAGAGACCAGAGGATAATCATACACATACATGCACATATATGTATTCTCATCAGGCTCTGTGGAACTATGCTGCAATTCACATGATACAGTCAACTTAATAATTGCGGGAGAAGCTGGAGAGCCAGCACTTTGTCTTAATGAAAAGCTTTAAAAATGCAATAAAATGACAACACCTTAATAGATTGCAGAGCTGGGCAGCTTCCTTTCTGTTATGTAAGCAACATTCCAGTCTGTTGCTTCCTTGACCATTTTTTGTCTATACAGTACTCTGATATTTAAAGCTAGAGTCTTACCTCTCCCCCTCTTATCTTAGCTTCAAGAAATGTTTGTCTCCTTGGCAGCCCAGCTAATCTATTAGTTTGCTCCCGGGAAGCTGAGGTCTACTTGCTTCCCCTCCCCCTCCCCCTCCATGTGATAGGGGGAAAGGGATGAATGAAAAGCAGGAAGATCGTTCCTCTGTTTTCTTGATCTTTTTATGGAGCTCCAATTGGCAGCCCTCTGAGCCACTGCCTCCTCTGCCCTGGCCTCCTGCTTCTTCCTGCTCTAAACACTCCATTTGTTGTGAGAGCCTCTGGAAGGGTGGCGCAGTGATAGCCCAGCTGCGGCTTGTAAGGCGGGTGATCTGCGAGGGGAAGCGGCCCAATCAATGGCTCACAAAAGCCGACTTGCAGCTGAGTAATAAAAGCTATGGGATGCTCTCACCGCAGGTGCCATGTACACATGCTGCATAATGACCCTTTTTGTGAGAGATCTGTGCAGATTCTCCATCCCGGCTGTGCTGTGCCGCTCTCCCTCGTCTTCCTCCTCAAAGGACATGTCCCTTTTGCTTTCTTCAAGAGAGGATGCACAGCCATTTCAATCCAGGGAGTATTGTACTACCCCACCTCCTGCCAAAAAAGTAAGATGAAACGTTGACAAGATATCAGTTGATAATACAATGAGCATATAGGTATTGCTTGTATGTTGAATGGGAGCCAAGCAATTTCTCATATAGAAGTGTTTCTGTTGTCAAGAGAATTGCTTCCCACCGCCGCAGCACTCTAAAATCAATATACTTGTATTAGTGTTACTTTTTAAAATGGGTTGCTTTCTCAACTGGTGAAATCATTGCAGGTTAGAGTTCTGCATCAAATACAATTCCATTAACTGTATGGTAGTGGTGGTGGTCCTGCTGATGGACAGTACAACCTGTCCTTTCCTTGTCATAATCAGAATTGAGGTGGAGATCCTCTTTATTCAGTGCATGAGGCTGCCTTGACTCTGTGATCATGAACCTAGCACCAGAAGTCTGTATGCTGATATGCGTATGTGAAGAGGGTATCTAGCTTATCTTAAAGCAGTTTTCAGAGAAGCAGATACGCAAGGCATCACATGCAAAACCATTTTTACTTCAAAGTACGAATTCGAATGTATTCCTCATGATGAAAAGTTCAAACTCTTGCCTTGTCTGGTGTCTCTGGATTTGAGGACAATGCTCAATAAATGCCAGTTGTTGTTATGTGTGTTCAAGTTGTTTCCAACTTACAGTGACTTTAAGCCAAGCCCATCTCAGGACTTTCTGGGGCCAAAAGTGTGCAGTTTGCCCAAAATCATTCAGTGGATTCCCATAAGCAGGGGATTGAACCATGTCTCTAGATTTGCAGTCCAATTTTCTTCTACATAATGTATCCAAATTTCTTTCTGTGATTGACATAGTAATCTTTTGTTATTGAGATATATCTCCAAAAAGATGAATGTGACTCTGGAGGTTCATTCTCATCTTTATGGCCTGAGATTACGGATTTTTTTAAATGCTTTATGTTATATTAATTTGTTGTATATGGTTTAGGTAATTCGTTATCTGCTTCAGTTGGCTTATGATGTTTGTATATTTTATGTGATCTTTGTTTTTTAAACCACTGTACACCTTTTTGAATCTCACCCATGAGAAATAAGCAGGATAAAAATGAATTAATAATAACAATAATTTATATTCATTCACGCATCAAAGGAAACAATATTTTCCAGTGTGCATTCTTGTTATTTGGTCTTTGTAGCCTTCTGTTTGTGTTTGTTTAAGCATTAAACAAAACATCTTCATTAAAAGAATCATCCATGTTTTAATCCTCTGGCATATAGTTAATCCTTTTAAACTTTCTTCTTTTAAAGCAATGACAAATCTTCCCACAGAGAACAAAACACTAACATTTTGATGGTGTGCTTTTTTGAAATATTTTAATCAATTAGTTTTGTTATTATTGCCCAAATGTCTTAACTATTAGACATTCAAGTCAAAGGTATATTAATTAATTGTGTTGATATTGACTTTAAAGCTGGAAAAGCAATATCTGTGCCGGTTAAGTTTCAGTAATGGATGGCCCATTATTTTCTGTTCTGAATAATAACTTTTTGTGATATTTTCTAATTCAGAAATTTTGCAGGTGACCAATTCCCGCAGCCTTGTGGGGCCTAAGTTCTAATCTTTCTTAAAGCTGGTCAAAGATTTCTCCTCAATCAGCAAGGTTCTTTGCAACTGGTGGTTCTTCTCTAACCCATTTGCTCTCCCTCCTAACTCCCCTTTCTCATTGCTTTACTATATCCTCTGTTTTCCTAAACTCAGGATAAAAACAAGCCGAAACAACAGCAGCAATAACTGCGTAGTGGGATTCTTCTGTGTTTCTACACAGTTTTATTCAGCCATGAGGAAGTGAATGTCACTCGAGGAGTTTAGGGGTATAGTCATATTAGAACGGTTTGTACAAATCCTGTCACCTTAGGCTACTATCCTTATATGGTATCATGTTTTAAGCGTGAAAGCTTTTGCATCACTACAAGAAACCTGCTAAAATGATCTAACACCTTTAATTGCTGTTGTTTGACAAACCTCTAGTACTGACACTAGTAATTATAAATCCTTGAAGGGGTAGATCAACAATATCACCATAGTATATTTGCATGCCAGTTTAACATAAGCAGTATTTGCTTCCGTCGTTGTTGAGTGTGTGTTGCCTTCACCTCAAAACTGTTTTCCATCTGTCTTCTTCTTTGGTCTATTTTCTTGTGTCTTTTGGCTATTCCTCATCCAAATACAAATCCTTGGATAATTGGATTGTATTTCAACACGACACTAATATGTGGCTTGTTTATCAAAATATATTTCTACTCTTAAAAATAAACAGTTTCAATGTATAAATATGTGAGGGGAAGTCATAAGGAGGCGGGAGCAGGCTTGTTTTCTGCTGCCCTGGAGACTAGGATGCAGAACAGTGGCATCAAACTACAGGAAAGGAGATTCCACCTGAACCTGAGGAAGAACTTCCTGACTGTGAGAGCTGTTCAGCAGTGGAACTCTCTGCCCTGGAGTGTGGTGGAGGCTCTTTCTTTGGAGGCTTTTAAGCAGAGGCTGGGTGGTCATCTGTTGGGGGTGCTTTGAATGCAATTTTCCTGCTTCTTGGCAGGAGGTTGGACTGGATGGCCCATGAGGTCTCTTCCAACTCAGATTATTATTCTAAGTGGAAACTCCCTATTTTATGTCTTGTTTTCATAAGAATTATGTACAGTGTCCAAATGTTTCTTTTTTTTTCTTCACAACAGAAATTGGAATTTCTTGAAAAAATGTTGCCCTCCCATCTTCCAAATTTACTTGTAATAGACAGTTTGCCTTCTGTAATATTTGCTTCCTTTGAGGATATTGGGCAAAACTTATCCTAATATACTTAACTTGGTTTTTATTAACAGTTCAGCACCACTTGCCTTGTGAACTTTCTTCAAATTATCTAATATATCTGCATTTCGAACTCTAGTTTATTAAACTACTGTACCATAAATTGCTCCATGCACCATGGCCCAGAATCAGTGCATATTAATTCTGTAATTTCTTTTTTCTGAATACTCCCATTTCTCTTGAATTGTACTAGTAGTCTCCTTGAATTGTTTGATTTGTCTATTGTGACTAACATACCTTATCCAGCACTTCATTTCTGTTGTGTTAGTGTTGAACTACCTGGGATCAAGACTTTTCTCCATGTCTGTTGTAGATTGCCTCTAAAATGTATTAACATCTCACATACTGACACTTCTCCCCAGTTGTCATTTTGCTGCGTCCCATCTTTGTTGATCCTGCATATGCTGTATTGGAAGAACCTTGTTTTTTTTTTGTTCCAAGGTCCAAGTCAAGTGACCATAAAGGACATAGGAGATTTCCTGTAAATTGAGCTGTATTTGAGTTATTTTACATTCCAGATATTTGGTTTTTTCCCTTTATAAGGAATTTTGATTTGTGGGACCAGTGCATTAGTGTTGCTTCTAGTTGGAAGGATAAGCTTCTGCCATTTTCCCTAATGGCACGCCATGTTGCCAAATGTGCCATAAAAGTATGCTTGATCTTTTGTAAAGTTGTGTAAATTATAAGAATTTATGGGCTGGAATATGGCAGAGGCAGTTATTGAGCCGGTATAGTGTTGTGGTTTGAGTGTTGCACTATGACTGGAGACCAGGGTTCAAATTCCCATTCGACCAAGGAAAGTCACTGGATAAACTTGGAGAAGTCACCCTTTCTCAGCTCAGAGGAAAGCCATGGCAAACCCATCTGAACAAATATTGCTAAGCCCCCTAGGGTCACTATTAATTGGAAATTACTTCAATGCATATGGCAACAACAATAAACATATTGAATTGAACATCGCTACCAGGTTCTTGTATACATTAGGAAAAATTGGTAATTTTTCTATGGAAAAGCATCGAAAAATGCAGTCAAGAAAGAACAGGTCTCTGTGCGTGTGTTGCATATGCACGCATGCTGTCCTTAATTAATCCAGAAGCAATTGTTCATATTACCTTTGCATCTGCTATTTCTTTAGCATCAAACTTCATTGTTAACTATGGTTCTTAAAGCACCAGCATTTTTCAGTTCCAATTTTGGCCATGCCACTTTAGATCCTCAAGATGTGAGAGCAAGAGTGGTCATAATTGTGTGTGTGTGTGGGGGGGGAATTACTTGTTTAGGCTTCCTAACGTAGGATGGAAAGGATTGAGTTCACAAACTCCACATGATCTTTGGAGTTCTCACAGTCTACTAGTCCATCTACTCAGTACATTGAGAATGAAGGAACATCATTCTAGCTGAGACAATGAGAGAGCTCCAATTAGATCTTTATTATTATTATTATTATTATTATTATTTATATACCACCTCTCTCAACCCGAAGGTGACTCGAGGCAGTTTATAGTTGGCAACAATGCCACCAACAACATAAAATACTTAAAAACTTTAACATATAATATTAACCATATAAAAGCAATAAAACAATAAAAGCCTTAGAAGCCAAAAGATCTTCCATGTGTTACAACAATGGGAGGGGGAAAATCAAATTGGGACAGTAGGAATGGACAATCCTTTCACCCCTGCACTTCCTGATATGTGTTTTGAAGGTAATATTTGACCACTCAAAGAAGACAGCGCTGCTATGTTGACTCCTTGCTTCCCAAAGGCATCAGTTTAGATCACTCACCAAACAAATAAGGAGGTCAGTGTGGAATTACAACTAGAAGTGTTGGACTAGGAACTTGGGCTGGAATCTTTGAGGAATCATGGAATTCACTGATGCTTGGCCAATCTCCCTCTCCCCCCTCCATAACCTATCTTACATGGTTGTTGTGAGGATGAAGTGGTAGATCCCACCTTCGATTAATTGTAGGAAGCACAGGGGTTCAATGTAATAAATACCAGTATTAAATAAATAGAAATACAGGCAGCCCCCAACTTACAAATTCTGTAGGTTCTCTAGGTTTGTTCTTAAACTGAATGTGTATGTAAGTCAGAATAGGTACTTTATTAAGTGTCATTCAAGTCATCTATACATCTATATCTATAATAGTAAAAGTTTCCCCCTGTTAGTTTAGTTGTATCCGACTCTGGGTGGTACTCATCTCCATTTCTAAGCCAAAGAACCACTGTTGCCTGTAGATGCCTCCAAGGTCATGTGACCAGCATGACTGCATGGAATGCCATTACCTTCCTGCAGATCTACTTCCTTCCTGATCTACTCACACTTGCATGTTTTCAAACTGCTAGTTTGGCAGAAGCTGGGGCTAACAGTGGAAGCTCACTCCGCTCCCCGGATTGGAACCACCAACCTTTCGGTCTGCAAGTTCAGCAGCTCAGCGGTTCAACCCACTGCACCACTAGGGGACCATCTATAGCTATAGCTATCCATCCATCCATCCATGCTTACTTTGGATAGCATCAACCACTTGTTTTCGTTGTCCGTGCCCCTGTTCAGAAGATTTTCCCTCTTTTTCTGTCGCTGTGATCATTAGATTTTGAAAAAATGGCTTGTTGAGGAAACAAGGATTAGTGAGAAAACTTCAGTGGAGACATCTTTTCCTCGTGATAACTCTTTCAGAAGCAAATTTCCCTGCCTAGGGGTAGATTTCTCTCACTTTGTGTTGTCTCACCCCTGTTCTTAACTATGAATCATTCATAAGTCAGATGTTTGTGACTCGGGGACTGTATGTACTTGTAAAATTGTGTGGTAGAAAGCTTTCTAGGGACATAGCTCTGCTTCCTCCCTTCTTCTGCATTCTTAAAAAAGCAAATAAACAGGACATAGGATCACAGATCTCTTGCCATTTGTCTAGTTGTGCTCTCAGTTAAAAGGGAAGAAGATTGTTTCCCCTTTACAGTTGGCATAATCTGTCAAAAAGACTTCTATGCTATCCTGATTGAAAGAAATGGGTCACTTCTGCCAGGCAGCCTTTCTTCCCGTTTAAGCTCATTTTGTATATTTTTCTACTGAAAATGCTGTGCTGTGCCTGCATGTTTGGCACACCAGCAGCAGGAGGAACAGGAGCAAGAGAAAGCGCAAGGTGTTCAATTCTTCTCCTACCTATGTTGTTTTCCCAGCCAAAATGTTGCACACCCTTTTTGAACTGCTGTTTTGCATATACAGGAGAAGGAAAGTATACAGTATGTTTCTTGTGTTGAGAACTGTTGCTGTAGAGCGTGGGGTGGGGGGTGGGGTGGGGGGAGGAATGGTGACTTTGATCAAGAAAATAGTTTGCAATGACAAGATCAAGCACTCCCCTCCCCATTGCAGCTCTAAAGCAATGTCCAGTTCTCAGTGGCAACAAATTTTAGAAAGAAACAAATGGCATGGCCTGTCATTTTAGTTGTTACAATGAAGGAGAGGACCACTTTGGGAGATGTTAATGGGAACAGACAAAGTAACTTATTTTGGAGTACAGCTCTTAGAATTTCTAATTAAGCAGGGCTAGTAAGACTGTTTTGAGGTTTCAGGGAACTATAGTCCAAAAACCTAACTTTGCCATGTTACGCCACTGGTAGAAACAGAGAAGGGGGAAAGACTTTTATAGGACAGAGTTGGAGCCCTTTCCTGATACAGAGATGTTCCTGGTCAGCAAAAAAACACCAAAAATGATTTATAGAACATTATTATTATTATTTATACTACTTATATTCCGCCCTTTTCACCCCACAGGGGACTCAGGGCGGATCACAATGCACATATACTGTATAAGGCAAATATTCAATGTCATAGACACACAACATATATAGACAGATACACAGAGGCTATTTGACTTTCCAGCTTCATGAGGGTATGCTTTGAATTCCAGCCACCGGGGGAGCTGTCACTTCACCGTCCTCTTGTGACACCGATGGAATACTTCCTCATATTTTTGCACGCTGCTGGAGATTTTTATGGCATCGTAAATTAGTTAAATTAGCCTCCCCACATAATCAGTACCTAAATTTCCTACTTGACAGATGCCACTGCCTTTCAGGCTGCAAACGTCGACAGCAAGCTAGACAAATGGTCGGGAGATTACTCTGACCTAGGCTGGCTTTGAACTCATGACCTTTCGGTCAGTAGTGATTTTAAATGCAGCTGACTCCCAACCAGCTGCGCCATAACCCGTGAAATGTTCAAGAATTTTTGGAATCATCAAATGCGTTGTTTACTGTTGTGTTTGTTCTTGTTCTGAGACTCTGGATACTTATCAGGAAGATCTGTGAGGATATGCTGACTATATATGTGGAGAGATTTGCACGTGAGAAAGACAGCACAGGTAGATCCTCCTGCTTCTGACCTATTGGCTAGCTCTACAAATGCAGGGAGATTTTGATGTGAAGGAGTATTTTTCCATGTGATCTCCCATTTGCATCTTGAAGTAGTACAATTCTAGGAAACTGTAAATGTATTGCTTTGCCTTGAGAGAGGTGTGTCAAGTGGTTAGAACAAAATAGTAATTTCCTTATTCTTTTTCATTTAGCAAATGAAATTCTGTGTCTGTATCTTCCTATTAAAACAAGCAAGATAGCAGCCCCAACAGTGGCTAGGTAGATTACTTTTGTTGTGCCATAAACATTGCAGCTGGGATGAATTGGTTGTCTCTCCTCCTAAAGCCCACACCTGCTAGTTGCACTGTTCTCCCAGGTTGCTCCTCTCTCCACATTCTCACTGCACATTTGACATCATAGGAAGCTTTGTCCCTGCTAGAGTGAAATTCGAGACATTTCTTGAGAAAATAGAATGATCCCTCTGAGTGGGAATGGGGCGGGTTTTGAAAAATATGCTTCCATGTTTCCCTTTCCATACAAGGGTTTAGGGCAGTGGTTCTCAGCCTGTGGGTCCCCAGGTGTTTTGGCCTACAACTCCCAGAAATCCCAGCCAGTTTACCAGCTGTTAGGATTTCTGGGAGTTGAAGGTCAAAACATCTGGGGACCCACAGGTTGAGAACCATTGGTTTGGGGGAATTCCATCTAGATCCTAGCTAGGAGGCCCATCTGGATCCATATCTGGGTGTTCTCCATTGCCTGAGCATGTGTAAATGTATTACTATTGTTGTGTGTAAAAGAAATTTGTGCTCTGCAAGGCTCAACTTCTGGAGCTCAGGTCGTAAACCTGGTTTTGTTGATCACAGTTAGTCAATGGGTCTTAAAGGGGTGTAGACTTGCCATATATTGATGGGTCCAGAAATCCAAACATTCCTGCAGCCCGACCTGCAGCAGTTGAGGCTGCCTCTATCCCATGCATCAGTTACATTATAAATGCCAATAAAAACATAGATGTATTTCTCCAGTATGCAGCCTCATGGAAGCAATAAAATTAAATAGCAAACAGGAAAATGTTAATCTTAACTGTTGTTTCTCACTTGGTGAATAGAAACCGGGCTCTGTGATCCTTGTAGGAAATCAGGTATCCCACTGCTGGGGGTAGGTTGGGTGGAAAAGAGACAAGCAGGGAAAGCCCATTGCCATGGTAATGGTGTCATGACAGGTTGTTTTGCTCCCTTTCACAGCATGTGTGGGATTAGAAAAGAGTACAAGCATTTGTAGCTGTGCCTGCCCGTGCCACATTGATTGTCTCATATGCAGTTACGTGCCCTTCACTCACACACTATGTGCTATCACACATTTCTTCCTTACGTCAGCATATACACAATGTCTTACACTTTCACACATGTCCAATTTGTCAGGCACATACACATGTTATTTAACAGATAATTGGAGCAACTGATTAAATGCTGCCCCTTGGGACTGCATTTAACTAGTTTGAACTGGCAAATTAGCTCCTTTGCATTACAAAGCATCTTGGATGCCATGATCTCGCTGCCTTTAATCTTTTTATTGTGTATTGGCATGCCTTTTCTTCCTTTTTACTATGAAATTAAATTTACTACTTCTATTGTCTCATCTCTACTTTAATCTTTTGAAAGCCAATGTCTCCCTTATTGAAATGGAATTGCTGTTCAGGCCTTCGGCATAAAGCAAGGGCTCTCTTATTGCCAGCTTGTCTATTTTCCCCCCACATTCTAGTAGTGGTGCTATTTCCACCACCTTTTATGTTTCAGGATACTTGAATGGTAAAAATGTTATCCTCTTCTAGGTCAATGCCAGGCACCTTTGTCAGTGCTTTTGGGGTCAAGATGCGGTGGCCCTGTGTCCAGTATGCATCAGGGCAGCCATTGAATGTGACCTACCCTTCATAAATAATTGCATTTGCTGAAAGTCGCCATAGCCTTTCCTTGCAGCCAATGGAAATTATTGCTTTTCAGCAAATAGTTTTGGTAAACAGCAAGTGTATCACAGGGTGGAGTTGACTCAGATAGAGATGGAAACTTCAGGTTGTTCCACATCATTTTGCTTGTTGTTGTTTATTCGTTCAGTCGCTTCCAACTCTTCATGACCTCATGGACCAGTCCACACCCGAGCTCCCTGTTGGCCGACACCACTCCCAGCTCCTTCAAGGTCACGCCAGTCACTTCAAGGATACCATCCATCCATCTTGCCCTTGGTCAGCCCATCTTCCCTTTTCCTTCCATTTTCCCCAGCATCATTGTCTTCTCCAAGCTTTCCTTTTTTCTCATTATGTGGCCAAAGTACTTCATCTTTGCCTCTACTATCCTTCCCTCCAGTGAGCAGTTGGGCATTATTTCCGGGAGTATGGACTGGTTTGATTGTCTTGTGCTCCAAGGCACTCTCAGAATTTTCTTTGAACACCACAGTTCAAAAGCGTCTATCTTCCTTCGCTCAGCCTTCCTTATGGTCCAGCTCTTACATCCATAGGTTACTATGGGGAATACCATTGCTTGAACTATGCGGACCTTCAATGCCAGTGTGATACTATCCAGGTTGAATTAGCAAATTGCATTATTTATTTATTTATTTAGAGCATTTATATTCCGTCATTCTCACCTCCGAGGGGGGGCTCAGGACGGCTCACAACAGGGAGCCATTCACTGCCACACAATCCATTAAAAATAACAGTTATTATCACAGTAAATACAATTAAAACATTCAATTTAAAACTGTTTGTCAATTCAAAATCCAAGTCCAGACACAATCCATTGCAGTCACTAAAGCAATAGGTTGAACAACCTATTATCCAAATGCTTGATCCCAGAGCCAAGTTTTAAGTTTTCTACGAAAGGTCAGGGGACAGATCTAATGTCATTTGGAAGGGAGTTCCACAGCCGAGGAGCCACCACAGAGAAGGCACTGTCTCTCGTCCCCACCAGTCACATCTGTGATAGAGGTGGGACTGAGCTCTGTTTAATATATTCAGATTTAAAACGTTATTTTGGGATGTGAAGGCACCCCATGATGCTCTTTCTGCCATAACAGTTAACAAACCATAACAAAGTAAATAGAATTATCTGTCCTTTCATGGCTACTAAACAACACTGTCTTGGGCAACTGCATTGCTCATTGGAGACTAGGGTTCAGATCCCTGCTTTGCCATGGAAACCATTTTTGTAGGACCAGAAGGGTTGATGGAAGAGGTGTGTGTTTATTCAGGAGCTTTTCATGGTAAACCAGCAGTACCCACCATTCTTATTTTATGTGGATAAGCCCCACACCATGAAACTGCTAGTGGAAATGTCCACTGCTAGTGGAAACTAGGTCCAATCATGTGTGTGTGTGTCAAAGTTGGGTTGGGTATGCAGGCAAGAATCTGGCCACCCATAGAGACATCATTCCTGTAATGCATGCAAGATTCAAACTATGACAATGAGGAGAAAAAAATAGGGTGGGGTTTTTTTTTGGGGGGGGGGAGGCTTTCTGAGTCTACTCTTGCCCCCAGAGTTGGGAGGATGGCAATGGAAAGATTGAAAACGTGGGACTTTTCTTTGAGGCAGAGAAGGTTTTGATCTCTTGTTTTGGAACAGGGGAAAGTGTAAGTGTGTGGGTTGTGTGTTGAGGCAGGAGGGTGACAGCAAGAGCATATCATGGACTCAGAACTTTTGGTATTAATGTTGAGTTTGCCAGAAGGGCACAAAAAAGCTTGACAAAATAAAATCTAGTCTGTAGATTGATTGCTTTGCTTTTTCCCCCTTCTTTGAGATGCTCCTCTTTAAAAAGACAAAAATAAAAAGTTTGTCATTAGTTTTCCCTGCACTTTTCTTTCTCAAGTTTTTCTTCTGCTTGTTTTCCTGCAGACGGCACTCCTCTAAGTGAGCTCTCCTGGTCCTCCTCTCTGGTGGTTGTGGCTGTTTCCTTTTCTGGGCTCTTCACCTTCATCTTCCTCATGTTGGCCTGTTTGTGCTGCAAGAAGGGGGGCATTGGCTTCAAGGTAAGCGCTGTCGGAGGCCCATGATGACCTTGGGGTGCTGGAAAAAGTGGTGTTTGGTGGAGAGAGAGCAAGAGGAAGTGATATGTTCTTATCTCAGGAGTCAGTGCAAACTCCATTGTACAGTATATTGAAATGCTTTGCCACAAGAAAAGAGAGTGAGAGGTATTGCTCAGATACAGTGTGAGGAACTTTGAGCTGTCAGACTGCAAGGATTATCTCAGGTAGGAGGGGGAGATAGGAAAATATTTGTGGATGGGGTCTACATTTGGAGACTAGGGTTCAAGGCCCTTCTTGTCTATGGAAGCCCACTGGGTAACCTTGGGTGAGTCTTACAACCTGAGCTCCAGAAAAACCTGTGAGGTGATCTGAGGGTGACTGTAAGTCAGAAATAACGGGAAAGAAAACAACAGCAAACAGCTCCACAAATTTTCTCTGTCAGTATCTTTTCTGGGTCATGCCATGGGTACATCAGAAATTACAAGCAGCAAGTATAAGTACATTCTAGCTGAAGAGATGAGTGACGAGTGTTGAGGGCCCTAAACAGCAAGGAAATCTCCAAGGATAAGATGTGGGACTGGTCCTTGATTTTTTTTCAACTGGAGATGAGACTTTTCCGAATGCAAAATACATGCTTAATAGTCGCTCCTCCAAAGGGTTGCTAAACACAGAAGCTGTAGGTTCCTGTGGGCAAAGAGAAGGGCATATGGAAGAGGTGACCTTTTATTCATTTCCTTGGGCATGGTGCCAAGATGCAGACGTGATCTGGATTCCAGTGACCTTTATGAGGTAGGGAAAGTGTTTTTTCTGCATATTAGGTGGGTGGGCATATCTTGCTGGTTTCTGAAGCAGAAATTGCAGGGAGAGTGGAGGTTCATAAAAAAAGAGGAGCTCAGTTGGGTGGACAAGTTTATATCACCATTATCAGCATACTATCAAGGTGTGTAGTGTACCATAAGTCAGAAATTATCCAAACAACAGAGGAAAGCCAGATGGTATGAACAGACAAATCAAGATGAGGAAAGGTCAATCGTGTCACTCAGAATTATTAACATTGAGACATATTTTTGTGTCATGTTACTCAACATTTTTTTTGAAAGTTGGTGGGCACCTTATAAAATCAAATGTTTTTGATGCAGGCAAAGGTGCTGCATGCCCCCAGTAGCAAGTTGTTGAGGCAGCCCCCTTGTTCCAAGGCAGGTGTCTGAGCTTAATGTGTAGATCAGGCCTGCACATCCTGCGGCCCTTCAGGTGTTTTGGACTGCAGCTCCCAGAATTCCTGGACATTAGAAAAGCTGGCTAAAGCTTCTGGCAGTTGGAGACCCAAACACCTAGAAGCCCAGAGGTTGTGCAGGTCTGCAGTAGATCATACAGCAGTAGTGATTCAGGAGCACCCCCTCTTTCTTGCTTCTTTCCAGAGGTGGTACATTTGGGGGCTGTGAGGTGCAGTTGTGCCTCATTTTAAAGCTCTCGTGCTGGCTGGGATCCTTCCCTTGCCCAGGCTTAGCTTGACTTGTCTTGGCTGTAGTCTGCCCTGGAATGGCCCACAAGGGAGTGGGCAGTAACATTGACCTCAGAGGCACAGAATGTGCTGGAGAAATGTATGCCTCATTGCTAAGATTCTTGTGGAGGCTCTTGGCGGCCAGGCCATGGAGGAGTTGAGGTGATGAAGCTGGAGTTACCAACAACCCTGTGGGTTAATGACTTTAGGCACTGGTCAAGTTTGCTGTGGGAACAATGAAGCCCTTCAGGACATTCTCCCCCCACGCTGCCTATATAGGGGCTGAGCAAAGGTTGGTGAGTAGCCCTCTATGCCTTTTCCCATGGAATTGCCATAGCTGCAGCATTGCAGGGCACAGGATGCATGACGGTGATGCTCACACTTTCTTACTTGATTGCCGGGGCAGCCTTCAGTGGGAAAAAATTTCTTCAGGTAAACAGAAATGCCTGCTGAGTTGCTGACTGACTCCTGCAGAGAACGCATGGGATGGGGGTGTGGGGCTTTCAGAAACTTTAGAAAGGGGGTAGGGGTGATGGTGAGTGGAATATCAGTGTGGGTGGGCAGACTCATTGGGGGTGCATCTAACCATGTGGATGATCGCTGGGGGAACAGAACACTTCCGGATGGTGCCTTGATTAACACTCTTTCTCTGGGCACTCTTGCCTAGAGCTGGAGAAGCGAATCCCGGGAGAAGAGACTGAGGATGGTTTTGAGGTGCCTGCCCTGCACGGGGGCCAGCACAGTGCCCAATACAACCTGTAATGTAGAACTGGGGAACCCCGGGCAGCCCTCCCCCTGCCCCCTGACTAAGGTGAGGCTACTTTGCCCTTGACTGTGTTTATGACGATGTCTCTCTACTGGCGGGCAGGGCGGAGGGGGCAGAGCAGGCACGCATGCCAGTGGATGATGGCAATTGGAGAGTAGAGCAATTGCATTCAGATCCCACCAGCCACCCCGCCCAGTGGGAGGAAGGACCATCACTGCCTTTTCCATATAGAACTGGGGCAAAGTTGTAGCGGGAATGGGAGCAGTAGCTTTGACCCTAAGCCTGCCATGGGGGTGGCAGGGATAGGTTTCTGCACTGAATCTCTGGAGTGCCTGGGCAGGTATGGCCTCCTCAGTTCTGCTTCCATTTCATATACCAAAAAGTGTTTGCTTCTGCTGTTATTTTGTGGAATGTTTCCCTCCCTGCCCCCAGTCAAAATTGGCTTGTTGTCCAGAAACAAAGCATCTTGAAGCCCCTTCCCCACATGCAGTTTTCTGTGCACAAAGAAAAAGGAGCATGAGTGAATGAGTGAATGCATGGCTCTCTGCCTCCCCGCTCCAGTTCCAGAGGAGTTTGTGTCTGAATCGGAGTGTACACATGAACCATTGAACTGGTATAGTATGCCAGTTTAATGGTTCACATGTGCTATGACAGGTTAAAATTATGTTGTATGGCCACGGTCCCAGGTAGAAAGCTGTTTTCCTCACTTGGGAAAAGAATTTACTGTGGATTGGTCGGAGTCACCCCTGTTATGGATAGGGTGGCGGGAGGTAGTGATTTCCCCTATATACATAAATACATACCCACACAACCATGTTACTGCTGCTACTGAGAGCCACATAGGATGTGCTTGGTTGTCAAAAAGCTCTGCTTATGCATTTGCAATAAAATCAGCCCTCTTTGAAAGATAGTCATCAAGAAAAATGTTTCTTGGGCTGTTTACTATTCCTGTGCATTTCATTGAACACTTCAGAAATGAAATTAATTTTAATAGTAATTAATTTTAATAGTAATTCCATCTCCTTGGGGGAATCCAATAATTGTGCTTCAACATGACGAGGGAAGGCAGCACAGATTTCTTGATGCTTTTTCCTCAGATTCTTAAGTAGAAGTTGCGACACAATATTGTAGTACACACACACTAACACCATTTCAAATTCACAGGACCAGTACCTGTGGTTTCCTTTACCTTTATTGGACAGGTCTAGACAGTTTCCAGATCCTCCAGATGATTCTATTATTGCAAATGTTAACATAGAGCCATGCTGGAGGGCATAGCAATGCTCAGAGGAGTTTCCTATGTACAGGGCTCCATTCTTAAAGAAGTCACCATGTTAGTCTGTTGCACCATCAAAATTAAAAAGAGGAGGGACATTCGAGACTAACTTATATTTTAGTATGAGTGTTTATGGATTTGAGTCCACTACAGATACAATATAAAGTAAATCAAGCATATGAATGAGTCATTTTCTGCTTCAGATACGCACAACTCAAATATGTGTATGAATGTATTCCTTCAATGCTTGTTTATGGGATAGTGACTGTGTAGGTCTCAGTGTGTGTGTGTGTGTGTGTGTGTGCTTTTTTGCACTTTTTTTTCAAGGATGCAAAAGAATGAAAATATTTCCATTAGGAAGACAGGAGCCCAACCATTAGTCCACCTAACTAAGCTTTGTTAACAGAAACTGAAAAGTTTCTCCAAGATTTCAGATAATGGCGTCTTTCCCAGCCTAGCAAGAAATATCAGGGATTTAATCAGAAGGCATTTCCTAGTAAATAATCTAGCCTACCAAGAGTTTGGAGAAGGTTTGCAAGGGACTGTTGCTCCCAGAATCCCCTAAAAAGCATGGCTGTGAATTGTAATGGAAAATAAACATTTCAAGCTAGCTCTATGTCTGTCACTGAACTACAACCCATCCTTTATTTATACGTTTATGTGGTGTGTGCACCAGTAGTTTGCAATGCCCCATTTTGGGATGAGATGCACACGTGCTGCCATTGACTACCCAAGGATATGTATCTCATAACGTCCTCATCTGTGTGTGACATGGCAATCATGACAATGGTATGGGTGGCAGATAGTGTTTATAGTAACAGGCACTTCATATGCATTATTTCTGATAATCTTGACATCATAAATTAGATTACGCATGTGGTGATGTTTCCGTATCTTTATCTCCTCGTGTGTATAAAAATGTCTCCTTGCCCTGTGTTGGGCTCCTTGTCTCTCTTGCCTCCAGGAATTTGA
This sequence comes from Anolis apletophallus, assembly GCA_030556195.1. Classification (NCBI taxonomy): domain Eukaryota; kingdom Metazoa; phylum Chordata; class Lepidosauria; order Squamata; family Anolidae; genus Anolis; species Anolis apletophallus. The sequence continues at coordinate 124,716,853 of JARBWK010000001.1, read as the reverse complement.
TAATGCTGAAGGAGAAGAATATGCCAGTGAATTCTCAGCCCAGGGCTCACCAGCCACACAAAATGGGCCCGAAGTCTACATTCTGCCCCTTACTGAAGTCTCCTTGCCCATGTCCAGGCAGCCTGGGCGCTCAGGTAAGCCACAAGCCTCCATGCTTAAGGAATGGTGTCTCCCTAAATGATATTTGCAGTGATGATTTGCACACTTGCAATTTATACCAAGAGCAAAATGAAGCATTAAGCTCCACTGCTGTTAACTAACCTGGAATTACTGTGTGGGCGAGCCATGCTTGCAATAAATGAGCCCCTTAACTAAGGCGGGCTAGGATATTTCTGAAAGATTACAAAGGTGTTATAGCTGATGAGTTATGTTCCGACAAAAACAACATACATTGTGGCTGTAGCTTTTTGTAGACTAATACATTTGTTTGTCTTTGAGATGCTAAGTGGAAACCCTGTTGAAAACTTTAATCGTGTTATGAGTAATAATAGTAGTACAGGTTGAGCATCCCTTATCTGGAATTTGAACATATTTCATAGTCTGAAGTTGACCATGTGGCACTTTTACTTCTTCATGATTCAGCATACACAAACTTTTGTTTCATGCACAAAAATATTCAATATATTTTGTATAAAATTACTTTCATGGTATGTGTTTAAGATGTATACATTAATCTTGTGTTTAGCTTCAGGTTCCATCTCCAAGATACATAACTGTTGCTAATTTGTTAAAGTACAATTCATTAACCTGGTGCTCTATAGAGTAACCTGAAAAATGGAGTCAGGGCCCTGCTCTGAGGAGCTTTCGCAAAATTGACAGACACACAGAAAAGGCAAAGCTCTTCCAGATGAGATTTCACAAGCTCAAGCATTGTGCTCCTGGAGGCACTAGTTTAAAACCTGGTTATTTAAGAAAATGTATAGCTGAAAAACGGTCAGTTCTATGGATAAATTGATTTTTTTTCATATCAGGAATGACTTGAGAAACTGCAAGTCGCTTCTGGTGTGAGGGAATTGGCCATCTGCAAGGACATTGCCCTGGGGACTCCCAGATGTTTTACCATCCTGTGGGAGGCTTCTCTCATGTCTCCACATGGGAAGCTAGAGCTGACAGGTGGGAGCTCACCCTGCTCCCCGAATTCGAACCGCCAACCTTTGGGTCAACAGTCCTGCCGGCCCAAGGGTTTAGCCCATTACGCCACTGGGGGCTCCAGATAAATGGATGTTTCCCTGTTTATTATAATCTTGATCTTGGTCTTATAGGCTGCTTATTAATGAGGTTTTGTGTTTTTATATTGATGGTCTTTTGTTATGACTAGTATTTGGGTAATATTATGGGGGGTTTTTATATTGCCTGATATCTTATTGTTGTAGGCTGTCTTGAGGATAGGGTTTTTTAATAAGGCAAGTTTCCAGTTTTTGAATAATACATGAAAAAAGAATTCCAAGAGTTGCTCCCATGATTAGTATAGAAATATGACAACTCTTCATTAATATACAACTGTTTGGTTCACTCCTGACACGATAAATTTAAAAAATAAATTTACGTAGGACATTGTTTCAAAATCCTGGGTTATTTTGTTTGTTATGAATATGAAGACTCTCCTTTTACCAAAAGATACCAGTTTAGTAAAATGTACCCTGGGTTGTTCTGCCTCCTCTTCCTCAAAACCACAGACCACCTTTCTTTAACTAATTAACCAACCTGGTTGGTATTCAAGCAATCTAAAATAAAACATAACACTGTGATGGCATGAGCCCATACACACCTGATTCCCAAGTGTCTCCATTCCTTGCAAAGCCACTAAGCTCCAAATGAAACATAGACATTTGAGTGCTGTATTCCCAACCCTCTAAAGCCTGGCAATCTGTCACGTAGTACAAGAGCAAGGGCCCCCATCTTCTCTTCTTGCTGCCTGCTCTCTTGCATTATCACTGCCATGAAGTATGAATGGGCTCTGCCTTGCTACCCACTTGCAGCTGCTGGGTGGAAACTATATCCCCTTGGATCAAATCTTTTCCCCCCATCACCCACCTCTTCCCTGGGATGTGGATGCTCCGTTGCCATGGACAGCAGTTACAAGTAGGCGAGAGAGAAGATGAGTAGTTGCTGCTGCTGCTGTTTGTGGCAACTCACTTAGAGCACCTGATGGTTTCTTTTCTCTTGGCTCTTCTTTTCACTACAATTCTTGTATAACAGTTCTTACTTCTGCAAGATCTGCTGGTGGTACAGTGGGTATCAGCTGAGGTTTGGTTTCAGAATCGACGTGGATATCAAAATCTTTGGATGCTTAAGTCCCAATATATACAATGGTGTCGTAAAATGGCATCTCTTGTATAAAATGTCAAAATCAAGAATTGCTTTTTGGATTTAAAAAAAGCATTTTCATGCCGTGGATAGTGGAATCTCTGGATACTGCTTGTTATGTTACAGTATGTGCCAAGATCACGGTGAGTTCCTCTTCCCTGCCTCTTCCACTACGCAATGGAGAGAAGGGGCACAAAGAAAGAAGACTTCAGATTTAGCACAGCAGAATTTCAGTGCTGGCATACAAAAGGAAAGCACAAGAGGGAGAGGTGCCTGTCATTATTTAAATCCCTGTGTTTTGGGTGCTAGGACTTTGTGTCCCCATATTACTGCAACGCTGTGCTGCTATTCTTGCATTCCACCGCCACCCCCCAAACTAGTATCTTCCAGATTTTTCTGGCTTCTCGCAGATGGGCATTCAGGCCTGTGATTCTTCAGTGCCATCTTCTGGGTGAAGGATGGCAGGGCAACCCCCCCCACACACACAATCTTAGTGGATGCAGAAGATTTTGTAGGGAATATGCTCTAGGTGGAACATCCAAGGAAAACAGCAGAAGAACTCCCCCACTATATTAAGAGGCAAGGTAGGGAACTAAGCATGAATTACAGGTGACCATGGCCTCTGTGAAGTGGAAATTATTTGATCTTCACTTTTTCATCATAACAGCTCTTGATTTAAAGATTTCCATTCCCTTCCTGCTTCTGAGACAGAGGCCTTTTGGTCTGCAGCTCCCACAGACCTTGCATTCCTTACCACGTGAAAGAACTAAGGAATCTGAGGCTTGTTCTGCTGGGTAGGATGGCAAAGACGTCCAGCCAGCCATGCATGCAGTATCTTCCTGCTACTCTGCCCACGCTGTTTTGCCTGGTGCCTTGCCTTTGTGCAATCTGAATGGGCCCATAGATAATGGGTTGAGTGTCCAGCTGCAGCCACCACTGCTTGGACACAACAATAAGGCTTTTGCTTCATAGGGTGACAGGAACGGTGGAGTCTGGCACTGAGGGGGCGAAGGGTTGGCACCGCCTGCTTTTTGGGGACATGGGACTGCCCACTCAGTTGGACACAGTCCTCAAAGCCATTTTCTGCTGTTTGAAAGCTGTCTGTGGCAGAGAAACCCTTGTGTGTAGATCCATCTGTGCAAGGAAGGGGCTTTGCCTGCCTCCAGTCCTGGTTGTACTCTGTTGATGAGCAGTGAGGCAGCAAACATCTGAACCGCTGTGCCCTCTTTAACTCGTGGGTCTGCTAATGTCTGAACAAGCAGGCTGTCTTCTGCCCGAGATCCCTGCCTTCTGTGGAGGGCAAGAATGAGACATGCAGATGTTGAGGCCCCTCTCTGTGCTCCTTCACAGTGCAGCTGCTCAAGTCCACTGACCTGGGGCGCCACAGCCTGCTGTACCTCAAGGAAATTGGCCATGGATGGTTTGGCAAGGTAAGTGCCTATCACTGATTTAAGACATGTGGATGCAAGGGTGCATGGATAGGGCGGGAGGAAGAAGTAACAGAATAGCATTGATCCTAACAGATTACATCTGTCTTCCTTCTTAGTGTTCCTCTTTGATTATTGCTAGCATGGGAATCAGAGTGGAATAATGTGTTTTTGAGTACAGGCTACAAATTGCCATCTTAATCCTGGCTTTGACCCTAAGGCATGGAAGTAGCTATGTTTTTAAATTTAAGCACCTCCTAGGCAGCATGAATGTTGGGGATTCTGGAAGCTGGAATAAAATACATTTACACACACACATTAAAAGTAACTTATGGACATAGTACTTGATAGTGTATGAACTTTTAGTTTGTGCATTGACTTTATTAAGCATTTGCTCACATTGTCTCAATTCTTGCGAAAACATTGCTAAGTCACTTCTGAATGATATTCTGCAAGGGTAGTTGCTTAATGGAGGATTCATTTATTGAGTTAAGGCCAAGACCCAATAAGCACACTAGTGGGGTGAGATTTTCTGCCAATATTTTACACTTTTGTGTGAGGGGCCAAGTACGTCTTAGGTACTCACAAGTGTAGTTTCAATTCCTTCATTCCCAATTGGCTTTGGAAGTGCATCTTGGCAAATATTGGCTGCCCTTGAGCACCTGGGGAAGAAGCAGAGCTCCAACATGAAGTGACTTCTCCTTCCCCAAGAGCACAGGGGAAAGATGCACTTCCTGCAACCAGTCAGTGACATGAGCAAGTACAGTGACTGTCCTCAGGCTTCTCAGCTGTTGTTACAATACCTGGGATGAGATGCATTGTACAAAGAGGTAAAGGACAGCTCCTTTTATTGTATACTAGACAAGAATGATCCTGGCCCATGCAGTGACATCATTTTATAGTAAAGGTCTAAGATCCTGAAAAAATGACTTTCTGTTTGCATGTATGGGTCTGTATGTGTATTTTCTTCATTCTAGGTGTTCCTCGGTGAGGTGAATGCAGGGCTGAGCAGCACTCAGGTGGTTGTGAAAGAGCTCAAGGCCAGTGCCAGTGTGCAAGATCAAATGCAGTTCCTGGAAGAGGCACAGCCATACAGGTAGGTTTACTCATGTCTTGCTTGCATTAGCATTTTGTTAGCCACTGTGAGAACAGAAAGCAGGATTAGGGTGCCTTTGGTCTGATCTCACAGCAATCTTCTCAGTGGGAAGTCTATTGAGCCTATTAAGGAAGTCCATCCTTAATAGGATGCAGCCAGAGACTTTGATGTTTCTCATTCCCATAGCTCTCAGTTCTCACATGTGGATATATTACCCATTTCTTCTTTCTACATTGGGATGATTGACTTTGCAGAATGTCTTCCATCAGTGACAAATCCCATCTGTGCTATAGTTACGTCTTTATTCATTCCTTGTAGCTGTTTGCAAAGTCAGTTGGAGCTCAAGGAAGAAGATGGCGGAAAGCTCCTTCTATGCCATTGGTTAGAGGTTGGAAATGTATCTGAACTGTAACATCAATGCTGATGAGGAGCAGCTTCATAACTTCCTGGAACAAAGACGTAACTCCATGAGTGACAAACAAACAAACAAAGAAGTTCACAGTTGAATCTGCATTCAGTAGCTCTTTATTGTGGAGCTAGAAAGGAGGAGCAGCAGCAGATGAAAACATAGATAGAATTAGTCTAAGACTGCTGGTCAACTAAACCACTACTGCTGTGGCAGTAATTGCTCTCCAAGGTCTCCAAGTTTATTTCCTGGTCCAACCCAGCAATTCCTGCCATCCCATGCAAATATCGACCTCACTTAACTCTGCTTAGCTTCTGAAATCATAAGAATTATGGTATGTCTAGAGTTATTTGGTGGAATATAGAGGGTGATCTACTCCTTCCCTCTTTTGCATAATTGTTCCCAAGGCAGCTTGCAATATGAAGGACAAAGCTGAAACCATAATAATGGAAAATATGATATTAAAAATTAAAAGCAACAGGAAGATATGACTGTCATGATAACCATCATGAGAAAACAAGCAGCAAAAATATTGAAAATCTTAGACCTGTGAACTAGCAGAAATATTTAAAATGTTACAAAGAGTGAGAGCTTGAGAAACCACAAAAGAGATAATATTTTTAGAATAAAACATAGTTCCTAAACATTTACTAATGGTACTTAATTTGGAATGGTTTCAGCAATATGTGGAACTAACACCCAAAACTCTGGACCTGTCTTCCAAGAACTTTTGATGTCATCTTGCATCCTTCATAGTACACTATTTGTCCAGAACAAATGATTTTATTTCTGTGTCCCCTCCATATGGGCTAGCACATATGAGGAGTCTTGGAGAAGTCTGAAAAGTTAGAGAGGTTCCAGTTAAAAATGGAGGGGGGGGGGGAGGAGTTGACAGAGGCATAGGAAAAAAGAGACGATACAATAGTGGGAAAGCAATGAATAACTGACTGTACTGACTCATGAAGAAACAACCTCCCTATTGTTCTTGGCCAAGTTGGGGTAGCTGGCACAGCTTAGGACCTATTTATCTCTTCCCCATACAAGGTTGTGTCATCGGAGCCCTTCCGTATACCCTTATAAATCTATTGTTGGCTCCGGGATTTTGAAAGTTGTAGTCTTAAAACAAGGAAATTGGCTGACATAGTTTCAGTCTTTCCTCGTTCCTTGTTTTCCTAGTGATCCACAGCTACTCCCCTACCATTTCCCTCAAGGATCCTTTTAAAGCTTTCTTTGCTCTGCAATGCTGATATTCTTTGGTCCATCCTGAGGCCCTTTGCCAGCTATGCAAATTTTCCTCAGCCCATCAGCTTTGAAGACTTTCCCGTGCTTGTATCCTTCTGATCCTATTCTCTTTGTCACTTTCTCTTTCTTCTCTCTCTTTCTTCCTTGATCTCCTTTCCTCCCTCCCTCCCGCTCTTTCAATTTCTCCCTTGCTTCACAGAGCACTCCAGCACACCAATCTTCTGCAGTGCTTGGCCCAGTGTGCCGAAGTGACACCTTATCTGCTGGTGATGGAGTTCTGCCCGCTGGTGAGTCATTAATAGAGGGAAATCTCATGGCCTCCTCTCTCTCACACACAGTCCCCTCCACCTATTTTTTTGCTCCTGACTGCAAACATAGCCCCTGAGCATTGGGACATGTAAACAAACAAACTTGCTGCCCAAGAGCCAATCCTATTTTAGGTTTGCATTTAATATTCTCTACAGTCATTTCTCACATATCCACTTGCTTCACAGCATGTCTAGTTCTTTTTATCCTTAGAGGCTGGGTGCAGATAACATGGTTGGGCTTAAGGGGCCTAAAGACTTTTTATGTCTTGATGTTTCTGCTCCATGTGCTGGTGATTTAGTACATATATTCTCCCCTAATTTGGGCCTTCTTTGTGGCTTGGCATCAACCTTTTGACTGCATTGCAGAGATGCTTTTTCTTTCTTGTTCTTCTCCAACCCACCCACCCATTGAGACCTCACAAGAGAGGTCCCTGGGCAGTGGTGATGTAGCCATGGGTAACCCTGCTGCTGCTGCCACCCTGACAGGGTGACCTGAAGGGCTACCTCCGGAGCTGCCATGCCGCTGAAGTCCTGGCTCCTGACCCTCTGACGCTGCAACGCATGGCCTGTGAGGTGTCCTGTGGCTTGCTGCACCTTCACCGCAACAACTATGTACATAGGTGAGTAAAGTATTCATAACTGGTGACTTTCCACATTTTTACATGGGATGTATGGGAAACTCAAGGACTGAACCCAAGGTTGTGCTCTACCTTCCATCTTCTGGTCCATTGCAATAAGAAATTGTTGCTGCACTTATGAGAATTTAGTGTGGTGGCAGGCACAGGCCAAATTTTAAGGCTTAGTGACTGGGCAATGGAGGAAATAGTATTATCCCACAGGGGAAAAAAATTGGTGTTTTGGAGTTTTCTTGTAAGATTTGTCCAGATAATATTTGTAACTGCTTTCCTCTAATGCCGAGAAAGTGTAACATGCCCAAGGCCATCCAAGTGACTTTTCATGCCTGAATAGGAATTCAGCCCCTGGTCTCTCAGAGCCCTTGTCCAATATACAAACAACTACACTCCTAGGATTATCCAGTGAGATTTCATGACTGAGCAGGGTTTCAAACTGGTTACCCAGAGTTCTAGTCCCAACACTCAAACCATGACAACATATTGGCCCTCTTTTAAAGAAACACAAACATTGCTTTTATGTTAAACCACTTTGGTGCCCATGATCCATTGTGGGACATAATTGGCAAGAAGCTGAGAAATGGTGATGTCAATACTTCTTGGGATGAAAGCTGTGAGCTTGGGGAGAATGTGAGCCATAAGTTACCTCAAGGCAATGTATTATTGTGTGTCATCAAGTCATTTCTAAGGCAAACTTATCCAGGAATTTACTTGACAAGATTTGTTCAAAGTGGGATTGCCATGGCCTTCCTGTGAGGTGAAAACTGAAGTCACCCAGTGTGTTTCTGTGGCTGAGTACATATTCAAACCCAATGTTTGGACTGCTACTCCTGCTAGAGCCAGTTTGGGCATGCCCTGGGGGCATATAGCATACCTTTGTGTTCATGAGGAATGACCAGCCCTGCAGCAACTTCTTCCTTCTTTCCTCTTGCCTTTTCTGGGAGGTACATTTGGGTCTGCAGCAGGAAACCATTCCACCGTGGATTTTTTCATCAGCTCCTGCTCTTTTCTTCTCCAGCTGCTCCTCGTCCCCAACAATATCCTGGTGCTGAGTGAGTGACACTCAAAGACTCCAGCATCAGTGATTTTGTTGAAGAGGGTGAGCTCTGCCATCTTCTGATGACGGACAACCATTCTTCAGGGTTAAAAGAAGAGTGCCAGGGAGTGGGATGGGCTGGGGTGGGGGAATCATAGCTGACTCAGGACATTGATGCAGCCACAAAAATGTCCAGGTTTTAAATTGTCTGTAAGTGCTGTGGTGTTTCACTGCACTTCTGATCTGTATAGCTTCAGGACTTTACATTGTGAATTTAGAAATGGTGAACCAACATTGCTTCTCCATCCCATCCCCATGTGTTGCTAGCAATAAGATACCTGCACATCTACTAGTGACTCCTAAAGTTTGCAGTCTTCATCCTGGAACTGAGTCCAACTCAGTCTCTGTTCTGGAGAAATGTAAACATTTACACACTGTTGTAACTTTTTAGTTGGTCATAATAAATATATTTCCTCAAAATGGATTTTAGCAAGATAAATATGGTTAAATTACTTTGTCCAATGAAAAGAAAAGGTAACAAAAATGAGTGTTGGACTGGACTATAAAGGGAAGACAAAAGAGGCCGTCACTGTGGATAGGTGGGTTAATGTTGGGATCTACAGCAGCAGGAATGGTTTGAAATAGTGAAAAGAAAGAGGGTTTTTTTCATTTTATTTCTGTCCTTTTCTCCCAAAGGAGCTGCTTAAGGTGTGAAATATTGTAAAGGCCTTGGAAGGGATCTGGGATCCTTGCTAAGTAAAGATTCCCTATTCTTGAGCCATGGAAAACTGATCATGGTCTGGTTCCATGCATGTGTGCCTATACAAAATTCTGTGTTCTGTGTTACCAAGGCATCAAAAACCCTAAAAATGCATTGTAGAATATAGTGAAGCAATCATTTTGAGTCCACTGAGTAAATGCTGTAATAGAACTGGGATGAGGGAGTAGTTATGCATTTGAAAATCAGATGAAGGGTGGGCTGCTGACCACATAATTAATCAGATGTTTTAATGTCAGTTGGGTGCGTGGTTAATGGGTGGTCTTTGACCCCCCCCCCGCTTTTGAATCTAATTCTTGGCAGCCTTTAGTCAATACTAGTAAGAGATTTGTCTGAGTCTTGGTATGTTCAGAAAACCCTTTAAGAGCAGATACGAAATTTTGTCCCATCAGTTCTTTCTCATTTAGTGCTTAGGTCTGATGAAGGTCAAGTGACTGCATGAACTCCCCTGGGTTGGTCCAGCATTTCATGTCTTCTGTTGAATAAACTTAAGTTGTGTGTTTCTTCTTTCTAGTGACCTGGCACTGAGAAATTGCTTACTCACCGCTGACCTGACTGTCAAAATTGGCGACTATGGGCTTTCACACTGCAAATACAAAGTAAGTCTGCTTTGGGGTAGGAAGAAGGAGCATACTCAGTGTTAGCAGTGTTTGTGTAGTGGGATTGCAAGACCAACAATGAGGTGAGCCATCTTAGGTTGGGGGGGGGGGGTGCTTGGCTCCAAAGGTAATCAGTTTGTGGGAGAAGAAATGGAAGGGAGAACAGAAGAATACATGCATACAAAAACCTGAAGCCTGGGCTTCATGCAGACTACCTGATGAGACTGCATGCTTGAGGAAGACTGCGTGGGGACTGCCATTTCCTTCAATAACTATTGTAATATTCCTATGGCTGAGAGTGGGAGGCAAAGGGGATGGGGCATAGAGGAGCCAGCCATATTCTCCGTGCCAGCTTTTGAATGCTTCCATTGTTGGCAGAGGTTGGAATTTCAATGGGGGAGGCTGGCTTGACCTGACTATTGTTTCTATTGGTGCCGGTTTGACATTGGCTTGTTTTGGCTCTGCATGCCCGGCAGGATGACTACTTTGTGACAGCTGACCAACTGTGGGTACCATTGCGCTGGGTGGCACCTGAGCTCATCGATGAGGTACATGGCAACCTACTTATTGTCGACCAGACCAAGACCAGCAATATTTGGTGAGAACCAAGAGAATCTTCTGTTGTGAAAAGGGATGGGAGAGGAATACCTTCTCACTATTTTAGATGGGTTGTAAACCCATCGTATGGATGTACATGTGTGTGTGTGTGTGTGTGTGTGTGTGTACACATGTGTTACAATGATATCATAATGATAATATTATGGGGACAGTCACCAGTTGAAAAGATCTTCCTGATTTAGGATCTTGGTATTTGTAAGCAAATTATACCTATTTCTTTATTCTGTCTGTTATGGTTATCATGCTTCTTTAGTTTTTTTAGGGGGACTATTTGGGTTTATTTTATCCCACCATGTTGTCTCATTTTCATAGCTCTGTAATATTTCCATTGTTAGCTGCTTTCTGTTTACCACCTTGTGAACTACACTGTGGACAGTGCTTCTGGACAAGGCTTTTGTTGTGTAATTGCTCTGCCTAGCTTCATTCATGCCATTTTATAGGGGGTCAAAATAATGGCCACAATCCAGTTGATTGATGTAATTAGGCTGGCATAGTTGGCAGTATAGGGGCATACGTGTGTGTATGTATCTAACCCGTGGGGCTTAAACCCTTGTGCTGGCAGGACTGGTGACCGATAGGCCAGAGGTTTGAATCTGGGGAGAGCGTGAATGAGCTCCTGCTGTCAGCTCCAGCTCCCCATGCAGGGACATGAGAGAAGCCTCCCACAAGGATGATAAAACAGCAAAAACCTCCAGGCATCCCTTGGGCAATGTCCTTGCAGGTGGCCAATTCTCTCACACCAGAAGCGACTTGCAGTTTCTCAACTCACTCCTGACACGAAAAAAACAAAGCAAAACTTTGGGGATACAATGGACACATGTACTGAAATAGAGGTGGAAGAGATGGCAACAGAAGGTATGCCTCTATTAGGAAAGTTTCCCTGCTGAGTCTTGACCTGCTTGGAAGCCATCAAGACAGATTTCCGTGCCGACAGAGATTTCTCTGCTGTCTCCCTGATCCAGAAAGTGCCTTATGCTACTTTCACAAGATTATTGCCCCACATTGCCTTTTAGCTTTTGTTACTACCCTATGCTTTCCCAATTGTTTCTTCCATTTGTAAACCAAAAATGGTAAGGAAGAATAAGATAATATCATTGTGCAGTGACTTTTAATTGGTTTTACTGAGAGCCCTCTACTTGTAAGTATCCTGGATTTACTAAATAATTTGATTACTTGTTTTGCAGGGGCTTGCACATTTGTACTTGATCACATCTCTCTCTGGCTAGAGTTGTGCTGTGGTACTCCACGTAAACTGACCACCACTTTCTTGGCAGGTCATTGGGCGTGACTATCTGGGAGCTCTTTGAGTTGGGTGGGCAGCCCTACTGTAACTACTCAGACCGGCAGGTGCTCACCTATGCCATCAAGGAGCAGCAACTGAAACTCCCCAAGCCACAACTCCCACTCTCACTATCTGACCGTTGGTGAGTGCAGGGCAAAGAGGCCTTTTGAGGGTGGGGTGATTTCTTGGGGTGGGGGAAGTAGCACTGAGGAACAATGCTACTCAGAAAGTCTGCATGACCAGAGGTTGTATTTGAGGCTGGTGGGGACCACTTGGGTGTGCACATACTGGCAAGCCTTCATTAGCCCCAGTATCCCAACCTTTTTATTAGAAGGTTGACTTTACTAAGTTGCATCTTATTAAAAGGACAAATCCATTACAGTTTTGTTGGATCATCATCTTGCAGGAGTGCAGGTCCTGGAGTCAGGTGTATGTAGGTGTATTTAAATGGAAGTGAAAAGATTATAGAATGGCCCAAATGGAGAGACAACATGTCCAAAAGTTAATATTAGAAAACAATCCTACCCATTTTCCAAATTTCTCAGTGAATTAAATGGTCCTACAATCCTTGTGGGCAAAAAGTTTGATCTGTCTAACAGACCATTCCACAGGTCAGTATATCCTGCCCTCCATAATTTCATATAGGATAAAGTTATTTTGCCTTCAATGACGGTCACTGGGTGTGTAAGTGTGGCACAATTTGAGATAGAGATTATGTGTCCTTGCAAAATCTATTCTTTCCATCAGCACATCACATGGAGTTACAAAGGGCCTCCTAGAATATGAAGACTACCAAGGCTGAGACTTGCAAAAGCATGCAATGCTGAGAAAAAGAAAAGATAGAAAAGAGGCTCCATCTGTAGGGAGTGCTTTAATTGTGTATTCCTGCATGGTAGTGGGTTGGATTGGATGGCCCTTTGTTTGTAGTATCTTTCAACCTTAGGACTATAGGAGCCAAAATGAGATGTTCTGCCATATATGGGATTGCCTTAGCAAAGACCAGGCTGTGGGACTGCTAGATAAAGATCAGCTTTGGAAGAAGGGTATTGGCCTAGGGAGCAACTAGACAGCAATTCACTCCCATTGTCTTCTTTGTGCCTTCAGGTATGAAGTGATGCAGTTCTGCTGGTTGCAACCAGAGCAGCGCCCCACTGCTGAGGAGGTGCACCTCCTGCTGTCCTACCTATGTGCCAAGGGTGCCTCAGAAGCAGAAGAAGAGTTTGAACAACGCTGGAACTCTATGAAACCTGGTGGTGGTGGTTCAGGCTCAAGCCACATGGGCATTGAGCTTTCATCCTTTCCACTCCTGGAGCATTTCTCCAATGATGGTGATGATGTCTTGACTGTCATGGAGACTAGCCACGGTCTCAACTTTGAGTACAAATGGGATCAAGGCAAAGGCGACCACTTGCCGGCTTCTGCTATGAGTCCCCGGGGCGCTGCCCGCTACCATGAGCTTTACTATTCAGCCAGTGGCAGCAGTGGGGGTGGTGGTGGGCAACTCAGCTTGGGGGTCTCACCCTCCTGCTATGAGTGCAAAGTGCAAGGCTGCCCAGGCCTGCATACGCCAAGTGTAGTGCCTGTGTTAAGTGCCCACAGCCCCTCTCTGAACAGCGAGTACTACATCCGCATTGAAGAGGCAGCCTCCGAGGGCAGTGGGGCTGACCTCGACTACACCATGTGTTCCTACAGTCCAGAGTTTGGCCGCTCTTCTCATTGGCAAGCCAATGAGGGCCATTATGAGTCAAACAGTAGTCCCACTGTCTCCCTCACCATGGAACCCCTTCTGGGCCACTCGGCACATGCTGACAATATTTGGGAACCCCCTGACTATTACTCCTATGGAGGACCAGGGGACAAGGAGGTCTCATATTATGAGGCCTCCCCAAAGGACTGTGCTGAAAACTACCTGCTAAAAGAGGCTGGTGCCTCTGAGTGGCCCATCCCATCCTTACAAAAAGGCATATTTGCAGATCCACTGGGTGTCTCTCCCTCAGTGACTTATACCTATAAGGAGACTGTTTCAGAATCAGTAGCTTTGGAAATTGGGGAAGAGGAGCAAGATGATGAGGAGGAGGAGGAAGAGGAAGACGAGAGCTCAGGTGACAGCCCCAGGAGCAGAAGGGATAAGAATGGCGAGTCGCCTTCCTCCAGCAAGCATTGGACTTCTAATACCTCAGCCAGTAATAACAGCAGCCACCCACTGTCCCCATGTGAACTGCCAGCCAATGATAGTTGGTGCTATAGACACATGATCACCTTCCAGGGGCTTATGGCCGAGCCACTGTGCACAGTGCCACGAGAGGAGCCAACGCTAGGGATCAGGGACCTGCGAGCAGCCCTGCTGGGTGAGGAGCATGTGCCATCATCTCACGCAGGCTCCCCTTGCCCTGACATTGATTTGCCTAAAGAGGGTAAGACATCAGCCCAGGTTGCCAGCACAGAGATGGGTGCAGAGGACTCAGCAGAAGATCTCTTGACAGAAGCTGAAGTGGAATGCCAGCAAGACAGCCCATCACCACCAGAGGGAAAAGATCGGGTTGTAGCAGAATCGCCGTTGTCTTCATCTACACCAGATTCTGCCCACAGCGCATCTGCCGAGGACACCACTTTGCCAGAAGAGTTAACGGGTGAGGTATCAAGAGCTGGAGAAAACCTAATAGTTGTAGAAGAGGCTTCATCTGAACCTCCACCCAAGATGTTACAGGAAATCAATCTAGAAAGTGGAAAGAGTACCAGCAGTGAACAGGACAGGACACCAGACAAGACTGTTTCAAGCACTAGCTTCCCTGACTTAGATGAGGGCAGTGATGATGATGATACAGCTGAGCTCACATCTGGAGTCTTCACAGACTTCTCAGTTGACTGTACTGAGCGGCAGGATATAATGCCCACCTTCAAGTCCTTGCAAAAGCAGGTGGGGACTCCTGACTCCCTGGAATCATTGGACATCCCTTCTACCACCAGCTCCTGTGAGGCATTCAGCCCTACAGCCTATGTGCCCTCAAGCCAACCAAAGGCCCTGGACAGTGGCTATGACACAGAGAACTATGAGTCACCTGAATTTGTCCTTAAAGAGCCTCATGAGCCACGAGATCCTGAGTCTTTTCCTCAGGTAGGGATAACCCAAGATTGCAATGGGGAGGGCCAAGCCAAAGAGCTCAGTCTCTCTGATTCATTTAGCACCGGACTGCAGGGCCTGGATGAGAAAAACCCTTACCGTGACTCAGCCTACTTCTCTGACTATGATGCTGAGGGGGGGACCAGGGAGGATGGTGAAGAAGGGGATAGTGATGGTTCTGAAGGGCATGAGCCAGATGTCTCCCAGGTACACATCAACGCATTGGGTAAGAGCCTTGACCAGAATGGCCCTGAAACTCAGTCTCAGTCTCCTTCTCCTCCTGAACCCACTTGCCCAGATAGAGACAGCATGGAATGTGTATCTCCAGTGACTAAGGAGCAGGGTACAAGAGAAGGCACCAGTCCTGGTTTGTCACAAGAGGTGTTGGAAAATGGGGTGATTCTAGAGGAACTGGACTCAAACCTGCCTAAGTGTAAAGATGAAGGGACTGTCGCTGTACCCCAAACGTTGGCCTCTAGCAGCAGGTCCTTCGTCTTGTCACCTGTGGTTGTGGATCCAGAGGTACCTACTGTGGTGGGTGAGGAGGAGGGTGGAGGGGTAGGGAAGGCAGGACTGGAAATTGCCTCAAAGGAGGTGGAGCACCCTGAGAAAGTGGCACAGAGGGTTAACAATCAGGAAGAGCTTCAGAACAGTACTGGGCTCTCACTAGACCTGTCAGTTGCACCCTCCCAGCCTTCATCTGTCCCTGCTGACCCAGAGGAAGAGGAGGAGGACACAGAGGACAGTGATGAGTCTGATGAGGAGCTGCGATGCTACAACATCCAGGACCAGAGTGAGGACAGTGAGGAGGACTCACCCACTATTCCCATTGTGGTTGCTGAAAGCCACAGTACCCGCAACCTGCGTAGCCTGCTGAAGATGCCCAGCCTGCTGGTGGAGACCTTCTGTGATGACCTTGAACGCAAGAAGAAAGCTGTTTCTTTTATTGAAGATGTCACTGTCTACCTCTTTGACCAGGTGATTTGTTTGGTGCGGGTCCTGCCAGAGGGCAAAGGAAGATGGGAATGTACCAGAACATCCCCTATCTCCCTAAAAAAAGTAACACATGGAAGTGCTAATCTATATAGATATGTATATTCATTCCTATAACCTATAAGGGCTAGTGTTTATATAGTTTTAAGTAAACTTTTGATCTTTACCTAACAGGTAGGCAGATATTGCACTTGTCTAGAAACCCCCACATTTTGAGCCAAAAAGCAGCTGGAGAAGAAAATAGTTTCTCTGATGTTTTGGCCCACAATATGTTGTCAGTGCCAGATCTGAACTGAATCCACAGACTTTTCACACAAAAGTTCACTACTGGTTGTTCCCTCCTATTTTGTGGGGGAAATCATAGTATTGTTGCTACTGTTATTTTTTAAAAGATACATTTTATTAGATACAGTTAAAATTATAAAAATCTTTTCTGCTACTATTAAAACAGTTGGGAGTCCTGAACCCTTATGGACTCCCAATCACCAAAAGTTCAATCTGTAGATCTGCATCTGCTTCCTACTCTAAGCATAAAAACCTCGACTTTAATCTTAAATCTCACCATCACTTTTAAAAAAAGATTTTGAAGTGTGGCAGAGACCCAGATGTCTTTTGGCTAGAGAGCGGTGGCAATGTAGAGGGAAGGAGGCGTGAGGACCTTGTGTAAATCACAGCCTCTTGGAGTGGAAAGTACCAGGCCAACGGGCAGCATGTGGACTACTGGGAGGGGAAAGGGAGTGATGTAGGTTGTAGACATCCTGGAAATGTGTATACGGTTGTCATTAGTGCTGTCATGTCTTTCTGTGCACAGGAAAGTCCCACGAAGGAACTTGCAGAGCTGCCCTTCCCAGGGGTGACAGAGCCTGCCATGGCATCAGTCCCTGAGCAGAAGGAGAGCAATGGTTCTCCAGGCCCAACAGACAGAACCAGTACTACACCCAATGGCAGCAGCTCCTCCTCAGAAGGGAGCACCTCTGAAGAGAGTACAGGTAGGATTCAGATGGGGAACTGAACATGGCTGTGGGAGACCCCAAACCCCTACATAACCTAATGTGTGAACCATTGCCCATGCTGCCCTCCCTGTTCTCTTAGCCCAAAACTGCATGTTGGTTCAACTCCCCCTGCGTTTGGGAAAGCTAAAAATCTAAACAGATTTAGAAGTGAAAGTTCAAAGTTGAAGTGTGCTCACATGGCAAACTACTCATACTCCATAGCTGGGACCCAGTGTGGGTGTCCAGTTAAAGTTGCCACTGCTAATATAACAGGGGCCCCTAGAAAAGTGGTTCTCAATCTGTGGGTCCCCAGGTGTTTTGGCCTACAACCCCCAGAAATCCCAGCCAGTTTACCATCTGTTAGGATTTCAGGGAGTTGAAGGCCAAAACATCTGGGGACCTACAGGTTGAGAACCACTGCCCTAGAGGATCAAAGGACAGTTCTGTCTGCCTAAGCATCCCACAACGTGATACATTCTTCAGATGTCATCACCTTCAACACACACATGCTGACTGACCCAGGCATAAATGTTGCAATCCAAACATTTAGAAGTCTGCTGGCAAAAGAAAAATGCAGGTGTTTTGGACTCCGACTCGCAGAAGCCCAGGAAAGTCAGGAATTCTGGAGGTGAATTCTAAAAGATCTGGAGGACCAAAATATTGGAAGCACTTGTCTCCTGCTAGGGCTTTCCCAGAAACTGAATTCACTATGACACATTGCCTCAAGCTCTGGACTGTCTACATAGCCACAATAACACCACTGGGTATTTTAGATCCATCCTCCCTGAATGTCTATCAGTCTTTCTCACTCAAAATACTTCTCTTCTGGCCTAGCTAACATCCTGACCTGACACCCATGCAGTTACCATCTGAGAGTTGAAAGGATATTTTGCTTTTCTTGATCTCTATATAGCACTTAAGGCTTTCTTTGAAGCTCTCTATGCTGGGCTTCAAAAAGCAGCTTACTCTTTTCCATTTCGGCCACTAGAGGGGAATAGAGTGGCACTGCACATCTCTAGCTTAAGACCTATTGGACTACTACTCCCACACCTAGTGTCTTTATTTTATTGAGTGCAAGGCACTCCTTTATCTTCAGAAAAACCTTCAGACCATCAGACTCAAAGAGAAAGTGGGGGAGGGAGGAGCTGCCTGAAGTGGCTCTGTGGCTTTTATGGCGTACTTGAGTCTTGCACCTACTCTCCCATGACCTGGCCTAGTCCTATAACCACTATATCACTCTGAATCTATAGGGAACTCTGTAAGGAAGTGTGTGCTGTGCATTAATGGCCAACAAAGGCCAACAGAACACTAAAGGCAAACCAATCCCTTACTTTGTCTCTCTTTTCCATTCTAAGCTGGTGGGTTTGAGTGGGAAGACGACTTCTCACTCATGCCAGTGAAACCGTCTGTCATGTCATCACTGACATCAGTGGCACCTGAGCCTGCCCTCTCCGGACTGTCCTCTACACTTCTACCCGCTCAGAAGCAGGTCCTGCCCATCCAGTTTTCACGTTTCACAGTCTCACCTGCCCCAGCATCTCGGTTTTCGATCACACACATCACTGACTCAGACGTCGAATCTGTAGCAGGTAAGGTGCATTAAGAGTTCAGAGGTCAAGAAACATTCTGTTTGTGGAAGAGCTGCAAACACCTGACAATGGTGTAGATGCCACATGATCAGAATCAGATTCTATCATGGTTTTAAATGGTCTGCTATTGCTTGTGTTGAGTTTTATTGATTGCATTGGTTTTTAATTGCTACTGTTTTGTTATTTGGCCTCATGTAACCCGTCCCGAGTCCCCTTGGGGAGATAGGTGCGGGGTAGAAATAAAGTTAATAAATAATAATAATAAAATAATAAACCCATTGTTCAATTTTCTCAATCCATTTGGGAGTATGTTGGGGAAACAGAACAAGACAAGGATCCAGCTCCCCCACCAATCAGACTCCTTTGATCTGACTGCTGGTAGAAAAAGGCAGCTGAGGCCCAGTAAAGTAAAAATATCCTATAATTAACCCACTATGCAGTGTCTGAGAATTGTTTTCTTGTTTCATAAAATACTCTTTGTGATTCTGTGTAACATAAATGGTCAACTGTGACCCTCCAAAATACAGTATTCCTTTTCCAAAATGCCTGGGGCTAGAAGTGTTTATGAAGATAAGATCCATCTAAGCATGAAATTCATATATTTTATATGCACCTTATACACATAGCCTGAAGGTAATTTTATTCACAATATATTGAATGATTTTGTGCATGAAATAAAGGCTGTGTACATTAGTCCATTGGAAAGCTAGAGCTTTTTTTCATGTCAGGAGTGACTTGAGAAACTGCAAGCCACTTCTGGTGTGAGAGAATTGGCTGTCTGCAAGGACATTGCCCAGGGGATGCCTGGATGATTGATGTTTTTACCATCCTGTGGGAGGCTTCTCTCATGTCTCCGCATGGGGAGCTGGAGCTGACTGACTGCTGACCTTTTGGCCAGCAGTCCTGCCGGCATGAATGTTTAATCCATTGTGCCACCAGGGGCTCACGGAAAGCAAAAGCAATACTATGTCAGCCACCCATGTGAATAATTTCAGATTTTGAGGTATTTTGGATTATGAATAAAGGATCTTCAGCTTGTTTCTATATGTGACCATTGTTAATCCTGGCCAGGATTTATGGGAACCGGAAGACAAAACTCTTGAAGAAAAGGCTGTAGGCTGTACAGTGCCAAGTGCTAACTCTGTCTCCTCCCTTTTCTAGGCAGCAGCGAAAATGGTGACAAAGAGTGAGTGCAGCCGCCTATTTCCTTTTGGACTTCTCATCTTGCCCCTGCCCCTGCTCTGCCCAGCATTGGTTTCTGCACTGGGGCAAAGGAGTCAGGACAGAGGCCCAGAACCTGGCTGAAGTAGAAGAACTCTGTGGGTCTCCCGCTCTTATTTTTTTAAGAGGCAGATTTTGTTGGATGGACCTTGACTACTTCGAGGCTGGAGCTGCCCTGCCCTGCAGTGGCAAATATGGTTTGTGATGAGTGTGTGGAAGTGAGAGTGTGTGCGTGTGTGTATGTATGTATGTACAGGTAGGCATATAATACCCATATAGCATTTAAAGGGTAGATCTTTGACCTCGCTAATACTGCTGGCCCCCCACCTGAGCTATTTTTGGCACCCCTTGTCTCTGTAACCCATGGCTCTTGATGTTTTGATTCACATTAGCTTCCCACGTTGAGACATTGTCTTGGGACACACCACCTTTTGCCTATTGTGTAAACTTGCAATGTCTTTTTTCCAAACCCAAGTTGAGAGATTGATCCTTGTATCTTGGCCATTTAGGTAGTTTGCAGTCAAGCAGGAGAGAGAACGGCAGGCAATAAGCCAGGAGCACTGTGGTATCCTGGTCAGTGTTAGGTATTGTTTTAACTGGAGGGGTGAGGGCAAGGGAATGGACCCTTTAGCCATTTGCCTCCTTTTGTTGCCCACCCCCTCTGTATAAACATTTGTCACCTGCCCTATGCCATTTGCCCAATTGTAACACAGTTGGGGCACTTGCCATTTGGGGGTTTTCCATTCATTTTGTGAGCCTTGCTTAGAGACTGTTCTCCCTGTTTTATTTACTCAGCAGCAGTAAATGCCACCACCTCCACATTTTGGGCAAAATCATTCTGAGCAGCAGCGCAGCTGTGCCTTAATGGTCCCCTCCCCAGCATGCCCCCTTTTACCAACCCCAGCCTCAAGGAAAGTTACATTTTTTCTAGACTTGCCTTTTCATGCTGGTGGCATGGATAGGAAGGAAAAGGGGAATGTAAAGAAATAGCAGGTCAGCTTGCTTTAATGGCTTATTGGTTGGGATGAAGTGTGTGGAGCTGGGATCCTCTTGTCTACCCCTACCCCCTGCAATTACTCCCATCCCAACCCTCTCCCTGATCATAGTATTATTTAGGTGGCACCCTTCCTGGCGAGTCAAAGAGTGTGCCCCTGGCAGGCGGCAGGATGTCCGTCAGCCAAGCCTCGTGCTATGGGGAGAGACTCCTGTTTCCCTTTGTAACTCCTATATAGTATTTCCCATGCAGGAGGAGCCTCCTGAGAAGATGTGTAGCAGAAGCAGGTCAAACTGCCACTGGGACTATTTTTGTATAAAAAATTACCCACCGCTATATCACCTGCCCTAACAGAGTAGCGGATTTAAGTTGTTGTTGCCAAAGAGATGTAAAGAGTTAACACTTTTATCTTGGCGTCCGGGGGGGGGGGGGGGGTTGAAGAGAGTAAAGAGCAGATGGGGAGAGCTTGATTGTTTTTGGTTTTTTAGTTCTTAAATTTTGATTAATTTTAAGGCTTAGGATAATTGTGCAATTTGAACTAGGATAGAAAAGGAAAAGGCTGAGAGGAGAATTGCACTCGGGGGCTGTAGCCTTTTGAACTGTAGACCATAACCTGCTGACTTTCAAACTTAAGGAGCAAACTGAGAAAGATTTGTGCCATTCTCCAACAAAACTGTCTCAGCGTGCAATTTTCTTTGTTATTTTTCTTTGTTATTGTGCTCTCACTTTGGTGGCTGCTTTTCCTCTCGCCTTCAGTTGATGGCCACAAAAGGGCATCATGATGCACTTTAATATTTACATGCGCACACACACATCTACTTGCATGCCAGCCAGTCATCTCCATCAAATGGTGCTCTCAGTTTACAGTGGTAACGGTGGCATTACTATTTTCCTTCTATTTCACTTTTCCTTCCTCCATCACCACCATCAATTTTAGTCAACTCTTCGAAATTTGCTTAGTAAAAGGCTATATTCCTAAAGACCGTAACCATGCCTCAGTGGAACTCACTCTTAAGTAAATACTATTAGAGTCATGCTGGTAGCTTCTGGTAGTTCTTAAGTCTTCATATCTGCTGCACCAGGTAAGATGTCAAGAAATAGTGACGCCGAGGACTGTCTGACTTAAGTTTTCCCTTCTGATGGGAGACCTCTGTACTCCATGTTTCTCCATCTGGTTCTTCTTCTTCTTCAGCCTAGACTGTTGGACAAGGATTCACTGAACAAGGCAATGTTCTTGGTTAAATTCTGGATTGAAGAGGGGAGACTGAATCGGAAAATGTCAGTGTTTGCTGCCTTCTTGCTAATGTAGAAAAGGGATTCCCTTTGTTTCTATGCTTTGTGTATATAATTTGATATGTGTTATATCCGAGTTGCCCTGACCCCCCATCTTGTGCGAGTTTACTGTTGCCCACATTGATGCCGGTCAGTGCAGAGCTGGGATCAACTAAGAACTAGAGGGAGAAGTGTCCTTCCATCTGTTTCTGGTTTAGGAAGCATCTAGAGATGCAGCAACTGTAAGTAGGCAATCTGGAGAGGCTCTTTCTTGGAGCTTCAGCTTGATTTGAATTGCTGAATTGCATTCTGTTCCACCCTCAGCATCTTTGCCAGCATATTGTTGCCTAGGAGCAAGTTTTAGTACCTGCTGCACTCTAGCAGCCAAAACCAAGTCAGAGACTTCGGCTTTTGAAAGAGGGAAGTGAAGTGATGCTTTAGCCACCCTGTCCGTTTGCATGAAACACTTTTAGCAATAGGCTTCACTCCCTTAAATTCTCCCAAAAACCAGTTTTCTATAGTTGGGGAACCATCTGGGAAAGCTGGAACACTGCTCCCTTTCTTGTAGCTGTGCTGCTCTGAGCACATCTCTGCTCAAGGGTAGTTTCTACAGACTGAAGAAAAGCTACATCCATGTTTGTTCTTGAAATGGGTTCCCCCATTCACTTTTGGTTGGGCACCTCTGCATATTACTGCTCTTCCGTTTCTCTGTGCCTTTGTTCTGTGCTTAAAAGTGTCACAATATCAGACTTTCTTTATGGAACAGAACAGCAGTGCATCATTATAGGTCAGCTTAGTGCTGCTCACTACCCCCTTTTCAGGAGGCAGAAGATGGTGAGGGAGAGAAAAACATATTTGTGTAATGTTGAAGGCAGTTGGAATCCTGTTTCACATCTGATCTTCATCTCAACTTCAATATTAATTTGCTGCATATGTCATTTTAAACATTTTCAAAAGTTTTTTTAAAAGATCTGCAATAAACGACTTTTTATCTACATTCAGTTATTAAAATATGAACCGCAATAATTTCAGGAAAAAAACATTTTGTTCCATTTTTAAATGTTATATGTGTTGTCAAAGGAAATACTTAATTTCTTTGGCAGTCCCCTATCCTGTCTAGTGTGGATGGGACACAGGATAAAATGTGTAGGTACATAAAGTCATGTACCATCCAAAATAGGGAAATTCTTTGTGTGGCCTGCAGCAGAAGAGTAGCACAAAAAAGCACCAGTGACGGAGTTATGTTAAAAGCTCATGGTCTGGAAGTACCTTACAGTACGATGTACTCCGAAAAAGACCCACTGGCTTATCAGATTCATATAGGTTTGTACTAAGACTGCATTCCTGTGCACTGTTAGCTGGAAGTAAATATCCTTGAACTTAGCGGGGCTCCTTAGTAGATATATATACCAGAGAGTCAATATTAACTATTAATGTTGTTATATTATAAAATCAGTATAAAATTATTTCAAAACTTTAAGTTTTAAAATTTTCAAAAGTAATAAATTAGGGTTGTGGCTTCAAAACACCACCTGTAATAGCCTGCTGCTACAACTGATTTTTTAAAAAAGAAAGTAGTTTGTTTTAGTAGCACTAAAAGCCCATGTTCTAGAGACAGAAGTAAAGAGAAAAAATAGATACATTTAAATCCTCCAAGAGCATGAGCCAGTATTTGAACCATGTTGTAGTCCTCTTTTGCCATTTAGTGAGACTGTATCCTGTAACTAAAAAGTTAACATTGCAGCACAAAAAGAATAATACATAATAATAATACACTTTATTTATATACCGTTCTTCTCACCCCGAAGGGGACTCAGGGCGGATTACAGATACACATACTCAGCAGACAATCCCTGCCGTTTTCCACAATACACACACATAGATGAACAGAGGCAAACTCTGGCTACCAGGGGGAGCTGGTGCACTCCTAATCTCTTAGCATTCCCAGCATCCCTTGTTGTTCCTTCCGCATTTCTCAGCGTTCCTGGAGTTCTTTAATGGCCTCATAATTCAGTCAAAATTTGCCTCCCCACTTAATGTGGTACCTTTATCTCCTACTTGACAGCTGCAACTGCTTTTTGGGCTGCAAAGGTCGGCAGCAGCCTACACTTAAGGTCGAGCACCCACCTCGACCCGGTCAGGCCTCGAACTCATGACCTATTGGTCAGAGAGATCTTATGCAGCTGACACTTAGCCAGCTGCGCCACATTCCCGGTGAGTGAAATTACTCCCATTAATTTGTGGTGATAATGTAATTTAATTATGTCATAGACACTGCGAAATGGACTTAATTCAAATATAAATATCTATTTACATTTAAGATGTAGCAACTTATTTTTATGGTGAATTGCTGCAACTGCTGGAACTCTTATGGCTGGGTTCCTGAGCATTGGGCATAGTCAGCATTTATTTGTAATTGAACAGGTTTGTCCATGACTCCTGTGGCTTTGGAAAGTTCTTTTCTATTTTCATGTTTTAAACTGTTGTACATCGCCCGGAGCACCAGTGGTGGAGGGCGACTCACAAATAATAAAGTTATTATTATTATTATTATTATTATTTTCATGCTACATGTGTAGAGTATGAATATGATGAGGCCCCATGCAGGATTCTGCCTTACATCATTAGAGCGATAGACCAACCATCTATCTATACTAGTGTGGTTATTAAAATTGCCTATAGAAACCATCTATGCTTATTAAGGCTTTGTATGTATGGCTCTATTAAGATATGGAGGCTACCACACATCAAATATGGATAGGTTCCCAGCTGCAGAAGTAAGCTTTCTAGCATTTACTTTCATGTAAAAACAAAATTGGCAGTGTCCGATAAATCCTCGTATGAGTGATTTGTAATATTTCTGGTAAGAGTTCCAAGTGTTTGAAAATACAGGATTCTAGTGCCCTTTCCCATCACTATTAATGACTACTAGAAGCAGAATTGGAGATATCTGGGTAAAATCTCAGGAAGTCCTGAATATTTCTTATGCTTTAAGGAAGGAAAAGAAAGGCAGCACTTCTGATTCTTTGGAATTTATTGCGTTATGCAGCTTATGGTGTCTTTGATTTGTAGTGTCATTGTGTGTACTCAGCCTACTGTTCCTAGCTTCAGTTCTCACATGTGGGAAGTCGGGCACAGATGAGTTAATGCCAGGCAAGCAAAGCTTTTACTACAGAAGCTCCATTTACTCCAAAGAGCTATGATGATGTTAGTCCTCGTGGCTGACTCACATTCTTTTGTTCTCACCAACAACACTGGTCCCTTCAGCCCTAGTGAATAATAGCACTTACAGAACCTGGTGAGGGGACCTGTGAGCATATTTTCCGTAGTTCTATCATGGAGGAAGGCCAGGTGAAGGAATGAGGAGGAAAGGGTAGGATGCAGTGGTCAGACGTGTCTCTGTCAGGCCTTTCACCATAATTGGCAGCAACAGAATAGGCCTTGCAAAATAAATTTATTGCTTTAATTGTGTGATCTTCCAGACACACAGAAGCCAGCTTTTTCTTGGAACAGGATAAAAATGTCTGTTTGATGAATACAATACTTGCACTGCTTGGTGAGCCAGAAGGTCAAGCAGGGAATGCCTTTACTAAAGTTGGCTGCAAAGCAGTTGAGTCTGGTGGATGTGGTAGCAGCCTTCCTGTGTGTAAAGAATGTGCCTCTGACCAAATTTTTGTTCCAAGAGCCCTTTCCAAACTGGTGCATTTCAGTCCTGATGGAACAGGCAGAGGAGGCTGCAAAAGCCTTTTACTATGGAGAAAGATATAAAGCATTCATGCAGAAAAGGTAGGTGGAAATCAAACATCACTGCCTATAAAGCTGTGTGCATATTTACCTCTGAAAGCAAGTTATCCTAGATGCAATATCCATACCTAAAGAATAGCCACTGGCAAAAAGAGAAAAATGCATTTCCAAACATTTATCTGCCTGCATGCCTTCTAGTGAACTGAGCAGATGACGTGCCAACAAGCACATTCATTCTTCCTTATTCCACCACGGGGAGGCATTCGGGCAGAGAATCAGCTGCCGCAGCCAGGGATGCAATCATTACAACTCCAGGCACACTCGTTTAAGTATCTGTTTGAAGCAAGGCTTCAGGAAACTCCACCAAAGAAAACTGGGCCTTGCACTGCAGAATGGCCCATATGGTTTTCTGACCTTGATGGGGCAAACATAACCAGTTGTTTCCATTGGTCTAGCTGTCCTCCATGCCTCTAGGCCATGGGAAACTATTGGAGAAAAGATTGGTGCAGTTGGGTGCTTCTGTGTTTATATTTGCAATGCCACAAGTACATGTGTAGTATGGGGAGTGCTTTTCCATTCCAAGTTTTAAAAGAAGCCATTGGATACATTCCCATCACTCACTTGAGATGGCACAGCAGTAAGAAGAGGAGCTTCAGAGAGGCAAAAGTTCAGTGAGTTCCACAGAGAGCAGCTTCAGGGACTGGCCATTACTAAGCATCTTCATCATTGCTTGATTCTCCATCGCATTCCTTTTGGCACTGGACCTAAACAGGAAGCTCCTAGAGGTACATGGTCTATAGCCTCAAAATGATTTCAGCCCCCAAGTGACTGCATGAGAACATGAGCTAGAGCTATGTTTTGGTTTATGTTTTTCTTTATTTAAAAAAAAATGAGAAAGAGGCGCTATTTACAGTGTATATTTTATTGATACGGGTCATAATTGCTGTATTTTTTATCAGTGCTGATTTCCATACAGCTCCCAGCATGTGTGTCAAATACCATTGGTCCAATAACAACGACAACAACAACAAAAAATAAAACATTTTTAAAATAAAAATAATAAATCTTTGCCTGTGCTCATCTGATGTCTACACTTGGGAGCCAGCATGATATATTGAAACTACAGGTTTGTATATGGTCTTGGAGCAGGGGGTGGAATGATGAATAGTGGATCATTCAACATTGCAGTTTAGGCTTGGATGTAAGGTTAGCAGCTTATTTCTTAGCAAAGATTCTCATGCTTCAAAATTCAAGAGCAGTGAGAATCATGAAGCCTCCCAGATTGCGTTGGCCTGGGGGTCTCAGCAGCCTAGGCATGAATAGTGAAGAGTGCATCCATGATTCCTACCCACAACAGACAGCAGAGCCCAATGAGGAAGCAAAAGGACAGAAGCATGAAAAGCTGTGTCTCCTGCAGTTAAGAGGTAACTGAATAAGATTGTCCCTTCCAACTCTGGGGTTCTATACTCTCATGGATGGTGTGGAATGAATTAAAAACAGACATTTTTCAGAGTTGCATCTGATGCCAACAGTCCTAAATTTGCTCTTGGGAGGGTATTGCCAAGTATTCACTGGTGTACTGACTGAATGCTGTTTAACAGTAAAGGATGACCTGGGAAAAAGTGAGGCCACAAAAGGTGTTTGGTTATGTCATTATGAATACCCCAAAGCTATACATGGAGGTCTTGTGAATGGGGTAACCTTGGGAGATAATTTATCAAAGGGTGGAGAAAAGTGGCAATGGTGTTAGCACTGCTAAACAGCCTGATCTGATGTGGAGCCCCTGTGGGCACATGATGTAGTTTACTAGTTAAGTATTTTCAGTTATTTTGCAGCTCCAGAGACCTGATAGTACCCAATGGGGCTGGAACTGTTAACATGATTGGGGGCCACTATTGGGTCTGATTTAGGACATTATTCTGATCTTGGGTCAGTTTTGGTTTAGGAATTTTCTAAGTCTGGCAACTCAGGAGCAACTCCGCTACCACTAACTTGTCACCAAACCTATTCTTCATAATTTGATTTTGATGTGGTATATAATCTCTTGAAGAGTTTGCTCAATCTTTCCCTACCAGTGAATTGGCAGAACACCAAACCAAAGGAACAGTATTATTTTTGTTCAGTTTAGTAGCAAAAGCCACCCATTAACCAATATATCCAATAAGGGACTGGAAAAAAACACACACACACCCAGATGAATAAAACCTCAATATATTGTTAGCAGCATTAGAATTCATTATACAATGTGAAAACCAGCAGTGTTAAGCTTTGAGGATGCATAGCATTCTTAGTCATGTTGCTGTTCCAGATTTAAGTGCATCTGGAAGGCAATAGCATGCTTCATCTGGGGTGTGAAATTGTTTTAACACTGCAGCCATTTTTAAACAGTAGAGACATGAGCATGAAACCCTTTGGGGGGGGGGGATCAATATATACAGTGGTAGACATCTTTGATCCCCCCTCAAAGAGTTCTCAGCAGTAAGGATATACAGTCCAGGCGTGGGCAAACTCCAGCCCTCCAGGTATTTTGGACTTCAACTCCCACAATTTCTGACAGCTGGTAAACTGGCTGGGATTTCTGGGAGTTGAAGTCCAAAACACCTAGAGGGCTGAAATTCGCCCACGCCTGGTCTACACTGTGTGATCAGCTAATATTAAAATTCCAGCATATGGTACATCATTTTCACTAAGAATCAGCTGCGCTGTACAGCCCTGGATCCTCAAAGGTCTCAATTGGAATAGACCTATGAAACCAATGGAAGTCGGGTAAGTATTTTCCTACTCTTGCTGGAGTTGTTTAATGGGTATTTTCCTTTGCTATTTCTCTTCTTCATAGTGATCACTCCAAAATTTACTATACAACTGTTGAATCTCATCTTCCACATAGCTCTTCTGTGCCTCACGGCGATCAGACAGGATCAGAAAGCCATTTAGTTATATTCTGGTATCCAGGGATAAAATTAAAACACTGCTGAAACCTCCCAAGATCTGCTGATGTAATCTGGCTATGTGGAACTGTAGGTGACCACTTCTCCAATTCTTCCCATGTTGGAATGGGTATGAAGGACGAATTCAGATTTCAGTTAGACCAGGCATAACAAACTTTGGCCCACCAGGTGTTTTGGACTACAACTCCCACAATTCCTGGCTTCAGGCCCTTTCCTTTTCCCCCTCAGCTGCTTAAGCCTGAGGTCAGGAATTGTGGGAGTTGAAGTCCAAAACACCTGGAGGGCCAGAGTTTGTGCATGCCTGAGATAAGATAACAGAAGCTAATTAGCTAATCTAGTACAAATGTCAAGAGATGCTTTCCTAATTATGAAATTGGCATGAAATTGGGCTTGTTGCCACCTAAACTTATATCCATCAGCAGAGGAGGTTTACAAGGGCAGCAGATACTAGGGGCTTAAATAATAATAATAATAATAATAATACTTTAATATTTGTGAGTCGCCCTCCACCACCGGTGCTCCGGGCGACTTACATCATTTAAAAACCCCAAAATACATCAATGTACATCAATTTAAAAACATAGATACAGACGGCAAGGAGAGGCTCAGTCATTCAAGGTACCGATCAGGCCCCAAACGCTAGGCGGAAGAGCCAGGTTTTCAGGTCTGACAGGAACCTAGTCCGGGTCGAAGTGGCTCTGAGGGCGGGTGGCAGTGAGTTCCAGATCATGGGGCCGCCACGGAGAAAGCTCTCCGCCGGGTCTCTACCAGCCGAGCCTCTCGCACCCCAGGGATGGTCATCCGATCACCGTTTATGGCACGTGCTGGCCTCTCGCTGCGTTGGACCGTCAGCCGGGCGCTCAGGTAGGCTGGCCCAATGTTATGCCGTGCTTTAAAAGTGAGCACCAAAAGTTTGTAGAGCACTCTGAACTCTAGGGGCAGCCAGTGGAGATCTTTTAAAATAGGGGAAATGTGGTCCCTCACTGATGACCCAGAGATGAGTCTGGCCGCTGCGTTGTGGATGAGTTTTAGCCTCTTGGTTGTGGACAGGGGGAGGCCCGCATACAGGGCATTGCAGTAATCCAGGCGCTAAATAAAGATGCTACTCTGGGCCTTATCATATGACTACTGAACCTGCTTCAACATAGATCTTGCTTCAATCACCCTTGACCAGATCACTTTAGTCTTACAGGAAGTAGAGTCCAACTATCCTGCCATGAAGTCCCATTGTCTGCTTTTGCAGTGAGAAACAGAGGACCTTAAAATATTGGTATCCTGGAAATTTTATTAATAAAAAAGATAATGTAAAGGCAGCCTACAAACAAGGAGAAAACCATTTACTCTTGATGCGGCAACATAAGGGAGGAATAGAAAACTCTAGCAGAAACTAGGCAGTATTGTCTAAACAGAAACTTGGAAAATGTGTTGTCAAAGGCTTTCATGGCCGAAATCACTGGGTTGTTGTGAGTTTTCTGGGCTGTGTGGCCTTGTTCCAGAAACACCAGAAGAGAATCCTTCTAGAACATGGCCATACAGCCCGGAAAACTTACAACAACCCATATTAGAAAATGTTTCTGAGTCTGAGCATTTCAAACCCTAGAAGGGAAAACATTTTCCAAGGATTTTCAATCCTTCTTATAAGAATGGTTACCATTCCCGGTATTTACATCCAAGACAGTGCACAGACAAATTACACAGCAAGATTTTTCCATCTTGTAGGATTGACCATGTGGATAATATAAGCAGGGGAAACTCACTTGCATCATTGCAGGGAGTGGCTATGGGGTGTCAAAATAAGAGTTGGAATAGACCCCAAAGGCCATCCAGTCCAAACCCATTATGCCATGCAGGAACACACAGTCAAAACAGAAAATCATCCAGATAAAGCATTGTCTCCTTCAAAATAAGTATTATTTTCCTCCAGTCAATTAAAAGCATTTACAATAAAATTTAAGGATACCTCATAAACATTTTTAAAATAATTTTAACAATCGGAAATAAAACATCCCCAAGCAAGGAAAAATTAATTGGGTCAGTGACAGAATTCTTATTTTGAGGACAATGCCCTTGTCTCACTTCCCTCCACTTAAGCGGCTGAGGGGGGAAAGGAAAAGGCCTGAGGCTGTTAGGAATTATGGGTGTTGAAGTCCAAAACACCTGGAGGGCCAACATTTGCCCAATCCTGCACTAGACTATTGCAAGATAGGTTCAAATCCCATCCCCAAAATTTTATTCTGGACAGAACAATTGGGTAGTGCAAAGATAACACTCAGTTGTGAGGCTCTTTTAAACCTTCATCAACATAGAATGTGACCTTTTTGGACAGTATGGCTCACTGCATTTTCTCCAAATACAACACAGGGTTAGAAACACCATTGCATTTCCATGAACAAAGCTCCTAAGACAATGGTTACGTAACAGGGAGGTAAGAGTCAATTGACAATTTGTATGTAGATGATTGAGTTAGAGAGTTTCTTTCGATTTGGAATGCATTTTGTCAGAGGTGCAATTAGGCTGCGCAACCTTGCTTTCAATTCTCATGTATCACAGAACAAGTGAAGTGTGATCCACACAGGGAAGAGATTTGCCTAACAGCATTTAGATGATTTTTGATGCTTACTCTGCTAGCATTTGGGATCAAAGGTGAAACTACAGATCAAAAAACAAATCTAAGCCCCAAGTGATAGAAAGTGTGCTATTCACAGCCCAACCCCTCAAAACTCCATCTTGGGAGTTAACAAATCCTGGGAACAATGCACTGACTCCACTTTGTGTTAGTGTCTGTGCCGCACAGCACTCAGTACTCTGCATTGCAGCTGAAGGGACCTTGATCCCCAACTAGGTGGCGTATATAATGGCATACATACAAAAGCTTTTTATGGATATGTTAATATCTACGGATATGTCAATATCTACGTTGTCAAGCAAGTGCAAGGAGAACTTACAAACTGAAAAGAGGACTGCAGCATTGCTTTGATCACTGAGCCTGGATCTTTCAAACAGCACTGACCTACAGCTCCTAGCTCATGTCAGGCTGCTTGAAGCAGCTTGTTTCTACAGCATGGAATGGAAACCCACTGTAGGCAGGATAGGCAGACAGGAATAATCTCGCAAGAGAAAATAGGAGAGACGGGAATGGGTCCGGCTTTGTAATTACTATGATGCCTCATTAGCAAGATGTTACAGTGGGACAGAGCAGCAGCTGGTGATTTATGAGAATACCAAAAAAAATAATCCTGCTTACAAAATCACAAACATCTTAATAGGACCAAACGTGTTTACATGGTGACTATGACGTAAAAGTATGAGATGATGATCTTACTACATTAGATCTGTCTCGACTTCACTCTTCCTGATGACAGGCAAGACATAAGTGCAGAGATCTGGGTTATTTATGAAAACATTTACAAGACAACTTTGGGTAGAGAGGGCTACCCAGTTAAACCCACACCCAGGAGAAGTAGATCATTTAAATCTAAGATTTACATGATCTGAAGAGGAATAAGATCTTAACTCGTAAGTTATTAAAGTTGAAAGAGGCTTCGGTCCATATAATGTGCTGCCTTGGATCCAGCTGAACAGTGTTATGCATTTCATAGGAGATCCAAAACTGCTGAAAATAACCACCGTGTAGCACCAAAGCTCTTCTCAACAAACATCAAGTCCATAGGTTCAGTTTGCTGAAATCCTCTATGCTGCCAGGGGATATCCAAGAAACATTTTAGCTGATGTGTAGAATATTGCAAAATAGGAAGATCTACTTTTGGTACAGTAGCTTTCCTGGTTCATCACTACCCTTGAAAGAGTTTGAATTTTGTCTATAAGCAATGGAGGTGGGAAACATGAGACTGGTTCATAGTTCCATCTAGCTCTCCATTCAAAGCAGAAACTATTATGTAATCTTCAAGATACTTGTTACTCCAAGATAATGTCTCTGTTGCTAAAGAGGGAAACATCTGCTTTTCAAGCAGGAGGTTGACATTCAATTCAATCTAACTATAAAAATAAGAATTGTGGGAAGGAAAAGTATATTTTACAAGGATGCCTTCGAAATGCAACACAGGTGAAGCAGAAATAGAAAGTGTGAGGTATCTGCAGTCACCCAACTTCCCTGGAATCAGCTGATCAGAGGAGCTGAACGGTCATTTGTCACTGTTGGCTTGAGTTGGACGTTGGCAAAAGGATTCCTGTGGAAAGAAAGCAAAGCTTGGCATGAGCAGGAAGAGTTTTAGGAATGGAATTGGACTGTACTGACCGAGATAATGGAAGAATGAGATATGCAAGGACAACAAACAAACCTTTGTGCTGCTCACAAAAAAGCACAGTTCCCCTTAAAAACAAGGCAATTTCTATTTGCACAAAACATTTTAAACAATGGTTGACTTGGGAGATGCCTTAATCCTGAATGTCTGCATCTTTACTACTCAATATTAACTAAATGCAATGCTATTACAAACAAGGACAGATGAAGAGACACTGCTTCGCCTCATGCATTAACATTAGTATGTACAAACATTTGTATAGTGAAATCATCTCAGGTTTAGCCAGGGAAATATCATAAAGTCTTGGAACACACATTACATATACAGTTGCCATGGGGATGCCATCAAAATGGGCCCCCCTCGCATGGAAACAAGCTAAAAAGAAGCCTCCCCTTGAGAGATGCTACTTATTGTTGTTTCCTTGCATTTTGGTGTTGCCTCCTGATTCCCCTTCTTCCTTCCACCTCTTTGGGCTAAAATATAGTTCTACTATGACCATAAACTTCAAAAGTACAATTTACCACAGGAACAGGGATCACCTTGTACATTTTTTGAGGGTGCACATGTCCTATTACTTCTTCTCAGGAATTTTACATGATATGTTTGGGTGGGTGCAATTTTTAGAGATGAACAAATACTTTTGATATCACTCCCATGGCAGTCTTAGCAAGCTCCAGATCCAAAAATGCAACAGTACAAAAAATGAGGTGGATAAAGATAGCCAAGAAACATAATATGCGTACCTTCAAGATGTATTCTTCCATTAAAACTTGCAGTAATTAAAATATATAAATTACTTCTAATCCTCTTTTAAGACCAATTCCTTTTCAGTGAATTAAAGTGCTTTAATATTTCAGGGTAATCAGCATAACTAAGTTCTTCCGCAAATACATTCTAATCTTCAGACATGAGTTCCCATACTTCTGATGCCAAATTGCCCCATCTGGGAGGTATCGGCAAGCTCAGTAAAGCCCTGATATTATGGAAATGCTGACAGGATGGGGAGTAGAATGAAGCATCGTGAAAGAAGGAAAGGTCGTCTGCCTGAATAGGAACACTGGCTGAAGCTGGCACTCAGTGTTACACACAAATGGGCGATGGGAACACCTTATTGCCAACTTGTTACCACTGAGGGAACTTCACGGGCGACCTCTACGGAAATGGGCCTAGTTTCAAATTTCATTACTTGCCTTAAAAGCCTTAAACATCTTTCTCCATGACAACAGAGATAATTTCTGATTCTGATTTAAGCTTGGAGAAGAAACTTTCATGTTACAGAGCCCGTTCTTTAAGATCTGCTGTATACACACAGATACAGCCTCTGTTTTTTGGTAGCTAACCCTTTTCTACAAGCTTTCCGAGATCAGTTGTTTTGTTTGTATATTCAGAAATCTTTTAACAAACAATTCATACCTGTTGTGAATAAATGTATTTTTTGTTGCAGGTTGTACAAGTTCCCTAAATTCAAGCTCTCGATAAAAATCAGACACATCTTCTAGGGGGAAAACAAATGTAACATGCCTCTTCTACCAATTTCATGTGATTCCAATTGAGCAGGATTATCTTATTGATTGATGTGATTAAAAAGAAAACTGCAGGGAAGAATGGTATCTGAGGCATCTAGGTGCCAGGCATAAAGGCAGCTCTAGCAGAAAATCTTCCACAGCACTAAAATACAACTATAATCAGAATACATCTATTTCCTTGTTCTATGAAAGCCAGATTCATCTGACTGAGATAATCATGTCATTCTGTCTAATGGTAGGGCCAGTCCTGGTCTTACGACTATTGTATATGCTTATTTTCTAGGACCAAGCTCTTAGTTAAATCTACAAAGCACAAAGTTTTGCCTGCATATTTATACAATGGTCCAGGCACTAGGAAAGGATAACTCAGGCTTCCAACCCAATAGGAACTTTCCCTGAGCCAAGAAGGTCTTTTGTGTAGAGGTGGACAAAGCTACATCTGGCAGCTATTGCAGAACTTGCATACTGGATACCTCCTTAAGCAATACTGAAAAAAAGATCTGCTAATGCAATCTCTTGCTATGGTCACATCAAGCCCAAAGAACATTCTGGCCTAGGTCTCCAAAACAACATGATACTTTTAGGTTAAGTTGTTTCATCTCCTCCCACTTCTCAATCTCCCACCATGCAGAAAGTCACATCTTTGATATTTACATTGTACATTAAGATAATTGCTTCCTACAGAACATCTTGCACTGTTACTCTCCAAACACTTGTCAATGCATACCTATTATGGGCCTAGTAGACTCCATCATGCTGCTCCATCGTGGACAAATCTAAGCTTGACTAGGGCCAAGGTATATGTGAGGGAAGCATTTTCTAGAAGTCAATAGCTGACTGCCCCCTACTCTTTCTTAGTATCGAGAGATCTGAAGTAGTTGTTACATCAGCTGCCTATCTAAAGCCAGCATGGCTCAACTACAGAGTAATAGTGCCTCATGTGTGTCTAGATTGATAAGGAAAAACATTTAAAATGCCTCTTCTGCCAAGTTTAAGTCAGTCTTAATTGGGAATAATTAGCTTGTTGATTGCTGTGAATAAAAAGAAAACTGCAATGGAAATGGTATGTAAGGTCCAAATGATATCTAAGGCAGATTTAGGCCAGGGAGTTCAAATCTCACAGCCATCATTCTGAAAAAGACGAAACACTAAGATATACCTGCAAAGTGTGGGGCAAAATGGCTGTAGTGATTCTGGGAAATGAAACTCAACAAGTAACTTTTCTAGGCATCTATTCTATGTACAAGATGGTAACATAAATATCAGATGCTACACCAATTCACCCATTCTCTTCCAGGTTTGGAAGATACCTGGGCACTATGTGGCTATAGCCTACAGTAGATTGCCTTGAGCACCCGGCCAAATAATCCATGGAAGTCATGGAAGTCTCTGCTTTAAAAAGCTGTCTGTTTTCTTCCTCTGTTTTTATAGGAAAACTCGGTGTTCAACCATCTAGTCTTCCCTTCCCAACATGAAGACAGGCAGCATTCTCTTCCACAAGATTTCACTTCTAGAAGATGACAACACCTGGTATTCATTGTCTGGCTGCCATCCAAGCTGGATTGTCCCTCCTTAGCTTCCAAAACCAGACAGGACCTGATGTATTTAGGGCTTTATTTACGCTATAAAGTGCCTTACAGTTGGTGTCTTAGTGTCCACTGGCATTTGGTTCCAGGGCTTTTTGTGAATATCAAAATCCACAGATACAACAGCATAGAAAAAAATGTGTCCCTTATATAAAATGGGAAATCAAGATTTGATTTTTAAAATTTAGACAAAAAATTAGACAAAAGCTATGCATGGTTGAACCCATGGATACAGAATCTGTAGATACAGAGAACTGACCAGGATCCAAGCAGGATGGAATCAAGACAAGGAACAGATGCAGTTGGCACACTAGTCTGAATTGTGCAGATGGTCTCCAGGACATCACCAAAACTATGATAGAGCCAATTTTCAAAAAGGGAAACAATGCAGCATGTATTTTATATTCTGGTATTATAGCTAAAAACAAAACCCCAGTAATGACTGTATTAAGTGGCTTGAATGGACATTCCTACAAAGGAGTGAGGAAATTTAGGTTATCGGTGTGGATACTGATATATTGGTATTTCTGTGCAGGTGTAGACAGGCATCATCCCTCTTTTGGACACAAGCACCTCTTAGTAGCTAATCCTGGTTATTTAAAAGGTCTGCTTAGTTCTGAGAAGCAAGATTAATTATTCTATTTTTGAAGCACAGGCAATTAATATTCCCTACTTAATTAATTCAGAGTCTAAGATCATTTTTCTCTCAGGGGAATGCTAAAATAGATTATTGAAGCTGAAAAGAACTTAAAAGAGGGAAGTGTAGGGAGAGATAAAGAATTGAAAATTGTTCACACCGTGACTCATGATGGATCAGTTAACTATTTTTGCAACAGCAAATGGTGGGTAGGGCGGGGTAGATTGAAAGCAGGACAGAAACTCAAGGAAATATTTGAGCTGCTTCTCAGCTCAATGTAGAGCTAGAGAAGGAGGGCTAAAACTATTGTATTGCCACTATGCTTGACCCCTAACCCAGCAATACCTTGCATCCTTATTTGTATGGCCACTGAATCATGGATCCACATATTTATCACATGGGCTGGAATCCACCAGTGTGGAGTGTTGTAGATATACCTTTTAAAGCACATACATATACAACAATGCAGTTCCCATTTTTAAAATATAAAATCTATTTGCTGTACACCACAAATTCACTGAAACTAAATCAGTTAGTAAAAGGAGAGTGGTCCATTAATTTAAGGTATTTATATCACATATTTACTGTTGGGGAAAACAAACATTATTGAAAGAGTGAGCAGTTGGGAAGAAAAATAACGTGTTTATTATATTTGCCAGTTTGTTTCAAGGTACCGTTATGTTATGCCTGCAAGGATATGGCTATTGATTCAAGTGCTGGCACACTGAAGTCTATGTACTGTTCAGACACATGATTCCCACCACACCAAAGAAATTGCCCTAATACATCAATCGGCAAGAAGCCTCTTAGGGCAGACATCCTCCACCTCTTTTGTAAGTATAGACTAGGCTCCTTTTTGCTCCAAAACCAGAATCTTCATGTGTAACCTAAGAACCCAAACATAACCAGTTTTCACACTGCATTAAAGGAGAAAGATAGCCAGTGTCCTGCCACCCAGTGGATTTAACAAAATATTGCTATGTCCATGCAAAAGCTGCAGACCACCAACCTGAAACCAAAAGAATCCCCAGCTTCCCAGATTTAAAAGAGCCTAATGAATATCCAAAACAAAGAGACAATTAGTCAAAAAAAGGAAGGGGGATTGATGTTGAGACTGAGGGAGGGAGTATGCTGGGAGTGGTGCAGGTATAGGAGTGGACCACAGACACTGAAGCAGGGGGGTCTGCCCCAGAGGTAGCAGAGGAAAAGCCATCCCATTTCCACCTGCCAGAGAATGGCAGTGAAATTCTAACAGTGGACTGAGATGCAAGCAGGTGAGTCAAACTCTGAACTGACCAATTTCCCATGGAGAACGGAAACCACCAATAACGTGGCCACAGCTGTTCATCAGCAATGCTTTTCCATGATCAATGACACCCTCCGTCTCCACATTCCGGTTCCAGATTCACCACTATTTTGAAAAGAGTCAGTCCAGAGCACTCTAAGGAGTGAGATATAGGGCAGAGGAAAAGGATTTGGCTAGTGGGAAAAATTAATAGTAAACTTACAACTATACACAGTCAGGGAAACATCTCAAAACCTGGCCACTTCAACATCCGTGCTGTAATGGAAAAACAGAGAGGCTGTTTATATACTTGCATTTAGCAGGTAGGCATACTCCACAGGTAATTCAGAGATATAGCTGTGTTAATTTGGATCAGTCTGCAAAAGGATCTTGTAGCACTTTTAAGATTTGGGAGAAAGAGGTTGGTAGCCTAAGCCTACAAAAGCGTATGCTGCCAATTTCTTTCTCTCAACCTCTAAGGTGCTACAAGATCCTTTTGTCCACATGTAATTACTATTGAGGGGAGAAAACAGTTACTTTGAACACATTGGTTACCCTTGGCATTTTAAAAAAAACAATTGCCTCCAACAAATGCCACTAATTATATAAGGAAGGAGGTAAAATAG
Organism: Anolis apletophallus; assembly: GCA_030556195.1. Lineage (NCBI taxonomy): Eukaryota > Metazoa > Chordata > Lepidosauria > Squamata > Anolidae > Anolis > Anolis apletophallus. The sequence goes on along the minus strand of JARBWK010000001.1, from coordinate 124,678,326 downwards.
AGGCAAAGGCTCTCCTTATTTCTGGGCTGTCCATAGATTAAGAAGACGAAGCCACCTCATTCTTTGTAAACCTGAAAGTCATCACCTGAACAAATCCCCTATTCTTCTTAAATAAAAGTGGGGAAATGTCTCCAAAGAAATGGCCACGCTTTGTGTCTATGTACTTTTATGTCCCCTGTCAACTTATGTTATGAATTTCCATAGGGATCTACAAATGTGGTTTTGCCAGATTCTTCCCTATAGTACCTAGCATTCATTTACTCTTAAAAACTTTCAGTTTCAGGAGCATATGGAAAAACGAAGGTGGATGTCTGATGTGACTATCAGCAGCTGCCAGCACATAAGGCACACAGCCTCTGTAAGCTGAGAAGTTCATGTTGTATGATGTGCTCACTTTGATTACCCTGTAGATAATGTGGCAGCGGGTGGAGGGGGGGAGGAACAAAACCACACTGGCTGCAGAAACTGTATTTTAGACTAAGCTTAGTGTACTCTTATGAAACCTAAAATTCAATGCTATAATATCATTCTAACCAGCCACTAACAAAGCCGGTCTGTTGAATTGTCATGTTGAGATTGACACAAGGTGGGGAGATGATAAACTGATTCATCAGTATTTAAGCTACAGTTGCAGGGATAACTCACCAAGCAAAACTATGACAAATGAATGGAACAAATCACTCTATTATCTCGATTAAAATACCTTTCAGCTTAAGTTGCCCTTCACAACTATTTCTTTAAAAGTATTCAACTTAATTTTTGTCAGCTAACCAAAGTGGATCACCAACAAACATTTTCTGGTTTTTCAGACTTATTTCCAAAAAAGGGTGACCAGTTTAGCTACTAATGATCTCTATGGAATTGTGCATGTTGCTCTCCTAGCCTGAGCATTTCATGTATAATACGAATATATCATATATGTATATATGACTTGACCTATAGGACTGTTGGAAACATTTATGAAAAGATTGTTTCTGCATAGAAGGAGTAATCTGTGCCTTCAAAAAAGCCTAACACAGAGCAGGGTGGGAAGCAGGATGAAAATGGTTGTTGAAGGAAGGTCCTTTTCTGCATTACAGGCAGTCCCCAGGTTATGAACAAGATAGGTTCTATAGCGTTGTTCTTAAGATGAATTTGTATGCCAGTCAGAACAGATACATTTTTAAGTGCAATCCTACCCAAAACACTCTTTTAAAAGTTTTGAATAGCATAAGGAAGGGTTCACATCCCTGTGGTGTTTGTTTTCCTGCCTGTGGCTCTGTTCAGAAAATGTCACTTCACTTTCTGTCTCTGTGATAATTGGATTTTGAAAAATTTGGCTTGTTGTGAAAACAAGGATTGGTGAGAACGTTTCAGTGGAAACAAGATTTTCCCATAACAACGCTTCCAGGAGTGCATTTATCTTCCTAGATGGTAGACTTCCTCTCTCTTCCTGTTGTCACACCCTTGGAGTAACTAGGAGTCGGATGTAAGTTGGATGCTTATAACTTGGGGGCTGTCTATACAAACAATTGGGAAATATTGGGTAACACACACCAATGACTGCATGAAGTATCTGTTATAACACAATCCTAAATAAAATCACCCAAGCCCAACTCAATGGAGGAAATCAAACTTTTATTCAAACATATCAGTACAGGGCAGATTTGCTCCAGTGTTTTGTTTTCTGCTCATTTTTAAGAAAAACAAAACAACTCCCAACACACACCCAGCACTTTTACAGGTTTTGTGTAATTTTTGCTTTCTATGTTCATTCTTTTACTACAAGATGCCCCAAATGTAAAAGTCTTTTGAGCAAAGTTATGACAACAATGTAAGAAGGTTGTTACATATGCTTCAATAGCTGTTATAGAAAACAATAAAATCTTTGCTATGTGTGGAGAGATAGAACTTTTATATATACATTTCATCAAGATAATATTGCCAGCAGGCTCCCATACAGATCGAAAATTGTATTTTTTTTAAAAAAAAGAAATATCAGGGTCATAATGGGAATACACATTGTAGATTTTCAATTGTAAATGAAAGTGTTAATTTTCAGATGACAAACTGCCCTGAATTTAGAGACTGAAGAATATGTACCAGCAGCCATTAATTCTAATCATATCCATTTTAACCTCTGGAGTTAATCAAGACACATAAAGAAGATTGACAACATTTTAAGACATTAAGCACTTGAATTTTGCCCAAGTCATCCATTCCCAGCTGTAGTCCAGCCCCAGAATCAAGCCATTCTGCCACCCCTCCTCCTTCCACCAAAAATGAGAAGACCCCAACAAAGCCCTCGGTGATACAAAGAGAAAGTCTTTGGATTGATTTGGCAAGCTGTATAATTCAAAACGATGTCCATCCTTCCCAGCCTTCTACTCCAATAACCCAGGAGCACTAATAGTGAGGTAACCATACCTTCCTAGAAAAATACATATATACACATCTATGTATATCTATGCATACATAAAATAAAACCTTTTAAAAATGGGTACTGGGCTAGTGCTCGGTTAAACTGGCAGGGTCAAGCAAACAGTCCAATCCTTCCTGAGAACATGCCATTGCTCACTGCTAAATCATCTCCCTAGCTTATCCACTGTCCTTAGAGCCTACTAATGGGGTGGCCTGGAGTCCCCTAGCATCTCTATGCACATTTCCTTTTGACAACAGAAATGGGCAGCATGGTTACCTTCCAAGGAGGGGAGTGAAAGTAACAGTGCACACACCATAGGCCATGCATATTTGTTTCTAGAATTTTTGATAAGGAAAAAAGTCTCCATTTAAAGGGGTAGTGCATTGCTTTTTTAAAAAAAAAATCATGTATGAATACAAAGAGAGTGAGAGCACAAGAGAGCATGATGCAAGATCTCTATCTGGTTTGTTTTACATGTAAACTGCATCCAGGCGGTGGTCGTGATGGCTGCTGCTGCTGTCGCTGTTGTTGTTGTGAGGACTAGTAATCTTGGCTTTGATATTTTCTGCTCAAACAAGGACATCTACACATGTGGGGGGAGTTTGCAGCATCATGGGTTCCTTAATGTTCACAAGAGTTCTCAGTCCAAAGGCGAGAGATGACTTTCTTTTTAAAGAAGAAAGGGAAGGCAAATTGTGCAGAAGAAAGAAAGAAAAGAAAAGAAACGGAAGGGGACAGGGAAGCAGAAAAACTCTTCCACCAAGCAGCAGCCACCTTTCCTAGTCAAGGTTCCTTTGCTCACACTGTAGATACCAAAGTGCCGCTGCCGCTGTGAAAGAGAAAGAGAAAGCAGAGAATGCCGCCAAACCAAGCTTCACACAAAAGAGAGAGAAAGAGAGGAAAAGAAAGGCATCGGATGGACTAAAGCTAAGCAGTAATGCTTCTTGAGTGCAACACACTCTGCCAAGCATTTGGTTTGGGGGTTAGGAGAGGGGCAGAAAGATAGAATAGAAAAGGGAAAGTTCTAACAGCATCCTCAGCCCTTTAGAAGTCTGGTACAGCTCATGAGCGTGGTCTTTCCTATCTGCACTCAGTCCATTAGCAGTGACCACGATACTGGGAGCAAGGCAGGGTGAGAACCTGCCTGCCTTTAGATTTCTTGTTTTGTGAAAATTTGGTCACATTTCATTAAATATATATCACTGGCATCCTGTTAAGTAGGTACAACTGTGCAAGCTAGACCTACAACATCACCTTCATATTTACAATTGCAGGATCACTGCCATGGCCACAAATGCCGCAAAACCCACCTTAAGCACTAGGCAGCCATACCAAGTGAAATTCTGTGGCACAGGCAAGCAGGTTCCTAAAAGATGACACCTTCAGCTGCATCCCACAATGAGCCTCAAAATGATGAGGAATTGCACCATGACCTTACAGGACCCTCGTTTCTACTTGTTTCACCACAGTTTGATGGCTGAAGAGGGCTGAATGTGTCATCCTTCTCTGCCATTCGTCAGTGCAGCAGAACTCATTCATTTCGGACAACTGCTTGGCTTTTAAGATGGGTTTTGTGATGAAACTTAAAATAGTGATGACATTGTAGCTATGTGTCCCATCAAGATCTTAGCCATTATCTTTAGTTTGGGTTTCCAATTTATGGCTACAGATATGGTGTTTCAAAACTCTTTTGCTATGAGGAAATGTTTTCCATAAAAGATCTAGCATTTCTCAGCCCAACAAACAATGTGAAATGCTGAAGCCACCTCCTCCTGCTTGGGCTCAGCTGCTCCTTACAAATTATTCCACCACCATTATTCAGCTGGACATAGAAGCAGTGGTTTAGCAAATGGAGAAGATTTGCTGAATTGAATGAATGAGTTCATGGTTTATTTATTTTTCTACATTCATAGAGTATGAACAAGGAATATCTCATCTGAATCAGGCTATAGACTCAACTGGCAGGTAGCCCGCCCATATGCTAGAGAAATCAAATACATTGCAGAAGTTCCCAAGACATGGTTCTGGACACATCTTCCATTCTGAGGCACGATTGTAGGAGAAAACATTGAGCTGAAAATTATGCAGCCTTCCAGATGTTTCTGGAGCTGTAACCATTGAGGAGGATTTTGGGGAGTTGCAGTCCAACATCTGGAAGGCTGCAGTGCCCTGCATCAATTGTAACACAATTTATAAACACACCCAATACTCTTCTGTCCCTGCACAATACAGTGAAAAATCTGTAGTTGTGTACAAACTACGTCTAATGAAGTTTGTCCACCAGTATTAACCTTCTCTTTGGGGATGTTTACACCAGGGTAAAGAACATGATACGCTCCCAAAAGGTTTGCTACAACTTCCATATAACATGGCTACTGGCCATGTTGGGAAGGGTAATTGTTCACAGCTTTTGAAAAGCACTCAATTGCCTACTGGTTATTCTTTGATGTTGATGTAACCACTTTCATTACAGTATTCTATACCCTGTGGAAGTTTGTACATAAATTATGTACATCAAGACAAACTCTTCATGCATTGTGTTGGAAAGGTGAGGACTCTTCAGTTTTCCACTGCCCCATGCGAGGAGTAGTTGTATGCAATCTCATATCAAAAGATATTGCAGATTGTCTTAATATCTGCAATGGGTTTGAAAATGTAACTTCTTACCTGCTTGAGGGTCTTGCTCCATAGTCATCCAGGCCCTGCAGAAAAAGAAAGGGAAAAAAGCAAAGATGTCAGTTACATAAAAACAAAAGGTGCAACTGCGCTGATTCAATTGTTTTCAGGCTCGTAGTCAAAGTGTTTGCTCTCAAAAACAACTAGCTACTCAAATTGCGCAGCAGGGTAGGTAGGCAAAATGCAGCTTCACAACCGCCAACTGCTGCCCTCACTCTCCAGACCACCCTTTTCCTGGCAAAAACAAGGTGAATTATTTTTCTTGGGAGCCTTCATGAAGAGCAATTCAGAATAGGTCACAAGCATCCCCTGCACTGTTTAACATTTTGAAAAAAACCTGCTTGGTTTTTAAAAAAATGGATGTCCAAACATTTCAGTCTTTATGTTTGGGTATGTTTTTTTAAAAAAAATTCAGCAGCTCTGGAGAGTGCTAAGGCCAGAAAACTACTCCTTAGATCCACAGAAGGTGTCCATTGATAAATGGCAGAGCCACACTCCTTTCCTTAGTACGTGACTTCTGATAGGAATCAAGAAGACAAATGCAAGGTTCTTTTGCTCACTTCTGCTTTGGGAGAGTAGAGGTAGTCTCCAGCGTACAGACATGCAGTGCAAGAGACTGGAAGGGAGTTGTGTGCTAAACATGCTGCAGAAGCATCCGGTGGAAACCAAATTTAGAGCCTGGCAATGTCAGTTGGAAACAGGCACAAGACCTGTAGTCCTCCATTTCTTTGGGGCATTGTCTTCTTTCCCATGAAATCAATGCCAAAGAGATGGTTCGCAACATCAGTGGAATAGATGAAACAGGAGCAACCAGCCTGCCTGTTTCATCTTCATGCTCTGATGTGTACAGAGAAGAAAAGGAAAACTACAACCGCTTATTTTTCCTCTTTGAAGTCAGGGGGCCAACAGCATCAGATCACCAGTCTATCTGTGATACACTTTGAAGTTCTAGTAACAGATGTGGTGAAGTTGTGGTCCTGGATAGCTCTGGGGAGTGTAGAGAATACTTCCTTGTTAAGCACAGTCCTGCGCAAGCCCTGTAGAGGAAACCTGCTTGTCATAGACAAGTTAAACGCAGGAGACACAGAAGTGTGACTGCTCTTCTAGAGCGATAATCCCAGTCACTTTCACCTGACCCTTGCTGACAAATGTCATCTTACCTAGACAATAATGCAAGGTTTTGAGCAGTTCAAAGGCTCCAGGACACTATGAGCTCAAATATTCAAGACAGTGCCCAACCACATTTGAACTCCATGGTCATTCTTAGGCTGCACCAATTTTTTCTGAAAACTAGTCACATAAGCCATTCACCGTTATAACTAGCCATCACATATCTGTGATTAGAGAAAAGAGCTTCCAAGTAGAAGGAAAGGACATGAGCCTCAGAACTTCCCCTGTAAGAAACCAAACACTTCCTGTGTTGTAGCTAAGCAACAAGCACATAGTTATACTATAGCTTGTCTAGTCAAAGAGGCCTCCTTCATCCCTATTCTCACCCAGGTAAACTTTCTAGTCTTAAAAGCAGTGGCAAATGGGTGGACTACTGCATACTTTCCTTCTGGCACTCTTTTCTTTCAGAAAGTCTTCAGTGCTTTGGCTCACTACAACCAAATTTACTGCCTCTTTTCTTCAAATGTAAATAAATTGAAGGAAAGAGATAGTAAATTTGGTTCTAAAGAGCCAGAGCATTGGAGATTTTCGGGGGGAAGGTCAAAAGAAAAATGTGCAGTTGTACTGTGCTAATATTCTCCGGTTTGCCATATTTAATTGATATTTCACATCCCATTTTGCTAAAAGTTTGGCTTAATTAGACTCAAATAATAATAATAATAATAATAATAATAATAATAATAATCTTCTGAGACGATCCTACTGTAAGTATAAATTACAAACAAGCATCCAATCTACTTTTTCCTTTCCAATACATTAGGTAGACTTATTTTCCCTACATCCACTTACTTACTCTTCACCCTTTTACAGTCTTTCAATGGTTAGTGTTGTCTAATCCATTGGGTCTAGTCTTACTGTATCTCTAGAAACAAGATCCAGCTTTGAGGTCAGAAAAGTCTGGGAGGGGAAAAATAAGCTTTGCTGACATGTGAGCAACTTATTTCTAGTACTAGACACGCGTAGAACACCCAAATGTTACCAGTTGGGTTTTTACATTCCTGTTTTGCTGCCACTCTTTGTGTCTCACCCATCATTATTTTGCCAGTTGGGTATTTTGTTTTTTTCCATTAAGTTTTGCTTATTCTCCTCCTCCTGCTTCTAGTGGGAAGATGAAGATGGGAAGAAGAGAGGAGTGCAAAGACACATATATTGGGTAAGTCACAAAGATATTTTCAGCAGAAAACATGCTAGAAATCCCAATGGAAACATTGTGTTCTTGGGACTTACGGCTGTTGACCTAGGGTAAGGCTGGTAGGAGGCTGGTAGCATTGGGCAGAGGCCACTGGAATATTCATTAATGGCACAGCCATAGGGCATAAGGTACTCCTATAAATAATGAACACAAGCACCTGTTGGCAAGCCAAGCCTCACCTGCTATAAAAAGATCTAGGTTAGAAAACAGACACTTGGGGAATGTTCACTTCAACAGAGTTACAACCAGGACACCTTTTAGCAAAATAGCCTCCCATGCACCGAAGGTGCAGACACAGCACTCTGCTTTGGGCTCAGCTCTATTTCTGCTCTTTGGCTATTGAAAACAACTTCATCTTCTGCAAGTGTGGCACATACTGTACATGGCATTAGAACATGCCACAAAAGGAGGTGGGGAGGAAACTCCTACATCAAAAAGGTGCTTCATTGTTTTCCCCTACTGACATTCTACTTTTAAAGAAGCACGTGTTTCTAAATATGCCCTCCTTAATTACAGCAGTGGTTTCAGCAATAAGGAGGAATAATCCATATGCATATACACCTTCACTTCTCCCCACCCAAGAAAAGTCAAGGAAGGGCTCAGAAAGCTTATTGCTTGCAGTTTAGTGAACATTCCACATACACAATCATCTGACTCGCAACCCCTCATACACAGCAGAATAATAATAATAATCCCAGATAGCTAATGCTGTTGAAATTAAAGCATAATGTGCTATTCTCTTATGGTTTTTGTTGTTGTTTTTTGAGCCCTGGTTTTGTTGTTGTTTATTTGTTCAGTCGCTTCCAACTCTTCGTGACCTCATGGACCAGCCCATGCCGAGCTCCTTGTTGGCTGTCACCTCCCCCAGCTCCTTCAGAGTCAAGCCAGTCACTTCAAGGATACCATCCATCCATCCATCTTGCCCTTGGAGGCCTGGTTAGTTCCCCACATAGTTCCATTCATAGACTTCCATGCAGGACATATTCCAGTTGGAAGCCTCCAAAGCATGGTTGTTTTCTCCTTCTGTTCCAGCCTCCCAGAAGCTACAAGTTCACCTCTTTGCCCACTCTTGAACTAGTATTAAAATCTCTCAGTTGTGAATTCAAATGGCTGTAGTACAGCCAGTCAATCAAAAAATGTAATGGATCTACTTGCCTGGGACCTGTACTTAAAGAGGCCTCGGGCCTCCATCGTGTTAAAGCCATTGTCCCTATATGCAAGAGCCACCTATTCCCCCTCCTCACAACATCTCTCTATTTTGGGTGAAAGGAGGAGGGAGAGAGAGCTCAATTTCACTTTGCCAGATGAAGCTCCAGAATCTAGGCCTGGCATGAGCTGCTTCTAGTTCAGCTGCCAGTAATTAAGACCATGGAGAGTACTTTACTAATTCCATTGGACAGTGGATGTATCTTGATAGGCGCAATACAAAATGTTCCTCACCTGGGCGAAAGCTGGCACTGCCACACTGTATGGCCTCTGTTTGAAAGTGCTCACATTCTGTGACTGGAAACCTCGGGAGGACATGCTGTAATCTGGTGGAGGGATGTCATCTTTGTCCAACAGGTTGCCTGTACTACTGCTTTTACCTTGGCTGAAGAAACCAAAACCTTTCGTTAGTTTATGCATCCTCGCAAGGAAATGCCTATTACAAACCTTTCTCACCTCCCCATAGACACCATTCAGGCCTCTCCCACTAAGAAGCCATTAAAGAATAAAACTGTAAAGCTGACTATAGGACATGCTTGGGAAACGGTGGGAATGCTGGGAGTCTCAGTGCAGCAGGTGCCATGGCAGCAGAGGTGTAGCTGCCTAAGTTCTAATTCTTTCGGGGAAATTGTCTTCCTGCCCTGCCAAGTTCTTCTTGGCCACCACATTTATCATTATGAAAGAATCTGATGGAAATAATCTCCTCAAACATATTTGGCCTGGGTTGCTCCTCATCTACACATACACTTTGCAACAAAGCCTGCTATACCGGCTTGACAGTAAATTACTGATGAAACATGAGCCAGACGAGAGCAGTGGAATAAGCCAGGACAGATCCTGCTTCTGGCTTATTGAAGGTGGGGTTCATCTCCGTAAACACAAAGAGTCATTACAGAGCCAGCTTTCTGTATAACCTTCTTACCTTATGTGTAATCTGTCATTCCCTTCACTGTCCATCACTCGGGTATAGGAGAAAGGGAACCAGCCTCTCCTACAATAAGAGATGAAAAAAGTTCACGTTCTCCTTTTGTTTACAGGGAACATAAACATGAAGACTGTGAAAGTTGAAGTAAAGGTCAGCCCCAATCTCAAATTATTTCTCTGAGAAACACCCAGGTTTTCCTTTTTAACTAAGCAGGTGGCAGTATACCACAGAGGAATTACAGGCAAGACGTTACTTTGAATACAAGAGGCATGGAAATAGTTAAGGGTTCAAAAATTCTGAATAGTGCTTTTGAGCATTCACAAAACATTTTCCCTACTCTCTGCATCCTTTCAATATACTCCATTCAATTTCCAGATTCAGGATGCTGAAAATCTTTTTTTAAGTCCAAATTTTATTGCTACAGATATAAGGGGGTGGGAAAGTATCTTGTCCTGTATTGTAAGTATGAGGGGACTGAAAAGCCTGTTCAAGCATAGACAAGGATATTCTTCTTTCCAACAACTGGAGTAAGAGTGGTGTCACAGTTTGAGTGTTGTATTAGGACTCTGGTTCAAAGCCATGGAAACTCACTAGATGAGCTTGGGCAAGTCACGTTCTCTTTGCCTTAAGGAAGATAATGGTAAACCCCTGCTCAAGAAAGCTTGCCAACACCCCCGTGTGATAGGTTCACTTTAAGATCACACCCTGAATTGGAATCTATTTGGAAAAACCCAGAAACAACAAACAAAGACTCATTCTCCCATCTACATGCCTGTGTTTTAAAGCTTGAGATATCCTCTACTTCAGTTAAAACAAGTGGATTTCACAGTCCTTTAACATTTCTTAAAGCTCTTGCTATCTATTCTTGAGGAATATCAAAATTAATGCAGTTGGATGCAAAAAGACTGATCATTTCAAAAGTTTTAAATGGACTATATGATATTCTGTGTTTTAACAACAAAGTTGTTGTTTATTCATTCAGTCGCTTCTGACTCTTCATGACCTCATGGACCAGGCCACGCCAGAACTCTCTGTTGGCCGTGGCCACTCCCAGCTCCTTCAAGGTCAAGCCACTCACTTCAAGGATACCATTCATCCATCTTGCCCTTGGTCGGCCCCTCTTCCTTTTTCCTTCCAGTTTCCCCAGCATCATTATCTTCTCCAAGCTTTCCTGTCTTCTCATTATGTGGCTAAAGTACTTCATCTTTGCCTCTAATATCCTTCCCTCCAGTGAGCAGTTGGGCATTATTTCCTGGAGTATGGACTGGTTAGATCTTCTTGCAGTCCAAGGCACTCTCAGAATTTTCCTCCAACACCACAGTTCAAAAGCGTCTATCTTGGTACATGGTACATCAAGGTACAAGGTAATACTATGAACTACATAATTCATACTTTGGTTAAAAATAATTGAAGGTTGCTGTTCTAAGCTTTAACAAGAGGATAGCCACTGGTCCTTTGCTACTCTACCTTTTAACTGCTCAAGCAAGTGGAGGGAAAAGCTTGTATTCCACTGAAAATATCGTACTACACCAACCCCTTTACACTGGTGCAAACCCGACCAACTGTAGCAGAATTGGCTTCTTTTTTTAGTGAGGTTGTGGCACACACACACAGCACTTCAATATCACCTGATTAAAGAACTTTTCAGTGGAGGACTAGCTTTATTACAGGCACCTGTGGTGTAAATAAATGTTTTAAAATGGACAATATCATGCCAAATCTTGAACAGCAAAAGCATTAAGCTGTTCCAGTTCGTTCAGAAGCCACACTGTTGGAGTCTTGTGCCTTTGTTCTGTGAAGTGGGTTGCAAGCACCTCTAGACTCATCGGCATCTTGCTTTCAAATTGCCCCTACTCCCAGATCACCATTGTGATATTTGCTTAGAGAATAAACCATTACTAAGAGCAGACCAACAGAGCTGCACCTTCATTGCTCCTCCCTGTCCTTTAGCTCCAAGGCTTCAAAACTCTATTTTGATAATCAAGCCAGCCAACTCCCATTTGGAAGGACGGCTAGCCACTTGCCATTTTGATCCATCAAAGAAAATGTCATTTTGGCTTCTGATGATAAGGTGAACACTTTCCTTAAGGTGGGAGAGCAAGATTTCAGTCTCTGAACACCGAAAGTCTGGTTATGAGATTGGAGACTGAGAAAGACTTCACAAATATTCAGGGATTGTGAAGGAGCTTATATACACAGTTGTTGCCAAGCAACCAATTTGCCCCATACTTCTGCAAACAGACAGTGGAAAAGCAAACCTGATGGATTAGTCTACCCCATTATATCTTTTGTTCCATGTTATGCCACAGACACTGTCAAGTGCCTGCAACCTGTGCCATTCCTGTTCATTTCTGGCATTCCTCTGTGCCGGGAACACCGCAGAGATGTTTCTTATCCATTCGATTCCTTACCATACCATGGTGTAACACACTAATTACCAAAACAAAGTAGTACAATACACTTTAAGTGGAGAGAGTATCAAATAATAATTGAGAAGAGACCCGGGATGAAAATCAATAAAGATTTCCAAATAACTACTGTAAAAGTTTGAAACTCCCCTCTGTTTTTTATCCTTCATCTGCTATCTACTTAAGTGGTTGGTAAATACTTAACTATTTCCAAACCATAATTTAGATTTTATAACCTAATCTAACTGTATGTTCAAAAGCCTTAGGAAAATCGAGAATAGCTCCAGCTGAAAGAGAAACGTCATCATGGAACCATCAGGGAGAATTTAACTGTAGGAGAAGGTATCGTACGACATAAACCCCAGAGCAAACAAACATGCTCACAATTTTGTCTTCTCGCTCTCCCCATAATGCCACCCATCTCTGGCCTCAGGCACGAGCAATGTAATGAGATCCCCCTCCTTGAAGCTGAGAAGGGTGCTGTTGTCCCCAGCAGCGTGAGAGAAGATGGCCCGCACTCTTGTTCTGCCATTCTTTTCCAGTCCCGCTGCCATGGAGCTGGAACGTGGCAGAGTCTTGTTTTCAGCTAACGAAAGAAAAGAAAGGAAAAACCAATTAGGTATCAGAACCAACTCTGGAAATAATGTAATAAACTGGCCTAAATCGCTGCCATGTAGAAAACTTTCAAAGATCCATAAAAAAGAAGAGTTGTCCATTCCTCAAAGGCAAATAATTCGTAGAGCTACCAGACAAAAAAGACATTTTATATCTATTTTCTTCCTTCTTGAGGATTTTTAAAAAAACGACAAGAGCTGAAAGCTGGATTGGGAAAACACAGAAGTGTTACAAACAAAATGTGCTGAGAATCAGAATCCAGGATTTGAAGAGCAACCAGAGTTATAAGAGCTCTCATAACATTGTCAGAGGCAGGAAAGCTACATAACAAAAACCTCCTCTGAAAACCTTTAGATTTTTTTGGTGAATTATTTTCAGTAAATAAAAGCTTCTCTATAGTTTTATATTCTTTGCTGTTTTGCAGGAACTATTCCAGTTACTAAAGAAATAGCTCGTCACTGCTCTTCTGTAAATTTTATTAAAATGTAATCCCTCCCCAACAATCAATTTCCATTACACAGTCTAGCGTCATAGGCCACAATGTATACATGGCATCTTAAGAACATGAGTAAGGAAGTGACATAAAGGAAGAGCATTCACAGCTTTGCATTCCAATAACACATGCTAATAATGCACAGCCGGAAAAGCCTCTTAGTATTTTATTTATTATGGGTGACACAAACAACAAAGTTTGGGGTTTTTTTGGGGGGGGAGAGATATATTTAATATTAATCTTTCATAATTGTGCCATAGAGAGTGAAATGTTCAATTCACATTAGATCCTTTATTTTGCAAGCCATTGGGGACAAAGAACCATATTTCTACACTATTACTTTGCTCTAAAAATTAGATCCTGATAAAGGATTCAAACTACAAGAAAGGAGATTCCACCTGAACATGAGGAAGAACTTCCTGACTGTGAGAGTTGTTCAGCAATGGAACTCTCTGCCCCGGAGTGTGGTGGAGACTCCTTCTTTGGAGGCTTTTAGATAGAGGCTGTTGCCAGCATCTAATTGTGCCTTGTAAGCTGCCCTGAGTCCCCCCCCCCCCTCGGGGGTTGAGAAGGACAGGGTAGAAATACTGTAAATACTAATAATCTGTCAGCAGTGCTTTGATTGCATTTTTTCCTGCTTCTTGGCAGGGGGTTGGACTGAATGGCCCATGAGGTCTCTTCCAACTCTAGGATTCTAGGTCACATACAAAGGGTTCCTCCCCCCCCACCCCCAAGTTTCTTTCTTGGTTGTTAATGCCAATCCAGTGAAGGAAGGAAGAGAAGGGGGGGGGGAGGACGAAGGAATTTCCTGGCAGAATATGCACACAGGTAGGGAAAAGTAAGCAATCTTTTTAGAACCAATGTTGGATACAATTGGAAATGGCCTGTGCACTGTGCCATAAAAATAAGCAGCAATTACACAGTAGGGTAACCATCACACTTGCCCAGTGCCTTACGCTTTGCCTCCTGCTGGAGAGTGAGATCATTCAGCTATTTCCACACCTGAGAAATAATAGTAAATATCTACATCCAAGTTGTCCTATTCAGTATTAGTACGTTATTACGGATCCACTTTTCACCAAAGCTTCCAATATTATGCAAAATGGCCAATAGTGCTTTGATGTTTACTAGTAATGAATTGCTACTACTAAATCTTTCACAGGAGATGCCCTTCTTAAAATGCATGTATCTTGCAAACTGTCATAGTGAGGAAGGAACAACCTAGTTGGTTTAAGTTTTGTGGCAATCCAGCCTATCTATCCAATATGTCAACAGGGCTAAATCCAACCTCTTAGCAATTACTGTGCTAACAATTTCAGCTTTTTCCCAACAGTAGTTCTTGATATTAGCAATTCTGTCATCATAAAGAAATGTTTACAGCTGCAGGCAAAAGGGGCACTCAGACAGCTTTCTGTCACCTTTATGTTTCTATGCCCACTCTCCTACTTCAGCACCTCCATGCTGTGCCAGCATCAGCAGTGACTGTCTTTCCTTGAACCAGTAGGGAGATGTGCTGGGTTGTTCTCATGTCCCCTTCCTCCCACAAGACAGGACTTACTGGCTGCATAGCTGTTTTTCGGCATCACACTTTTGCGCACAGGGAGAGTGTTGGAGTAAGAGTCACTCATCTTCTGTGTCTGAGGTGGGGATAAAGACTTTGGCTGAGGAGGCTTCCGGTCAGACCAGTGGTTGTAATCTTCCCCTTCTGAGCCTGAGACACCATTCATCACTGGCATGGTTTCTTGTGCTGACATTCGCTGGATGAAAAAAAAAGGCAGGGAAGTAAGGTTAACTTTCAGCAAATTTATCCTTTGCCCTGAATCAAGGACTGAAAACATGCAGCTCTCCAGATGTCGTTGGACAGCAAATCCCGTCAGTCCAGAGTCAACATAGCCACTTGTGAGGAACACAAGAAACTGCAGTCATAAAAAACACCCCACCCCTGTTTCAAAGATTGCATTCAATTTGGGAGTACAGCTAAATGATAACTCTTCGAAGTATGAACAATGTGCAAACTGGTTTAATTCACTCTTTGCTTTTTATTCAATGAAAAATAAAGAATGAGTTTACAAAAGCCACTTTTTAGATGCTTTGACTTTACCCTATGAAAATAGATGTTTGTGTATATGAGTCCACTGCAGTGTCCTAGGTTTCAGAGCAATCCTAAAACAGAAACTGTGCCTTTCTTGGAGCAGAAACATTTTGCCATCTGTAACTCAGTCCAGGATAATTCTATCCCTCTGATTCCTGGAAGAAGGAAGAAGCATGGAGTCTCTCCTTATCCAATCTTTTCGAGAGAGTCATAAATACAATACTCACTCCAACAAAAGGTGCCAGTTCTGGTGGGACTGGGAGTGGCTTGGCCCCGGGGATGGGGTCTGAGATGATGAGGTTCGACTTGGATGTGGAGAGAGGGCTAGGCATAATCGTCCCATTGCTACTGAGGGCCATCTGTTGCATCAGCTGGATAGCACGGTCAGGGATCTTGTTGGGGTCAGCACAAGATTGCTGCCATAGGGGAAGCTTCTGTGTCAAGATGTCTTTTCCCTGAAGTTACCACACACACACAGAGAGAGAGAGAGAATATACATGGGTGTAAACACAAGGAGACACACATAGGACAATGCAGCCAATGGTTTTGTAAAAAGAGGACCCTCCATAATATCTGGGTGAATAACTATTGACTTCCAAGAAAAATGAGACTATCAAGAATACGTAGCCCACAGACATACACTTGAATTTACTTCCGCTAGAAAAATAAATAGGATTTACCCTGAACGAGTGTAAACAAGATTTTTTTAAAAAAAAACCTAATAAAATGCAATCACTATGTGGTTACAACAGTTGATAGTCCAGTTAAAACTGCAGAAGACAGTAACAGAGAAATAACGGGACAATCTCATTTTCTGTAGCCCACTGTGGAAAGATCTGATTCGATAAAGCCCATCTGAGAAATATGAACTAGAATGGTTGTGGGCAAGATCTCATTCTGGGCTCTGCCAGCGAAGGGAACAAACTCATCCTTTTCACAACCAGCCACTCTGCCCTCACAGTCATTGTTGTTGTCACCACAATGAAACTAAAGACAATTTTTTAAAAAACACTCAGGAAGACATAAACATTATCCAACCAAATTACAGCACAAAAATAAATAAGTCTGTGCATGTTCATATTCATTTATTGAGAACTTTGCTTATTGCCTCAAGACACATCAGGAGCCCCAAGAAGACATATAACAGATAAAAACTTTATTTAAAATGCATATAATTAAAACATTCACCAAAGTCAACTTCAGTTTTAGGAATAAAAGACTGTGTAGACCAGTGGTTCCCAAAGTGGGCGGTACCACCCCCTTGTGGGCAGTGGGGCGATCTAGGGGGGTGCTGGAAGGCCCAGGAGAATTTGGGGGGTGCTTAACCCCTGTAAGGGGCCGGTGGGGGCGGTGGCGTGAGCCAGGTGACAACCATCCATTTCTGTGTGTGTCTCTCTCTCTTCTTCTCTCCTTCTGCTTCCTCCTCCTCCTCCTCCTCTTGCCAAGCAAGGGATAATAATAATAATAATACCTTTGGGGTTCCCTTCCAACTGGTTGAGTCTTATAACAATAATAATAATAATCTCCTTCAACATATTTAGTGGAACGTGGATTCAGTGCGGTAACCAATTTATTAACAAAAAAGAAACCGATTGCAAAATAGTCAATCGCGATGATTTGAGATTACTGTCGACGAAAATAGAGCCGATGATTACTGGATTGGGAGCAGCATACCAGGTTCATCCTTCTCATTAAGATGATTTTGAATGTTTTAACTTTTTTTGTATTACCTTTCTATTCTAAGTTCAATAAATAGTTTCATGATTTCAAAATTCAATGTTTCTAATTTACAACTTTCTTTATTATATTTTACGGAAAAGGTAGAAATATTAATACATATATATTTCTGTTTAATTGCTATTAAATGTATTTTTTAAAAAATTCTAGGGGGACGGTGAGTAAAAAAATTTCTGGAAAGGGGGCGGTAGGCCAAAAAGGTTTGGGAACCATTGGTGTAGACTATACTGTCTCAGCTACCTGTTGGATGCTCAGAAGAGATGAAGCCAGCCAGCCAGCCAAGTCTAACGCATTAACCAAACCAGCATCAACAACATATTGAGTGTTCAATATCCTGATAAACATAGCACTGATTGAAAAAGCCTAGGACTCGCATTATAGTCATATACATTTTTTAAAAAAATAGATTCTTCACTCCAGTGCCTGTTATGCAGACCTTATTCCGGCTTTTTTCTCTCTGTGTCTCTTCAGCAAAGAAGAATCTCAACGTGGCAGAAAGAGAGTGCGTCACTACGTTTTAGTGGCATGCTTTCAGCATGTTAAAGGGCTGAAGCAACACACTTTTCGCGAGGAAAAGCTTTTATAACAAAGCATGTCTACAAGAAATGCAAGTGAATCATGTGTTAACTGGCCAGCTATGGTCAATCCCCAAATGTAGGGCAATGCTGAGAGCAAACAAATAAGCAAAGGTTTACAGGTTTGTGGAGAAGAAGAGATTTGACATAACGCTTCTTCCCCTTTGTCTTCTTCAATGGATGGAGATTTATTTAGCTGCTATATATTCTGAAGCAGAACATTAAAGATGGACCATTCCTAAATAGATTCCATACACGATACCCAAACACACAAACACACACACACACACACACACAATGAGGAGAGACAATACGAAGGATGCCCATGGCATATCTTAAAATGGGTCAAAACTTTTGGTTCCTGTCCTACTCCTAGGCAGAAATAGTAGTAAGACAAAGTGTGTGGTATACTGTACATCCATGTTCACTTCAAAATGTATCCGTCTAGGCATCAAGAATGCTTTTCTTTCCACAGAGGCTGCACTATTCCACTTATTTAGCTATCACTCAATCAATGAAACATTAGGACATACTCCTTTTTTCAGCTCTCCCAATGGCTCAATACTCAGGTATAATGGTAAGGGACAAAAGGAAAGGTGTCACTATTACATATAGGGCATTTCTTCTGGATGGGACAGGGTGGGAGTCATGGAAATACCTTGTGCACAGTACTTTGGTGCACAACAGCAGGATGCCATTAAGACACAGTGCTGGTTACTAGGCTGCAGAGATAGCATGCTATGCAGTTCTACTCCATAGCAACAACAAGTGTGTGTAAGGGCTTTGGCAAGCTCTTGCAAGGTGTGTGTGTGTGTCAAGCGATAGAGGATTAGTGCAAATGCCAACATGCAAATGTCATTCAGCTGCTTTTTCTTTTTAAATCAAAAAATTAAAAATGTGGTCTTTCACAGAGGTTTTAGTTCTAGAATGCTTGAAGAAACAGTTGCTAAACAAGCTGGTGATTGTCAGTGAAATGGAGGACAGAGTCTGACAGGCTGGCTTTAAAAATATTTCATTTTGTTGATTATGGCCATGTTCCAAAAGTATGTTCCAGAATGCTTCTGGAGCATGGCCATACAGCCCGGAAAAACCACAACAAACTAAAGAATCCGGCCATTAAAGCCTTCGACAATAGATTCTTAGATGGTTCATTGATTACACAATGTGGCTTCAGGGCCTAACAAATGCACGGGTTACAGGTGTGTGTCTCTTGTTAACACACTGCTTCCAAGCCTTGCCTCATGCTGACTGGAAATCAGTCTTCATTAGACTTTTGGCACCAAACATCTGCTTCTAGTTTCTTCAAAAATGGCAATTTCTACAGGACAAGTAGACCTATATAATACAAGTTCTACAGAATAGTCACCAAACTTCTATCGCAGTGTAGTGTAATAGTCAGAGTGCTGAATTGAGTACCCCGAAGTCTAATTCCTCTCTGAGGGATGAAATTTACTGGATGACTTTAGGCCACTCTCTGTCAAGCAGATCTACCTCACAAAATTGTTGTGAAGATAAAGTGGGGAAGAGGGGGGCAATTTACCATTCCTTCAGCTCATTTAAGGAAAGAAAATGAAATGTCATGGATAAATACTTAGTAATACTTAGTAATAAACAGAAAGTCTTTCTGATGTAATTACACTGCAGGGTCTAACCGATATGTGTTTACTGCTATATGTTTACTGAGTACATTATCTACTAAGGAATACATTTGTCGTTCTTGCTGTTAACTGCTCTCAGGTGTACTTTGATTTATGTTGATCTCATGAACAAGAGACCTACAAGTCACCTTATCATCAACAGCCCTGCTCAGGGCCGTGGCTTCCTTGCTTGGAGAATATCCATCTGAAATGTGGTCATTCTCTTTTCTTACAGCCTTCTACCATACCAAGCATTTCTCTTTTCTATTGAGTCATGTCTCTCATCATATGTCCAAAGTATGACAGTTTTACAGACAATTCAGGCTTAATTTGCTCTAGGACTCATAACTATGAGAAATGAGGAGTTATATTTAAATAGATAGTGCTGAAGAAAAGAGAGGTTAAAAAGGGAACGGTAACATATAGAGTACACTGAAAACCATGTATGCTTTCTTATGAGACAATGCTTCTATCCATTCATGAATGTATGTAGCCTTGAAAATTTAGGCATCCATTCATAATGTATTCTTATGAGTTTCGAAAGTGAAGTTATTCATATCCAATTTCTTAAGAACCATGTTTGGAGCATCATCTGTCGAACTGTTTCCTTAAGAAATCATTCCAGTGGTCTGGCATGTGTGTGAAACAGCTCTGATCTTACCTTGGAGTGGTACGTAAGGGCATGTTTGGCCACAGCGCACTGCTTCTCCACCAGGAAACAGAATCGTCGCCTTTCTTCTGTGAGTGCTGTTTTGTACCCATCTGACACATAGTTCTCTAGCTCACCTTGCTTGTTGGTGATCGCCTCAATAAACTGGGAAAGAAAGAGAGAACATCCATAAAGATATCTGAACCCCAATGCCTAAAAAAATCAGTTGTTCATGCTGAGAGAACACATTGTTCGGTGAGATAAACACAGCAGGATCTTTCATATGGCATGTTCTTGATGCCACTCACAGAAGGAAAATAATTGGAATGCGCAAGATTCTGGTTCTTTATGTGGTTCAGTTTAAGGCGGGCAGCAGGGGGCAGTAGGCAACAGAGCATATGCGGACTCCCGAATATGTATCTGTTGCTCCCCCTCACCAGGCATCCTTAGTCATCTGACCTCCCCCACACAAAAGCTCCTGACTCAGAACGTGGGCTTCAGATGTTGTGTGGGTGGCAGAAGAGCAAAGAAATTCTCTCAGCCTCCCTCCCACTTAGCCAGCACCTGGGTAGCGCTCTCATTTTCTAGTGCCAATTGTTGCAAACTGACAAAGTTGCCTGCACAAGGCTAAAGCGCTCGAAGGAGGTTTCAACTCAGGGGAGAGAGGACTTAAACATAGCTTTCAACTCTTGCTCACTGGATGGGGAGAATTAACTCTGTCATGCTGGCAGGGATGAGCGAAGGAAGGAAGGCCTCCCTTACAGCGAACTGAGCAATGTGAGTGTTGCAAAGTAACCTTGATTTCAGCTTACTCACAAATTCCTCCTGACTCCCACTGACAACAGATATAATAACTGTCCGAATACTCCCAGTGATCCCTTTAAAAACCAATCTATCCATTGACACAAACAATACCCCCACCCCCAATTTACACCAAGTCTTGATACAGTGACTTGGTTTTAATTGTGCAAAAGCTCTCCCGGCCACCACCGAGACCTGGGGTTCCAGGCTCAGCGATGAATCCAGGATCACTCCCAAGCTGCGAACCTGTGTCTTCAGGGGGAGTGTAACCCCATCCAACACAGGCTGTAACCCCATGCCATGTTCAGCCTTTTGACTGACCAGGAGGATTCAATTTCAATTTGCTAGCCCTCATCCAGTCCGACAAAGCAGCCAAGCTTTGTTCAAGGTCTGGACAACCTCCTTAGTAACAGGTGGGAAGGAGTGACATATTTGGACATCATCTGCATACAGATAACATCTTACTCTGAAACTCCGGATGATCTCCCCCAACGGCTTCATGTAGATGTTAAATAACATCGGGGACAGTACTGAACCCTGAGGGACTTCACAAGACAATGGTTATGGGGTTGAACAGGTGTCACCCAATAACACCCTCAGGGACTGACCCTCCAGGAAGGATTGGAGCCACTGCAAGGCAGTTCCTCCAAGCCCCATTCCTGCAAAGCATCCCAGAAGGATACTATGGTCAACGGTATCAAAGGCCGCTGAGAGGTCCAGCAGAACCAACAGGGACACACACCCCCTGTCAAGTTCCCGGCGTAGATCATCTACTAAGGTGACCAAGGCTGTTTCCGTAACATGTCCCGGCCTGAAGCCAGACTGTGCTGGATCAAGATAACCAGTGCCTACCAGGAACCCCTGGAGTTCCGAGGCCACCACACATTCCAGGACTTTGCCCAAATAGGAAACTGGCCAATAGTTCACTAATTGAGTAGGGTCCAGTGATGGTTTCTTCAACAGTGGTTTTATAGCAGCCTGTTTTAGGCTGGCTGGAATCTTACCCTCCTGTAAGGAGGCATTAACCACCACCTTCACCCACTCTGCCAAACCCCCTCTGGCTTCCTTGATCAGCCAGAAAGGGCAGGGGTCTAGGATGCATGTGGTAGGTCTCACCTCTCCAAGGATTCTGTTCACATCCTCAAGCTGAACCTATTGAAATGAATCCATTAAAACCAGACAAGCAGGTGCTCATGTTACATCCTCAGAGACTGCTCTTAAAGTGGCGTTGAAGTCAGAACGGATCAGTGCAACTTTGTTCGCGAAGAACTGAGCAAATGCTTCACAGCAATCCCCGAGTTTAGGGCTCCATTTCCATGTGCTGAAAAAAATGGTGCCCCACAGGAGTCTCGCGGAGGCCATCACATAATGTAATAACACTTGCAGTAGGACTCAGTGGGGGTCTGTTTCTGCAGCGCATGGAAACGTAGCACTAAAGCCATCTTCAGGAGTCGGGTGTTACCAAACTCCAAATGGCTCAAAACGGGGAAAGACGGGGGAATGATGTGAGATAGATGGCCAAGCCAGAAGACAGGGAAATCCAGTAGGGAATATAGGAGAATGATTCCCTTCACTCCCACACCCCCGCTTTCCCAACTTCTGGCCACCCAGATGTCCTCTCCTTCTTCTGCCAGGGTCTTATGGGCATCCAACTCCTACATTTGGCTTTTCTGAATTAGAAGCCATTTTCTCAGCACTGTAACTATTATTTTGCTCCAACTGAGGACACCTTGTACCTTCTGAGGTGGGGATTAGAGACAGTTGCTCCTGAGTTTGTGTTATGCAGAGGTGCACACCTCTCTGTCTTACCATGGTTTCTCTCTACTGTTTCTTGTAAGTCCTGTCCAATTAATGAGACTCATGCTGTGAGATCCATCTTTCATTCCATAGTGGATTCAAGCTGAGCAGCTCTTGACCAATACCCTCTGCCTTCCTTTAATGTTGCAAAATATATTTAGTCTTCTTCTTTCCAGACAGGAAGAGAAGGCTCCACAACTCCACTGATGTTTACGCGCACTTTCTTTGTTCTTCAGAATGCCTTTTTTTCACTACTCTGAAGTGTTTAGCTAATTAGCAAGATTGATCAAAAAGACTTTTAGCCAATTAAAAAGGTGCCCAAAACTATACTGGACAGCAAAAAGGGGGGAAAGCACAGAAAGTGTAGTAACAAAATAAGACTAAGCAAAATAATAATAATAACCCTGCACGACTGCAGGATTGAAAAGAAACAACTGGAAAAGCTGTTACGATACGAGGATTTAAAGATCAAACTACAAAGACTCTGGCACAATCCAGTAAAGATGGTCCCAGTGGTGATCAGCACACTGGGTGCAGTGCCTAAAGACTATGGCCTGCACTTAAAAACAATCGGTGTTGACAAAATTACCATCTGTCAGCTGCAAAAGGCTACCCTACTGGGATCTGCACGCATTATTCGCCGATACATTACACAATCCTAGACACTTGGGAATGCCTGGCGTGTGATCAAATACAACAGCCAGCAAAGTGACCTTGTTTGCTGTGTATTAATCTTTTTGTGTCAATAATAATAATAATAATAATAATGTAAGGCCCTTGCTACCACTACCACCCCCGCCCCCCACAAAAATCCCTGTAGGCAAGCTGTTGGCATTCTCTTAGAAGAAGCATAACCCCCAGAAGACAGAGAGAGAAGACAGAGAGGAGAACACTCTTTCTAAAACGATGCTTCTTCTATTACAACTATGCATTAGGTAAGGGAATCATGCTTCTCCTCAGAGTTCTTTTTTGCATATGATTTTTTATTCAGATTCAATCTATGTACAGTACATAATAATTGATTATAGGTAAATTAAAATGAAACTGATTCATCAAGTTATGTGACAGCCAATTTCTTCACAAGTATGCAAGCAGTTAAGCATGAACCTTAGACTAAAATATAGCCCCAAGCCTGACTTATCTGACCACCTAAACAACCCAAATGCAGTCTCACTTCAAACATTCCTCCAGAGCTTGGTGATGAAGGTGAAGTCTATGCCGAACTGGCAAGACATGGGCTATTTTTTCCTGACAATCTGCCTACCATATCTTACCAACCTGAGCGTGCTTGCTTTCCAGAACACAGTCCCAGCCAACATTTACATGTTGATATAATATGCAAACATTTGTCGTTATGTAAAGGGAAAGGAAAGAAATGCCACTTTCCTGTCATTGATGTAGGTTACACCCATAGCCTTAAGCAAGTCACATACATTACAGATTATATGCATACATTACAGATTTTTCCTGAATATCTCTGCCAATTTTGTCTCAATCACTATGACACCACCTAGGAAAAATATAACGGTGTTCGATCCTAAAAAGTGTTGTATTGGAACTTTCAGAGAAATGAATAAATTTCATTTCACTTCTCTAGATTACCTGGAAATTTCTTTTAAGATTACAGTAACACCCCCATAATTGTGGAGCCCATATCCATGGTTTCACTTTCCCAAAGCTGGTGAAAACAGATCTGTCTAGATTCGAACATTGTGTTCTCAACGTTTGGTGCTTCAAGTGTTTTATTGGACTTCAACTCCCAGAAATCCCAGTCAGTTTACCAGATGTTAGGAATTGTGGGAGCTGAAGTTCAAAACACCTGGAGAACCAAAGATTGGGAACCACTGGTCTAGAAATTTGCTTCCTGTAATTCCATGGTATGCTTCCTCCATAAATACCATAGACTTGTACTGGAGGATGTAGCAAATTCCTACAGAGGATAGTTCTCTAGGCCCTCCAAGGAAACTCTATGGTATTCTGGGACCGAAAATCAGGTAATTTAATGGCATCTGGTTGAAGGTAACCACAGTCCAGCTGGAAATGTATCAGCCAAAGGTTAGGGGTTTTGTTTCCCTGTTCCCTAATGAATAAACACATTTCTTATGTACACTATTTTGGGGGAATACTAGACAAAGCAATGACTTACATCACATCCATCAGTCCATAATAGCACACCTTCTCAAGGACCTTGCCATTTGTCCTTGGCTCTCACTTAGCACTATATTGTCAGGCACATGTGCCTACTCCACACTGATTGATTAGAACACATTAACTGGCCCACCAGTAGTCACAGAGAAACATCTGAACCACATTTCATTTCTTCACTTCTAAAGATTTACCAGCCTCTGTAGGAAAATGTCATATTTTACCAGTATATGAAGAAACCTGATTATTCACTAATGGTTTTGACATTTACTGAGAAATGCTTCTTATAACAGCAAATGCCAACATTGACTGGATTTCTAGGAATCCATCATGTGATGCTTCTTTTGTTCTTGGTGATTCTGATGGACTTCTCAGTGGCTTTCAATGCCATCGGTTATGAAATCCTTCTGAAACAACTGGGTGGTACTGTTTTGCAGTGGTACTGATGGAAAGGCAAACTCTGAAAGTAGTGCTTGCAAGACTCTCCAAGGCTTGGTTTTGTCTCTCATACTATTTAAAATCTACCTGAAATCGTTGAGAAAGATTATCCAGAGTTTGGTGGCTGATATCGATATCGTCTCCGAGCTAAAAGCAAGATAGATTCTGTAAGTTTGTTCCTAAGTTGAATTTGCTTGTATGTTGAAACACGTACATTTTAAAAGTGTAACTCTGTGTGTATTTGTGTGTGCACGAATGTGTGCGCACACATGCTTTGGATAGCATAGGAATGGGTTAACACCCCGGTGGTGTCTGTTTTGCTGTTCAGAAGATTTTACTTCACTTTCTGTCCCTGTGATAATTGGATTGATGAGAAAGCTTCAATGGAGACACCTTTTCCCCATGATAATTCTTTCAGGAGTGAATTTCCCTTCCTAGGGGTAGATTTATCTCACTTCCTGTTGTTTGACCCCTGTTCTTAACTGTGAGTTGTTTGTAAGTTGGATTTTTGTAACTCAGGGAACTCCCTGTGCGTATACTGATGATAAACAACTCTATCTTTCCTTTCCTATTGAATTCCAAGATAGACGGTTTTAACCAGTGTCTGTTATAAGAAATAGACTAGATGAAGGTTTAAAAAGTGAAGGTTAAAAATATGAAGTTTAATCTAGACAGGACAAGAAGTGCTCTTAATCAGTTGAAAGACAGATAAGGGGATGGGAATATTGCCTGTGATTGGTTTTCACTCTATGAAATCTTAGGTTCTCAACTTGGACATACTCTTGGCTTCAACCTGAACTCAGGGGACCAGGTCTCAGTGGTTGCTAGGACAGGTTTTGCACAGTTAAAGCTAAGGCATCAGATTTACCTATTCCTGGAAATATCAGATCTGGTCATGATGACACAAGCCTTGGTTACATCCCTTTTGGATGACTATAACGCACTCAACTGGCTTCCATAACTGTTCAGAAATTGCAGAAGGCCAGAAATGTTGTGGCTAGACTCCTTTCTAGAGTTTACTATAGAGAACACCTAACTACCCTGTTGAAACAACTTTACTGACTACTAGTACATGTCTGGGCACAACATAAAAGACTGGTATTGACCTATGTAACTTATGTCCAGACTATCTGAAAAGACTATTTCCTAAGTTTTAATAGGGGGAGGAGGTGTCTGTCTCTCAGTCCTAGAACTATAACAGGTACAACTGCCCTCAAACTATGGAATCCCCTCCCAAGAAAGTCCAGTTTGGTTCCCTCTCAGCACCATCAAGAGCTCTAGTTATTGACAGGACATAACTTCCATGAAATTGTTCAAACACATATTTAAAAGCATCACAGCTAGCAATCATCACCATATCTTCTGGTAGCAATTTCCATAAATTGCATACTACATGCAAAAGTTCTTCCTTTGGTCTGCTCCCTAAATCACATATGTTTGGAAACAATACATTGGCTGCTTTTATCAGAAAGAATAACTGAAAAGGCATTAGAGAAAAAGATATCAGAGGTTGCTAGACTACATTTCTCAGTATCCTTCACTCCAGGTTGCAGGGGCTTGGATCGATGAGAGTTGTAGTCCAACAATATCAAGAAGGAAACCTGTTGACCAAACCATGTTCTACTATGCCAGTCACTCAATTTCTTCTATTCATTTTTCTTCTTAGTTGCTCTGTGAAGCTTAAGTTATCTGTGGCTGAACTATAGCTGAGTATAGCAAACGTGAGGCAGCAGAATTTCTATCCCATGAGAGGTGTCACAGTTTAAAAGAAATATAAAAGTTTCAGTTTTGCATTCTGCAGCATCAGAAATATTTCAATGCCTTGTAAGGACCTTTGGGCTTTGCTTTGGAACTGCGAATTAAGAAAGTTTCTACTGAGAGATGTACATGGTTTCTTTATATTCACTGTTGTCAACCACAGCCACACCAAACTGTAATTCCCAAGGGTCACGAGAGTGACGCATGGGGAGTTGCTGAAATCCAAGTGCCAGAGCAAATCATTTCTGGTGACACACCATCAGAAATGTTTGTTTCATTCAGGGAGTTGCAGAAATGTGATACATGGCTGCTGACAAATCCAAAGTCTGCTGTGTTATTTGATTTCTCAAAATGTGTCTTTCTTACTTATTTATCATCTTCTGCACGGACAAACAGTATCTAGTTTTCCTTTGGGAACTTTAAAGGGATGGGAGAAATAAAAGGAAATGAGAAAAGCAACCCCTTCTACATCCACCAGCCTAGATGGTTGCTACAGTTAACACTTTAATTTTGTCTATAAGGAAAGTAAGACAGAACACTGACTCAATTCCAACAGATTACGAGAACCTTTCAGTGGGAGACAAAAGAGTCTTTCCAGTGGATATGATTCCATCACCTGATATTCTGGAGAAATGCATAGACAACACCTGTAACCTCAAAGGTACCGGTCAATTCAAGGACACTGTACCGCCTTAAATGCAACCAGGAATGTTCTCTCACAGAGGATATGGAAAGAGAAAAAGGAACACATGATACCCGTCTTTTCAAATCCGGTACATAAAATCTGAAAGGCCTCTACTGGCACTTCATCCAGTCAGGTCAAACATAACTTCTAATCCAGGGGTGCTCACACTTTTTCAGCAGGCGAGCTACTTATAAAACAACCAAGTCAAAATGATCTACCTACCCACTACAAAAATGTGAAACATATAACACAATTTCGGCTTTGAACTGGGTTTTCTGAGTCCACACTGCCATATAATCTGATTCAAAGCAGATAACATGGGATTTTATTCAACTGTGTGGAAAGGACCTCAGATAACCCAGGGCTGGCAGCACTTGGGCAGCGTTGGGAGCCTGTGGGGTGGGACTGAGCCTTCCTCCCGCCCTGCCTGCGATCTACCAGGATGCCCTACGCGATCTACCAGTAGATTGCGATCTACCTAATGAGCACCCCTGTTCTAATCTAATATCATAAGGAAACTCCCCACCCCTCTGCCATCGGTATTTGTTTTAGCAGCACTCTCTCTATATACTGTATATGTCTGGTAAAGCTATGAGGCTGGGGTGCTAGCAGTCATAGATATTTGATGGTGAGATGGAAGTCCATAAACATTTTGAACAAGCAAAGGATGCAGTCATTTCTGCAAAGGCAGCATTAGTTAGTTCATAGAATCATAGTTTTAGAAGAGCACAATGAGCCATCCAGTCCAATCCCCTGCCATGCAGGAAAACATAATCAAAGCACCCCAACAGATGGCCATGGAGCCCATTAAAAAACCTCAAGAGAAGGAGATCCCACCACACTCTGGGGCAGCATATTCCACTGCCGGGGCCAGCACTACATATTGTGTCCACTAGGTGCAATTGTATTTTTTCCCAGAAGACTTGTGAGGGGATCAATACTCTATCCCTACATTAATTAATTAGGAAAGTGCTATTCTAAGAAGTAGCCCCTGAATTGATACTGGTCCCACAGAGCCACAAAAGTCCCTGGATGACCATGAACTAGTCTCTTTCTCTTTCAACCTGACCCATCCCACACTGTAGATTGTTGTGAGGAAAAAGTTAAAAAAAATACCCAAGGAGTTTGCCTCAAGCTTACTGGGGAAACCCAAGATATAAGAGAAACAAATAAATAATAAATAAGATTTTTTATATAAAAAATTACAGATTTACTCAGCTTTTCACAATCTGAAGGGAACTCTTCATTAGGCCACTCCAAAATTGCTTAGAAAATGTACTGAAGTTCAACTTCTGTTTTCTAGACTATTCGGTCCAATTACTTGACTCACTTTAGAGTTTTTAGGTTGGAAAATCTGTCAGACAAATTCATATCCCTCCAGGGAACGTGATCGGCTTAAAGATTCACAGAGAACAAATACTGGCTTCAATTAACCGTGTCACTGCTATCTTTAAAATAAGGCCATGATCTTCTGCAGACTGCACTGAAAGTTAAGTTCTCCTGAAATCAGTGGGATATGCTGAAAAAATAGATTTTCTTGGAAGCAAAACGCAAAGAACCTGTAGGATTTGTGCCTCTGCGTCACACTTACTTCTTCATTCAACAGGGGCAACAGCAACTACGGTGAAGAAATACAAATCAGAAGCAGCCCTGTGTCAAAGCAACAAAGGAGTTTCTGGAATCATAAAAGGATGAAGAGGAAAGGATAAGGCATCTGCAAAGCAGGTGATAGTTCTGAGAGTTGGGAGAAAAAGAATGTTATCTCCTGAAGTTGGTGAATAATCTCCCAGAAGACCTGAAGCTGCTGCTGCTTATGCTGAGAGCTCAGTTGCATTGTAAGCAGTCTCCATTGTGCGGTGTGTATGTGGGGGTGGGAAAGGGGGTGGGGGAGAGAAAGGAAAGGAGGGAAAGAATGGTGCTGTTCACAGCAGCTATCGGGAAAAGTGAAAGCCATCATCTCTACCTCACTCAGCTCTAAAGCATTCTCCAGCCCACAGTGCGATTGTGCATTAACATCCAGTCGAAGAGCACTTTCCTCCTTCTTAGAGAAAAAGCTTTCACCATCATGGCTGCAAAGGAAGTAAGCCATAGCTTCTCGTTTCCGGAAAAGGATACAGCGTGGGATGGCCATTCATGAACCAAGATACACATACAGCCCATGATTAAACATCGTCTTCACAAAGCCTCTGTGCATTTATTTGGGGGTTTTAACATCCAAGTATATTTGTTCTGCACATTGTGTTTTCATGAGTTGGGATGTATGAAATAGACAAAAGATGACAGTTTTTGCAAGTGCTTTGAGCACTGACACAAGCATCAAAGAAACACTGGTTTGTAGTATGTGCTGAAAATCTGACAACATCATCAAATAAATGACTGCAAATTAAACCTATAAGGCTATCTTCAACCAAGACCAGTCTTCCCCTTGCCTTCCTCCAACACATTAATCAGCACACAATTTAATTATGCAGTGGAAATTTATTTTATCACTTACGTGGATTCAGTGTTTGCCATTTATTACTCACATGTTTAGCAGCATGATGTAACTTGTTTATATAACTATCGTGTGACTGGTTGCCTGCATGCCATGTGCTACAGTGTTTTGAAAATGTAGAAAGGCTTCTCAAAAGGCAAGGAACTAAATCATCACTCAAGTGAGAACAAATGTAAAGAATGGGATTCTGAATGCATTGTGGGATGTACAGCTATGAAAATTTCACTGAGGAAAAGGTAAAGGTTTCCCCTTGAAATTAAGTCTAGTGCTCATCTCAATTTCAAGCCGAAGAGCCGGTGTTGTCCGTAGACACCTCCAAGGTCACGACTGCATGGAATGCCATTACCTTCCCGCAGAAGCGATACCTATTGACCTACTCACATTTGCATGTTTTTGAACTGCTAGGTTGGCAGAAGCTGGGCCTAACAGCAGGAGCTCATCCCACTCCTGGATTTGAACTGCCAACCTTTCAGTCAGCAAGTTCAGCAGCTCAGCGGTTTAAACCACTGTGCCACCAGGGGGTCACTGATGTAATCCACTTCTAAAATGAAGTTTCAGTTTTCTAAAAGCTGGTAGCTTTTTCCTTTTTGGAAATAGGTTGGGACATCTTGTATTGACCTCCATAGGCTGTGCCTCTGTTCACATGACTAGTAAAGAAATAGGGTTAACATATCCTACAAAAATCCCATTGTTACCTGGCTCTTAGTGTACTGTGAGTTGTAACCCTGGGATGAACAGGGTTCAGATATGTAGGATACACTTTGGAGTTAAGCTCTAGTGTGATAAGGTCAACCGAATCAGTACTTGCTGGAACAGACTTAGGATGAAAGATTTCTCAGCCAAGTAATTATTTGACTCCCAGAAATAAACAGAGTTCACAGTCCTTACACACAAACCCCCGCTCCTGGTCATCCATTTCAGCAGTACAGTTTATTAGGATGAGAAGAAAGAAAGAATCATATAGTTGCTACTGTCAATGGCCTAAATCTTCCAAAGACACCCAATCCTGTCCCATCTTGGAAGTTAACAATATCAACAACAACAGCAACAATAATAAAGTCTGGATTATTGATGTCACCATACCGGGTGACAGCCGCACTGAGGAAAAACAACAGGAAAAGCTCAGCCGTTATCAAGACCTCAAAATCGAACTGCAAAGGCTCTGGCATAAACCAGTACAGGTGGTCCCAGTGGCCATTGGCACTTTGGGTGCCGTGCCAAAAGATCTCAGCCGGCATTTGGAAACTATAAACATTGACAAAATCACGATCTGTCAACTGCAAAAGGCCACCTTACTTGGATCTGTGCACATCATTCGAAAATACATCACACAGTCCTAGACACTTGGGAAGTGTTCAACTTGTGATTTTTTGATATGAAATCCAGCATATAGATCTTGTTTGCTGTGACATACTGTGGTTTTGTGTCAGATAATAATAATAATCTTTATTTTCACGCCCTCTCCCCAAAATGACTCGGGGTGGCTTACAACAGAAGAAACACAATGTAGTAATAGCAAACGTAGTTAGCACTTAAACATGGGACCACATAAGTATATCTGGTCCTATATAGGCTATATTTCAGAAGAAAGTAATGGCACTTTTGAGTATTCCTTGCTTAAGAAAACCATATAAAATTCATGGGGTTTTAGTAAATCAACAGATGATTGGAATGCAGGGGTGTACACCGTACCAGTCTAGTGAAATCATCCTGATGCCTATGCTTGGACCAAAGAAATCTGATTTTGCTTGAGGGCAAAACCCTGAAATGATCATTTTCAGTATAAAATTGTTCAAAAATCAAAAAGAAAGTGCTGTACTAATAAAACATGCATAGATTTCAGACTTGAATACCTCCGTTCCAAACGAGGGAGACAGGTTTGAATTTGGAATTTTTTAAAAAACTGCACTTGAATACCAATTCAAGTGTAGAATTCAGCTATCTTGAAAATTTAAGCTGACATTTCCGAGGGTATTAGTTTTAATGTAGTACAGACAGGTTTAAAAGCATAAGGGCACCACTATTCAGTGATATCTCAGAACCAGCATGAAGGAGTGAAATGTCAGTGTCTTGCAACATACCTCCACCCCTCTCCCCATGAACAGCAGTAGCAAAGCAAGGAAAACACAAGCTTGGTTCACTTCATTTGTAGGGTATACAAAATTGGCATGGAAAATGATTTTTTCAAAGTTTAAAATAATCAGCCTTTATACAGCCCTGGGTACAATTAAAAACAGTATGGTAAATTTAGGATGGATAAAACATCCAGCAATTGAGCAAGAACAGCTCTCTGCCAGCAAGACATGCTTTGCAGTGTCCCAAAAACTAGTATCACTTGGCAATTTGACAAAAGGGACAAAACTCAAGGAAATGATTGATCAATATAATATGCACCCTGGTGAAAGAGGGAAATGAACAGATTTATTTGGTTATCAAGCTGAATCATGGTGTTGAGGGATATCAGGCTCTTGCACTTGTCCCAGTTTAAATTACAAAGACTGGGATGCTGATGGAGTGCTTTTTATGATGTTCTAAGCAGCAGGGAGTTGCTAAAACAGCAAATCAAGGCAGAATGTGCTCCTCAACATGCACCACACACACATTTTTCTGCTATCCAGAAAAATGTCACCTAGAATAATACCAGTTGTGTTCACAGGTTTGTACCCTGGACCACAACGAGTGGAAGAAGACCTGAACTGAAAGGCAGCATGATATAGGTAGGTACAGGTTTTCCCCTGACATTAAGTTTAGTTGTGTCCGACTCTGGTGGGTGGTGCCCATCTCCATTTCTAAGCCGAAGATCCAGCGTTGCCCATAGGCACCTCCAAGGTCATGTGGCCAGCATGACTGCATGAAGCACCATTACCTTCTTGTTGGAGCGGTACCTATTGATCTACTCAAATTTGCATGTTTTCGAATTGCTAGGTTGGCAGAAGCTGGGGCTAACAGCGGGAGCTCATCCCACTCCCAGGACTTGAACCTGCGACCTTTCAGTCAGCAAGTTCAGCAGCTCAGCACTTTACCCCAATGTTTCCACTGGGGGCAACATGATACACCACTGTTAAAATAAAGCACAGCTGATTTTAAACCCTTGTCAGGATGACAGATATGTGTCTTTCACAATCATTACCTAAAACAGATTTGCTACTATGAACAGCAGCTTAATAATAATAGAAAAGACTATTATACACGTCATCTATCACAGTCACTAACAATAATTTCCAATGATAAGTCAAACAATAAGAGAACTAATGAAGGAAAAGACAGAGTGACCACAGTTGATGCACAACCAAACCATAATACTCTGAAATACAGTTTTGCAGAAATATATCACTGCTTCAGGTGAGTGGGAAGAGTGGAGATAGACAAAAATAAACCAAAAGATAGATTGAAAGATCAAAGTAATTGAAAACAAGCACAGGAGATTGATCAAGACAATGGTTTAAGAAGCAGGAGTAAGCAAGTGCAGGAGAAATCTAAACAATGGCAACATATTCCCCATTCTCCCTGCACCAGCAGGTTGAGATGATTTGTACAGATACCTATCTGGGTACAGAGAGTGAAGTGTGGGGTGGGAAGAGCAGCAACCAGGTTATTAATTGGGACTGCCAACAAAAAGCATACAACTCCTCTGTTGCAACTGCTTCGCTGGCTGTCAACCCATTTCCGGGCACAATTCAAAGTGCTGGTTTTGACTTATAGAGCTGTATACATTTTGGGTCCAGGTTATTTGCAGGACTGTACCTCTCCCTCCCCTCCTCCCCCCTCTCCCTCTGAGCCTGTTAGAACATTAAGATCATCTGGGAAGGGCCTTCTCTCTGTCCCACCACCTGCTCAGGTGTGTTTGGTGGGACCATGGGAGAGGGCCTTTTTGCTGGCTGCTGCCAGAATCTGGAATTCCCTCCCAAGAGAGACCAGGTGGGCCCCATTCCTGTTTTCCTTTTGCAGACAGGTGAAAATGCACCTCTGCCATGAGGCCCATAGGGTGTTCTGGGGGTGACGTGAGTGGGTTTTTAGGAGTCTCTGTAGTTGTAATTGCGTTTTACTGTATTTTAATTTGATACATCATAACACAAAAAATTAACTGCTTTTGAATTTTTATATTCATGCATTGGCTGTATTTTAAATGCCATATTTATTGTTAGACACCTTGCATTCATTCATGTACTTGGAGAAAAGTGGGATCAAAATAGAATAAATAAATAAGCGCTGCATCTTTCAATTAAACTAAACAAAGGGGATGAGGGAGGGGAAGGAAAAAGTTATTTGCAAGAATGAGGTCTAAACATAGTGGGCTTTCATGAAAGAGAAAACATACATAAAACTGACTCCTCTCTTTCTCACCACTTTAAAGCTAAGAAAACTAGTTCCCCCCATTTAGACTATTATATGTTTTTCAGGCTCTTATATCTAAGGATGTGAAATACCTTAACAACCACCTCAACAGCTCCCAGAAACACAAGCCATGCGAAGCTCTCAACCCCCAAACCCATCCCATCTATGAATAGTAAGTTGCTGACTCTGTGAACGAACAGTTGGGACAAGAACTTTATGGGCCTTAGGTCCAGATCATCTGAAAGATCCTATCTCCCTATACCAGTAATGCACCAGTAGAGGTTTTAAGATTTGCAGGAAAGGGCTTCCTTCCCATGTGTTGGATTACATCTTTGCATAAGCAAATGTGCAACCAGCAAAATACAAACCAACAGCTTCTGCAGTGGTTTTCACACATCCACTGACTCTGAAAATAAGCAACTGCTAGTGCAAACAGGCTTGTACTAGTAAAATGCTAGATTTGGTTAAAGGACACCATGAATTAGAAGGTATAACATATATTTAACAATTCAGGAATGAAGCAATACAAAATTGCAAATATTTGGGAACTATTTGTCTTGATTCTCTCTTCTACATAATGTTTACCATTTTCAGTCACTGTATTCATCAATGAGTTACTATGCATATATATATATATACACACACACACACACACACACACACATGTAATTGATACTGTTGCAGACCCTGTGTTCAACTCAGAAAGGATTTACTATTTATTTATTTATTTATTTATTTAACTTCATTTCTACCGCGCCTTTCTCAACCGAAGGGACTCAAGACTGCTTACAATTAAGGCAAAAATTCAATGCCAGCAAAAACCAGTACTAACAATGAAAATTAAACAGTTAAAAACAATTATTAGTATTGTTGGATTTTTAATATGTTGGTTTTAATGTTTATACTGATGTTGATTTTATGGCTGTATTATTTTATTATGTAGTGTGGTGTTGCAGTCGGTAGTGCTACGATTGTAAGCCGTGCTGAATCCCCCTTCGGGGGTGTGAAGCTATGGGATACAAATACCGTAAATAAAATAAATAAATAAATTAACATTCATCAATAATAAACATTCATCAATATACAAAAATTTTAAAGCATATAAAGTGCACAGTTCCATACTAGATGCCAACTCAGACTATCTATAGCATAATACATTATTGAACAGAATCAAGCCTCACAGATGGAATAAGGCCAGTGAATAAAGTTTAAATTCAGTACTAAAAGGCTATTAATTGGGCTACTTTTCATTCCTTGCTCCCTAGTGATGAGCACTTCTTTGAGAAGTGATATCCTTTAAGCTTAAGTACCTCTGGGCTTTTACATAATTTTTCCTAATGTCTCTCTTACATAAAACACACACGGCCTGGTTCAAGCCCAACTCCCTGTTTATTAGAGTTCCCTGACCTATAACTAAAATTATTTCTCCTTCTGGGAAATTCAAAATGAGGCCTCAATTATGGAAATTTCATAAGAGCCCAAGGCTATTTAAACAAATGGTGCTGAAGCTTTAGAATGAATTCAGAGGACAGAACATTTTCCTGCCACTTGGAAGACACCTAACCCTTCCGCTCTGAGCTGGATTTCAACTTATAGCAACTTCATCCCAAAATTTTCTTCTCAAACTTTCTCTAAAACCAAGGGAGTGTGAAGTCCAAGGTCAACCTGTAGTTTTTCCCGGCTCTCTCTTTATGTACTCTAGTTTCCTGGTTCACCACACTTGCTCCATGCTAACTCTAAAAAAAAAGCCTCAAAGATGCTGTCATTTGGTGACTAATCGCTGCCACTTCCCTAATGTAACACAGAACAAAGTCAACTATATGACTATAATCCCATGGAACGGTTCTTGGGAGTAAGACTGCTTGGGGCTCAGTAGCAATCACTTCTGAGTAAACATGCTGAAGATGAGGCTATAAGAACTGTCAAGTCTAACTTGTCTGCTTGAAGCCAGTTACGCACACCCAGCACATCAGATGATGGCAGCATAACACACAAGTTGTGGATACAAATGTGAAACCCGTGCTCTCATTAAACCATTTCCGTCATTCTTCTGAAAAGAAAGAGCTCTGGAGATCAAACTGTTTAATCCTAGAAGGTGGCAAAATAAATCTTCCAGGGAGCAACAAACCCCCAACAGTTAACACGCAGGCAGGGACTGGAGTAAATTAGCACTTTGTCAACATCTGAGTATCATCTTGTCAAGAAGGAAACACTAGACTGTATACATGTATTCTTGCCACTACAGCTCATAAATATCTTGATCATTGTATAAGGACGAGGATGTTTCACTTATTTACTTGCAGTGAAATAGGTTGCCTTCATCCTCCAGATTGAAGTGGCTATAAAGCAGGGTAAATTTCATCATGTGCTATTATTTCCCCCTTCCCCAATCATGCCATCTAGGGACAAGGTAGTTTCTTCCACCTCAAAAAGTACTGAGGTTACAAAAGTTTGATCTCATGTTGAGTAGGTTAGGCAGGCACACCAGGGCTGGGGAGTCAGAAGCAATTTGGGGAAGAGTCAGAGTAAGCTGAAATGTACAGACCCTGACTTCAGCTTCAAACCAAAGACACAATATAGTAATTATTATTTTATGCTTATATTTCATTGTGAATCAAAGGGATATATTTTCTATCAATCTAAACAGCCTGATGACTCACATCAGAGTGATGAAAGGCCTTCTGCTGCAATTTTCTACAGTAAATGTGTGGTTATTAATTAATATATTTTAGTCATTTATGAAAAAGTTAGCTTTGGAGAGTAGAAAAACAGAATCAGAGTTGAAGGTTTGGGTGTTCCATGGTTATGATATACTGGGTCTGGCCCTTTAATAGACACCTGGAAAATGTATTCAATTAATTGCACCCTAGAAATCGAAGAATTTAGAGCAGGAGAGGGCCCAGTATGGCCCACTGTGGGTTGCATGCCCCCAAACACTGCAGTAAAATACATTCAACACTTTAGGTATAGTTAAAACTATATGAACATAAACCAAAGTCATTATCTGTCCCATTGCCACTTGTCCATAAAGGTATTGCACAAAAAAGGTTCAACCCAAATGTTACTATGGCACCTATCACTCTTGTATTATTCTTCATCAAAGGCCTGATTCCAGAGAAAAGTTTTTATATGGCACCTTAAATTTATAGGGAGGGGGCCATTCTGATGTCTTTTGGAAGGGAGTTCCAGAGCTACGGCACAACCACCGAAAAGGCCCTCTCACTTGTT
Source organism: Anolis apletophallus (assembly GCA_030556195.1). Classification (NCBI taxonomy): domain Eukaryota; kingdom Metazoa; phylum Chordata; class Lepidosauria; order Squamata; family Anolidae; genus Anolis; species Anolis apletophallus. The sequence goes on along the minus strand of JARBWK010000001.1, from coordinate 124,640,869 downwards.
CCCACCAACCGTGTTTGTGACGGTTGTGGGACAGAGTAAAGCCCCTCCTGTTGATCTCAGGGCTCGTGCAGGTTCATAAAAGGGGATGTGGTCTTTTAATTTTTAGTTAATTGCTTTATCAACTGCCAGGTTAAATGCAAATGATGCAGTTCAACTCATCAACTGAGCCATTGACCTTGTCAATTACTAATCAAGACGAAACATTTTGTAATCAATTTAATCAGGAAATTTTAATTTATTGCCATTGCTACCATCTGTGCTATGATGATTTTAAAATCCATCATTTCCCATGGCAATGTAAAATTACAATTTATTCTACAATGCAATAACATAATTTTGTGACAACTTTAATGTATTAATTTAATACATTAAATAAAAAAGTAAATTATTTTCACTAATCTCTGAAATTTTATTTTAATTGATTATTTCATGCAATATATTAAAAATAAGCATTTGATCATTTTGCATCCTTAAACTTGACTTAAATTGATTTGCCACTATTGTTTACTTTTAAAATCTCCTAAGTTCCATAGTGGGCTTGAAGCCGGCCAATGAGAAAAAGGCCCCCGGACCCAAGGAGGTTGTTTAGTGTAATATGGAGGATGCAAAATTATGAATTCATATTACTTCAACATGCTACAGATATAAGACAAACTTGCATTTTTTAGAATAAAGAGCTTTAGGCATTGCTCTTTGTTCAGGAGTCAAAGAGTTTTTCCTCTCCCATATGTGATGTGCCACCGCTCTTCAGCTTTGAATACAACTACCAGGCTCATTGAGACCAATACACGGAGTCTGATCAATAGCAAAGTTGCTGAACTAAGGATCCAAGAATGGAGTAAATAATTACAACAAGAAGGAAAGTAACAGAGGAATTACCTCTGTTGGGATTTGCAACTTGGCCAAGGTCTATTACATACAGATCCAATTCAATGGTGCCATAACTGGCTGACCCTCTAATTGATCATCGCGACATGGAAGTCTAAATAAAAACAAAGTCCATTTCCTGATTCTTTAAAAGGAATCCTACCATTGCTGCCTCTGAAATACACACATTTCCTAAAATGGTATTGTTGTCCAGAATGGGAACTTTAAGCCAATCTTTCAAGTGCGAGTGACATGGTGTGTTGAAATTTTCATAAGCAGTTTGAGAGAAGCACTCAGAGAGACGTTTGGTTGGTTCCTCATGTTAGCCTTCTTAACGCCAACCCAGATTTGAATATTTATTCAGCCTTATCTCTGGCACAGCCACTTGTCCTTTTTCCTTGAGTAGATATTTTTCAATATCTACTTCAGGACAATGACAAAACACTACAATTCTGCAAACAATGGCAACACACAAAAGAAGCTTTCAAACTTCCTGTAGTTCAAAAATATGAAAACAAAAGATTTCAGAGCATCTGAGCTCTGGATGTTTAACAGCCAGTTAAATAAACATACGTACTAAAGTAAAGTCTCGGAGTCTTCCTAAGTAGCAACAGATTCCTATTCCAGCAAACAAGCTTGTTTTTCTTTAACTAAGAAGACATGGGGAAGTGTTGGTGGATGGGTGCACAACATCTTTTGCCAATTTAACCCCAATTTTGGGTGCACAACATCTTTTGCCAATTTTAAACTTTTAAAAGCCTGTGGTGTGACTGACTGGGCAACAGAAAACCAGTATGTCTTGCTTCCAGAATCAGCAGATTCCCACTTACATCCTCAGATATTTCTCTGCCAATATTAAAGGAAAGATGAAGAATTTCATCAGCTAGAAGCATCTGTGTTAACTCTGCTACAAGGAAGGGAAGGGCACATTGTCAACAACATACTCACAAAATAAAATTGGGTGTTAATGAGAGATCAGAGATGAACTCTCTCAAAGAAGTTGAGATATGCAGAAGGCATGTATTTTCAGCAGAGCGGTGAAAATGTAAATGATGAGCTCTATGAGCGGTGAAAATGCAACCCATGTTTGCAGTTGCCATATTCCCTTGCTCAACCCAACTTTAAAAAATAATTTTGGTATGATTTTTGCCCCCAAATCACACGCCTCAGAATCATCACTGAAACGTCTGTTTCCATGAGAGTCTCTCTCAAAATGGTGAAAAAATGAGGCATTTTGGTATGGGAACTACAGCTGGGGAGAAATTGGCACCAGCTTCCATGTAGTTGCCTTGTCGTGATTTACTTGCCTGTTGTAGAGTTTATTACTTGGACTCCTCACTGCACACAGGCACCACTTAACATGCTCCATGCCACCTACCACTACCACCATAGTTATGATCTCCCATAGCCATCTATTATCAGACATAAATAACCAAAATATTGCATCAGTATAAGGCTACATACACTAAATCACATCTAAACATGGGAGTTAAACAGGGTCAGGCTGGGTTAGGACTTAGTTGGGAGTACTAGGGGTGTGGGCTATATTTCAGAGGAAGGCACTGGCAAAACCACCTCTGAGCATATGTTGGCTAAGAAAACCCAATGAAATTCAGGGGGATGCCATAATTTGATATGCAATTTGAAGACACATACAATATGGATTCATAGAGTGGGAATATAACAATTTAATAACCTTTAATAATATGCTAATATAGAACAGAATAAGCAAGGGGAATTTCCTCTAAACTGCATTTGCTAGTATTCTGGTTAGATGGAAATATACATAATTTCAAATGCAGGCAAGGCCTTTCTATTTATGAGATGATATGGGAACTAATATGAAAGAAGACATGAATTCATTTACTATATTATATAGTGTGTGTATATTTACACACACATATACACATATGTATGTATTGTAGATCATCTGTTCATAGCACCTTATGTCAAAAAAGAAAAACAATTATCATCAGAAATATTGCTGTTGTGCCTTTTCCTTTCCTTTCCTCTCAAGCTATTTGTTGTATCAGACCAGCAATTTCCCCCTCTATGATGGAGCAGCATCTATCTGCAGACCACTATTTTGAGTAGTAAGGCTTGATATGTGTTTATTGAAAGATGAAAGTCATTTTTCAGGTCAGGCCTACTAGCTCTGAAATATTTGTTATGGCAACTCAAAAACAGGCACATCGTGCTTCACAACAGGTTGCAGCACACGTGAATCAGATGTGTTTTTAAAGCCTCAGCACTGAAATAGGTCCCAAAATGAAAACCCTGCAATTCCACTTCTTATAGTGTTACACAATACAGCAGTGCAGCTGACTAATAGGCTTCGCCTTCTTTTGTGGCTGCTGCCTCTCCACCTCATTTTCAGGTTTATTTTGTTACCATGGTGTAAGGACTGATCCCTTCATACATTTGCTTGGGTGATCTGGTGCCATTTCCTGGTTACTTGTATAAGGACAAAATGGTTAATCCTCTCCCGTTTTTAGGATTTGAATCATACTGATAGTTGTGATGATTCAAAAGCAAAACATTAATAAAACATCTTCCACTCTCTCTATGGAGTTACTGTCATAAATAGGGGTAGAGAATCTGCCTTTGTTAAAAACAAGATTGTCCTCCATGCAGTCATACCAGCCACATGACCTTGGATATACATTTTAAATTAATATTTTTTGAAATCCGCGAAACCGCAATAAGCGAACCATGAAGTACCAAGGGAACACTGTATTTGCTATATTACATTATTCCCATTATTTTTGTAGTTTGTTTTGCATTGGATTTCTAGTAGCAATTGTTTATTTTGAGAAACTGATGAAAAGAAAACGCCTATACACACTGTTTATTAGTAACAAAACACATGTGGAAAATCACTGGACTGGACTGACGAATGTCCTATTCAGATATTAGTTATCCAGTTTAAATCAACACAGGAGAGTGGAGTGTCTAGCTCCTTTTATCATCTTTTTTCCTTCCATTGAAAGCAACACATCTAAAGAACAACCGTTCCTGTTACTATGAAGACACTCCCTAGGGAACTTGTCTTCAGAGTTGTTGCTTTCCATGTGAGGAGAATGATGGTGGAAAGAACAGGGTAAAGTGGGGGCAAAAAAGACCTAAATGGGGCTAAAGTTCGCTTTGTTTCCCTACCTGTATTACTTGTATTGTGTAAATGTTTGCAATACTGGAAATGCATATACATGTTCATGTACTTAGAGTTATTGGGGGGAAGGCAACAAATTAGGGGTGCTTTTCCATCCACATGTTTTGTTTACCCCTTGAAATTGTGAACCCAACACATATAGCGAAGTATAGTACACATATAGTAGAAACATGCACCCAACACATGTAGCAAATTATGTTTTGAGAAATATGATTGTGATGTCTTACAAAGAAATACATCAAATGCAGCAAAGCTGTCATGAATTTTTGGAAGTAATTTAGGTAACTCCACCTGGAGCAGAAATTTTAAAATTCAAGAATTAAACACAGCAGGCAACGTGATCCTTAAAGCTGAGCACTATCTCTGGGGTGGTTCTATCGCTCCAGATCACACCTTCCACACTTGGCCATGAATTGCTAATACAACCAACTCACGAAGCAGTTAACATGGAGAAGTGTTATCATTTGATAAGACCTCCAGCCCTAAATACACATGTGAGCTAATGGAATGGGGAAACCATGGAAACAAATTACTAATCCACTACGGAAAGCTATTATTCCTTGGCAAGTTACAAAACTCTAGAATGTTCCAGTTTGCTGCGCATGCAGATAGTGAAACCCCATATGTGCATATTTCACAGAAGACACGAAGAAGAAATTTCCCTCACCACTGCAGAGATACGGCAGAAGGAAGAGCTCATTATGCGCGCCCACACAGGGCAGCCAGACAGGCATTCCCCACATTAAAAAGGAAGGAAGGAAGCCACCCTGAAAGTGTGCTGTAGTAAACTGTCCCAACCGGTGCACAGATGCTGGAGAATGAAAGGACAACCTTGTAATGCTGGTGAGGGATCGCCATGCACCCCTTTCCCTAAAACTGTAACCCTACATATCAGCAGGATGATGAAATACTGGCCTACACTGTGCAGCCAGACGGGCACTCCTCTAAGAGATGGAAGAGTGCACATTGACACTTTATTCCACACGCTTCCATAACTGACCTCCTGCATGTCAAAGCATCAGTCAATCACAGACTCGGAAGAGACTTCTTGGCCCATCCAGTCCAACCCTCTACCTCCTAAGAATGTCTGGTTGCCTGACCTGTAGATGCCTGCGGTCCTCCCCGATCACCTCCTCCAACACCTCAAGGATGGATGAATCACCCCCCCAAGGACTGACCGCTTGGCAGGACCACCTAACAAAGGGAAGTCGACCCCTTTTGGAGGATTACTGGTATACAACAGGGCAGTCAAACGGGCACCCCTCCGATACCCTGCGGCACTGGCCGCTAGCCTGCCCTGTGGATGGATGGCCATCGCCACCCAACCCACCCTCTCAAACAGCGGGAGAAGGGACGAATCCCCCCGAGGAATGAACGCTTGATTGCCCAGTGGATGCCAGTGTTACACCCCAACAACCCCCTCTAGCAAGTTGTACAAAGTACAACTTGTAACCCCAAGGAGAGGAAAAGGTCCTTCCAAAGCTTTATAGTATTGATTCCCATTAAAAGGATTGCATTAGTTGATTTCTAGTTTCCCAAAGTACCACGTGTAAGCCCAAGGAGAGGAAAGGGGCCTCCATTTTTTTTGTGTAGTTCCCCAAGGAAAAGATTAGATTACTGGATTTCTAGTTTCCTAAAGTACAATGTGTAACCCCAGGCAGACAAAGGGGGCTCGAAATGTTTGTGCGTTTTCCCTAGGAAATTGTTATCAGCAAAGGGGAATTCTGGCTTTCCAAAGCACAGAAGTCAAACCCCAGGAGAGAGAAAAACCTTAAGAGTTGTATTCCCTGCTTCAGGAAGGGAATTAACAGCAAAGGAGAAATTGTTCCCAACCCAGACCTTCCCTTGCAAAGCGGTAGCGTGGCACCTTTCCCACCCAAGCAGCTGCCCTAGTCCCTCTGCCTTCGCGCCCCCGGTTCGCAATGAGCCCACAAAGCACTGTGGTCCTTTTTAAAGGGCAATGGCTGCCGTGTCGAAATCCCGCTCCTCCCGAGGTGGATTCCCCTCATTGGCTGGAGGCAAGCATCCCAGCATCCAAGCAGTTGCTTGCCTCCAAAGCTGATTCATTTCCGATTCACTTCCTGGATCAGAAAAAAGATGGTGACAGTGCCTTCAAAAGGGCAAGGATACTTCCGATTTCTCAAATCGCTTCCAAACTGGATTAATTCCAATTTCAATCTGATTTGCGAGGATTCCGATCGAGCCTACCCATGCTTATTAGTTACCTATTTTAGGGGTCAAGGATCTGTGCAAAGGAGCTCACTCTGCACATACATTTTCTTCCCTCTCATATACCTTTTCTATGTTAAAAAAAAGACTGAAGCAATTTCCTTTAAAAAGGAACAGATTTCTTTTTCAGCTGCAGGAATAGGAGTAGAATCAGAATTCAGGGGGGAATATGCTACCTTCAGTCTACAGATTTAGCAAGCTTTAAAGTTCAGAAAAATGAGAATTTTAGAATGTATCATCTGTACCATCCCGTTATTATATCGGGATATAGAATCTAGAAACATAAGAACGTCTACTTTAACTAAACAATGGAAGGCTGATTCAACAACATCTAAAAGAACAATCTCTATGTTACATACTACATGTATTCTGGAGTAACCTTATTTTTTGTCAGATAGAAAGCAAAGATGGCACTCTCTTAGCCACCCATTTTGGAAAAAGGGATACTCAACCTGCATTTGCAAGTGTCAATCTAGTCATCCTTGTTTAGGCTTTTGCTCACATTGATGGCTTGCAGCAAACCATCCATCTGCCTGATCTAGTGCTGTCTTCTTTATGGAAAGCATCCGCAAAAGGCTGCATGTGAAACTCGCTGACCAGAATGCAAAAGACACATAAGCATTGTCGCTAATGTATTTCTTTCAAATGCATTACCCATGAAGTGTTTGCCTGCCATGCACTTGAATTGGACGAAGCCCTCCGGCTTAACTGGCCTGAACACAGAGAAATTGACGCTGAATCCTTATCCACTCAAGAGTACAGATTGTAGCAAATCCAAGCACAGGGTGGCACAAGGGAGACTTGATGCTCTGGCTTGACATATTCCTCAGAGAAAATATGAAAGGGGAAAGTGGTTTGTAACCATCTACTGAGATCCACATAAACCAGAAAGAAATAGTGAAAAGAAAGCAAGGCAAGAAAGCAAACAAGCAGGAAAAGAATGGAAGCACTAGATTTGCATTTAGACTTCTGGATACCTAAGTGTGAACACTACAAAGTAAATGGAGCAGAGTGTTTCAAACAAAGTCATGAGACTTTGGCAGCAGTCATGCTGGAGTCTCATGATCTGTCAGAAACTTTTCCGCTAACACTTAAGAAGAGGTAGGCATTGAGTTGGGGTTTAAAAGCTCAGGTACATACCAGACAGCTATGTTGAGCAATAAGGTTCATGCAAACTACTGAATGCATGTAATGGATAATTAAAACATTTGGAAATAAATTTCATTTCAACTGATAAGACTTGTGAGAAGTCAAATATTCACAAGAGTACATACAGTTCAATCCATTTAGCACTGCAAAATGCATGGGAAAATACAGTCAGATGCTTATTATTTCAGATTTTATAGTGTTGCCATCAAACAGCTCAAGGCTGTCTGAGACAGTTGCTGATAAACATTGCCATTTCTCATCAGCAGTTCTTTTCAACTCACAGAGCCAATTAAGAGCAAATTGCGCATTGTTTTTTAGCCAATTAAAACATGTAGTGTTCCCCAGCAAAGCCTTCATTTTAAATATCTGGTAATTACTTCGTTACACCCAGAAAAATACAAAAGGCCTTAGGCTCTGTTGTTTCCCAGCCACAGTTCAGCACAGATGGAGAAGAACTGTTAGCCTTGTCACGTAGTAAGCAACATCCATCTTCTGCACAACCATTAAAGGATTAGGAGCCCTCTCCAGTTCTCCCCTTAATAAAACCGTATTTTCACAGAGTTGGAAGAGACCACACAAGCCATTCAGTCCAACCCCATTCTGCCATCCAGGAACACACAATGGAAGCACTCCAAACAGATGACCATCCAGTCTCTGTTGAAAAACCTTCAAAGGAGGAGACTACAAAGCAGAGTTTTCCCGCTGTCACACTGGAAGTTCTTCATTACGTTTGAGAGGAATCTCTTTTCCTGTAGTTTGACTTCATTGCTCCATGTCCCAACCTCTGGGGCTGCAGAAAACAAGCTTGCTCCCTGTCCAACAACATCTTTTCAATTATTAAAACGTGGCTAGTAACTCTACCCTACCTCCAGTAAGCTCTGGTTGTGGCTGCTCACAGCAAATCAAGCCAACAAGTTTTTGAAATTGATGAAAATCAACTCACCATGTCAAAGTATACAGTGCTGGTATGCCTATTTAAATAATTTGATGGGCCAAACAGGTGGCCAGTTTCATCCAACATCCTTTGGGATACTGCAAATTGACTAGTGGTGTGAATTAGCAAGAAGGTGGCATGCATTTACAATAAGTTGCCAGTAAGGTAAGTCATGCTACTGATTTATACATGGATTTATACAACAGTAGTGACTCAGCAAAGGGTTTCTGTATTGGTTGGAGAAAAGAACAGTGTAGTCTCCATCCCTGATATTCTGTGCAAAATTCTTGTTTTGCTCTTAACTTCGGCTGCTGTAGCAGTAACTGCTATAATTCCTAGCCATGCAGAAAACACAGTAACCAACAAAACTGATTTATTTAGACCAGTCTATGTTGATAGAATTCCTAAAAGCTTCTTGTTGAGACTTGCTGTGCTTGCAGTGTTGTAGCAGGCGGGGCACCTATTGAAACAGTCCCTGACCTCCACCAGAGATTAACCAAGGAGTTACACCCATTAACCCCTGAGGGCTGCCATTCTTTCTGCATATCTCCTGGTTAACAGAAACAATTGCTCACTGCACACAATATTGTTGCTTGTTTTAGCAGTTCTGCCATCATCTCTCTCAACCTAGTCGTCTTCTGCTCCTTAAAAATTGTGTGCAAGTTCATTTCTCTGAGATCAATACAAGGGTGCTTTGTATTTCCATTAGGAAACAGATATTGTCTGCCTAGAACAGGGGTCAGGAACCTATGGCTCGGGAGCCAGATGTTGCTCTTTTCATGATTGCATCTTGCTCTCCAGAGCAGTCTGGGCCTTGATTTCCCAACATGCAGCGGGGAGGAATGACGCAAATGAGCCGCAACTGCCGCTTCCGCACTGCCATCGCCGCCTCTTCCTCATACCCCGCTGCTCTCAGAGTCCTGCGCCCTCTTCGCCGGGGATGGCGGAGCCCTGTGGCGGCACCTCGTCCTCGTCTTCCTCTTCGTCCTCTGCCATGGGCCTCAGGGGAGGCGGGCCTGGCCCGGGTGCCGTGGACCCAGCCTCACTATCCCCAGGGGTGTTGCCCAGCTCATCGCCCTCATCGTCACGCAGCTCAAGAGCCGCTGCCTCTTTGACGCCTTCTGGAGGGATTGCCTCGCTGACGTCGACACCAAGGTCCGACTTGGCCCCGCGCCCTCCTTCCCCTTCCTTCCTTTTTTCCTCTCTTTTTCTTTTATTTTTCCCTCCCTCTCTCCCTACCTTCTTTCCTCCCTTCCTCTTTGTTCCTTCCTTCCTCTATTCTTTCCTTCTCTCCTTCCTTTTCCCTCCCTCTCTCCCCTTCCTTCTTCCCTCCATTCTCCCTCTTCCTTCCTTCCTCTTCCTTCCTTTCTTTCTCTCCTTCCTTTTCCCTCCCTCTCTCCCCTTCCTTTTTTCCTCCATTCTCCCTCCCTCTTCCTTCCTTCCTTCCTTTTCTATTATTTTTCCCAAAGTCTTCTTTTCCTTCTCCTTTCTTTCTTTTCACTTCCCTCTCTCCCCTTCTTTCTTTTCTTCTTTTTCCCTCATTATTTTACTTTTCCTCACTCCTTCCTTTCTTTTCCCCAGCCTTTCCTCCCTTCCCATTTTCTTCTTTCTTTTCCCCTCCTTGTCTCTCTCCTGTTTTTCTTTTCTTCATTTTCCATAGTTTGTTCTTCTTTTCTTTCTTCCTCTCCCCCTCCCACCTTTATTTCCTCTTTCTTTCTTTCTTTCTTTCTTCTTTCTTTCCCTCTTCCCTCCATCTTCTCTTCCTTCCCAGAGTCCTGAGCATGCCTTTTGCAGAGCCAGGTCTGAGGTGTCCCGTCATTCTGCCGGGGGAATCCTTTTCTCATAGTATGTACGTATATATTCACATTTAGTTGAATTCAGTCTTAAAATATATTATATATATTATATGGCTCTCACTGAAATAAATTTCCAAATATTTTGCTTTCATGGCTCTCTGAGTCAAAAAGGTTCTTGACCCCTGGCCTAGACACTCACAGGTCTCATTTTCTGTGGACACAATCAAAACCTGATTAGAAAACAACACAAGGCTTGAAATCAGTACTCCCTGGTATATGTCTTGTCTAATAGAAAAACCCTTCGACATATGGAAATAAGTATTTATTTATTTGACTGGGATGGGAATAATTGAAAACTAAGTGACAGTGCAAGCAGATTTGTATTTACAGTCATATCTGCATTAGATAGATAGATGGCACAACAATTCAAAATAATGCTAGGGAAAGAGACAGCCTTTACGTGAATTTATTTATCAAAAAAATGCAGGTTGCTGAACTGCTATGCTCTTTTTCTGTAGCTTTTTACAATCAACCTAAAAAGCAGGATACAGCTTAAGAGTTTGAATGCAACTGAAAAAAATCAAAAATATTCACAATGAATAAAGTTGTCTTATTCTGAGTTTCTACCTGTGAAATCAAACTCTATGAATGTTTATTTGGAAGCAAGGCCCTTTTCACACAGCTGAATAAAGTTGCACGTTATCTATTTTGAATTAGAATATATGGCAGTGTGGGCTCAGATAACCCAGTTCAAAGCAGATATTGTGGAATTTTCTGCCGTAATATTCTGGATTATATGGCTGTGTGGAAGGACCCCAAGTCTCAAGGAGTTCAGGACAACTTATTCCCAGGTAAGCAGGCTTAATTCTTCAAAGATAAATATTACCCAAATTGGCTTTTGTCATTTGATTTGCAGTTTCTCAAATGTGAAGTGGCAATACCAATGAAACAGTCCAGCAAAATACAAGCATAACATTATTATTATTATTATTATACCCTGCTTTATCACCCCCAGAGAAGACTCAAAGCAACTAAAGCTGCACACAGTTTAAAAAACTAGCATACAGGTCTTGCTGGTATTAAGTAACAGTGGGAATAACAAGAACCAAATCTTCAACGCGAGGCCTTCCAGGCAAAACAATTCCTACCTGCAGCTCCTTCTCAGAGTACTTCTGGGGGTTCTTGCTCCCTTGGCTCTTCTTCCGAAGCTTTTTCAGTTCACCCTGACACTTCTCCAGCGAATCCCCTTTGTTCCTTTGCTCGGTCTGATACTTTTTCAATGCAGCCTAGATAAGAAAGAGGTAGGTGGTGGGAGTGATCAATAACTGAAATAACAACATGCTGAAGAGATGGGCAGAGATCCCCCTGTTCCTAATGCGCACTGTTTACATTCTCCCTAAAGGCAAGAAGGTCCTGACCTCACACCTGCTGCAGAGGGCATGTTTTGAATGTGCGCCTATTTAGAAACAAAAAGCTGGCTTCCCCTGGGAGAAAGTGGAAAAAACACATTTCCAGTCAACTAGAGAACAGGAAACCCAGCTCAGAGAACCTTGTGAATACTATGTAGTCAAATCCTTAACACAGCAAGGAGTGAGATCCCTCCAGGGGCTACATCTGACTTTGGGGTGCCTTTCTCCTTATTTTCTGGACACAACTCGTGTTGAGTTTGGAAGCTGGTAAGAGATTAAAAATGACAACAAAGCCAGTATAAATTCAAAGACTGAACTGAGAGAGAGGAATGTCTAAGAAGAACTATCCTCAGTTCCACTGTCACCTTGGAATAAATGGGTGCAAAAGCCGAAGGAAAGTAAGGATGATGCTATGCTACATTGGTACTAGCCTATAATTACTATATGTTCCTTTCTCTCCAACTAATTACAGCAAACAAGGCTTTATAGCTGAACTATAAAATTAAGCTGTCACATTTTGGGTCTTTAAAACATGCCAACTGAATCTGAGAGAGAGTAATAACATAGTGGCCACTTTAGCATTTTGAATACCAGGATGAAAAACCTTATTAGCACACTGATACAGGTGTGTGTACACATACAAACAATTTTTAAAAAAACTTTCTGCTTTTAAAAAAATACCCCATCTCAGCTTCCAAGCAATGTTATAACCACTTTGACATATCTCAGATAGTACTAGAAATCCTGAGGATCACCCAGGGAAGCTGAGCATTGGGAGATTCAAAACAGATCAAGGGAAGTAATGCACAAAAGATAGTGAAATTCACTATCTTAAAGATGGTTTTAAACAGTGTATTTTAATATTGAGAATTTTGTTTAATGTTTATGTATGCAGATAATGAAGTCATGTCCCAGCATTGAATATATACCATATATATGGCCGTATCTCGGGATGAGAAGGGTGGAATATAAATGTTTTCAATAAATAATAAAATAGACAAAATAATGGAGGATAAAAATACCACTGGCTACTAGCAGTTATGATGGCTATATGTTACCTCCACTTATCAGAGGCAGTAAGTCCATGTATACTAGCTGCTGGAGAACAATAGCAGAAGGCTGTTATTGCAGTCTTGTCCCATTCATGGGCTTTCCGCAGCACTTTTGTTGGCCACTGTGGGAAACAAAATGCTGGATTGCTAAGTAAAATGCGAAGTCTGATCCCACAGGGCTCTTCTTATATTGTAGCTTTGTACTGTCTATGAACAGCCCAACTGAGATTTAGTGACATCTAAGCTGATTAGATGGTCTAAATATGCAAATTCACAAATAAGAAAAAATGCAGTTAAGTTTTGAATTTGGAAATATTTTTCTGCAGTTCTGTTTTGGTTAACAGAACACCATCAACTATCTGAAATTCAGAAGGTATCCATATTCATCCTTTTAACAAAGTTATAGGCTACAACCATAAATAGAATTGGTATGGGTTGAAAAACAGGAAGTACAATGGGCTTGTACTTCCTGCTCCCTAAACCTCACAAATGTATCTGAATATTCCAGGATAGTACAGTTAGGTTGGAGATAGAGGGAGACATGAAAGTTTTGCTTACTATATTAATACTTCTACATGCCTAATATAAACATGTGATATATGCAGCCCCTTACCTCTTACTTTATCACATCTCAAGCAAATCTATATTTAATACAGCATTAAATTACACTGCAAAATGCAGACAAACCAACTCCAAGCTTATCCAGAATCTCGCCCCCCTTTTTAAACACACTAGAATCCCTGTTATTTTGATTACAAAACCTGGGTATACTTAGGAAGTATTTAACTGATACAATTTGAATTAAGTAGCTTTAAATATGCTCTTGTCTTTAAAAAAATAAGAATAATTTTGTAGAGTCAGACCAAAACCCAGCCAGCCCAACATTCGTGGCATCCCCATCTTCAACAAACTAAACCTCTTCAACCTCAGTGCTAATAGAAAAAGATCCAGAATGACTAATTATACATGAAGTATAAAGTTATGTGCTACTTACACTTAGATATCGTGAATCCAGTTCTACTTTCTGTTCCAGTTGTGTTAATAGCTCGTTGTGAAAGGACTTCAGCTGAGAACCAAATAGAATGGAAGAAGCATAACATCACTACTAACCTCAATATCTAAATACAGGGCAATGTGCAAAAGGGCTGAATAGGGGAAAAGATACTACCCCCAGGAATCTTTAGAAGTAGGCTGGAATAAGCAAAACAGAGTGAATGTTGGTAAGGAGGGGTGGGGGAAAACAATACTAAGTAGGTCAAAGAAACTCTAAGACAGCTGAGTCAGCTCTGGGAAGGTAAGTGGGATCAATGAGCAATAAATGGTTAGCCTTATTTTATAATCCTGTTTAAAGGCCAAGGTCAAGATAGAGACCTTTAAGAGGGGAAAACAGCGTCCTTGACCTTTCCCATCGACACCTATCACCTGGCCTGTAGACAGAGTTATGAGTGAGTGGGATGCATATTTTTTAACACAGAGCTTTTCAAATTTGGTTGCAATAAAAGGTAAAGGTTTCCCCCTGACATTAAGTTTAGTTGCGTTCAATTCTGGGAGCTTGGTGCTCATCACCATTTCTAAGCCAAAGAGCCAGCGTTGTCCGTAGACACATCCAAGGTCATGTGGCCAGCATGACTGCATGGAGCATCGTTACTTTCCTACCAGAGCGGTACCTATTGATCTACTCACATTTGTATATTTTTGAATTGCTAGGTTGGCAGACGCTGGGGTAGCAGTGGGAGCTCACTCCGCTCCCCAGATTCCAACCACTAACCTTTTGGTCAGCAAGTTCAGCAGCTCAGTGGTTTAACCTGCTGCGCCACCAGGTGCTACCCAACTCCAACTCCCAAACCATTCTCAGCCCCAGATATTAGCTGTAAAGATTCCTCCAATAATCATCTATAAAAGAGGTCAGATTCCTTGTGATATTAATAAGCATTCTACATAAGTGCTCAGAAACCATTAGTGTTCTGAGTGCTCTTTTCCTTGGTAGACAAAGGTTTGCAAAGACCTTGCAGCTTAAAATAACAGATCTGTTTGTCCTTAATAAAAAAGGAATGCGTATTTTTTAATTTATAGTAACGGTTCCTTTCTATTTGTCTGTCTCTGTATGTAAATGAAATAAGTGTGATATTTATACATACACAACAGATTATGGCCTTTTTCACAATGCCCTATAGCTAAGATAGCCACTTAACGAGGCTTGTAGCAAAACCAAAAAAAATATATAGCCAAAAAAATTCAAGTGGAAACCCCTCCCCAATAAAGATAGGTCACGTCACTGGAACAACAAAGAGCTTTATTCGGCCCTGACAGTGCATGAAACCAATTGGCGAAGCATGAAACATAGTTCAAGATCCGTTATATTTGCAACTTCAGTTATTTCCTGGATTTTTTTTGAGGTGAGCACATGATTTATGATTTTGTCTGGCTCCTGACTTCTTCAAAGATCCTCATTCTTATTCAAAGAGTTGGCAACTATTCTGTGACAGATGTATTTTACATCCACATCTACCAAACAGAGTGCAAGCTGCCCCTTGGCCAGCCTTTGCAAAAAGGACATGTCAACAGGAAGCAAAGTGCTTACCATCTCTTCTAATTGATTCTGAATCTGTCTGTGGACTTCAGCCATCTGGAAAAGTACATCCCCTAGGAAAGAAGGGGAGGGAAGAGACAAAAGCAGGGGAGGGAAACAGAGAAGACATATGAAAGACTTTTCTGTATCAACCTTCACTTCCCACTCTACCAAAATACAAACACATACTCTTTCTTTAGATTAATAATTGTATTTTTTCTGAAAGCTTAGGAAGGAGCATTTGACCCAGGAGCTCCATTAAGACAAGTCAGAATCTTAAAATCATTAAAAATCATTGCACTTTCTCAGAGGTTGAGCAAGTGTGGTTCCAAGAGCAGACAACCATTCTGCAAGCACACACACGGAGCCCCCTCTTTCACTTTGAATCTTGTAGGAGTGGAGCTAAACTGTTGCAATACACGTGAATTCAAGGCCACAGTATGCCTAGCGCAAAGTAGTGCAACTCTGGCGTCCAGCACAAGCACATTGGTGAATATTTGCTGCTCTGAACATGAGCAGGACCTTGGTGTCAAGTCTTCACATGCAGTACATATAGTGCAGTGGTTCTCAACCTGTGGGTCCCCAGATGTTTTGGCCTTCAATTCCCAGAAAGTTTTAACAGCTGGTGAACTGGCTGGGATTTCTAGGAGTTGTACACCAAAACACCTGGGGACCCACAGGTTGAGAATCACTAATATAGTGCTTTTCAAAGTGAAGAGTGCTTGACCTGGGATATTCTAGGGACTGCCTAAAACTAACCCAATAGGCATCTTGATCACTCCCAGATATCCCCCAAAGAGTACAATTAAATGGCTTGAGTATCATGCCATGCTCTAGTACAGACAATAAGCAGACTTCAGTGTTCTACAAGGTATTTTCTTCCCTGGGGTCCCTAACTGGGCAATATTAATATAGGACTTAGGAATGAAGAAATTATTACGACCATTTCCAGAGCAAACTGAAGTAACATATGTCTAGAGTTTTAAAAACATAGTTAAATACAGTCCAGTCTCTACCCTCACATCTCCAACCCACATATAATACAATGCACAGTATGACACACTCACTCACACGGACACACATATCTATGGTGGGCAGATTCCAGGACTTTGCATAGATATGTGGACAGCAGGTTACTATCTATATATATAAAGGAAGAGTCATCATGGAACGACCGTCCCAAACAGAGAAACCTTACAATGCAGAAACACCAAACTTGCCAACAGAAATAGGCCTCAAGCAAGGTATGTTTGTAGCAAAGAAACTTTCCCACCCAAAACCTAAAAGGCCCCCAAAACAACGAGTAAAAAACTACATTTCCCAGCATCCTCCAGGGCTGCCAACGACTCTCCCAGCCTCTACATTCTGACAACATGATTGGCTGCCAATAAGGGCGGATTTGCATAACTCCTGTACTGGCCAGCCAACATGAACATTCCGACCCATAATAAACTGTCAGAGGACGATAAGGCAAAGGGCTGAGGCACAAACACAAACACCCAATTCACTTCCCACAGAAAATTTACACCCCTACAAATCACAGACCATGCCCAAAATTGACAGTAAGGCTTCATTAACTTAATTTCCCTGACTAGGCCTCACTTAATGGAATGCTGTTTACGCTCTGAATTGACAGTAAGGCTTCATTAACTTGATTCACCCGACTAGCCCTCAGCTCATTGGACATTGTGTATGGCCTGAAATTACAGTAAGGCTTCATTAACTTGCTGTTCCTGACTAGGCCTCAGCTCATTTACAGTAACCTACCTTGGCACATAGAGCCCCTATGACCCATGCTACATTCTACTACAGTTTGGAGGAGGGTGGACCATGGATTATGGGACTTGAAGTACCTCCATGGATAATGGGATTTGTACTACTTCACAACCCATCATTCCCCACAGACCACTGTGGCCCAGAACCAAGACCGATAAAGACCAAACTTGGCACACAATGCCCCCCATGACCCACACTCCATCCGACTGCAGTTCAGAGGAGGACACACCATGGATAATGGTATTTCAAGTACCTCCACTCACTTCCAACCACACAAGCATCAACCTCTACATCAACACAGCAGACGGAAAGACAAAAAACATTGTATATCCACAAGCTATGCAGAACGCCAGCAACACCACACACCAACAACTCCCCAGGACTTCAACATCCCACCCACCAGAACAACCCACAACGACACAGCCATGGCTCCAACAACACCATAACTAACAACAATTCCAACCCTTACATGCTCAGACTTTCTCGCATCTCCTAAATAGGGCACAGCAATGCGTGCCGGGTACAGCTAGTAAAACATATTGAACGAATTGCTTCAATATAATCATTTTAGAGGACCTAGAAAATGCTCAGAAAGAGAAACCATGCTTGGCATCGCTATGTCCTCCAGCACAACTCTATGGTCCAGGGCCGTAGCCAAGATTTTGATTCGGGGGGGGGCTGAGTTTGGTTCGGGGGGGGGCCGAGACTGGGTGGAAGAGGGTCTACCCTAGCAAACCTTTTGTATTGTTATCCCAATAACCTCATTAATGTGGGATATAATAAGCATGGTGATCAGATCATGATATGAATAAACATAACAGTTTAAATAATGTACCAGTAAGGCCTTTTCGCGGCCCCTTAGCCCCCCGGCTACATGCCTGCTATGGTCAATGTCTTTTAGAAGCATGCCACAAAATCTCCTGGAGGACTTAGATAACATCTAAATAAGAAGTATGTTGTCAGATGCAGGGAAACAATATCACAGATACTGGTCCTGTAGATAAAGTGTACTAGTCTGTCTTCAATATACCTATTCATGTCTGCTATCTGAATATTTTTAGATCCAATACTTTTGGTTGCTGTTGCTTACTAAACTTCATATATGGCAAGAAATACCAAGCATTGGCATAATATCTTTCTTAGGGCCAGTTAAATAACACAGTGCCATGAGCAAGCATGAGTTGACGAAAAATCTTTCTTCAGCTTGAATATAAGCAAAGCCGAAGACGGGGCCAGGTGGGGAGATATCTATGGAGTAAATGAAAATCTTATGCCTCCCTGTTGCAATAGATTTAAGATGGAATGAGAAGTTGTTGTGCAGTTTAGGCAATGGCTAGTAGAGAGATTGCAGGTGGCACAAGGCATGACAGGATGGAGAAGCAATGGCTACTTTCTCTTAGAAAATATATAGCCCAGCAATTATTTTATTGTTCTTCCTCTTCCACTAATTGGAACACAGTTTCCTTTTAACAAAGAGGAGGAAAGAAAGAAGAAAACATAGCTTCCCTTATATTGGAAAAGCTGCAGATTAATTAAAGTGCACCATCTAAAAAGGTCCCATGTGTCCCAATTAGTGTGACATATGCATCGGAATAACTGCTGGTTTTCAATACTTTCAGTGGGAAAATCCACCAGCAATCCTTTTATACTAGGCATGATGCAACTTGTTTTACAATAAACTTTACCGACTTTATCACAATTTGCAATGTTAGTGTTTTTCATTATTTCCACTGAAATACCTTCTCTCCCCCACTGACCCATGACTTTTTATTGTTTTCATTGATAACAAACCTGAAGATTAGTTTTTCAAGAATGCAAATAATGCTCATGACCTTTTTTAAAGGTTTTACTCCTAATGAATGTCTTATGCTGTTCTTCTTCTGTTTTAATTACCTACTAGACATCCCCACACCATGTTGCTGATTAAAGAAAGTCATAGTTGAAAGGCAATCTCTCTCTCTCTCTCTCTCTCTCTCTCTCTCACACACACACACACACACACACACACATAATGCTGCTACCAATATCTTTATGTACATCACCATAACAAATTCGGTCACAAGCATTCTTTTCCCATGTATATGTCTCCAGTAACTTTCATCATATTGAGATTTGGCACACTCTCATGAGAAAACAAGGTATGTGTGCTTTTTTATTTGTTGTGGGGAAGACATGATTAGAAAGTATTTGACTTGCCCAAACCATTGGCTGAAACTGTGGCTGACATTAACACAATACAGAGGAACTTCAACGTAAGAGTATTCTAACTTAAGAGTGTTTAAGTTAAGAGCCACTGCTCTGCCTTAATTTTGCTTTGACGTATGAGCCACATTTGGAGTTAATAGCTAGCATCAGAGGGCGCACTACAGGGTTTTAGGGCTTTAAGGGCCTTTGTGCCTCATGCCTCATGCATTTTTCTGTCTTGGGAGATTGCTGTCCACTTTGCTCTTGTCCATTTTGAGGCACTTTGGTTAGTTGATATTGCGTGGTTTTTATTCCTGGTATGTTTGGCTTCATGAAAAGAGAAAGGGAGGGAGAGAGAGCAAGAGAGGGAGGAAGGCTGGAATGAGTATAGGATGAAGAAAATGATGCTTCTGCCTCTTCACTTTGTGCTTTCTTGCCACATATTTGTGCTTCTACCATTTTAAATTTCTTTCTTTCTTTGTTGTTTCTAGTGAATGTGCATTTATACATCATTGTTACTTATAAAGTGCATTTTCTTATTGAAAAAAAACATAAATTTTTTTAGAGGCGGGTTCGGAGGCCTGGAAATGATTAATAACATTTCAATGTGAAAATGGTGCTTTGCAATAAGAGTGATTTGAGTTAAGAGCTCAGCCATGGAACAAACTTTTGTTTCACCAGGTCTCACTTTTCTTATGGTTCTTATTTTGGTGGCCAAGCTAAAAATCTACTGTAGCTGTTGTTTTCAAATACAGGCTAGGGCTAAATAGTGAGGCAAGTTTTATCTGTTCTTCCCTTTTCTCCCTGTTTTGCCGTTTATGATATTCAGGAAGCAGCTGCTGTTTGCCTTGCCTGTTGTAAGCAGGCAGTAGGATCAACTCAGTCCTGTTCTTTTACATTGTTGACTGTAACCCACTGCTGCAATTTGACACTGCAAGTCTGTGTTTTTTAACCTCTTCTTCACCCCAACCCAGTGCCAAAGATGCTAAAAATACGCCAGGTAGCCAATGAACAAAAGGGGGCTAGGAAGGTAGGGAAAAGCTTTGAAAAGAGCCACTTTGTTGAGTGAGGTTTGTCTGTATAACAAAGCACATAATACTGATTTTGGCAACCAGTGCTATTGGGGGGGGGGACCCCTTCTTTAAACATCATTGTGTCTCTTCCTTGAGATAGGAATAGTTAAAAGAGATGGGTAACATGTTTAGTCTAGCTCTGGCAAGCTAAAAATCAAAGTCAATTACATTTAAAGAGGGAGCTATTAAGTGTATGTCCCTTTGCCGTTTAAAGTAAGCTTTGGGGATATAACCAGATGGAAAATGGAAAGAAATTATTGACTCCTTAGCATTGTGCCTAATTTAATTACTTAACTAAATTCTAGAAATAAACATATATATATAATTAAGTTTCATTAGATAATTTCCAACTTAATCGTTAACATCAGTTTTAATTAGCTATTTCCTTTTCGCTATCTTCTCTCCTAGAGCCCTCCATCAAGGCAATATTTGCTAACTACCAGGATACTAAGAGTAGTCTGCAGTGTATGAACAAGAAAATTGGATAAGTACTTCAGGGATAAAACGCTGGATAATCTTGTCTTTAGAATAAGTATCTACAAATTTTGATTATAGTAGCTGCACAGGGGATTGTAAAAATTTCACTAACTACATAAAGCGCCTTATTATATTTCAGTTTTGGAAATGTACCGTATAATTTGGCAAACACTCTTTAGGAAGGTTGATAGTTTTATTATTGTTATTGATAGGAGTACTTGATGTAGCTGATGTTGTAGGCCTATTCTAGCCTCAGACCCTGATACCATTCCACTCGAGTTATGATCCCATCAGAGCTAATAAAGGAAGTCTGAGTCAAACACGATTACTAGAGTTGGGTAGGTTCATTCGGAAGAGCTTGAAAGTCTGAAACTTCTGATTTTTTTACTTCCGAAGCAGATTTGAATCATTTATATTTCATTTATTTATATTTCATTTTTGTATTCCGCTCCTCCCAGCAGGCTCGGGGCGGATCACATCAAAATTACACAAGCAGCACGGCGCAACATACGACATGCGGCCAATTACAATCAATAAAAGCATAAAACCAAATACAAAGGCCACATTAAAACGATTACAAGGTCAAAGCATGGGTTAGGAAGACATACATCAGGATTTATCACCTCGAGCACTTAGTTAAAGGCCAGCCCAAAGAGGGCCGTCTTACATGCCCTCCGAAATGGGCCCAGTTCCGAAATGGCTCGGGCACTCTCCGGGAGGGCATTTCAGAGCCCTGCTGCCGCCACAGAAAAAGACCTTTGTCTAGTCGTCGATAGGTGGCAGGAGCGGACTGATGGAATTGACAACAGATTCTGCTCATCTGAGCGCAGTGATCTCGGGGGAACGTACGGGGTAAGGCGGTCCTTCAGGTACGCAGGCCCCAGGCCGTGCAAGGCCTTAAAGGTCAAGACCAGCACTTTGAAGGCGATCCGGTACTCGATGGGAAGCCAGTGCAGCTGCTGGAGAGTAGGTGTAATATGCTCTCTCGCCGGCACTCCTGCTAGCAAGCGGGCTGCGGCATTCTGCACTAGCTTGAGTTTCCGGATCGTCGACAAAGGAAGGCCTACGTAGAGGGCATTACAGTAGTCTAATCTCGAGATGACCGTCGCTTGGATCACCGTGGCCAGGTCCCTCCTGGACAGGTAGGGGGCCAGTCGCCTAGCCTGTCGGAGGTGGTAAATGCGGTCCTGCTGGCCATGGGACCTGGGCCTCCATGGTTAGCGAGGAGTCCAGCACGACCCCCAGACTCTTAACTGACGGCGATGGGTTGCCGCCGCCGTCCAGGGTAGGCAACCGGCACTCATCCAGCCCAGGCCGACCAGGTCACAGTATCTCCGTCTTCGACGGATTCACTTTCAACCGGCTGGCACGCAGCCAACCAGTCACGACTTCAAGGCACAGATGGAAACAATCGGGTACGGAGTCCGACCTGCCGTCCATTCTCAGCAAAAGCTGGGTGTCATCAGCGTACTGATGGCACTCCAGACCAAAGTCACGAGCCAGCTGGGCCAGGGGGCGCATATACACATTGAATAATAAGGGGGAGAGGATGGCCCCCTGGGGGACCCCACAATCAAGTGGGAGCCTCCCGGAGACCTCCCCGCCCCCCTCCACACGTTGTCCCCGGTCCCGGAGGAAGGAGGCCACCCATTTGAGGGCGGTCCCCCTAACCCCGGAAGCGGCTAAACGGTGGGTCAATAGTGCATGATCTACAGTGTCAAACGCTGCTGTCAGATCTAACAAAACAAGCAGAGCTGATCCACCCTGGTCCAGCTGGCGGCGAAGTTGGTCTGTAATGGCGACAAGTACGGTCTCCGTCCCGTGCCCAATACGGAAGCCGGACTGGAAGGGATCAAGTCCAGCTGTGTCTTCTAGGAACCGCTGCAGCTGATCCGCTGCTGTCCTCTCAATTACTTTGCCTAAGAAAGGCACGTTGGAAACAGGCCTGTAATTGGAGGGAGCCGAAGGATCTAAATTCGGCTTCTTCAGCAGCGGTCTCACCATAGCCTCTTTTAATCCCCCTGGGAAGACTCCTTGCTCAAGGGAGCTATTTAAGATCGTGCCCAGGGGGCCACGTAGACCCTCCCGGCAAGATCTAACTAGCCAGGAGGGGCACGGGTCGAGGGAGCAAGTAGTTGGTCTAGCTGCAGTCAGTAACCCATCGACAGCCGCCGCGTCCAGCGGTAGGAAACGGGTGAAGGTGGGCCCACCGAGAGGCGGCGGAGTCTCGAGTTCACTAACTGTATCAAGAGTGGCAGGAATGTCCCGGCGGAGGGTCGAAATCTTGTCAGCAAAAAAGTTCTGAAAGGCCTCAGCCGTTGGAGCCAAACCCCTATCTTTTGGGACAGTTGGAATTGTTGTCAGTGACCGAATTACCTTAAATAATTGGGCTGGGCGTGAGCTAGCTGACTCTATCAAGGAAGAATAGTGAACCTTTTTTGCTTCCTTGATAGCTTGCTCATAAACCTCCTTAAATTGTTTATAAGCTGATCATGCAGGAAAGGTGTGTGTGTTGGGGGGGGGGTCCAAATTTGAACCACTTACTCTTAATTTTCACAACTATTAAGCAACTTTGGTTAAGCCTAAAAAGTTTTAAAATCTCATGCTTTTCCTCCCCTGGCGATGCAAGAAGAGGGAGATGGGTGTGGCTAAGCACAGCCATTGTTGTAGTTTGTGAAGGTCAGGCCCCCAATGGTAGAGATTGAAAAAGGCCCTGGAGAACAACAGCTACTTTCAAAGTAAAGACCACCCAAAGAAACAGGAAATAACACTTTCAAACCAGGAACAGATTTTCTTTATTATTTAAAAAATGTGTTTTTTAAATAAAAACTTTGCAAATTCACCAAAAATCCATAGATAAGTCAAAGGTTATGAAATTTGGTGAGCTAACAGTGTGTTCTACCACTGGAGCAAGATTGGTCTAAAAATGAGGGAGGTAGAATCCCCTGAAGTTTCCCCAGTGCCAGTGCTGTTTTTTCCTACTGTGCATGTGTGTCTGCCATTAACAAATCAATTTGGAAGTTTCGGAAAGTTTTGAAAAAATGTTTTTTTAAAAATTGGAAGTGACTTTAGAATCGAACCACCAGCGCCTCCGACATCCGAAACGAGTTTTGAACCATTTATTTTTTGGGATCAACCAAGCCTAACTATTACCAAGTGATCCAGTTACTACTGAACTGATGTCTCTTTTAGAGGTGGGACTAAGCACCAAATCCTATCTGATCTGGGAAGCTAAGCAGGATCAGCCTGGTTAGTACTAGGATGGGAGACAGCCAATGAAAACAGAGGAAGGAACTGGCCAAACAATGTATAAATGGATGACACAAACCCACATTGGGGTGGGGGTGGGGTGTCTGTGGAAGAGAAGTGAAGCTGAAGATGTTCACCTTTGGAATCTGCCTTATAGATTTGCCATTAAATTGATAGATTCTCCGGTGCTTCCTGCCAAGCATATGAGAAGACAGACATTCCCTTATGCTGCCAATTTCAAGAAAAATTATTCATGAGCACAAGGAATTATTGCAGTAGGTGGATAGAAACTTTCCCCTTCCTTTTATTCAAGCACTTTCTGAAGACCATAGACTGTCAGCAACTACAATTCCCTGCTTCTACTGAAGTATCAAAGAGAAGTGAGTAGGCTGGCAAGTTTCCAGTTCACATGTAACTTGTATTAAACCTGTGTTAAACCTTTTAAATCTATACATCATGATCTATATAGCATTGGACTAGGTGGTCCAATGCTATACAGATTGTGATGTATAGATTTAAAAGGTTTTAGGAAAGGAGCAGTTGCACAGATTTACAGTACTCTGATCAAATATACTTATGGCAAAATTACTGGTTCAGGAATAATTTATGAAATGAATCCAAATACCTATATCTCAGACAAAAACTGAAACAAAATATGAGTACATATACACATGTATAAATCAAGCTGCCCAATTAACATAAACAAAATTAATAGTGAAGTATATATATATATATATATATATATATATATATATATATCCATGATGATGTATTGAAGTCAGATCATTAGAACATGTGCCCAGAGATCAAGAAATATGGGAGATGAAATACTAGTTAGTAAATATGAGAAATCAGACTAGTTACCACAAAGACACTCTACTGTTTTAAAATTTTCATTTTCTCCATCAAAAATTGACAACACAAACACTACAGGGGTTCAGCTCGAACAATGATTGGTCAGAATTGGAAGGGCTTTCATAATGTGTTATTCCAAAAATGGTTAGAAAAAGTAGGCCTCCCGAACTTCAAATTGTATTTTGAGGCTAATTGTCTGAATTGGATAGGAGAGTGGTGCAGACTGAGGAATGACAGACTCTTGGATTTGGAAGGATTTGATTTACGATTTGGATTTCATGGTTACCTTCACTATAATAAAACTAAGGTCGACGCCAACTTCAAAAACCACACTATAAGGCATACCCTGATAAAGACTTGGATAAAATATAAAAGTAGCTTCGGGCCCGGAACCCCCCTGTGGTCGTCACCCCTAGAGGCCTTTAAGATCCGTCAGCTGGACAATAGGAAATGGCTGACCTATAACGATATCCTAAGATGGAATGGAGTTAGATATGAACTAAAGCCAAAATCCCAGATACATATGGATAAGGAAATTGACTGGTTCCCCTACCTACAACTAAGGGAAAAATTTAAAGAAGATGAAGGAAAGGGCTTGAAGAAGTAAAAAATGAGCTCGAAGAGATTATCTTCGATGATAAAATAAAAAAAGGTGGGCAGAATCTATAAAGTTTTATTAAATTGGAATAATGTGGAAAAGGGGACGAGAACTACAAAAACAATGGGCGCGGAATATAGGATATAAAATTAGTGAGGCTACTTGGAGTGAAATCTGAAGAAGAACGTCAACATTTCCTATTGCCATAGCTACAGAGAAAACTGGCTTAAATTACTCTATAGGTGGTACCTAACCCCAAACAAATTGGCCAACAGATACCCAAACTCCAACCCTGACTGTTGGAATTGTAAGAAAAAGAAAGGGGGGTACATACTTCCACCTGTGGTGGCTGTGCCCAAAGGCAGATAGATTCTGGAACAGGGTCCACGGTGAATTGGAAAAGCTGCTCAAAAAGGATCTGGTAAAAAAGCCAGAACTATTCTTGTTAGGAATGGTGGACCCCTCCTGGGACTCCAAAGATAGGAGAACATTCATCTTGGCAGCCACGGCTGCCAGGATGGTATACGCTAGATACTGGAAGTCCCAGGAGGAGCCCACCATAGAAGAATGGCAGCTGAAGGTAATGGACGTAGTCCAAATGGAGGCTTTGACGGAGGCCCTGAAACAGGAAGGGAAAAAAGGAGAAGAGACAACAAAATGGGATTGGACAGGGATGATAGAATATTTCAAAAAAGAAAAGAATATAGATTTAAGGGTGAAGGGCTACTAGCTTAGAAGGCGGAGGATACATTCAATTATAGTAGATAGAATTGCATATATTATAAATGTAAAATATAAGAGGGAATGTCCACGAGGGAAGGGGGCCACCCCCCAACAAGGGAAATTGGTATCACCCGCCAAAGCCCGGACCGACCTAACGACTGAGTTTGTTTCCATTACAACCTAGGCTTTATCGGTCAAAAGGCGCAATCAAGGCTGGAACCAAAGAACGAGCAACCAATCGCAGAGTCAAGACGGACTTTCTGATATTATCGTCTAACCCTCGTTTCACTTTCAGACCGCCACCAACCTTTTAGCACCTCTTTACACTTTCTGTCTTTCCAATGGTTTTCTTTTCTTTTCTTGATACCCAGAGACAGCAGTCCTGGGGAAAGCATGTGGACTGTTACAGAGGAAACCTCTCTTGGTTTTCTGTTATCTTCTCTATCCTTTTTTAATTATTGTATAACTCACAATAAAAATTGATTTTAAAAAAATAAAAAAAGGAGAAAACAAAAAAAGAAAAAGTATTGTCAGTAGCAGGGGCAAAGAAGATGACCACCACAATCAGTTTACACAAGGGACAGATTAAAGGAGATGTGTTTGCCTCAATTTGATTATCATTTCTTCTTTATTTTGCAGAATTTTGTTCCATTCAAGCAGAACAATGAGAATCTGGCAAGACAGAATCTGACACAATGTATTTTATTATATTGCAATCATTCAAATAGACAAGAAGCATTTTCTATATAATTAAGATAAGATATTTATCAATGTCTTAAAATTGAGTAACATAGGTCTTGTTTTCTGTTGCCCTGGAGACTAGGATGCAGAACAATGGCTTTAAACGACAGGAAAGGAGATTCCACCTGAACATTAGGAAGAACTTCCTGATTGTGAGAGGTGTTCAACAGTGGAACTCTCTACCACGGAATGTGGTGGAGGATCCTTCTTTGGAGGCTTTTAAGTAGAGGCTGGATGGCTATCTGTTGGAGGTGTTTTGATGACCATTTTCCTGGTTCGTGGTGAGAGTTTGGACTGGATGGCCCACAAGGTCTCTTTCAACTCTATGATTCTATGATTCCAGGGGGAATGAGATGGGAACTCTCGCTATGAATATGTTCATTACTGAAAATGACAATTAAATTTTTATTATTTAGAAAAGCCACTATCTTTTCAGTACTGTGAAAGATGCCTCCTTTCCCACATTCACTTTAAGAATTCTGGCTCCTTACATGAAGCAGGTGTCTATCAGACTTCCTGTGCCATTTCATGAATTCACATTGCAATACCTGACAGCAGATAAACAGAAGAGTTTACCATGCAAGGAATGAAGCTGTAACTCTTACAGCTGCTCGCTATGGCCCTAAACATATCAGAGATGTTGTTAACTCTGTCAGTCACCTTTAGCAATTAAATGTAACATCTGCAGTATATGCTTTCTTGCATGAAAAGGAAGGCTTGGGCGAAAGGTTAAAGTCACAAAAACAACAGGAAATTGCTCTCCTGGTTGAGATGCAGAAGAGAAATTGAAGTTCCTCGACCATATATTCAGAAGCAGAAAAAGTGATGCTATAAAGCTTAATTGTGTTTTCTTCCATGAAAATTCAGCAATGGGCAACAAATGCAACACATCACAATACCTGCATATCTTTTGAGGTTTTTAGCCATATTTTTTTCCTGGAAAGTTTAAAGACACTATAGTAACAAAGATTAGAAACTGCACATTTTGGAGAAATTATGACATTCACCTAAAGTTTCTATTCTGCAATAATTATGCGGAATTCCTTTTTCTTTTAATGCAGCCAAGTTTTATCCACTAGTAATACTTATGCTACTTTTGCTTAGCGAAGGAGATGTAGCAATGTATCTCCAGTAACAAAGTCACATCAGCTTGGCTGGGAACTGCATTCAACAACTCCTGTATTATTTAATGTACTGGATTGACTTCAGTTTTGTTTTCCTCTAGAAAAGTGGAGGGCCTTCAACAAGGGCCATCCTGAATCCAGGTAAGGTACGCACCAGCCATTTTCTGAATCTGGAAGTGTTAACCTGGAACAAAATACAGCATGCCAGTGTCACTGGCTTCTTCATCAAGCAAGGATAGCACACCAAGGTGGGGGCATGGTGTGACCCTGGGATCTGTATTTTTCTATGGGAAATTTTAGGAAGTGTGTATAGACCACTACTACCACCGTCCTGGTCATACGCTGAGTGGGAACAATAAATGAGAGGCATGAAAATCTGGATTCCTCCTTTTGAAATTGTAAACTATGCCCTCTTTCCCCCAAAAGGGCTTGTTTCTACCTATATGAGGTCTCTGGTCACTATAAAAGAAAAGCACAACAATCTCTCAAATAAGTCTCTGTATTCTCAAGCTGCAGGTGCAAGTTCAGTATTTGAGGGTTTAAACCTTCTGAAAAACACTTCTCAGCATCTGATTATTTGAAATCCACTTCTTCAAGAATAGGATCCCCCACTCACAACTATATTACGTATTTTGAATTTTAAGAGCAGTAGCTACCCTGCCCCCCCCCCCCAAGTAAGAATCCAAAATGTATCCTGTGATAAGGTCATTATCAGGCCAATGGAAAGATCTAAAATATATCCCACCAGATTCACAAGCTTCCTTATCAGAGACGGTAACATACCATGCCAAAAAATAAGTCACATATTTTCTTTTTTGATGTCCCAATAAAAGTTCAATGTACATTCGGTTTTGAACTTTTTTTGCTTGCGTGATGGCTAGGATGTGCTTGAGCCATGGAGCAGCTCCCATTAGCACAAGCACCCAAGCAAAAACTAGAACCACGAGTCAAGAAAAACTCTGCTTTAAAATCCACACTTATAAAGCCAAGAACAAAGAAAGAGGCCACAGTTGGAGAACATGCTCAAGAAAACCATCTCTGATTTATGAACCATTTCCAAAGTTGGTAGGAGGAACCAACAAGGTTGCAAGCACGGGCTTATAATTCTGCCTGAAAGTAATATTCCTTTTAAATCTAGTTTATCAAAAACATTAAATATAGACACACTTTTTTTTGAATATTTTTTATTATTCATTCAACCAACAACAACATAAACAAACCACCACATCGAGACCCTACAAACCTAGACATGTACATAAATATAGACACACTTTTAAAGGAGGCAAAAACCTCTCTCACACATCCCAGAAGCTCAGATTTTTTTTTCAGGTTTCTATTTTCAATGTGGTAAAAAGTTTGTCTATAAAATAAATGCTTTCAGCATATATCGGCAAAAGGAAGTGGAAAATCTAGGTCTGTTTTTCCAGTCACCACCATCACTAAGATGTTCCAAATAATTATATAGAGGAGAGATGTTATACAACACATGCACATCAGACTGTGATTTCTTCCATGCAGAGTAAGAAGCCAGACGGATTTCAGCTTAAACTTAAAAATGGAAAAGTCACTTCAACTCTGACTATCAAACACACATGTAAAAGGTTTGGTACATACTTTTGGGTGGCGGGGGGGGGGGGCTCGTTCGATGCAAATTATTTTCTAGAGATCTGTGTTTCTCTGTAAACCTTGTATTCATCAAACTAGTACGCTAAGTACTGGCTCCCGTTTTCAATAACATCTCTGTATTGGCCACTTAATGTTTCTAAAAATAAGTTGCTGATTGGTTAGGAACTGCTACCAGCCATGATACATCTAACAGCCTGAAACAAAAATCTGTGTTTTATGAGTAAATGTGGGTTATGTAGAAAAGCACTTTGTTTGGCAAAGGTAGCCAGAGAGAAATTCATCTGGCAAGAGGGAATTTTGCAAGGCGACAAGCAAATGCAGTCCCTCCCCCTTCCTTTCCAGGTGAATTATATCTCCAGATGTCAACATCTGCAGCATCTCTGCTCTAAGTTCACCATCTGTTGTGTGCAGCTGTAGCTCATGTGCTCAAAACACTCTTGGAATATGGCAGTAATTAAGAAAAAGTTAAGTTAGCTTCCAAAGTTTGTACAAGACATTACACATGTCAAACTTCTGCAACAAAGAAGCCGCTTAAGAGATCTGTTGGGCTGTGTGTGCATGTGTACTGCTAACTGCAAGCATCAAGATTTGCAGCCTACCATCACCTAAATGCTCCAAGTAGAAACAAACTTCTGCCTCAGAAGAACTAAACAAATAAAAATAAAGAATGGACAGATAGCAAACTGTCCATAAAGAGCCAGAAAAGGTTTATAATTAATAATTCCTGAGTGAAGCCATTTCTTCACTAAGTGATCTTGAACTTTTGGAATAATAGTGCAACCGTTATTATAAAAAGGAATCCAAACAAGGACTGTGCTATTGTCGAAGGCTTTCATGGCCAGAATCACTGGGTTGTTGTGAGGTTTCCAGGCTGTACGGCCATGTTCCAGAAGCATTTTCTCTTGACTTTTGCTTGCATCTATGGCAGGCATCGTCAGAGGTTGTGACCTCACAACCTCTGAGGATGCCTGCCATAGATGCAGGTGAAATATCAGGAGAAAATGCTTCTGGAACATAACCATACAGCCCGGAAACTCACAACAACCCAACGATCATGATTTTTACTGTTAGCGGTCATGTGCATTCATCACACTTAATAGGCCAGTATTTGGTCTGAATCAAAAGATCATTATAGCAGTCAACTTTTCCTGATAAAGTGTCGATGGATCTAGATCACAAGCAATAAAACCCACGAATTCTTATTTGAAAAGCCCACCACTTAATACCAACCAGAACAAGAGAAGCAGGTGAGGCTAATCTTCAACAAAACATTCTTGAGGACAACTTCTGAGCAATTCTACAACCGAGGAAGCATTTATTCTTTGTTTATTCAGAGCACCCAAGTAGCGATGATTAATCGCTTCCTGATCAAAAGGAGTACTAAATGTGCCAAGATGAAAGAAAATCTTCAAAACTCCCAGTAACATAGTATTAAGCAAGAACCAGGCATCGGTTTAATGAAGAATGAAATTCTCTACTGGAAAGTCAAGAGAAATTAACTAGGGAAAGTCTCTCCTCCACTTCCCCTCCACAAAAGCTGGTCCTTTAATGAAGCAATCCAGTTCACACAAACACACATCTTAACAAAACACTAAAGAAAGAAAAAATAAAATATATATCACAGGGTTGTTATTGTTGTGTGCCTTCACGTTGTTTCCAACAAATGGCAAACATAAGGCAAATGGGTTTTCTTGGCAAGATTTGTTCAGAAGGGGTTTGCCAAGGACATTAAAAATTGAATGTAATGTGCAATTGTTTTCTGTGCATTTTTTATCTACACCCAAACCAGTCGCCTGAAATAGTTTCAGCTCCATGTCTCCCAAGAGTATTCACAGTAATCTCCTGGCCTTACTGTTTATACAGTACCCTCACTTTCAAGATCAAGCCAGATCTTTTGTATGGTAACTCCCTGAATTTCATAGGGATTTCTTAAGCAAGGAATACCCAGAGATAGTTTTTACAGTTCTTTCCTCAGAAACATGTCCTATATAGCACCTGGTATTTGTTGGTAGCCTCCTACCCAAACACCCTATTTAACTTCCAAGGTCTGAGAGGATCTGGTGCCTTCAATCTATTTGGATTTTTACGCTGCTGCAACTGATGTGGATAAGGGACAAAGCTGATACACAAAAGTCAAGTCTGGAAAAGTTGTATGAAAAGTTGCTATATATTATCTAGCTTTTATGAAGATGCTTTTCAAGCCAACATATAGTTACAGTACACATTTTCAAACTTGTTTTCAGTGGGCACTCAATCAGCTGTTTCACAGCTGAAGAGACCCTTTAAGCAAATCCACACTATTCTGGCACTTTGAAAATGTGAATGCAATAACAAAAAAAAGCCAAATTGATTCAAATATTATAATTACTGTAACCCAAGATGAAGATAAATTATATTTTAAACAAGCAATTAAAATCCTCTGGGCAATTCACAATATCAATAAAGATAATGAAATCTGAAGATTTGGACAGATGGATAAAACTCAGTGTGCTGATGCAACACAATTTTATCCTAGAATCTCATTCAGGCGCTTGCTTTGGGCATCGCTAATTTAAGACTGATGGAGAGAGAAAAAATGAATGAATCAAAGAGCTTCTCAATTTCTGTCTGAGACCAATCCAGCTCCCCACCCTGCTTTTCCGTCCCCAAAGACCATTTCAGCAAGCTGTATTAGTTAGTCAATATAAGTCTGATACAGCGAAGCAGATGCACCATTACATCATGTGCAAATGGCATCCCGACCAGCAAGATTCCAAACTATTAATAGCCTTGTATTCTAAAGGCAGTTTCATGGGAACTCAAAGGTGCATACACCTGTACCACAGATGATCACATAGTCTCCCATAATGCATAAAAGGTGGAGAACAGGGATGGCTGAGTGTGTTAGTACCTTAAGCAAATACCAGCCGCAGAGTGCATGAAAGAAGAAAACAAACTGCTGTTGTGCTCAAAACACTCAAGAGATGGAAATAAATATTTTTGGTAAGCACACAGTGGTGGATCTGCAACATACTTCCATGCCTCTATGGGGAAAAGATGTCTTCTTTCGTTAAAGGTGAAAATAAGCTTTACTAGAGTATTTCGTTGGGAACAAGTAGGAGGAAGGCAGCCTCTTCATTGATGTTCTTTATTTACATACAGATCTCATCATTAAAGGTAACATTACAACCTTGATAAATCCAAATTGGGACCGGTGAGATTTTTCCCAACAGCAGTATTTTATTTGCAGCACGTGTGGCCTCCAAGCTAACAAAATGCAGCCGCCTCCTCTCCCCCATGTAACAGGAAAGGGTTTATATATGTCAGGGACTTGCTAAAAGTATGCTAATCAATTATTTAATTATTCAATCACCTGCCTAAAGTTTAATCCATTTTAAATAATAATAGCCTTAGACTGCAATCTCGTACATACACCTCCAAGGATTATGTCTCATTGAATTCAGTGGGAGTTCCGGCTGAAAAAATGTTGTAAGACTATGTTGTTGTTGTTGTTGTGTACCTTCAATGCATTTACAACTTCTTTTGACACTAATACAAACCTATCATGATGTTTTCTTGGGCATGATCTGTTCAGAAGTATTAAGAAAAAAGGTTTGACTTGTCCAAAATCACCCAATAGGTTTCTGTAGCCAAGGCAGAGGAGGGAGAGGACAAATGTTTGTGGCACATCTTTAGTTCTGCCCAAATTCTACCCACTCCTAAAAAAAACCCCGAAACTACTAAATGGAATAGCTGATTAGCTCAAAGCTTTCCCAACTACATTTGCAGATAAATCACAGTATGGATATTCATGTGTGCACCTGTTCAGGCATGCATTACTACACACAGCACTTTAAACAAAGAGGTGACTGGATTACATTCTTTACAACCTCACGTTTTAGAAGATCCGTGTATCAAAAACAGCTCTCTGATTTTGTACGTTTGTTCTCCTCCAGAAAGAGATGTCAAAAGACGGGTGCGTGTATCAGCAAGTCTCTAATGCACAATTACCAAGGCAACTTACACAAGGGAAAGGGAGTGATTTCTTTTCAGGTCAAAGAACTAATTAACAGGTAAAGAAGAGCACAGAGCTTTGGTGGAATTCAGCCAGAAGAAAACTGCTGCACCAGAGCATCAGGGGCCACCAAGAAGGGCAGAGACAGAGAAAGCACATCATCATGGCTGGTTCCAAAGATCCCTTCAGTTTGTGTCTAATAAGCCCCAGAACAACTATGCCAGGGTCCACCCCCTCAGCAACACACACAGAACCGGCATGTTAACAGAAGGATCTCTCACAAGGGAAACCAGCTCAGAAACCAAAACAGAACATGTACACTAGTTGCAGAAAAAATATTAGTTGTCACTTTTTGCCCATAATTTCTCTTGCTTCACTTTGTTGCTCAGAAACAGAGGCTAGATACATGATTAATATTTCTGCAAAAGCAGAAAAGGTCTTCTAGAGTTCTATGAACACCAATACCAAATGCTACTGAAATTTCTGGAGTCGTTAGCATGAAAACAGTTATCATGTATATAATGTCATTAGAGTACCTTATAAAGATTGATAACCCTGGTCTCTCACTTGAAAAACAGATTCCTCTGCTACCAAAGAGTTTGCAGTTTAAGGGGTCTTCTGCTCTTGGGATGAACCATTTACATTGCATCCAGAATTAGGCTCACCAGATCAAGAAAGACAACTACTTAGTTCAACTAAAAGTATCTACTCACCCTTTTCGTGATTTCTACTTTAAGACACCTGATTTCATGAATGCCCCACTACCACCCCAGCACAACATTTGGCTTAGATCAGGGCTGTCCAACTGGCGGCCCCGGGGCCGGATCCGGCCCCGTAGCCTGTTGGACACGGCCCCACCTATGCCCTCAGCCGCCATTTTTAATTTTTTAAATAAAAAATCGATTTTTTTAAAAAAAATTGGCAGCCGGGGGGGAGGGGGAGGCGGGGCAGGGAGGAGGAAGAGAGCTAGCTCCTCCTTTTCAGCGTCCCCCCCCCCCCCCTTCCTAGGCCGGGAGCCGCAAAAAGGGCAGAAGGCGGCGCCAAGAGCAGCGTCACAGGCCTGCCGTGATGCGCTGCTCTTGGCGCCGCCTACCCTCCTTTCGCGGCTCCCGGCCTAGGAAGGGAGGGCGCCGAAAGGAGGAGTAGGCGGTGCCAGGGCAGCGTCACGCCAGGCCTGTGACGCGCTGCCGCTGGCGCCTTCTGCCTTTTTCGCCCCCTCCCTTCCTAGGGCAGGGGAACCGCCGAAAAAGGGCAGAAGGCGGCGCCAAGAGCAGCGTGTCACAGGCCTGGCGTGACGTGCTGCTCTTGGCACCGCCTACTCCTCCTTTTCGGTGGCTCCCCGGCCTAGGAAGTGAGGGGCGCTGAAAAGGAGGAGTAGGCGGTGCCAAGAGCAGCGTGTCACGCCAGGCCTGTGACGCGCTGCTCTTGGCGCCGCCTACTCCTCCTTTTTCGGCGGCTGGAGGAGGGGGCGGGGCCTGGGCTGGGGGCGGCGCCTGGGGCGGGGCCGGGCGGCCCCGCAGGTCATCAGTTACCTCTTATCCGGCCCTGGACCCGCCAGAAGTTGGACAGCACTGGCTTAGATAAAAGGCTGAGCCATCTGGATTGTTCTCGTAAAACCATTTGCTCAGTTTTGCAGGTACCCCCAGCTTGAATTACTATTTTTGGCCCAACTATTTGGGGCTCTAGTTTCAAGGGGAATGATATATTAACAAAGTTAATATTTTCCCATGTTCATGTTTGAGACAGGAAGCATGATGGTCTCTTGTGTAAGTCACCCGGAGCACAAACGTGGAGGGCGACTCATAAATAATAAAGTTCAGTTCAGTTCAGGCCTCTTTCACCTCATAAAACTTGCTCACAAGCATCTATTTTGATATGTCTGAACCCAAATAGTCTGCAAGCCATGATGGGGTAATGTCTTTATTAGGCCAACTAAAAAAGCAGAAAGGCATCTGTATGCAAGATCTTGAGCTCTCTCCTGCAATCTAGATTGTTTCACATGACCAAAGAGGAGGTTGGGATGGAAGGGAATGAAGAGATAAAAAACATGACAATAACAATTGTGCAGACTGCATGCTGTCTTTGAGGGGAAATGGAAAAGAAGGGTTTGCTGACTCTTAAAATTTGGGCTACTTATTGTCACACTTGTTTTCTCTGGTTGGAGAATAATGCTATCAAGAAAACTGCATTATTGTGGCTTGGCAATCATTCTAACTCTAAACAGGCCTCTTCAACCTTTGGCCCTCCGGGTATTTTGGACTTCAGTTCACAGAATCCCTGGCCATTGAACAAGCTGGCAAAGGCTTCTGGGAGTTGGAGGCCCAAACGGCTGGAAGGCCACAGGTTGAAGAGAATGATGGGACAAGTCTGGCACACTAACCTTTACCATCATATTTCTGGATCAAGAAAGCTTGGGACTAGATTCGAATTGATGTTAATTGGCATCAAGTTGATTTTGACTGAGAGATCTCCAAATCACGCTCTCATTAACAGCCCTGCTCAGGTCTGCAATTTTTATTGATTGAGTCTATCCTTCTGGAATGCGGTCTTCCCATTTTCATATTGTCTTCTACCTTCCAAAGCACTATTGATCTTTTTTTTAAAAAAAAGTTTTTATTAAGTTTGAAATAATATAGAAATATACACATAAAAAGGAAAATGGAAGAAAAGAAAAAGAAAAAGCACTATTGATCTTTCTAGTGAGTTATCTCTTCTTGCGATATGGTCAAAGTACGACAGTTTCACTTTAGTCGTATTGGCTTGTAATGAGAGATCAGGCTTAATTTGCTCAGGGATACATTTATTATCTTTTTACCAGTACACGATGCCTACAGAACTCTTCTCCAGCACCACATTTCAAATGAGTTAACCTGACATTACTGTCTGATTCTGTCTCAGTCACAGTAGCATCTCTTACATCTTGTGATTTTTACGGCATCTCTCATGGGGCACGAAACCATGTTAAAACATCAAGTAGGTACTCCAGAATCTTCTTTATTTTCTTAGTGGAAGTCGCCATTTAAACAGCCACATCCCACTACCTTCAAATCCCTTTAAAGCATTCAGAAATTAAAGCAGGCAGAAAGATTACTGCCGCTGCCATCTTCATGGTAGGAAAATGTCACCTGCAACCTTACAGCATGTCAGGCAACTGAAATACAGAAACTGGTCCAATCCAATTTCAGAGTTCTTCCTAGTAACCTAAAGACTAAAATAATACACTCTTTACTCTCTAATCTCTCTAATAGTATACTCTGTAATCTGATGGATTACACACTTACTGGCCAAGAAGTACAGGCAACTGCCATGTGGATAGGGGTATAAAGCCCTCAGACAGTCACTGTTCTTCTATATGCCCATTATATGAATGGGAACTTTCCCAAGAATGAGCCAAGATAGCAAAAGAGAAGCAAGGGTATGGTAGGAATGAAAACTATAGCTCCATCAAATCTAGTACACATTGTATTTATCTTGTTGAAAACAGATAGGATTTTGCTTCTATTTCTTAGTTTTGCTTAAGGAGGCTCTTCCCTAAGGTAGAGAAAAAGAAGTTAATTTTGGGAAAATGAGGCAACAGAAACTACAACAGCAGGATTAGCAGGTGCTCATCCAGAAAAAGACTCAGGAGAGTGAAACATGCACCCCTTTCCTTCACTGGGGAGACAGCAATTGCATCCTCTGCATCTTTAGAAAGATAAAACATACAATACAACAGCTCTAAACAATGTCTTTTACAAGAGCTTGGAAGCCAACAGTCACAAGCATCGATACGGTAGCTAATAGTTTATTTTGGGTCACACAGAACAATGATACTACATTTTAAAAGGAAGGCAATGCATATTAATGAAGCCACTTCATAGGTGTAATGAGTAACAATTTCTGTTCACAATTATCAGTGCATTTTGAAGGCATTTTTTTCAATATCTATGGCATTTTCAAATCATCTGTCCCAAAGAAAGTAATAGACACAGAGCAATCAACACAATGAGGTTTTAACACTGAATGAAGACACGTGTTACTGTCCGAACAATGTAAATAAAGGAACACATTCTTATTACTATTGTTATTATTACGAGTATTCTTGTATTCGATCTTGTTGCTGTTACTGTGTGTTTCCCAGTTGTTTCCGACTAATGATGACCCTCAGGGGAATTAAGACACTGAGTTTTCTTGGCAACACTGTTAAAGGGGGGCAGGTTGCCATTGCCTTCCTCTGTGGCTGAGAAAGTGTGACTTGCCTGAAGTCACTCAATGGGTTTCTGTGGCCAGGAGAATTTCAAACCCTGGTCTCCAGGACTCCTAGTCCAATATTTAAACCACTACACCATGTTTTCTATACCAATTCTATACATGCTTTGCATACTATTACTTTTTATCAGAGAATGTTCCTATTGACCAACAGCTTCATTTGAACAGCGATATATAATTTTACAAAGAATTGTCTGCATGTGTTTCATCATTAGAATGACTACACCACACTGGCACTGTGCTCTCATTACAGCATGGTAACCAGCACATCAAAAATCTTCAGATCTGCTTTGGACATTCTCCGGAAGGAGCAAGAGAAGCTTCAATGTTCATTCATTCTTCGGTGCCCAAAAATCTGGGTTGCCTGCATGTGTCCTTTCTCTCAATGAATGACATTCCCTCTCAGAGAATTTTGGACTTGTTCCTGAATCATGTGGAGAAACAGTCTGGTCTCGTTATTTCATGGTTGGTCATCAAATGTGCTTCTGGAGACTGACTAAATCAGGTCAACTTAGTATTCAGTCACCATAATACATACAATGTAATTTTTCCTAATATAAAAGAGATCACTACAGAGGAAGTAATGCCATCCCTTTTTCTTTTGGTGTCGTGTCTTAATTAATTTGTAAGCCTAAGGGCAAAAAGCTCTTTTGTTCTTCTTTTACTTCTGAAGTGCCATCTATATTGATAACACTTTATAAATTGATGATGGTGATAGATGCTACTATTCAATTTGCAAAAGGAGCATTGCCTAGATACTACACAATGAATTCAAAGAAAAACAGCAGATACATCAAAATATGGTCTATCTGCTTATTCTCAGAAAAGCCTGTGCATTTTGGCCTATTCGTATTTCTGAGGCCTTCTCCAAAGATCCAATCATGTTGTCAGTCAATGGTTTAGGAGTTTAGATCCAGACATTTCTGAAGTTTGATTCTAAGTAGTTCCCTAAGCAGCTTTTCTACCTGTAAAAGGATTGTACTTTGAGAACCTTAAGATTATGGGACTGGTTCAATAAGACCAACTGTCTTCTCTTTCTTCTAGAAATTATTTGGGGGTGGGTCAATCAAATCAAGTAGCAAGTGATAGGTGAGAGGCAAAGAGGGGGGCGTAAAATCCTTCCCCACTCCCTGTCATCCCCTTCTCCATCCACCTCATCTGAGCTCCAAATTCATGAAACCTTTTGCTTTCAAAGAACCGTTGTGTTTAAGGGCCCTGCTGCCCCCTCAGCTGTTACAGAAAAGACTCTGTAGTCCAAGAGAAGTTTGTTGTTTATTCACTCAGTTGCTTCCAACCCTTCCTAACCTCATGGACCAGCCCATGCCAGAGTTCCCTGTTGGCCGTGGACACCCCCAGCACCTTCAAGGTCAAGCCAGTCACTTCAAGGATAACATCCACCCATCTTGCCCTTTTTACTCATTTCCCCCTGCATCTTTATCTTCTCCAATATTTCCCTGTCTTCTCAATATCTTTGCCTCTAATATCCCTCCCTTCAGTGAGCACTCGGGCTTTATTTCCTGCAGTATGGACTGGTTGGATCTTCTTGTGCTCCAAAGCACTCTCAGAATTTTCCTCCCATACCACAGTTCAAAAGCATCTATCTTTCTTTGCTCAGCCTTCCTTATCGTCCAGCTCTCACATCCATAGGTTACTACAGGGAATACCACTGCTTTAACTATGCGGACCTTTGTTGCCAGTGTGATGCCTCTACTCTTCACTACTTTATTGAGATGGTCATTGATCTCCTCCCAAGAAGTAAACGTCTTCTGATTTCCTGGCTACAGTCTGTGTCTGCATTGATCACACCTAGAAATACACAGTCTGTCACTGCCTCCACGTTTTATCCCTCTATTTGCCAGTTATCAATCAATCTGGTTGCCATAATCTTGGTTTTGAAGTTTAACTTCAACCCAGCTTTTGCACTTTCTTCTTTCACCTTGGTGATAAGGCTTCTCACTTTCAGCCATCAAAGTGGTATCATCTGCTTATCTAAGTTTGTTAATGTTCCTTCCAGCAATTTTAACTCCAGCCTTGGATTTGTCAAGCCCCTGCACATCACATGATGTGTTCTGCATACAAGTTGAATAGGTCGGGTGAGAGTAGACAGTCCTGCTGTACTCCTTTCCCAATCTTGAATCAGTCTGTTGTTTTGTGGTCTGTTCTTATTGTTGCTACTTAGTCATTATTCAGATTCCTCAGGAGACTGACAAGGTGACTTGATATCCCCATACCACTAAGAACTTGCCAATTTATTATGAGCCACACAGTCAAATACTTTAGAATAGTCAATAAAACAGAAATAGATGTTTTTCTGAAACTCCCTACCTTCATCCATTATCCAACAGATATTGGAAATATAGTGTCTCACTCCTCAGTCTTTTCTAAATCTGGCTTATACATCTGGCAACTCTCTCTCCATGGAGAAACATACACTAGGAAGTCTTACTGAAATAGCTACTATGAGGGTTGAATGAAAAGTAATGCCTCCACCATCGTTACTTGGGTTTGGATGTGAATATTTTAATAAATCAAACGCAGAAATAATCCTTAGAATGTACTTTTTAACTACCACTATTCACTTTTCCACATAATCACCAGACAATTGGATACATTTCTTCCAATGATGAACAAGTTTCCTGAAGCTGTTACGGAAGAAATTGACACTCTGTTTCCACAACCAGCGTCTCACAGTTCTCTCAACATCTTCATCAGAAGCATAATTATGTCCCTGCAGATCTTTCATTATTGGGAACAGATGGAAGCCAGAGGGTGCTAAATCTGGACTGTATGGAAGATGCCGTACGGTGGTGAGATCCAGTCTCTGAAATTCTGCTGTGTACCCATCATGCACAGATCTTCCGATAGCCAAGCAAAGCAATAATGTGACCCACATGTTCTTGTGAAATGCCGATTATGCTTGAAATTTCTCTCTGAGTGATACAATGATCATCCTGAATCAATCTGTCAACCTTTTACTTGTGAAACTTGGTGGTTGCTGTCACAGGACATCCAACTCTTTGTTTGTCACGCAAGTCAGATAATAATGTTCCCACCTCAACATCTTTAAACATACTCGCCCAATGATGCACAGTACTCACATCAACACAATCACCATAAACAGCTTGCATTCTCTGATAAATCTCCTGTGGGATGACACCTGCTGTCAAGAATTCAATGACTGCACGTTGCTTAAGTCGCATTGACCGACCATTTGCGCAGGGTTCCATACTATGCACTTTAACAACACAACTGTTCAATGCTAAGGCTTCCTGCCAAAATGGAAGTGTAGAGGAGAGTCTACTGAACAAGCCAGTATCTGCCACAAACCAGTACTGCCATCTGTTGAGGCGTTACGAAGGTGGAGGCATTACTTTTCATTCAACCCTCGTACTATAATCTTGTACCATGTAATCCGCTCTCCCCTCCCTGGTACACATATTGGAGCCTGCATGTTATGCTACATACTGTCAATACCATGTTCTTTATTATTAAACATTTTTCTGTGATGAGTGCAGAAATCAAAACAAATAAAATAGAGCCTGAAACGGTAGCATATTTGCTACTGGTAACTTAGAAACCAATCACATCAGCATTTCAACAGCACATAAATGGGAGGTTGCTATGTTTAAATTGAAACACTGCTTCTTTCCTTGCCACAAATGCAGACAATGCTGAATTATTTAGACAGTGTAGCCAAACAGCAATTATGTTGGATCTAATGTCACTAAACCCATTTAGAAGAGCAAATCTTGCAAGAATCTGCCAATTAAACCTCAATATCTGGAACCAGGCTTCTCAAAACCATGAAGCTTCACATCGTCATCCATGTTTTGTTTTCCCAAAACACATTCATCCTTGGGCTTCTTTCCAGGGGAAGGGAAGCCGCAGCTATCTGTCAAGGAATCATGTGGATCCTTCCAAAACAGAAGTTTGGCAGATGATGGATTCAGGGCATGGTCTTGTGTCCTTAACGTTCTCGTTCTCCTAAACAATTTACAAAATGTGTGATGTACATATTGTATGGATTACATCCAAAAAGGTAAGCCTGTTGGCGTGGAAGAACAAAGATAGGAGACTTATTCACCCCAGGGCCTGAACTTAGAGTGTGAGCATTCTGCCCCAAGATACTCCAATGATCACCCAGTTTGCCAAAAAAACAAAAATGAGGATTTTGATGTAAACAGCACTGAGAACACTGACCTATTCAAAAGCTACATTGCTGCTCAGCAAGCTTTCTAAAAGAAAAAGGGAGATCTGTAGTCTTCAGAGGAGTCACACATTTTGCTCACTTTATGTCCAGGCAGAGTCCTTTCCCCCAATGAGATACTGACACCAGGGCCTATTTTAGCAATTTCATTTTGAATTGGCACCCAATTGTCAGAGTGTTCATAAGTACAGGCATCTTAATGTCTCTGGGTACACCTTTTCACTGCAGTCTGCCTTTGCTCAGTTGCATCAGTGTTTATTTTGACAATGCAAGAAAGCAATTTTTTCGTACAAGCTAAAGAGGGTGAAGCCATCTTAGAATAAACCTTAGTGTCTCAGCTGCTGGAGACTGCCTGGTAAAGTGTCTATGTTTCTAATGGTAAACGTGATATGCAACTTTCTATCTAGCCTACACCTAATTCTGCTTCTTGTGCTCTTTGGGAAAAGATGAGAAATAAATAATTTTTGTTGTTGTTTAATGTCTGCAGAGTTGACACCATATAACTGCGTCATTCCTCTCCCAACTTGTGAAGTATTAATGACAAGCTCAAGCACAGGACCTTTTGTACAAGTGAAATGTGGATTTTGTATTCTCCTACTATTGTTCTTTTATCTTGTTGAATGTGTCAAGAGATATGACTGTATGTTGCTCGCAGAATCAACCCTGGGGAAGGTAATTCTTTACAGCTCTCTGGGAACCTCAGTGTGAGTGACAAAATGTAATCAATGTCATGAATTCAGGAACATGAAGCAAAATACTTTCTTCCTCTGCTAGGCAAAGCACGAATGCTTTCAGCCAAGAACAATCCCTCCCTGCCAGAGACAAACAGATTTAGCCAGGTTAGCTTCCATGTTTGTCACTCTTCACAGAGTAGTCCAGATCTAAGGAGAAACCTGTTTTAATACTTGCCATTCCATTTGGGTTTTTTTGCAATTGTATTCTGCATGTCTGCAAAGCTCAAAGTTGAATCAGTCTTTTAGTCTCACCACCAACACCTATAACCAAGAATGAAGTGGTATTTGGTTTCTGACCTTCACATTGTGTCTTCAGTCCCCTCCAGATCAAGATCAAAACTTTTGCTAAACTGCTGGAAAAGCCCAAGGTAGCCAAAGCCCACAGAGGACTTCAAAGCAATATATGAGTAGATATGATACATGGAAACCATCTGCAGGCTTGGGGCCAAAATTAAGATTTTGATATGACCAATGGTTCAATCAAGGCTCTTTCCACAGAGAGAAGAAAGCGCCAGCACTGCATCAGTGGGTCGCCACTGCCATTTTCCCACAGGCATTCAAAAAGGCCAGAAATGGTAACACAATGAAGAGTGCAGAAGGAGTCAGTGTTTCTTTTAGGTTATCCTGAGGCAAATGAAGCTCTGTGGTGGTGCAAGGAGTTGAACTGCTGGGCTGCTGAACTTGTTTACCAGAAAGTTGGCAGTTCAAATTTGGGGGACAGGGTGAGATCCCACTGTTAGCCCTAGCGTTTGCCAACCTAGCAGTTCGAAAACATTCAAATGGGAGTAGATCAATAGGTACTGCCTCAGTGGGAAGGTAATGGCGCTCCATGCAGTCATGCTGGCCACATGATTTAGAGGTATCTATGGGCAATGCAGGCTGTTTGGCTTAGAAATGGAGATGAGCACCACCTCCCAGAGCCAGAAGGGGAAGCCTTTGCCTTTTTCTGTGTTATGGTTGTTTCTGGGCATTGAATGTTTGCCTTTGTGTTTGTGTAGCATGGAATACAAATAAATTATCATCATCATCATCAACATCATCTTGCCTTTCACCACTCTACTCACTGAAGGGATTAATTAAGATACAGAAGACTTAAGGTAAAGTATTCAACGAACTTTTTGACTAAAATTTCTAAACTTCTACATGAACATATAAAGTATATAAATGACAACAAAGATCTTTGTATGGTGCTTCTTTCAAACAAGGTGACTATATCCATTTTACATCTTCCTCTTCCGGAAGTAATTTCCCTAAATCAATTCATTCCTTGTGTTGTTTAAACTTGGCCACTAAAACTCAGAAGATCCCTTATTGCAGTTAGCCTCCCAGACCTTCTCTCCTATTTATTTATTTATTTACTTACTTACTTACTTACTTACTTACTTCCTTCATTTATACCCTGCCTTTCTCCCCCTCAGGGGAGTCAAAGTGGCTTACAACTCCAGTACAATTCAATACCAGTAAAATCAACGGAAAAACAATAACATATCCCCTCCATTTGCCAATGAGCCACATAGCTTATCGCCCCTTTATTTTTCTTGCTGTACCATAGTTGTTAGAAATAGTCTGCTGGTCCAGTGCCTTAAGTGCTTCCAGCAATATATCTTTTACAATAAAACACATGTTTTAGTTATC
This sequence comes from Anolis apletophallus, assembly GCA_030556195.1. Lineage (NCBI taxonomy): Eukaryota > Metazoa > Chordata > Lepidosauria > Squamata > Anolidae > Anolis > Anolis apletophallus. Next base: position 124,596,451 of record JARBWK010000001.1, on the reverse strand, counting down.
TTCAAGTTCTTAACAAAATGGCACATTATAAACATTTAGTTTTCCTGTGCTCATACCATCCATCTGAAAATATCTCTATTTCCAGGGTTAAACCCTCCTCTTGCCCCAAACCACACACATTAGTAAATTTTTGTCAGCGTGTAACACGAAAGGAAAACAACCTGGAGAGAAAAACATCAATAGCAACTCAGAGCAGGGGAAAACCCTTATAATCACTGATTGATAGAGAATACAATTGCTGACATTTAAAACAACAGTAAGAACAGATACCCCCAAAATCCAATCTGTAGCTAGGTGCTTACATGCAAAATTAAAAGGAGTCCACAGTTTCTTCAACTTTATCTTTTTAAGTGTCTAAAAATGGGGGAAAGACTGAACCTAAAACAAAAGAAAAAAGATTCCAATGCATATGTATATATGAGTTTGCATACATAAAAAGTCTTGTGGTAAAATAATTTCCCACAACTATCCTGTAATGCCCTTTCATATTAACCTCGTCCATCCTGCAGTAAAATATAAAGAATGCTGACTAATAGAATCATAGAGTTGGATGAGACCTCATGGGCCACCCAATCCAACCCCCTGCCAAGATGCAGGAAAAATTGCATTCAAAGTATCCCCGACAGATGGCCATCCAGCCTCTGTTTAAAAGTCTCCAAAGAAGGAGCCTCCACCATATGCCAGGGCAGAGAGTTCGTATACTGAACAGCTCTCACAGTCAGGATGTTCTTCCTCATCTTCAGGTGGAATAATACAGATTGAACACACTGAGCATGGCCTCCATGAAACTCAACCTTTGCTATGCATACTTTTAACCTTTGACATTTGTTTTTTAAATGAATAGCCATGCAACACTATCACATAACATAGCACCTGAAGCACTGTCTTGGGAACCACATCATCATTTGTGTAGAGTGTAGACCATGGCAGGTAGGCAGTTCCAACTTTCAGCTCATGAAACATTTCTACTGTTGACTATCTCTGAACGAGATTAGCTGTGTGAGCCTTGGCTGCCCTTGATGTATTCATATGATGGGAATGCAAACTGAAATGCTCAGCAATGTTTAGGTCATTGTAATATTCATTAGTTTGCTCAAATAAGTGCATATCCCGTTATACATCTGTTGTCATCATGTTAACTCCTTTACCCAGACAGATGACCTTTCCACATTCACCATGTTTATCACCATACTGTTTCTGCTGCCATAGAAAGCAGATACATGAGACAGGTACAGATCCAATTAAAGGATTTATTAATCCCTCTGGGGAGGATTTGAAAGAGGCACTTGCAAAAAAGGTTTTGAATCTAGGTCAAAGGCAACGACAGTCACACTTAAGAGGAGGCAGTTCAGGGTAATTTGTCTGTGCTCAGTAAGAACTGTGATATAAGCTCTGGTGAGGCATTTATCAGAATAACTGACAAGGATCAGTCTTTTTCTACATCTGCCGTGCTACTTTTAATACCACTAAATGCTTTACGAGCAAGGTGTAATCTGATTCAGAGCAATTACATTCCTCCTTCCTTGATCAAGCAGTTGTGCAGGGCTTTACACCTTTGATTCGAACTGGAGGTATTTGCAACTTATCCCAGTGTGAAGGTTTTGTGTTTACATATGAAGGCTTTGCATTACTGGCTGCTGAGCACAAAAACGGCATTTTATTCTGAAAATCTGCTAAAAGAAAATCCATGCTGACATCTCTGATTAACTCCTTTCCAAGTCCAGGTTCATCCAGGTAAAATAGAACTCCACAGAATTGAGAAGAATTATCCATGTTAGAAAGGATATTCTGGGTTCCTTCATTTCTGAAGATACTGTAGGACAGGGGTGGGCAATTATTTTTTCCAAGGGGCCACACGAGAGCCAAAAAATATTATGGAGGGCCGCACCTGAAGACGGAACTACATTTTAATCTACATTATTTATTTATTTACTTACTATATTTACTATATATTAGACATCATTAATATTAACATGTTAATATATCAAGAAATATTCATATATTAGTATTAATATAATTATTATATTATAGTATATATATAGACATTATAATATATTGAAATTATAATATAACATTATATTATATTATTTATTACATTATTATATTATTATTATAAAATTATTAAAACCACTAAAATTAAATTAAATTCACGAAGACAAGGTGCGAACCAAGATGGAATGGCCCAATGGACCCAGCCCAGAGGATGGCAAAGCAGACCCAGCCGCCGCAGCAGCAGAGGAGAGCAGAGCAGCAGGCGATCGGAGGCTGCAGGCCTCCGCCCACTCTCGCCCCCAGCTTTTCCCCAGCTGATCGCCCTGCTATGGAGTGCCTGCCATCCCTGGAGGCAATTCGGACCTGCAGCGGGAGCAGTCGGCGATCTGAGGTGGCTGATCGCCCTGGCGACCCGGAAGACGATCAAGTCGCCAAATGCTCCCGCTGCAGGCCCGGATCGCCTCCAGGGATGGCAGGCACTCCAAAGCCGCCACTCCTCCAGCCTGTCTGCCAATACAGGCCCCACAGAGCCCGCGATGGGATGCTGGCAGCGACACCCCTTCCTCTTGACCCCGCCCCCAACGCCCTTCTCCCCGGGCCAGACAGAATCGGCTGCCGGGCCGCATCCGGCCCGCGGACCGTGGGTTGCCCACCCCTGCTGTAGGAGGTGAAGGAATATTGCACACACATTCCCAAAGACCTTTTTCAGGCATCCAATATTTATGCTTCCTTGCTTCGACCCACTACATCTCATCTGCATCTAACAAGAGTAACTAAGACGTTAAATAGTTTTTCATTATAGCATCAGAATCCAATAAGAGGTTTCATTTGTTTGTTTTTAATCCCATAGCACAACTAATGGAGACAAAGGAGTTCCATCAGAAAATAATCTTAAGAATTTGTCATTGAAGGAGGTGCTGCCAAATATTTCTTCGTCACGGGATTCTGACTAATGTTATGACCGTTGGGAGGATGGTCTTCAGAGCAAAGGTCCCAAGGTAATGGTTCTCAACCTGTAAGTCCCCAGGTGTTTTGGCCTTACAACTCCTAGAAATACCAGCCATTTTACCAGTTGAAAACCAAAACATCTGGGGACCCACAGGTTGAAAACCACTGCCCTAAGGGATACTACCCTCCGGATATCAAATTTGCTTTTAGGTCGGACTTTCAGTGATACTCTGAAGCAAAACATGAGAAACCAATGATCAGCGCTATTCTGAAACGCAACATGAAGAACCTACGCTGATAGGCTTAGCAGTGTTCTACAGTATTTCTGAGCATACAGGTAAGACCTCGTGTGGGCTTTGTCCGTAGCATTTCCCACTTACCTTGCTATTCTCCTCTTTCCTCCCAATTAAAATCCAACTAATTCATCTCTTTTTAGTAGTCCCAACTGTTTGATACAATTTATATCCTTCAAATATTACTATCTCAAAATAATATCACCCCCACTATATCAGTACTTCACACTTTTCAAGCAGTGCAAACCACATGCTTGTGAAATGGTAATGCAAGGTAAAAGATGTCTCCTAAGAATTCCAGACAACTGGACACCTCTTCGGAATACATCCCCAGATTCTAAAGTAAACAGCTTTTGAAGTAATGAACCACATTTGAGCAAGAGAATGGAAAGGGAGTCGTATTGACCTCAAAATACAAGATTGTTGCAAGTATTTCTTCCTAGACAAAAAAAAGGGGGGGGGGCTGAAAACTATGGAAATGCCTGACATTCCTTTGAAAGTATACTTTGTAGTTGTTAAGAATGTATATCTATTGTTTCTTTTTATTTGAGGTTGGGTCCCCCAACCATAGCTTTTTTTCTGATTAACAATAACCGGAGCCCCTGGTGGTGCAGCAGCTTAAACTGCGGAGCTGCTGCACCTGCTGACTCAAAGGTCAGCAGTTCGAATCCAGGGAGCAGGGTGAGCTCCCACTTTTAGGCCCAGCTTCTGCCAACCCAGCAGTTCGAACATAAGAACATAAGAACATAAGAAGAGCCATGCTGAATCGGACCTCAGCCCATCTAGTCCAGCATTCTGTATCACACAGTGGCCCACCAGTTGTACACGGGGATCTCGAGCAGAAGGGAGGGCAAAACCTGACCTGCCCGACCCCCACAACCAGTACCCAGGGAAATCCTGCCTACCTCAACCAACTCCGAGGTGGCACTTGAATGTCCTTTTCAGTAACTACCGATACACTTGGTATCCATGAATCTGTCTAATCCTGCCTTGAAGTTGTTCAGGCTGACAGCTGTCACAACCTCTTCTGGAAGTGAGTTCCATAACCCAATGACCCTCTGGGTGAAGAAATATTTCCCTTTATTAGTCCTAATTTTCCTACCTTGGAGCTTCAGGGAGTGCCCTCTAGTCCTAGTGTTTTGTGACAAAGAAAATAATTTTTCTTTATTCACCTTTTCTATCCCATGCATGATTTTATACACTTCGATCAAGTCACCTCTTAAACGCCGTCTTTCAAGGCTGAAAAGACCAAGGCGTTGCAACCTGGTTTCATAAGGGAGCCGCTCCATCCCTTGGATCATTCTTGTTGCCCTTTTCTGTACCTTTTCCAGTTCCGTTATATCCTTCTTAAGGTGCGGAGACCAGAATTGTACACAGTACTCCAAATGTGGCCTTACCATAGATTTGTAGAGAGGTAATACAACATTTGCTGACCTATTTTTCGATTCCCTTTCTGATCATGCCTAGCATAGAATTTGCTTTTTTCACTGCTGCAGCGCACTGGGTTGACATCTTCATTGAGCTGTCCACCAAGACCCCAAGATCCCTTTCCTGGTTTGTCTCGGAAAGCTTTGACCCCATCAGTTGATAAGTGTATTTGGGGTTCTTTGCCCCGATGTGCATGACTTTACACTTGTTTAGGTTAAAATGCATTTGCCACTTTGTTGCCCATTCACTCAATTTCGAGAGATCTTTCTGGAGCTCTTTACAATCAGTTTCATTTTTAACTACCTGAACAATTTAGTGTCGTCTGCAAACTTTGCTACCTCAGAATTCACTCCTACATCCAGATCATTAATGAATAAATTAAAAGTAACGGACCCAAAACTGAACCTTGGGGTACGCCACTTCCCACCTCTTTCCACCCAGAGAAGTGTCCATTTATTACCACCCTTTGTTTCCTACAGTTTAGCCAGGTTCCAATCCAGGACAAGACCTGTCCCCTGATTCCATGGCTGAAGAGCTTATTTAGGAGCCTTTGGTGAGGGACTTTGTCAAAAGCCTTTTGAAAGTCAAGGTAAACAATATCAATTGGGTCCCCTTTATCTATGTGTTTATTTACACCCTCAAAGAATTCTAACAAGTTAGTAAGACATGATTTGCCTTTGCAGAAACCATGTTGATTTTCTTTCAGCAATGCCTGTTCTTCTATGTGCCTAGTAATTTTTCTTTAATAATGGTTTCCATCATTTTGCCTGGAACTGAGGTTAAACTGACTGGTCTATAATTTCCTGGATCACCTCTGGATCCTTTCTTGAAGATCGGTGTTACATTTGCCTCCCTCCAGTCCTCGGGTACAGTGCCTGATCTTAGAGAAAGGTTATATATCTTAGCTAGAAGTTCAGCAATTTCACACTTGAGTTCCTTAAGAACTCTGGGGTGGATGCCGTCTGGACCTGGTGATTTGTTGACATTTAGTTTAGTAAGGCATATGAGAACATCCTCCTTGTTTATCTCTATCTGTTTTAATTCTTTTAATTCCCTCCCTGAAAAAACTGACTCAGCTGAAGGCATATGTTGTCTGTCCTCCTGTGTGAAAACGGAGGCAAAGAAGTCATTTAGCCGCTCAGCAATCTCTTTGTCTTAGCTGATTTTCCCTTTCTGGCCATTGTCGTCGAGTGGCCCAACTGCTTTTCTAGTTGGGTTCCTGCTTCTGATGTACTTAAAGAAGTTTTGTTGGTTTTTAAATATTCTTTGCTATGTGTGCCTCAAAATCTCTCTTGGCTTTCCTGACGGTTGCTTTGCATTTAGTTTGCCAGAGCTTGTGTTCCTTTCTGTTCTCCTCGGTAGGAAGAGCCTTCCATTTCTTAAATGAGTTTTTCTTCTTTCCAATCACATCTTTTACTTCGTTTGTAAGCCATACTGGTGTCCTTTTGGACTTTCCATGCCTCTTTCTTTTTATTGGAATGCATTTTAGTTCAGCCTGTTTTAAGGTAATTTTAAACAGTTTCCAAGCATTTTGGAGGGATTTGATTTTTTTACTGCTCCTTATAGATTGTACTTTACAATTGTACTCAGTTTGGTGAAATTCCTTTTGTTAAAGTTTAAGGTCTCTGTGTTAGTTTTTACTGACAGTTTGCTATCAAACTTAAGTTGAAGGTTATTGTGTTGTGGTCACTGGTACCTATGGGCTCAGTTACAAGGACATCTTGAGCGAGATCTTGTTCATTAGTTAGCACCAAGTCCAGGATCCCCTTTCCCTGGTTGGTTCCATGACCATCTGCTCAAGGGAATAATCAGCTAGCATGTCGAGGAACCTTGTCTCTCTTTCATGCGTAGAACAAGAATTTGGGGATAGTTGAAGTCCCCCATTATGACTAATGTATTTCTTTTTGAGGCCTGTTTAACTTCATTTTCCAGATAGCAGTCTGCCTCTGGAGTTTGGTTGGGAGGGCGATAGCAGATCCCTAATGCTAGATTAGTTTTTTGTCCTGGGATTTTTATCCACAATGTTTCTGTAGGTGAGTTTGAAATTTCTTGAAGTTCTAATTCATGAGATTCTAGCTCCTCATTTATGTACAGGGCCACACCGCCACCATTTTTCCCTCTCCTGTCTTTCCTGTACAGTTTATAACCTGGAATCTTTGTGTCCCATTTGTTTTCCTCCGTCCACCAGGTTTCTGTTATGCCAATAATATCAATATTTTTCCTTTGCCAAATATTCCAACTCCCCTATTTTTGTTCGAAGGCTTCTAGCGTTTGCGTACAGACATTTATATTTATTTCTCTGGTGCACTTTCAACTTTGGCTGTTTGTGAGAATTTGTAGAAGGCCTACCATGTCCTACCTCTCGACTACTACTATCTATCTTTTCTGTTGACTCAGCCATTTGTGTATGGATTTTGTCCTCCATACTTGGCATTTCACCCTCTCGAACCGGAAGCTGCCCAGCTCCTGTCGACTTTCCCCTAGGAATCAGTTTAAAAGCTGCTCTGAAATCTTTTTAATATTAGTCGCCAGCAGTCTGGTTCCATTTTCGTTCAAGTGTAACCCGTCCCTTTTGTACAGGTCTGGCTTTCCTGAAAATGTTCCCCAGTTCCTAACAAATCTAAAACCTTCCTCTCGACACCACTGCCTCATCCACGCATTGAAGCTCCTGAGCTCTGCCTGTCTGGCTGTCTCTGCGCGTGGAACAGGTAGCATTTCCGAAAACATGCAAATGTGAGTAGATCAAAAGGTACCACTTCGGCAGGAAGGTAACGGCACTCCATGCAGTCATGCCGGCCACATGGCCTTGGGGATGTCTATGGACAATGCCGGCTCTTCACTTAGAAATGGAGATGAGCGCCACCTCCCAGAGTCGGACACAACTAGACTTAATGTGAAGGGGAAACCTTTACCTTAAAAATAACTGGCAAGATGCCATTATGAAGAAAGTGAAAACTATGAAGAGGGAAATAATTTCAAAGATACGCCTAAGTAAAGTGATTCAGCTCCCAGGAATCTATTAAACCCTTCCATACAAAGATTCAGCCATCAGCACAGGAGCAAGGGCTCTTGCATGTGAGCCTTCAATCATAAGGTCTGCTGTTTTTCTCCCTAACAGGCAAACTTGTATGACAACATTATAAAAAAAACAACACGTTGCACAGCAATTGAAGTCCTTAATTATGCTGAATAGAAACTACAATTGTTTGGTCAAAACCTTTTAATCGCCCACAGGTCATAGAAACTAATTGGTTTTAGGAGCTTAAGTGGAATAATGTTTTACAATTAGGTCATCATCTTAAATAACACAGTATGTCCATAGACATCATACCTCCATTTGTGTGTTTATGCACCTTCAAGCTGCCTCTTGATATATAGTGAGCCCATGAGTTTCACAGGGTATCCTTAGGCAAGGAGTACTCAGAGGTGGTTTTGCCATTCCTTCTTCAGAAATATAGTCTGAATATTTGTTGATGGTCTCCTATCCAAGTACCAACCAGGGCTGGCTGACCATGCTTAGCTTGCAAGATCAGTTGGGATCTGGTGCTATTTACAACTCAGTAAAAGCTGATATTTTGATTAGAAACATATTGTGGGAGGTGAGCATAGAAACTTTCCCACTATTTCTTTGCTGAAGTGTTATGTAAAATTGACAGGGAATTAATACCTATTTATTAAAATTTTACTAAAATATAGGAAACGCAGGGAAGAGTGAGAAAATGTAGCAGAATATTAATCAACTGTCATCACCACATTTTACTGAAATGAATACCACCTACCTAGGGTTGCCACTTTTTCATAAAAGAATAAGGGACAGGTACCTAAAAATAGGGAATTTTTCACAAAAATAAGGGACACTTCATTGAAAGCTTGAAAATCAATGGATGATTTTCAAGTTTTTATGAAGTGTCCCTTATTTTTGTGAAAATTCCCTATTTTTAGGTACTTGTCCCTTATTCATGTGGCAACTCTACACCTACCACAGGAACCACAATGTTAGTTCAGAGACCACTGTTGGGTGAGTGGGCTTAACAACAAAAGACCCTCCTCATAAATGCATAGCAGAGTAACTTATCAGAAGCAGTGTGACCCAGCCCAAAGTGATAAAAAGAACAAAAACACACAGACCAATGTTATATCTTCCTTAGGAGGCTTTTCTTTGTAGTAAAATAATATGTTTGCTACAAGAACAAGATTTCCATGACAAAAATGAAGTTCAACCTTTGCATTGGAGCTTCACACACGACAGCCTTCTCATACCGAGGCTTACCTCACACAGAGGCATTTCTCACACACTGAGAGGCCTCCTCCTTTCTCCCACTAAGGCAAACTCAGAGGCCTACTAAACTTCAGAGACAACTTCTGATATAGAACTACAGCTGTTGCTGAGTCATTGCATCCATTTAACCCTTTCCGTTCACATTTTTGTAATTAAAAATACAAAGTATTAATATTTCTGTCACCTATTGCCTATGAACTGTGAAGTCCAATTGGAAGGGATGGAAAGTTGAGAAACTTGAATGGAGATCAATAGAAGTTGCATTCACATAGAAAGTCAAAGAGTGGGAGAGTGTTATGAGGACAACAAGGCCAGAAGGTAAGAAATGAGGCTTTGCTCCCATTTTATGTGTGTTGCAGTTTAACACTGTGTTCAAATTTTAAACTGTAATTAATTCTAACTATGGATGAACAAACCAGTCCAGTACGCTACTGTTTCAAGCCAGCTTCAAAATGTGTCTAGATATTACATTATAGTTAATTTAAAATGAGTCTAAAAGCATCCTGACTACATCTGAAGGCTGCACCTGACGAGAAAAAAAAACCAGAGGTGTGTGTGTGCGCGTGTGTGTGAGAGGTTGCTACCATTTATTTATTTATTTATTTATTTATTCGTCATGTTTCTATACCGCCCCTCTCAGCCCGAAGGCAGTCTCTGCCCACAATACAACACAAGCAAGCAAACAAACAAAAAATAACCATATAACAAATTAACAATTAAAAACGTACAATTGCAGTCTCAGCGTCAAGTTGAAATCAGTTTCCGTCACATCGTCATCATTCCATATATCTAATTAAACCTTTATATTTCATCAGCAAATGCCTGCTCAAACAGCCAGGTCTTGACTTTTTTGTGAAATGTCAGGAGGGAGGGGGCCGATCTGATGTCTCTAGGGAGGCGTTCCAAAGCCGAGGAGCCACCACTGAAAAGGCCCTGTCTCTCGTCCCCGCCAGTCGCGCCTGTGAAGAAGGCGGGACCGAGAGCAGGGCCTCTCCAGATGATCTTAAACATCTCGATGGTTCATAGGGAGAGATGCGTTCGGACAGGTAAGTTGGACCCGAACCGTTTAGGGCTTTAAAGCCAGCACTTTGAATTGTGCTCGGTAGCAAACTGGCAGCCAGTGGAGGTGGCACAACAGGGAAGTTGTACGCTCTCTGAATGCTGCTCCTGTTATCAACCTGGCTGCTGTCCGTTGGACTAGTTGCAGCTTCCGAACAGTCTTCAAAAGCAACCCCACGTAGAGAGCGTTGCAGTAATCTATATGGAATCCTCACAAGGCTAAGCCATGTTTTATCACAACAAAGGGAAAAACAGCCTACAGATCATAACGTCACCAAAGTGTTCATGTGGGCACTGACCCCACATCAGATTTTCCGTGAAACCCTCCTTCCAAAAATAAAATTAGCCAAAAGCACGGAGCTCCCGGCTGTGAAAGAGTCCAGGAGCAGCACTTCTAGTTTTAAATTTAAAGTTCTTTGTAGCATCCTTTTGAGGTGTGTGGGAGGAAGACTTATTTAAAAAGGAGAAGTGGATTTCTGTATTCTGCTTTTGGAAAAAAAATGCTTTAGGTTACTCAGTGCAGCCCTTAGCTGGCCCCAAAGGCAACAAATGGACTCTCAGAGATTGTTCACCTTTGATTCAGCATTAAGCGTTAACCCATTCACTGCTTAAAATCTACTGTTATCCAATTGGGCTGTCTATGAATAACCATCTGTTTAAGTCTTAACTCTGCAAACAGGTTTAAATTCTACTTTTCAAGCTGACAAATGTTGTTTTTTTCAAATATGGTTTTCATTTGTAGTGATCAATCGCAGAATGAAAGAGCACTGTGAGCTTTTTAATTGGGGAACTCATGACAACAGAAAGGAACTGTTCTTTTTATAGAATGTGCAATTTTAGGGGGGAAATGTAAATACTTTTAGTGATGTAACTGCATACTGTTCTACCAACTTCTGTATTTTTGGAAGCAATTGGGCCAATTCTCAGGAATAGCAAGCTGGTGAAGAATGTGAAAATTGACAGAAGGAGAAGCTGTGACCCACAAGCTCTCTCACTTTCAGCCTAGGGAACTGCCTAATCAGTCAAATGTCTCAGGCTCGGCAACTGACACACAAACACACCCTGAACACTCCCAGTATGTAAACCTCCACCAGCCTTGCACCAGGAATACAAGTCACACTTGGTCTAAACAGGTTTTCTGCAATAAATGTGTATCTGCATGTTTAAGTGTTCCATAGCCACAATATTTCAAAATTCATTGTGGATCTCAAGGCTCATAAACCAGAGAACATTGAGGCTTCCAGGCTGTATAGCCATGTTCTAGCAGCATTTTCTTCTGACATTTCACCTGCATCTGTGGCTGGCACCTTCAGAGGATCTGATGATGGTAGAGCACGTGGAGTATATATACCATCAAACTATCTGAAGATGCCAGCTACAGATGCAGATGAAACATCAAGGGAAAATTCCGCTAGAACACAGCCATACAGTCCGGAAACATGCTTGGATTACCTATAAGGCCAGCGAGGCCATGGCCTAGGGGCGCAAGCCGAGGGGAGGTTGCAGGTCATGGACCCAAAAAAACTGGTCTGCACCCCTCTTTCCCCCTTTCTCATGCCCCTCCTCACTCCTTCTCCCGGCAAAGTCTCTGCTCCGTCTCCTCAGTCTCTCTCTCTCTCTCTCTCTCTCTCTCTCTCTCTCTCTCTCTCTCTCTCTCTCATGCACGCTCTCTCTCTCTCTCTCTCTTTCGCTCTCTCTTTCGCACTCTCTCACGCTCTCTCTCTCTCTCTCTCTCTCTCTCTCTCTCGTGAGTGCCTTTGGAGCAAGTTTGTATCCGCTGCGCTCTCCCCAAGCCTCCCGACTCCCGAGGAGACCTTCAGAGCACAGCGAAGCTTTCCAGCTGGTGGGAATGGGGAACTTGGAGGTGGCGGGAGGTTGGCTTAAAGGGGGCGTAATTCCAAAGTGTGGCCTAGAGCACAAAAAAGTGTTAATCCGGGCCTGTCCGGAAACCACACAACACTCCAGTGATTCCAACCATCAAAGCCCCCAACAAGACAACATTATTTAACATTATCCACAAATATTATTCATAGAATCATAGAGTTGGAAGAGACCTCGTGGGCCATCCAGTCCAACCCCCTGCAAAGAAGCAGGAAAATCACATTCAAAGCACGTTTGTGAACAATGTATATAGCATTGAGGCCATGCTATTGAAAACACAGCTGCGCTGGGCAGGGCACATCTGTAGGATGGAGGACCACCACCTCCCAAAGATACTACTCTATGGTGAACTCACCACGAGTCAGCACAAGAGAGGTACCCCCAAAAAGAGATATAAGGACTCTCTTAAACAACATCTCAGGTGGCCAGATGGATCACCATAAATAGTCCACCCTGGCCTCACATCGGGAGGCATGGAGATGCACTATCCACAATGCTGCGGCCTCTTTCGAGAAGACACGCCGAACGGGTCTCAAAGAGAAATGACAGCACAGAAAGAACCGCAACTTGGAAACAACATCACCCAAGGAGACTTTCTGCTGTGCTTTCTGCAACCAGACTTGCCTATCTCAGATTGGCCTTTTTAGTCATCAATGCGTTTTGTGTACACAATATCTCAGAATTTCAATAAAGGAAATGCACACCTGCTGAGCAAATATACACACAACATTTGAGTAACACAAACGCAGCAATTTATTAGAGAGAAAGACAAAAATCTCTGAATCTTCAAATATAATCTGCCTTGTTGGGGGCTTTCATGGTTGGAATCACTGGAGTGTTGTGTGGTTTCCGGACTGTATGGGCATGTTCTAGCAGAGTTTTCTCTGGACATTTCACCTCCTAACATAAAGAGACTAATGTGCAGAAAAAGAAGCACATTAGTCTTTTTACTCCCTCATAAAAAAGCACAAAAGGACACTGAACTGGCATTTTTCTCAACAGGGTGTCCTCAAGCAACGAAAAGCCTCCTTCAAGGCAGAATGACAAGAAGGTTGGCTCTGCTCCTCTGTTCAGGAGATGTCATTTATCTGCCCAGGGCTGTGATTGAACCCAAGAAAGTTGTTGACTTGGGGCAGAAGAGAGGGTACATTGTTTGAATAGTAGATTAACTAAGAACCTGGAAAGACATTTCTAAGAGTCCTTATGGCCTTTACTTCAGGACCATTTCCAAAAAGGCCAATAAATCAGAGAACTTATTAAAGCCAGAAGGCTCAAATGTTACTTTTGCAGCTCAAACAGTTGGTGAATGTTATAGGGGGAGGGATTTTGAGACTAAGGAAGGAATTAAATGTGGGTGGCTGCTTCGTGAGGATTAGAAAGGCTGCTCAGAGATTTCAAGGAAACCCAAACAAACCCTCATTGTACTGACAAGAATTTACTTGAAACAGCAATGCACATACCAAAATACCTGGTTTCTCAGGACATAATGCAAAAAACTTGGGTGACATTACCATGTCTTCATAACACACTACTACAGAGGTAAGGCAACTTAGTGCCCTCCAGATGTTGTGGCCTATACAACTCCCACAATACTTGGCTCATTGCCCATGCAATTACCTGAGAGTTGTAGGCCAAACATCTGGACAACACCAACTGGCCTAACACTTTGCCATTATTTTCAGACATCTGAGGCTACAATAGACACCTAGCTGGCATTTAATAGGATTGTGGGTTTACTTGGCATTTGTCTATGAATTCTGTCTATGGATTAAGAGTATTAAGCAGACTTCCCACAATTCTATAGATTCTTGAGAATGCAAAGGTATTGTTTCTCACAAGACAGGGAAAGGGCTCCAAGGCTTTGGTCACATGGAGGCTGCTAAGCAAATACATGCCCTACAGTTCTCAGGAACTGTAGGCACTGTCACAGCTTAACATTAGACCAGTCTGCAGTGGAAACCACAAATGTGCTGGGAATAGTGGGATAGAATTTTGCAGCATTAAGAAAAATCAAACAAATTTTCTTTCACAAATGTCAATAGTCTAAATGTAGAAATGATACACAGAACAGTCTCTGAAAGATTTCCACACTTTCAAAAGTAAAGTCCATGATGTTCAGGAGAACTGAAACACCCAGGAAAGTCTGATACCTTAATTTCGCTTCCAATAAGCCTAAAGGACAATGCTTACGAAGCCAGCTGGTGTTTATGTATCAGGATATAGAGGAATTAGATATATTTATAGTAGGACTAATAGGGGATAACACAAGTGTTATGTCAGCAATATTCCAGATTTTGCAAAATACCCTGAACAAAACTGCAACATTTCTAATATTAGTTCTCACTCAAGACTTTGTCCCACAAGGAAGGAAAACGGGAGGAGTCATCTTCTTCCCATGGCATCCTGTGGCATTACATCTTGAAAGAAGATGGAAAAATTACACACCCCCACAACACAGAGATCTCCTTTTTCCTTTTTTTTGTCAAACGGTGCACTTAATTTCTCATCACGTGGGTGGGTTTTGTCTCCTCCCCTTCCATCCTCCATGGAAGGCCCACATCACAGGGGTGTTTTTATTTTATTTTTAAAGTGCAACTGCAAAATTTCAAATGTTCAAAATTGCACAGTTACAATGACAAAAATAAAAAAGGATGGATATCTTAAGATTAATGGTGGCAGAAGCAGCATTAAGGACCTGAAAAGACTGGTTATGCACACCCACACTGAAATGTCAGAATACAGACTAAAAACAGGCAAATGCAACATTTCCCATCCTGTGGAAAAATACCAATTTCTAAATGCAGGGAGACGACTGGGAGTCTTTCAAAACCCGACTTGCAACAGTCACCCAGAAGACCCTTTAATCAGTTGCCAGAAGAGATCTAAGAGGTAAATGAGCTATCAGAATGTAAGATTCAGCTGAAGACCCATCTCTTCTGGCAGGCCAACCCAGTCAACTTTGAATCATGAGTTTTGGATTACATTCTATTGCTGCTATATGGTGATCTTTGTACTCTGTGCTTGGTTAATGTGTTTGTTTTTTGCTTTTTATATAATGGTGTGTTTTGATATATATTTTTATTGTATGTATTTATGCTGATATATTTTGGCTTTGTTGTACCCTGCCTCAAGCCATTAGGAGAGACGGGTAACAAATAAAATCTATTATTAGAAGCAGTATCATCATCAATATCATCAAAGATTTATTATGATATCTGAATTGGAAACCACTCTGATCAGGTCACAAATAAGAATCAAACAATTACAGTCCTCCCTAACTTATTGTGGGGGTTACATTCCAGGAGCACATGCGATAAGTAAAAAAACGCAAAATAGGGACGCCACCTCCCCTCCCCACTCTCTTTACCTTCATCTTTCTCCTCCTCGTCACCGCCTGGGCCTCTTGCCTCCTCTTGGCAGAGGTGTCGTGGGGCCCAAGCAGTGGCAAGAACCCCTAGTGGTAACCACAAGGAGGAATATGGAGGTAGACGGGGTGAGGGGGGAAGAAGAGCCGCCCCCTCGCCCCATTTACCTCCCTCCTCGTGGTCACCGCCGGGGGCTCTTGCTGCCAAATGGCAGCAAGAAGCTCCAGTGGCGACCACAAAGAGGAAGAGGGAGGTAAACGAGGCGGGGGGGGAAGAGTCGACTCCTCACCCCGTTTACCACCCTCCTCGTGGTCACTGCTGGGGATATACCATGTTACCTAGCGAAACAGCGAGTCCGCGGTAAGTAAACCACGAAACAGCGAGGAAACACTGTAATTAATAAAGACTTGCAAATAGTGCTTGTGGTTATTCTGACCAGATATGATGGTGAATCTAACACAGGCATGGGCAAACTTCAGCCCTCCAGATACTTTTTACTTCAACTCCCACAATTCCTAATAGACAGTAAACTGATTGGGATTTCTGGGAGTTGAAGTCCCAAACACCAGAAAGGCTGAAGTTTGTCCATGCCTGATCTAATAGGACCATTAATGTCCCCCTGAAAGCCAATGTACCTAGAAAAAGGCATGCAGAGCAAGGAGAGAACAAAATACAGAATTCTGTCCTGAAACATTATGTGAGATTCTAGACAGGATAATGCTATAAACTTCCAAACTCACTGCTTATACTGCTTGCATTCCAAGCTTTTACTTGTCATTCTTCCTCTGCTATGTGTCAAAAAGGCCCCAGAAAGCTGTCAAAGAATTTCCATGAAGAGCCAAGAAGACCTGTCAATAGCAGCGGTCTAAAAAACTGTTTCCTTTGCATGCACATTAGCCCTTTCCTTGGCATGCTTGTGGTCTCGATCTGTACTTCTGATTGAACAAATCACTTTTCTTGCTCCAAACCTTTTAATCTCTTAAGCAGATGAGCATCTTTTCTACAAAGGTTTAACTTCTATGACGAAGAATAGGAATAAACACACATTTAGCCTATTAACCTTACAAGCAATGCTAGAAAACTGGACCACTTCTACAGCTCTCTATAACAGCTTTGTAAATAGTTCACCAGGAGGTAGTTGCCTGTCTCCTTTCTCTGACCTGTGGAGAAGCTGACACTGATGCTTCCAGGTTGCAAGCACCTTGTTCATTCCTATAACTTTCCAATGTTATAATTCTTAAAATGTTTATAAGCATATAAAGCTAGGGAACTTTTGTTAGCTTGGGCACCACTTTTCATATCACTCAGGGGTCACACATCCAAAGCAATGGAGCCTGAGGGAAGGAAGAACCCTACACAACTTTTAAGGGGGGAAATATATAAACAGCATTTACCCATTCATAATGAAAATTTTCATTATATACAACTACATCAAAAACAACTCACTAGCATTTCTTGTTGCCGCGGAAATGCTGGCAACAAGCCAAATAATAGTTTGCCTCTCAGCTGTTTGCCCAAGATGGCAATAGATATAGCTAATTTAAATGGCTCCAAATATTTAGCAATCAGTATGCAAAACACCAAGTTTCAATCGTCATGTTAGAAAAGTGATTAATATGCAATATTGCTAAGAAAACTGTTGACTGCTTAGATTATTATCACAACATTTATTAACTTCGTGTTCAGCTAGTAAATGCAACAGAAAAAAATCATGGTAAAAAGGTGAGGCATGGGAATTTGAGGTGTACAGACACACACACGCGAGCATTTTGGAACTATTCCCGAGATCACTTATACAAAGTTCAATAGAGTTCTATATACTCCCCTTGATGCCTTCTCTCATTCCTCTAAGTGTTAACAAAAGTTTTGTAAGACTAATAACTAAATATGAAACAGCACATCAATAACTTAAAGAATACATTTAATGTACAATGCCCCTTGTAACATTTATTTATCAAACCTCAGAACAATTCAATTAGTTGAGCTGCCAGAGTAGTTTTATCTTGCTAAGCCTTGAGAGGGTGAGCATTCGAACAAATAAAGTTTCAAGCCAGTTTGTTCCTTCTTTTAAACGCAAGCCCTGTACTACAAACATTAATCATGCCTGGAATAGTTCGATCTCTGTGTTAAGCCATACTGCTTAGGTATCCTGGGATAATTTTGAACTGCACTCTCCCCTTACAAATAAGGAATGTTGATTTATCTTTGTGGACAAAGCATCGTTTGTGCCATAATCCTTCCCCTTTTGGCAGTAAACACTGCATCCTTTAGACTTTGGCTTGTGTTTGTTGGCATATCTTGAGCCAGAATCCTACATGCTCTTCTGGTCTTCAGCTACAAGCTGAAAATCATATTCTTCTAATTACATGATACAAAAGGCCATTACATAACAGTAAATACTAAATTATAAATGAGCCTTGAATGTTCAAAGATCACGGTTTGGTGTAATGCGAATGACATTCAAGGAGAGGAAAAAGCAGGAGACTAATTCAACCACGACCTCTTTTGCTTCCCATTATTGTTTGTGGCACACGAGTAGTGTGATAGTTCAGCTCTGATTCACAAATAAAGGAAAATCATAGCTTCTTGGTTTGGAATAAACCTGGCTTGCTACAAAGAAGAAATCATATCAGGGAACTGAAGGCAATTACTCAGTTCTTGAGTATTCACATAAGGGTTTGTGTATTGCATCTAAAGAAATGCTACATAGGGGTAAAATCCATAGTATCAATTGATCACCAAGCCTACAGTTAAGGATAAGGAAGGCAAAAAAGTACTTATGTTTTCTCTGTTACTATTGACTAGAGCAGTGGTTCTCAACCTTTGGTCCCCTTCAACTCCAAGAAATCCAAACAGCTGGTAAAGTGGCTGGGATTTCTGGGAGTTGTAGGCCAAAACACCCGGGGACCCACAGGTTGAGAACCACTGGACTAGAGCATTGGTCTTAATCCCCTGTCACCAAACTACCCATTTGGCCTTTTGTCTCAGAGTGAATTATGCCTATATGGGGTGTCCCAAAACGTATACACTTTGAACAGTTAGTAGTACCTATACTGATTATTTGAAGTAAATACAGTTATATTTAAAATAGATGTTATAATAAGGGTTACACATTCCATCTGAAATTACTATGTTATATAAGGTGCTCAAATTGTCGCCCATACATATTAATGCACTGCTCTCATTGTTGAAACAGAGTTGAAAACTTCATTTTAAGTGTTGCAACATTCCTCTACTACTGGAATCTTTAATCCTATTACGGGATATATGAATGGAGGGGATGGTCATAGAAATGTTTATAATTATAATCTGTTAAGGGCTGCTTCATCGTATTATCGACATAAAAAAGAGCTTGAAAGCCAAGAACTGGCTTTGTGGAAGCAACAACACTGCAGTGACCATTTGGTCATGTAAATTATGAAAAGAAAGTAATGTTTTTATGCAAGTTCCATCTGTTAGTGTTAACATCCAGTTCTACTGATGGTATTCAGATGCTTAACTTACCCAGTTCTTTAGATCCCTGGCTTTCACTGGCCAGTTCTCCCATTTTCACCAGAGCATCGAAGTATCCTTTTGCTGCATATGTTACACCTAGAAATGGAAAGACACATATTGCTGTCAGAGGGGTGTCCCTGTTGACTCCAGCACTCCTTGAACAACTCTACTAAAGAACGGCTTACTTGGTGGTCTGAAATATTAGATCACTCTTGATATTATAGTTTCTTAGTTTGGCATAAAAATATAAAAACCAACAAGTTAACACAATTTTAAATAGTAAAAAAACTGGAACTGGACGAAACACGTGTTAAATGAGGTAACAATTTTAAAGCTTTGTGCATAAAAATGTGGGGCTATATCGGTTAGGTCAAAAGGCTTTAGCAAACAGTCATGTTTTTACTTGGTGTTTAATAAAAACAATGTTGGTGCCTATCAGGCGACAGTGGGGAGAGCGTCCAAAACAATGGTGTTACACCTGAAAAGACTCTTTCCCACGTCTTCCCACAGTGGCCTGATTTAAAGGACACAGAGTAGGATTTCTCAGTAGATCTGAGTCTACACAGAAGAGAAAGATTTTGCTCATCTCCTGCTCTCCTTGTCCCTCTTCTGAGTTAATTGAGCACAAACTACTTTTCTACTCTGAACACAGCTTGAAGCAATTGAAATAAGCCGAAATGATGGAGGAAATATTATTTTGGAATCAATGAAGAGATTGGGATAAAATGACATTAAAAAGCAATGTGAATAAGGTTAAATATTATAAAGTGCAAGAAAAAGCTACAGAAATGATTAGCAAGAAGCAGAGAAATGTTGAAAGGAAAAGTCAACTTCAGTCTTTAAAATCATACAGTTGTGTAAGAGTCTGTGAAATGAAGCAATCTGAAATATAATGCAGTATATGCATATTTATGGTAGAAGATGCAAACAAATGTGTTTCTGGGACTGGTTTCAAAAATGTGTGTATTACATCAATCTAAGAGCTTAATATATTTCAATGCAAACCAGCTTGTAAACTGTGTTGATTTTAATGCCTTTTGGAATAAAAAGGCTATATTTTGGAACTAAGCAAATAAAATCAAGCAAGACTCCTGTGAAGACTGCAGAGCAAAGAAGATGAGAGATACATATAGCTGTAGAAGTCTAGCTTTGAATGTTTAGCACACTTTGCAATTACACTTTCAAGTATGCCTCTATGAGCATGAGGACTGGAAAAATACCTCGAAATGAGACGGGGGGAAACAAATATACAGGCAGTCCCCGAGTTACAAACAAGATATGGTATGTTTTATAGATTTGTTCTTAAGTTGAATTTGTATGTAAGTTGGAACATTACAAGTGTAACTCCAGCTATAGATACATATACTATACATATATTAGTTCTGGGTAGCATACAGAAGGTTTAACACTTCTGAAACATTTGGTTTGCTGTCTGTGCCCCTGTTCAGAAGATTTCACCTAACTTTCTGTCCCTGTGACAACTGCATTTTGAAAATTTTTGATTGTTGTGGCAATAAAGATTGGTGATAAAGTTTCAGTGGAGACACCTTTTTCCAATGATAACTCTTACAGGAGTGAATTTCCCTTCCTAGGGATAGATTTTCACCTCACTTGCTGTTGTCTCATCACCCAAATTTGTAACTAGGAGTCGGATGCAAGTCGGATGTTTGTAAATCAGGAACTGCCTGTATAATGAAACTTTCAGAGCTCCAACATAAATCAACACTGCTGGATCAAGATGTTCTGGCTTTTGTATTCACACACACATCTAGGAAACTGAAAGAGAGGGTACCACTTGATGACACTGAGATCAAGCTTCTCATTAGCAACTTCAGATCTGAACATTACAGATAATTTCGAGAAATGAATGATGAAAGATGCATTTCAGAAAAGCCACCATCAGGACAACCACAAAAAAGTGGAATGCTAGGGTGGAACATACTTCTTATAACCAGAGCATTGCATTAAGAATCTGGGTTCAAACAGTGAAGGATGTTCCAAGGAGTTTAGCTTCAATTTTTATAGAAAAGGAGAAGGGAGAATATTGAGAAATTTGGAAGTATGGGCTTTGTATCCTGCTCTGAAGTGGTCTTATATCCTCACTTCCATGAATATTGGGTGCAGCATTGTCAAAATGCAAAGATATCCAATGGATTGGAGTAACAATTCAAGTTAATAGGACATTTGTTACCTGAACTATGTCTTTGGGGAGGGGACCTAAAACCACGCATACATCCTTGACAACACTAGCTCACCTAAACTCAAAAATGTAACTAAGCAATCAGATATCGCTAACCTTGAAACAGAGTTCATAGAGTTTGGCTTGGCTTGTGGACATTCAAACTGTATAAATGCCATTTTGATCAGATAAGCAAGAAAGGAGTGTGTTCCCTTAATCACAAGGACTTTCTGCACAGTTCTTGTTTAGCAAAGCAATGCTGCTTTATAAAGTGTCATAGATTTAAATACCCGTGTTTCATAATTTCTCTGATTGCATTTAAAATTCCACATCTCCACTGAAGTAGCCAGTTACCGGTGCATATTTTAAAGGTAACTTTCTCTGAAAGTAATGAAATATGTGGTTTACTTTTTCAAAACCCTCTGAATACTAAAAGCCACCAACCTGTGTTACAAAATATTTTCTTCTTCCCTTTAACTTGATGTTGTCTCAACACCCACAACACAGCATAAAGCAGCACCATAAAATACAGCATGAACCAGATAACACTTCTCTACCTCCTTTTAGTGAGGCGGAAGTCTTGTAACTATAAAAGTAATTTAAACTTTTGCTTCTGTTCAACCAAAGGAGTGACATTCCTTCTTAAGTTACTATTGTAATATAACTAATATAATGTAGTGGCACGCTTGTTTTGGAAAGAGTAAGGCATTAGAAAAGTCCTGCCATTTTAACTAGTATCTTAAAAGCTCTTATCTTTATCACCTACCCAGAGGACATGGCTGAGAACAAGTGGGCCTGACTGTAGGTTCCATTATATGCCAAGTTCATATTCAGCAAGTCTTTTCTGAGTTGGGCAAGACAGAGAGGGTTTTGGACCTTTAATTGCTGTATGGAAGAGGGAGTTCCAGCATGCGTTATTTGTTACTACCTGGTTGCATAAAAACCACATCTGATAAAATTCTACATGACCACTAAGGATATAGGAGCACACTCTAGTTTTCACTCGTGCTCTCCCAGTTGCTAAACATATCACACTAATTGCCATTGATTTTATGTTTAAATGTGTGCTTCACATTTTACTCCTCAAGATGTTTATCTCTTCAAATAAACGGTATTACATAGCAGATTGAAATTCATAATTGATCTGGTTGCACTTATTAGAACAGCAGTAACCATGTTTACAACTATCTGGATACACAAGAGGAAGAAGATAAGGAAAACTAGTGCATATGTAGGCACAATCTAATTTTAACAAGCCTTCCCCTCAATGTCTATATTATGCAAAACTAGGACAAGTGATTTGTCAGGGACAGGAACCAGAAAATAGTCACTATGGATATGTGTTTAAATGTTCTACTTCCATACAAAACACTTTCTGTGTAAGCTATATAGAATATCTTGTTCAAAAATGCACTCTTTGCCTCTATTTGGTTTTCAACTGGTAGAAAAAATCTCCCCATGCTAATTAGTGGTTTTTGAAAGCCCAACTGAAACAAAAACAGTCTAAAATGGCAGGTTTATTGGTGATAACAGAAACACCACAGATTATGGTATTTACAGAATTGCAGCTCCCCAAATACACAGAACAGGAGAGGGAGAGTGGGAAATTATATTAAGGAGATCCCAGAACACTGTATATTAAAATGGTTTCTATTCTGATAATTCAACCCATGCTTCAGTTTCTATTTAATAGTGAAGCATGTGCATGAGCACATGACTCTAATTATCACCAAAATTTATGGGAATGGAATTAGACCCAGACCAGCATTTAGCAGAGTCTCAGTCATGCTGGAGATAGAGGGTGTGAAGGAGAAGTTCTTGAGCCATTTCCTAGTTCTCTCTATGCCTCTTGGAAGCTATTTTGGAGGGTCTACACACACACAACCCTACACACACACTTGCTTACTCCTCAGAAGCAGTATGGTGAGGACACAACGGAAGCGAGGAGATTGCTGGAAAGGATTGCTGGAGAAAGAAAAGCAATCAACTGTTCACAGAATGGCCCTCCAAGATCCAACCCATCGGGCACAGACAGAACTTTGCACACCAACAAAACTAACTGAGCAGAGTGTAGTCTTGCGGGTCGTTGGACTGCAAGTCCCAGCCAATCTAGCCAACAGGTTCAACAGTGATAAATTCTGAAAACTATAGTGAAACATCTAGCAAGTTGTGTACCACACAATACAAGACAATTCCACAGTATGCCATTCCTGTGAAAGTGTCTTTCAGATATTAGATGATAAGTTGTGTTTTTACAAATCTAGAGGAAACCATTATAATCTAAAGCCTGTCAAAATCACCACCTGATCTCCTTCTCGTGAACAGAATAACGTGTATCAAAATATCAGTATTACTATAATTGTTCATATTTTGCAAAAAGTTATTTGCATTATTCATATGGAAACTTCCCCTTAGCCAAAGATTGCCACGACATCAATACATCAGCTTCTTTCAAATGCCAAGAAAGACCCAACAGTGGATCACTTGAAACTGAAAAGGAAGTGCAGCCCCTGAGCATGTGGGGGGTTCTCTCACTGCTCAGAAGTTATGCCTCTCTTCCCTTCAGAAGGCATGGTTTTCAAAGCCAGCATGCACAACCAGTTCTGTTTCTCAAGTAATCCTGGAGAGTGCAGTTTATCTTAAAGAGTATATTAAGAGACAGTGTGCACATAATGAGCTGAACATGGTTCAAGGCAGGTTTCTATTAAGTGTCTATCAGAAGATGTGATACCAATGACTCTGGCTCAATCAACACTGACCTTTTACAAAAAGGGAAACATCCCTGGGATGTTACCTAATGTTACACTTTAATAGAAAGTTAAAGTCAGTGGATGAAAGCCAGCTAAGAAATCCTCAGGCTATCTGAAAAGGTATACTTCCAGGAAACCCTTTCTCTACCGTCAACCAAGTTCAGATGCCAAGAAACATGAAAGGAAGGCTCAACTAAACCCCGTTTGCTACCTCAAGTTCCTGGGGGTGGTTGGGACCAAAGTAGTACAGGGCAGAAAGCTCAACAACAGGGCAGCAAAGAATCACTGGGGAAAGAAATGTATACAGCTGACCTCCCATTTCGTCTGACTCTCAAACCTTGGCTGAGACTTGTAGAAGCTTTCCAGGATCCAGCTAAGGCCAGCCAAAGTAGCCAGAGCTGCTACACCCAGTAAACTAATTCCATTTAGATCACAAATGAGACAAGAATTTATTACTTTCATCCTGGCAACACATCTAAAGGTTAAAAATGACCCTTAGGTACAAAGGGCATTTTTTGTTGTTGTATTTTATTTTAATCCTATAAATTTAAACATACATTTAATACCAGGAAGGCTTCTGGCTCTCTGTCAGCATGGGAAGATCTCATTACAGGTGGATAGACTGAATCAAGAAGGCTATAACCCTGAGTTTGCAACACCTCCGCCATTAATCACAGGGTGTCTAGGAGGTTTCTCATTCATGGGATTGCCATAAAATGAAGTTAACATGATGGCAATTAGCAACAAGAATCTGAAACTGGATTCTTTTGCAGCAAAGAGTCCAATGTCACCTTAAAGACCCATATATTTATTAAGACATCAGCCTTGACACAAAAGAGTCAACTATATCCTCTGAAATAGGTATTGCCAGTTAATGTTCTTGCTTCAACTACATTGCCAGCATGTCTGTACCGGGTTGTGGGGGGGGGGGGGGAGTTACGGGTATGACTCCATCCCCGAAATGTTTCAGGTTAAAAAAACTTGGTTTATTCATGAATTGTTTAACCGGGCCTGTTTGCCAGCAGGTAGGCTGCTTAAAGTGCATTGAAATCAGCAGGATTTAAGTAGTCTAATTAAGCACACCTTTGGTCATCAATACATCTCGCTCAAGCCAAGGAGCCATATTAATTGCAATAGCTTACTCAAAGCCTACTTTAACTAAAGCGGAACCATGCAATCTTGGGCATGCCTGCACAATAGTAAACCCCACTGAGTTTCATTGGACTTACTCCCAGGTTATATGTTTACACTGAGCAAAATGGCAGTCCCAGTCTAAGTATCATGGCACATTTTGTTTACAGAAGGAACCTATTCTGTAGACGCTCAAAAGTAGATTTGTGCTGGAAAATTACTGCATGTCACTAATTGTAAGGCTACCTGTTATATATGTAATGTCCCAAAAATCCATTTTAGATCACATAGGGATGAAAACCTGGAGAGGCTACTTAAAATGGGAAATCCCAAACTGTGTTTTTTATCATCTAGTTGTCCATAAATCACTGGCTTATCACTACAAAGAATATGAAGGCGCAGGTTCGCAGTCTGGGAGTGATCCTGGATTCATCGCTGAGCCTGGAGCCCCAGGTCTCGGTGGTGGCCGGGAGAGCTTTTGCACAGTTAAAGCTTGTGCGCCAGCTGCGCCCATACCTTGGGAAGTCTGATTTGGCCACAGTGGTCCATGCTCTGGTTACATCCCGAATAGACTACTGCAACGCTCTCTATGTGGGGTTGCCTCTGAAGACTGCTCGGAAGCTGCAATTAGTCCAGAGCTTGGCAGCCAGGTTACTAACAGGAGCGGGGCACAGGGAGCATACAACTCCCTTGCTGCATCAGCTCCACTGGCTGGCAATTAGCTTCCGGGCACAATTAGCGCAGCTGGTGGGGACGAGAGACAGGGCCTTCTCTGTGGTCGCCCCTCGGCTGTGGCACTTTCTACCAAGTGATGCTAGATCTGCCCCCTCTCTGTTGTCCTTTAGGAGGCTGGTGAGGACCTGGATGTGGAACCAAGCCTTCCCTTTATGTATTTTAATATGTTGTTGTAGTTGTTTTAAAATTGTATAGCATTGAATTTTTGCTGTTATGCCGGTCTCAGTCCCTCGATAGAGGTGAGAAGGTCGGGGTACAAAAGTTTTAAATAAATAAATAAATAAATCTTTCATCTCAAAAAACTCCAAGCAGCTTGCTTGTTATGATCCTTAAAGTCTCATATATCAGAACTGATCATATGTTCATCACTTAATTCAAAGAGCTGCTTCACAACCTGTCTTTAGTAACCCTTCAAAAATAATGTTGAAAACCTTAGGAACAAATTTTACCTTTACCTTTCTATCTCAGCTACCACTACACTACAGCTGTGAGAGCATGCACAACACAACTTCACTTACCTGCCAAGGCTTTTTCATAGTTCTTTCCCATGGAAATGAAGTTCCGGAGGCTAGGGTTGAATTGCTCCATGATAGTCTATGAAATAAACAAGTAACCAAGGCATTAGCAATTAAAAGGAGTGTACAGAGAGTGCCCCAAAATGTCCTTGCAGTGCTTATGTACACATGTATGAATACAAGAGAGGCTGACTCACACTCCTAGGCAGAATAAAAGCTTGGAAACCAAATCCTCCCCCACACACACCTCACATACAGCATGCCACACAGACAACACAAACTGAATTGGTGACGTTCTATAAGACAATGACATCTTTCAACAACTCAGCTCAGGATTGAAGTAAATAGCTACATGCTACAAATTCCAGACACCACAAAGCTCCTGTGTAAGGACATACAATGCCAGGCATAGAAATATGAAACCTGAACAAGTACAAAGAGGAAGATCAGAGGAAGTAGGATTAGAACAGTTGGTAGTGAGGAACAAACACTTCAGTCTCTGAAATTAATATCAGACGTTGAGAGCAACAGAAGTCTAGCTTGGCCAGATAAAGAACTGCTTTAAGCAAATTTTAACAGTCTATTTCCTCCCGGCTTTTGCACGTCACAACACAGAGGACCAGATAACACTAAAACACTAGAACTATGATACTTGAAATGATGCCTACAGATTTCAGTGAAAATCAGTGAAATACTGTATATAGAACCTGACAGATTGCTAACAACTACCGGAAGTGCATTTTGAGATGAGGAACAAGAATTGAAGGACCTTCCTTTTATTTTATAGTCAGTATAAGTATCTAGTAATATACCACAGGCTGTCTTCATGAACAAATTCATCATTTGCAAGCGCTTAAAAAAATCAAAAAACCCTTTCTTTACAGTACCAGGTGTCAGATTTTCCACCCTATTTGCATATATGTGTGTGTTTGTATTGCTACAGTCAGCCTTCCGTATCCATTGATTCAACAATCCATAGCTTCAATATATATGAAAAACTCTGAAAAGGAAACCTTTATTTTTGCCATTTAATATAAGGAACATCATTTTAATACATTTTACCATTGTATATAATGGGACTTCAGCACCAATGGATTTAGGAATTTATGGCAATTGAAGGAAGGGGGTCCCAGAGCCTAATCCCAGTAGATACCGAGGGCCTGCTGTGCATGGGATGATCAATGCATTTCTTCCAGTTACATATTTATTACAGGCACATACTTTGAAGCTGTTTTTATAAAGGAGGTTGTTTGCTGGTTTTGCCCTGCCATATTTCAATATACTTGTCAAAAACAGGTGCCTATTCTGCCTTGGTCAGACCACACCTGGAATACTGTGTCCAAATCTGGGAACCACAGTTTAAGGGTTGACAAGCTGGAAGGTGTCCAGAGGAGGGTTACTAAAATGATCAAGGGTCTGGAAAACAAGTCCTATGAGGAGTGGTTTAAAGAGCTGGGCACATTTAGCCTGCAGAAAAGAAGGCTGAGAGGAGGCATGATGAGGGCCATGTATAAATACGTAAGGGGAAGTCATAGGGAGGAGGGAGCAAGCTTGTTTTCTGCTGCCCTAGGATGCGGAACAATGGCTCCAAACTACAGGAAAGGAGATTCCACCTGGACATTAGAAAGAACTTTCTGACTGCGAGAGCTGTTCAGCAGTGGAACTCTCTGCCCCAGAGTGTGGTGGAGGCTCCTTCTTTGGAAGCTTTTAAACAGAGGCTAGATGGCCATCTGTCGGGGGTGCTTTGAATGCAATTTTCTTGCTTGCAAGGGGTTGGACTGGATGGCCCACGGAGGTCTCTTCCAACTCTATGATTCTAAGGGGAATGAGATGGAAACTCTCACTATGAATATGTTCATTCCTGAAAATGCCAGTGTTAATATTAAAATGTTTGGAATAAAGTAAGTGGCTGGCATCTTGTTAGTGACAAAAGTGCATGTTTGTGTGACTTATGCTTGCATATGTTTATTTCTGGGTGAGTTTGTTCCTTTAAGAACAGGACTCTGATTTAAAAAATCAGGGATAGTTGTGTTGGCTAAAAATCCATAAAAGAAAATCCAGTATCCACAAATGAGCAACACCTTTACTGGACAAGCAAAATCCACAAACCACATTATGTGAGCTTACAAAGTTTTACAGGTTTATTACATTAAAAAATTATACATGAAATAGAAGAACAAAAAGTGACAAGTTGGAATCACAGGCCTACATTTTGTAGTAAATGTAGTCTGCCTTGTGTGGCTGCTTTGGAGGGATCTCAAGTGCTGGCAGATGCCACTCTATGCATGGTCCTGGGGGGATGGAGACAAAAGACAGGAGAACCTAAACTCCATTAGCAGCAGTAAAGTAACTCCTCTTAGGATCCAGGGTGTCACCCTGCTGCTGGTGGAGTTTAAATTTCTCTTTATCTCAGTCCCCACATGCCCTTTGCCCACATGGAGATCCCTCCAAACCAACTGAACTACAAACAGAAGCAACTTCAGATACAAAATGTAGGCCTGTGACTCCAACACTGTCACTAATCTTCTTTCCCCCATATGATCTTTTGCCTGATGAAGAAGCTAGTAGTACTCTGATAAAGGAACTCTTTCAAAGTCATTATTGCTACTTGCCAGTATAGATAAAGGTGGGTTCAAATACACCCATAGATCTCATGTTCTCAGTCTCCTTCGCCATAATCTCTCTGCCACGAAGAGCAATAGGAGTCACTCATCTCACAGCCAGGGCAAAACCAGCAGACAATCTCGTTTATTTTAATTTTTTTAAGCTACAAAAGCATGTGCCTGGAGAAAAGAATCAAGTTCACACACACACACCCAGACCACGCTGGGGTAAAATTTACTGGTTCTTAGAACAGTTAATATGCCCATTTCCATTTAAAACATTATTTAGTTGGAGGGCTCTAAAGAAAGACAGAAAGGGAGTGAGAAGAAAGGGACAGAACCAGCCATGGAATTAAAACAAAAATACGGTAACCTCCTAGCCTCATTTATTGAAATGCGTGCTTTTACTGTTTTTCTAGCCCTCTATATCAGCTATATGACATATGGCTCTTTGTTGAGCCTGTAACAAGCTGTGATCAAGTTGTCCCCTCTGCCTTAGCTCCACAATCTAAAAAGCCATTCAATTGCTTTGTAACTATGGCACCTTTCAAACAAGACAGAGAATTGAACACCTGAGCTTTTTAGAAGCACAACAAAATAGGGAATTGCTAGAAACTTCCCCTTGCTGTAAAGCAAACTGTGGCCAGAGAATTTCAAAAATTGGTCAAAGAGGCTGAAAGCGAGAACAACTGCAGTGTACAGTCCGTGGCAATTTTATATTAAAGTCTTTTGGGACCTGGTTCAAAGTGTGCCCTCCTTTCTCGAAACCATAGCCGGAGTACCTCTACGACGCAATATTCTGTATTCAAACTTTATTCAAAGTCTGTCTCTTAACATTTTAATGGCTTCACACACTGGCTTATTAACTAATGTCTAGATTAGAGATTAACAGAGCAGGCCATCTGGGGAGCATTTGTGAGGACCTGTCCAGCTACTTATGAAGTTTTCTCTTCTCCTTTATCTTCCCAATTGCTAGAATGTTATCCTAGAAGACAAATGTGTAACCACCCGGGCCATCAAAGAATAAATGGATTCATGGCCTGATAGTAATATTTGATAGTTCTGCCACCCACTGGGGCGCACAGTTACAATTTATTCTGGCTGAAGTATTATGCTCAGTGTTGTAATAGGATTAACTTTCAAGTGACCATATATAGGAGGGGGGGCAGTGAAGGGGAGCATTATCTTGATGAAAGTACAGAAGCCCAAACTTATTTAGCTGTCGCAGGAGCAAAAACCGAGAATACATATATGATACATTCAAAAGGTTATTAAAATTCCAAGCATCCATATTGCTTGACTAGTTCGGTTACTTAAACCAAACAGAGAGAAAAGAGGGAAGAGTCGAAGTCTAAACAGTCTGAAAAAGTTCCATAATTTAGGAAAGAATTTTCATGCAAGCATACTTATAAAATCCATCTGCAAGTGATAAAATCAAGCAAATCTTTTTCTTTCCACCTTCAGATTAGTTTGTGATCTATATTGTAAATTATGCAAGTGTTATGTGGAGGGACAGGCATGTAGCCAGGGGGGGGGGCTAAGGGGGCTTCAGTCCCCCCCCCCCGAAATTCTCAGGGTGGTCCGCGAAAAGGCCTTACTGGTACATTATTTAAACTGTTATGTTTATTCATATCATGATCTGATCACCATGCTCATTATATCCCACATTAATGGGGTTATTGGGATAACAATACAAAAGATTTGCTAGGGTAAACCCTCTTCCACCCAGTCTCAGCCCCCCCCCCCCCCAAACCAAACTCAGCCCCCTCCGAAACAAAATCCTGGCTACGGCCCTGTGGAGGGAGTAAATATTCCTGTATGTATTGTCGAAGGCTTTCATGGCTGGAATCACTGGGTTGTTGTACGTTTTTCGGGCTGTATGGCCATGTTCCAGAAGCATTCTCTCCGGACGTTTCACCTGCACCTATGGCAGGCATCCTCAGAGGTTGTGAGGACTTCACAACCTCTGAGGATGCCTGCCATAGATGCAGGGGAAATGTCATGAGAGAATGCTTCTGGAATATGGCCATAGAGCCCGAAAAACGTACAACAACCCAGTCATTCCTGTATGTGTATATGTATATGTGCCTTATGATAACTTTATGGATTTCAAGGTAAAGAATATGCAAAGGCAGTTTGTCATCCCTCTGAAATTTAGTTAAGCATCTGGTATTCCTTGTCAGTCCTGCATCTAATTAGCACTCAACTTGCTTAGCTTCCAGTGTTAGAGGGATTCTGGTGCCTTTTGAGTATTTTAGTCATATCTATGACCACCACACTTGGCATGAGGAATCCTAGAAGCCAAAGTCCATCATCTTCTGAATGAACACCCTTGACTCATTTTTTCTGAGGGCAAATCCTCTGGAGAAACAGTGACAGAACAAGTGACACATCTTGACTCTGTTTCCCATCGCTTTAATGGAAGTGTTTACTTTGTTTCACTCCACCTCCCATTAAACAAACACAGCTGGAACATGCAAGGCTCCTCCCCTCCTCATATTTCTATAATGCAGGATCAGGAAAGCCCATTTAACCATTTGCCCCCTATACAGTTCTGACTGCCCTGCAAGGGAGGTGGGAAAGAGGAGGAAAACCAGGCACTTCTGCTGAATAAGCTGATTAAACATCTGCCATCTCAACTGACACTGGCCAAGCAACTGCAAAGCTCATTTTCTGCCTGAAGGATTTTTATTCCTTTGTTTCTGGATTCTGTTCTTTTGAGACCATGACGGCTGTAATTTATTTCTCTTAATGCAGCTCACTGCTAGCACTGAGAAGCAATGGCACATCTGCATTTCTGGAGTTCAAAACAGCAAGTTATTAATTTCAACATCCTCTTCTAGGCAGCATATCCAAGCTTGTAAATTTCAGTTGGACTTCTCAAAAAACTTTAGAATTTTCCCTTTAGTCCTCAGATTAATTCTGCGAAATGGCTTCACTCTAATAGCCTTCATCCCTGGCTACTAAGTGAGCAGATATCCGAGTTAGTCAAGAGGACCACCATGACTCTGTCTTGAGAACAAAGTAATGGACAGACTATTCAAATTTTCACGCATGGTATCTAGCCTGCTTTCACAGAAGACCATCACGTGTTGTGCTAGTCTGTATGTTAACTCACAGTATGAAACTGGCTAACTGGGATCCCAATGTCTCTTGGGCACACTGTCCCGAAAAAGACAGTGGAAATATGGGGTCTAGCAGTTACAACTGGAGAGGAAAATACTTAGATAGTGGGAGGAAAAAACCTAGGCAGAAGGCTGGGCAATCAGCAAAGAGTTACTTCAAGAAATATAGCTGATTTGATGTCCTTTGGGGTTTTCTCACACCTCAAATACACTGCCCATTCATAGGCTTCCACATGTTATAGAATCTAATTAGAAAGGACTGCTACAGCCATCTATTATTTATTAACAGTATTTACATATATTCCGCCCTTATCACCCCGCAGGGGACTCAGGGCGGATTACATGGCAAACATTCAATGCCATAGCAACATATATAGACAGACACACAGAGGCTATTTAACTTTCCAGCTGTCATGAGGGTATTCTGGCCATCAGGGGAGCTGTTGCTTCACCATCCATTTGTGACACTGATGAAGTACTTCCTCATTCTTTGAATGTTTGCTGGAGATTTTTATGGCATCGTAAATTGGTTAAGTTAGCCTCCCTGCATAAGCAGTACCTAAATTTCCTACTTGACAAATGCAACTGTCCTTCGAGCTGCAAAGGTCAACAGCAAGCTACACAAATTGGTTGAAAGCTCACTCCGACCCAAGCTGGCTTCGAACTCATGACCTTTCAGTCAGTAGTGATCTTAATGCAGCTGACTCCCAGCCAGCTACACTACAGTCCCGGTGCCAAACCCCTGACAGGCATGCACAACTAAAGCATTTCCAAGATGGCCATCTAACCTGTTTAAAAATCTCCAGAGTCCTCAACCCTCTAAGGCAGTCAATTTAATTGTCAAATGGCTCTTACAGTAACAGGGTTCTTCGTAACATTTTTGGTGGAATCCCTTTTCTTGTAATCTGAATCCTTTGTTTTATGTTCTAACCTTTAAAAGGATCAGAAATCACTCCATTTTCTGCATGACATGTTTTTGGAAATTGAAAGATTTTGATCATGCCGCCTCTCGTTCTTGCCTTCTCCAAGGTAGAAACACCAGACTTGGTTTCCAAACCTTTTACCACCCTCCTTTGGATTTGTATGAGCATCAACAAGAACAGTGTCTTAAATTTTTATCAGACAGCAACGGTCTGTTCCAGATAAATAAGAAATGCTCTTGGAAATCTGACATGTCTATTTTGCCAACAAAGACAGAGACAGACACACAATGTTAGTGACTGCCTAATATCCGATACTGTGAAGACTTTTGCCTTCTATTTCAAAACTAGTGTATAATGTAACAAACTCACTTCCTGGGCTATAAAGAGACTTCTATATATATTTCGACAAAATGGACTTCTCTTTATTAAACTGCATTATATGTAACACACACACTTAACTTCTTGCTTCATAGTACCAATTTTAAAAATTAATGGAATTACATCAGATGCTTGTAAATGACTTGACATTCAGAAAACTTCATAATAGTTTTTTTTAAAGCTCCAAAAAGAAAGTGTACCACTCCCAAGAATTTTTGTACAATTGATCAGTACGGCTCCATCAGCAAAACGCACATACACACAACCCAAACACGAAAATAAAACTTCAGTATTCTTTCAGATGTAGTGAGAAAAAAAATGAAACCACGAGCAATGTGTTGCCTGCCCTGTCCACTGTAAGTATAGCAGACTACAAGGGAGAAAATCCCATCCTTCCTTGTGAGTTAAGTGTAGGAAATATCTGAAAGGAAATTGCACCCTTTACCCAAAGCAAGTTTCTCCGCGCTAATTTTTAACTTCTGCCTTTCAAATATATTTTCACAGAACAACTACAATGAAAGTAAATGTAGCCTCCAACAATCAGGGACTGCCAGAATCATGGAACACATTATGCAGTTTAAGAGGGATAGCAAATCATAAAGGGTGAGACTTTTCTTAATAAAGATATAATTAATGCAAAGGCCTGGTAAATATATAAAATTGAAATTTAGATTGGCTACCTTACAGACTACATTAGAAAACTATGTACCTATTAGATGAAATATTGCTCCCAATTTCCTTTCCTTACTAGTAGAAAATAGATGGGAACCCAAGTGAAGCAATGTCTGTACTTATATTTTTGGTTATGAAGGAACTCTCATGGGTCCTTCTTATAATCAGAGGAGTGTGGATGGGAAGTGTAGTATGGCAAAGCAAAAATTGAATAACAGCATCCCAACATCACTGTTCTAATGACAGCTGCAAAAATCACAACAGAAAGTAATTTGTTGTTTATTCGTTCCATCACTTCCAATTCTTTGTGACCTCATGGAGCAGGCAAAGCTCCCTGTCGGCTGTCGCCACCCACACCTCCTTCAAAGTCAAGCCAGTCACTTCAAGGATACCATCTATCCATCTTGCCCTTGGTCGGCCCCTCTTCCCTTTTCCTTCCTTTTCCCCCAGCAAGTAATATCTCACCAAATATACAAAGGTACCCCAGGATTAACGTCTAATCTTCAAATACAACATATTGCTTACAAAGTATGGTTGTACTCGTGGAACTGCTTCCCTCAACTGAACAGTGTTGTTGTTGTCATTGTCAAATCCACACCAACTAATGGTGACCCTAATCTAGAGGGGTTTTGACAATATTTATCCAGAGGCATTGGCTTCCCATCATGCTAGCAGACTTCTAGCTGTCGGATTCAACAACAACTTATTGTTCTTTCTCTACTTTTTAAATGTTCCAGCAATTCTATATTCAGCGGTACAGTTCAGAAGCAACAGAGCTAGAGTTCTGAAGTAAATCAAATGTTATCTAAAACCAGGAAATGCATTAAACAAATACAAATCAGTGGTTTTAGGTTTCTCCTTTGACCTTCCTCCTTGTTGGAAAGTGAGGTGAGGGATAGAAAGCACAAGCTGCCTAATTCCAGGTCCAAACATTTGTCCTTATTTTGCTTTATTAGCCTACTCTTTTTAGACATTCAGCCACATTTCTGGTATTTTATTTCATAAATCCTGAGTAAAGCTATTTCAGAGCTATTCTAAAATCCAGTCTTTTCACAGAATCAAGAGAAACCTAGATCTTGAATTTGGAGATCAGCACAAATGTTCTTAGCAGATGTTCACATCTTCCTCAGCCGCACTGCTATTCTAATGTGAGTTTCCTGGTTTTATTTGCACAACCTTGCCCTCCTAGTTAAATCCACTGACCTTTTCAGATATCCCTTTTCCTCCATGCCAATGTACTTTGGTTTCAGCTAGGTATAGACTCTGTGCCTGGCACAAGAGGATCACATTGTCTTGTGATCACCTAACATTTACAAATTAATGCGTCTCCCCTTTAGATCAAAGTGGCTGTGCCAATTGTAACACAAAATCACTCTTGAAATTATTAACTTCACCACCCAAACAAATGTCCTTCACAGGTGCATGTGACAGAGCTCCAGTGATTTTTGGGTTCTTTCTTTATTAGCCCCATTTCTTTTCCTAACATAGCTTTCCATAATTGTGCAATTTCCCAGGGAGAAGAACTTTTAACCTGGAAAGGATCCCTGCAGGCAGAAACAATGTCTATCTTTAAAAAAATTATCAAATATGATCTTGAAGATGGTTTATTGAAAGAGTATCCAACACACTCCACAATGTTTAGACCTAAATCTTCCCTCCTCCAACATCACAGAATGGAACCACAAAGTATCCGGCACACTGACTTGTCTCAAAGTAAAAGAAATCCAGGTGCGCAAAGATCTATAGTTTTTGAGGTACAACTAAGAGCTTACACAATTTGTATTCAATTGTTGTGCTGGCAAGTAGCTGAAATCCAAAAAAGGATTTGTAGCAGGGTTCAAAAAAGTTACATTAACCACAAACAACAAAAGAAATATGTCTATGTCAGATATTTCTTTAGGATTTAATTAGTCTTTACCTTGCTTTACCTTGCTTTTGTTTTTATAACTAAGTTTTCTCTAGTTAACAGGTTTAACATCTAGCTTCCAAGTGTTCTATTTACTTGTATCAAAGTCAAATCTATATATATCTATATCTATATATCTATATCTCTATATATATGGTCTGTGCATAATGAGTAGGTTAAAAACAAAAAAAACACTGAACGAAATCACAACGAATTTGACCACAGAACTCCTCACAACCCAAGGAGTGACCATCACTAACAAAAAAAACATAAACACAAAGCGACAAGGACCCAACGACCCAAAATAGATAAAACCCAATACAGAGCATGCGCTCCAAATACTCCTTAAGCCCCACCCCCTCCTACGTGAGAGGAATAAACTGCCGAGGGCACCCCAGGCTTCAATAGCATTGAGCTGAGGCAATTAAAGTGGTGCCAAACTGTCAGGGAAGGAGAGGAAAAGAAACAAAAGCCACAGGCAGGTATGACAAAACGCTCTTTAAACGCAGAATAAACTGCCCCGAATAGCTAAGAACTGATGTTTCCCATCAAGAGCACTTCCACCCCCTTTGTCATGAAGCCCCAAGTTTCCTCCCGCCCTGAAGCACACAGGCATACACAGAACAACTACTTCAACAAATGGCAGCCAATTCCTTCACCGCCCTGCAAACTTCCCTCCCCGACAGGACCGACTCCACTCCAGTGCATCCTTTACAAGCCTGCCACCATCCTGCCAGCTCTTAGCGCCATAGGCTGGGCAATGCCATGCACAGAGCCTTCAGGGAGCTGTACTTCCAGAAAGGGCCTCCCTCTCTGAAGGGGCTAGACTTGGCCCCACGGAATACAATTCCCAGAAAGCTCTGCGAGAAGCAGAAGGACGTTAAGGGGTGCCGTTGCAACCCTCTCCTTAGAACAAGAAGGAGACAGTTAAAGGCAATGGCTCAGTGACAGCCCTCTAACTGCCCAGGTTCCCTGCTGTATTATTAGTAAGCTAAGGGTGCATCTACATTGCAGGATTACTGCATTTTGATACCACTCCTACTGCTATGCAGCAATGTCATTCAAACCTGGGATTCATAGTTCTGCCTTCTCTGGTGCCAAGGTACACATCCCAGGATTGAAGTGATGTCAAACTGCATTAATCCTGCAGTGTAGATGCACCCTTAGGCCTTTTCCGCACAGATGAATGAAATCCCACATTATCTACTTTGAACTGGAATGCATGGCAGTGTGGACTCGGATAACACAGTTCTGCATTGATATTTTGGGTTACAGTATATGCCTGTGTGGAAGGGCCCAAAGTGACAGGAAGGGCATTTCGGGGGGGGAAAACAAACCCATGCATTTCATCTGGCAGATTCTCTGGCAGTGTTGACTCAGGTCCTTTCCACACAGCTATATAAAATCAACATTAAACTGGACTTTATGACAATGGGGACTCTGATAACCCGGTTCAAGGCAGATATTGTGGATTATCTGCCTTGATATTCCGGATTATATGGCTGTGTGGAAGGGCCCTCATATAATCCAGTTCGAATATGGGTTCACACCCTGGGATGTAAGATAGTGTAGATCCAGCTGTTTTGTGATTGCTTTAGGGTCCTTCTACACTGCCATATAATCCAGATCATCAAACCAGATAGTCTATGGCCCCTTCTACACTGCCATATACATGTAGATTATCTGCTTTGATGTGTATAAATTCCACATCAATCAATCAATCAGGACAGTCATTTCCACAGTTGCAACCATCTATGGCTTTAACACTAATTACAACTCCTAACCTCTCCTGTTATCCAGTTTTGAACTGGATAGCAAGCGAGGTTAGGAGTTGTAATTAGTGTTAAAAGATGGTTTTGTGGCTGGATGGATGCTGATGCTTCTGAGGAAGGTGAAAAACCTCTTGTTGTGAGCAGGCTTTCTCCTCACATTTATCAGCCAGAGAAATTATCTTTTTCCACTGCCTATGTATTCCTTTGCTTCTGTCAAGCCTATTTTGGAGAGTGCATCTACATTGCACAATTAATGCAGTTTGACAGGCCTATTGCTGTCATGGCTGGATGCTATGAAATCAATGGAGTTTTAGTTTTACAAAGTCTTTCTCCCAACCTGGACATTATTCACAGATATATTAGATAGATAGATAGATAGATAGATAGATAGATAGATAGATAGATAGATAGATAGACAGACAGACAGACAGACAGACAGACAGACAGACAGACAGACTCCACTTGTGTCATTTCCAACAGACCTCTGAACAAACCTCTGGGGATGCTTGCCACAGATGCAGAAGAAATGTCAGGAGAGAATGCTACTGGAACATGGCCAGACAGCCCAAAAAGCTCACAGCAACCAAACGTCTTTTCTCTTTAAAGATATGTGAAAGGTCCAGGGTGGGAAAAAGAACTCTTTTCAACTTGAGCCAGGTGTGACTGTTGCAATTGCCCACCTTGATTACCTTTGAAAAGCCTTGCAGCATAAAAGCCTGGCTACTTCCTGCCTGTCGGAAATCTTTGGGGGGAGGTGTTCCCTAGCCCAGATTGTTTCATGTCTGGAATTCCTCTGTTTTCTGAGAGCCACAGCAACGTGTGGCCAGGGTACAGCTAGTAATTTATAAACCGCAATATTACAAA
Source organism: Anolis apletophallus (assembly GCA_030556195.1). NCBI lineage: Eukaryota > Metazoa > Chordata > Lepidosauria > Squamata > Anolidae > Anolis > Anolis apletophallus. The sequence continues at coordinate 124,558,158 of JARBWK010000001.1, read as the reverse complement.
ATATTAATAAGTAACATAAAATAAGATCTCAAAGGGGCAAGAATGAAAGAAAGCACAAACAAGTATTTGTCATTTTGGACTGAATGACTGACTGCAATGTGTAAAGTTGAACATAGTAGGATATGGCCAACCATTAGAGCCAACAGAAATAGTATCTATACCAGACACTAATTTCTTTGCTAATTCATTTACATTTCTTGTAGCAACCCTATTACATGGGGTCACAGTCTGGATTACCTATAATTAACCCCTTATCCATGGGTATTAATTATAGGCAATTACTAATTATGAATGGTTAACACTTTCCTTGATTATGAGAATACATTCAGATTCGTGTGAGAGGTTCGCAAAGCCTATGTTCAGCAAAAGCCTAGCTTTCAGCAAAGAGCACTTTTCCTTCAATTCTGCCCCATCAGCATCACCCACAAGTTGTTTGCTTTCTAAATGCTGCCTAGGCAGAGTTTAGGAAAAGGAAAAAAGACAACACAAAACCCTGGCAGCTAAAGGTTGAAAGGGTTTGTGGTTTTGCTCCATTTCTCTAAATTCCCCTGGCATTACTGCTCAACTCTTTGGGATTGTTGCAGCTTTAATTCAGCTGCCATTTTTTTAAACTAATGCAAAACACAAGGGCTCCAGAAAGGGGAGGGGGAGTTTTATGCTGAGAGATGAAAAGCAATCAAAAGAATGGGGCAGGGAGAGAAAACGTTTCCCTAGTACCTTGGAGGAACACATTGATTGCAAGTTTAGGGGCATCCATTTGAGAAAGTTAGAGCACAGCCCATCTTAGCTTTGCACAAGTATTCGAGCAGACAGGAACTAATTAAAAAACCATAATACCAACCTCCAGGCCCTTCAAGTGTTCTTTTATTAATGAATCAGAGGGAGGCAAAGAGACAAGCAGCAAATGTTTCTCTTGAAAGACGTCAATGCAGTCACTTCAGATGGTACTAAAACTGGACCTAAATCAAGCACACGCACATATAAGAGAGAAAAAGAAAGAGAGAAAGAGAGAGAGAGCTAGAGGACTCCCTGTGCAGGATCGTCTTTTTATATTTTAGAGGAAGGGGGATCAGTAGTGGCCATCTAGGGGCCTTTGAACTGCAACTCCCACAATCCCTCGTTATGAGTTAGGACAGCTAAGGCTGATGGGGGTGCAGTTTAACAGAAACAGCAGGGCCACAGCTGCCCAAGAAAATCTGGAAGACTGCACAGAAAGATGGGCAAGGCCTACTCCCCACTTGGCAACACAATGCATCTCTGCACACTCTTCACAACTTAACCAGTGTCCACTTGGACAGCAACTGGACAATGACGCCCCTGTGGGAATCTGATTCCCTTCTCCAGAAATCCAGGTATCTCTGGTAACTAGGTTTATTAAGAGTCTCTAGAATACAATGCAAATATACCTTTACTGTATATTTTAGGTCAAAAGTTACAGCCCTTATTGACACTTAGAAGAAACATTTTACATTTCTTGTAGCAACCCAACTTCTCTAGCCACCACACTCCTGAAAATACATTTTGTTGTTCTTCATCAATTTTCATCAAGTTATTTCATCTTATGGGTAACAAATATAGTTTTGACACTTTGTTTTTGACCTTTCAGCCAAGAGCGTTGATCCCTTCCACCACCACCAAAAGTAATCTAGGAGAACTGAAGTTGTTTCAGGTGGGCACTATTATTTGTTGCACGCACACCAACCACCAAGAACTCTGCTTTTATGCATCAAGTAGCAACTGATTACCGCCCTCAAACTGTCCTGCCTTTTGAAAGAGACAACCCTAATTAATCCCGACATCCCATTTTTTCAGCTGTGTTTAAATATCTCAGAAACTTTTTCCTACTCTCATTTCCCTTCTTTGTTATCACTTTATTTCAAGTATTGCAAACTGAATTCAAAGTGCAGAAGTAGGAAAGACAAAAGGGGTGGAATAACAATAGTAACAATAACAACAAAAACAATACTTTATTTATACCCGTCCCATCTCTCAAAACGGGAATTGGAGCGGCTTACAACCATGAAATAAAACATATTAGATAATATAAACAAAATACATAACATATCAAATTAAGATAAAGCAAAAAAATTAACACAAAACAGTAACCATCAATAAACAATTATATAAAAGTACTTTGAACAACATTAAAAATCCCAGCCATTGCTATGAGAAAATAAGCCATAAAATCCAATTGATGATTATTGGGTATTCTTACATTTTGTCATTGTCGAAAGCCTGTTTAAAAAGCCAAGTTTTCAATTCCTTCCTAAAAATCATGAGTGTGGGTGCTCTGAGAGACTTTATCTGCAAAATGATGAATGAAATTGCCACATCGAGTCACTGAGTGGTCAGGGATTCCCCCGCCGCCACCGCCCCGGCGAGTATCATGGTGAAGAAACCCTCTGACCACTCAAACAGCTCCTCTGGTCTATTAGTTGCAGACACAATGCTGGCAGCCAAGCAAGCTTTCTTAGTTGCCTACATTGCCACAGAGTAGGCCCTAAGTGAGGCTCTAGTAGGCCATGCTTAATCAAATTGGTCTTGAGTTCTCCACTAGCGGCACTCTAGTCTCTGTCTTGCCTGCTTCATCACCATTAGCTCACCTGCTTCATTGCAGAGATCTCTCCCTTCCCATTCACCTAGGGTAAAAACAAACTGATGCAGTCTCCCCTAGCTTGTGCTTCACTTTGTCATTAATCTTGGCCATCTTGATCACATTCTCACGTTGCATGGCCACATGGGTCCCAGTTCTCATCTGTGCATGTTGGAAGGTATGTTAATCATCTATTGTTATCAGCTTTCATGTAGATAACACATACCTACTCCCATGTCTTAGTTTACTGATTAATGACTTATTTCTAGGAACTGTTAGTCCAGTTCAGATCATTTCTTCCTTGCAGGTCAGAGAGCCTGTGCTCTTGAATTGCAATCTGAAAGGCTGGGAGGGGATTTTCTTTTCATCTCGTTCATACCTTTTATTCCAGTCTGCTTCGGCATCCATTTCTCCATGTCCTACAGTTAAGTATTAAGTGAAACATCATGATTTATTGATTTGAGAAAGTGTCCCTCCCTTTCCCAAGTGAAGCTACACAGAGAACACTATGATCTGTTGAACCAGTTTCCAGCAATAGGGAAAGTGCAATTTAAGAACTGTTTGGAAACCGGGATATCAAGCTTCTCGAGAAATCATGTTTTAAACTGAGTACACTGCTTAAGGCTAGCACTCTGGAAATGGATGGAACAGACAGACAACAAGGCTTATGATCAAGCTGAATAGATTAGATATGACTCATGTGGAATGAGACACAAGTTTTAACCAGGTGGCCAAGTAACCAGTGGACATAGCTTTGACTCTTCCATGATGAAAGCCTCCCACTGGAAGCTCATCACAGCATTTATTTACTGTATTTGTATATCGCCCTTCTCAGTCCTCAGGCGACACAAGACGGTTACACTAGAGGACATAGAGCAGGGCCGTAGCCAGGATTTTGATTAGGGGGGGGGGGGGGCTGAGTTATCCCAATAACCCCATTAATGTGGGATATAATGAGCATGGTGATCAGATCATGATGTGAATAAACGTAACAGTTTAAATAATGTACCAGTAAGGCCTTTTCGCGGACCACCCTATGTACATGCCTGACATAGAGATTCCTATAGAGGTGTTATATCTCAGAATCCTTATGACTAGGAAAAAATGATCACCTCAGCATGACACTGGAGGACCAAGAGATTCCTAGAGATAAAACTTTAAGCAAATAATAATCAAATGCAAAAAAGTCAAAAACAAAAATGTGCCAAGGCAACTATACAGTCTAATAGAGTTAACAAATGTCCTCCTTTTCCTGCACACATCCGTTTTTACAGACCTAAAACTAATGTCTTAGCTTCTTTAATGTCTGGGGATATTTATAATTCCCACTGCTGCTTTGTCTCCTGTCCAGCAACGCTACCTCTTCATCTATCCATCTCGCTGGCTCCACTGAAAGCTCTACTAGGAGAAGGGAAAGGAGTCAACCAAGCAGAGCATTCAGAAATAGGAGGGAGGGAGAAGTGGGACTGATCCAGAGGGAGAAGGAGAAGTGGGAGAGGGTGGTGGCTTCACGGCCTATATAGCCATGAAGGGGAGATAAAAGAGAGTGACTTGGTGGAACATTTGTGATGCAGCTGTTGGAACAGGTGGGGAGAGGGGAGGCAAAATTGTTATTTAAATACAATGCGGGTTAGGGATATGTCATGGAGCAATTCTCACAGCTTATATAGTAGGGGAATATAAAGAAATGTGTCAGAGGTTGGTGAAGAAATCAATCATTAAATGTGTGCTTTAACGTGCTTTTCAAAATATGGTAACCCCAGCTCTAATCACCTTTGGCTACTATAAGCGCATATACTTCTTACCTGACACTGCAGCGGTTTTTTTAATTGACAGCCTTTTTTGTTTATCACATTTGTATCCCACATTTTGTAACTCAGACAATTGCATAGATTTTTTGACTTGTAGATAAATATAAGACATTGTTTCAAAATACCGACTTCATTGAATTACAGTTAGTTATCCAAACTTAACCCTCTTCCAGTCCTTCCTTCATTCTTAGACTGAAATACTTCAAACATATTTTAGCCTTCCCCATTTCATATATCCTCCATAACACACCAACAGCGTTGCGATTTCACAATTTACTGTTTCATATACACTCTAATTAACATATATGATCCTCAAATTACCTGGTAGTTTTTAAAATGTCCCTGTTTTTGTGCCAGAGTCACATTTTCTCCTGTGAATTGCATGATTCTGCGCATCAGCTAGTTTGCCAAATTGTTTTATGCTATTATCTTCCTCTTTTTCCTTAATAGCTTTTACTGCCCTGGAAAGAGATGAATTTCTACTGTTTGTATGGTCTCCCTACTGCATTTGGATCACTGATCATTCAACTTTTGTTATACACAATGAAGGTGCAGTGAATGGTGTACACAACTTGCCTTCTTCCTTTTGCTTCATCAAAGCAATCTCCTGTCCTTATCAGAATGCTTATTTGGTCCTCTTTGTCACAGGCTTTCATCTCCCCTTTTAGGCTTTATCTCATTATCTATTTGAATGCTCGTCCTGTGTTTTGGTGCAAGTATTCTATTAACTGGATGCAAACATTTCTGGATACTAGATGAACCATTTTGGAAGCACAGTGTAAACAGCAACTTCTCCCAATCTAACGGTAAGTGCACAACCACAGTTTATTCTTAACCAGCAGTTACTGGGCAAACCAGCTACAAATGATGAGAGCTGTAGTCCACTGCTTTTGGAAAATGCCAGATTTGAAAAGATTGCCCTACAATATACCTCCCATTTTTAGTTTTCTGCTTCGAATCTCCTACTTTGTCTATAATTCTTAACTTATCTCCTATGCTTTGGTCTAGAGATGGATTATTTAGCTGTGAAAAACTCTGCACCATATACAATGATTGAAAGATTGAAAGAGATGGGCCCTTGACTTTCTCATACAATATACTGTAGAAAAAATGTTATCCATTTTGGGAAAGCATTCGCAGGTAGAAATGCCATAGTCTCCACTGCAAGGTCTCTTGAGTATTTAACAGCAGTCATTGGCTAATTTCTCCAAGTATAATCATTTGCACATATTGCTGACCATTTTCTTTGTGGTCCAGCTGTCACTCTGCATGAATCTCAGGTGGATGTGGCATCACAACTACAGCAAAACAGGCTTACTTTGCACTCTGTGTGTTGTTCTATTCATCTGCAAAAAATGACCTTTTTCATCATAGCTTTTTTTGTCTTTATAATTAACTCCATGGTTTCCAGAGTGTTTTAAAAATGTAAAACATTTTTACAAGGTTTGCAATAGAACAGGTTTTGATTAACTCAAAATGGCAGTATTATGTGCTAAAAAGAGATTTCACATTTCATTTCTTCATTGCTATGTACTGTCCTAGTCCATGGGCAATCTCTACAGTGTTGTCTTCTATTTCCCATATTCTGTTTTCTACAAGAGGCATTATTTTCTATAAAGTTCAATACCTCAAACCCAGGTAACTCTAATTTAAGATTAATGTTATATATAGATCTGCCATTGAAGATGATAAATACAAATATGAGGGGCCCCTGATGGTGCAGTGGGTTAAACTGCTGAGCTGCTGAACTTGATGACTGAAAGGTTGGCAGTTCGAATCAGGGGAGCGGGGTGAGCTGTTAATCTCAGCTTTTGCCAACCTTGCAGTTTGAAAACATGCAGCTGTGACTAGATCAATAGGTACCACTTCTGTGGGAAGGTAACATAACTCCATGCTGTCATGCTGGCCACATGACCTTGGAGGTGTCTATGGACAATGCTGGCACCACCCTCAGAGTTAGACACGACTAGACTTAGTGTCAGGGGAAACCTTTACCTTTACCCTTTGGTGGCTTATATTGATTGCAACTGGGCATTACAACCACTGTTGTAGTTGAGCCTGAGGCTTCAGATACTACTGATAGTATGGAGTTGGGTGGGGCTGAGTCTTTGGTTGCAAACAGTAGTATGGAGATGGGTGAGTGTCTTATATATAATTGTCTTATATATGGAATTCCAAAATCCAAAATACCCCAATATCCAAAACTGTCCACATAAGTGGCTGAAATAATGACTGCTTTTCTTTCTCATGGTTCAATGTGCACAAACTTTGTTTCATGCACAAAAAAGCATATAAAATTAATCATGATTTATGAATAAGGCAAAACAGAAATGAATTTCATGTTTAAACTTGGATCTCATTTCTAGGACATTTTATTATTCTATTATACATATTTTCCAATTCAAAAAACACTTAATTCCATACACCTCTGTCCCATGCATTTCAGTGAGTTTACCAGCTGTTATGATTTCTGGAAGTTGAAGGTCAAAACATCTGGGGACCTACAGGTTGAGAACCACGGAGATAAGGGATACTAAACCTTTACTAGCATTCTATCATAGCCATGACTTTCCAGTACATTTGTAGTCGAATTCATACTGCTTGTGTTACCGACAATGCCCCTCACAGCTGTACGCCACAGAAGAGTCTCTCTCTCTCCATTTATTCCTTCTCAAGATTCAAGGCCCTGCACCAAGAACATTGACCAAAAGAGCCACAACAGGTCCCTATACTCCCAGAGAGTCTTGCATGGGACTCATTACCTTATCTTTTCTGTTATCATACAGTATTATATCCTATCTTTTCATTCTCTATTTCTGCTATGATAATGTGCCTTTTCGAAGCTTTCACATTATCTCTCATCAATAGTTTTATCTTAAATATTTGTAGTATGATGAAGTGGAATTGCTCCACTCAGGCACTCCAGAAAAAATTAGAAGGCCATGCTCTTGAATCTAGTCCAACTGATGCCTAATTGGTATTATTTTTCCCCTTAAAGTCTTTCAAATGTTTGTTTCAAACTTTGCTGCTTTTGATAAATTGTCTTATTATGCTGATGCTGGTTTTTATTGATTTTGGATTTTATTTTTTTTCTTAGTTGCTTAGCTTTTGCTTATTCCCTGCCCTGGGAGAAATAAGCTACACAACAATAAATATTTCAGTAAGAATTAATGATCTTATATTTTTGCTGCTCCCTGTTTTGACTTCAAATTGGGAGGTGCACAAGTAACAGGAATACAAGCCGCTCACCTGCTTTACAATTACGAATGGTTGGCTTGGCCTGTGGCCTTTTGATGGTGAGAAAGATGGTCAGGCATATACTTGACAATGAGGATATATAGTTGGGATTAAGGTCTCTGTTAATCATTGTCAGTAGTTTTCAACCTGAATGTCTGTGTTCACGGAATCAGGGTGACACTGTTACCACAGAGATATATGGAAATGTCTATATCCTCCCATAGTTGTCAGTGTTTCCCTTTATTTGGAAATATTGTCCTGTATTGGTTTGGAACTTTGCTTGCACATGCCATTATCTCATCCTACTCAATCAACATGGCTCCAAATTTAGTTAGGATGACATCTACAGTTACATTTGTTGGTAATCAAACACTATCAGCCCTCCACAAGGGCAATGAATAAAGAAACGGACATATTTTTTAACATGAGAGAATAACTCTCTAGGAATTTCTAGGTCTTCCAGCAAGACTCTACTATTGAATCCCACCAAAGATGCCCACAGTATTGCACTGGAGGACCCAGGGATTCCAAAAGAGGCCAACATTTTAATGAAATCTGTGAATAATCACATCCACAAATGTCAAAACCAGAAATGTAGTGGAATGACCGTTCTTTATTACAACGATGGCAGATAATTCCCCTCTTCTGAATTGCAAAGCTCTTTGGGTTTTGGCCCATTCCCATTTTTACCAGACAATCTAAGCCACCAACAGTTTTTATTGTCTTAATTAATGCTCTATTTATTGTTTTAACTGTTGTTATATTATTGTAATTGTTATATGTAGCGGCATTGAATTGTTGCCAAGTATAAGTCGTTCTGAGTAGAGAAGGACAGGGTAGAAATACTGGAAATAAATAAAAATAATAAAATAAACTTGATAGAAGAATGTTGAAATGAACAAAGATCTGGATCTACCTAGTGATACTGTAGATTCACACTGAGCATAGTGAATCCACTGAAACTAGTATTGTGTTACTTGTGAAATACGGACTTACTTCAGGTCTCAAAAGAGGGACACTTCGCAGGCTAGATGGTAGGCCTGGTTGATCCATGGTCCTAAGTGCTTCAAAAGTACTTACAAAACAAAAGTTCTGGTGGTGAACATTTCCGAATTCTATCAAAATTTCATTATTATTTCATTGTTGCCTATTTTAAAAACAGAACCAATAAGGAACTGCCATTTATAATGAAATTTTGAAAGTTTTGTTAGAGTTCTGAAATGTTCACTACCAGAACTTTTGTTTTGTAAGTACTTTGGAAGCATATAGAACCATGGATCAACCAGGCTACTAGATGGAGATTCCCCAATCCAATTGCTGCCATCTGAGAATGAAAGAATGTAACTTACCTAAGGTCATCTAAAGAGTTTCCCCAGCAGAGCAAGGATTCAAATCCTGGAGTCTGTGTGGTATCTGAGCTGTATGACCATGTTCTAGCAGCATTTTCTCCTAATGTTTCACCTGCATCTGGGGCTGGCATCTTCAGAGTATCTGATGGTGTATATAATCCACTTGCTTTATCATCATCATATCCTCTGAAGATGCCAGCCACAGATGCGGGCAAAATGTCAGGAGAAAAGGCTGCTAGAACACAGCTATACAGCCAAGAAACCACACAACTCCTTAGTGATTCTAGCCATGAAAGCCTTCAACAATACAATGGATTCAAATCCTGATTTCCAAAGTCATAATCAAGCGTTGAAACCACTTTTTTATTTTTAAACTGATTTTCTTTATTTTTTAACTAGCCCACATCGGTCAATGTGAGAGCATCCTCTTAAAGAGAAACATCCTAAAATGTATCACTGCACCACAAAATATAATACACATGCAGTTTCTGCATTTTGCATCACCAAGTTATCAGGAACAAACACATTTCACCAATTGTCTTTCCAAAGGTCTATTTGAATAGGCACACAGATTTCTGACATCACCTGTCGTACACATTCACAATAAGGTGCATGACTTGGAATCTAAAGGCATTCATTTTTCATTTTGACAAGAGAATCTGGCATTTTTGTAGTGAGAACTCCAGAAATAGAGGGATCTATTTCAGTTTTACTTTTCTGTACAGTTCCAGATGGTGCTTCCTGTAGTCACTTGTGTCCTTAATTCAATTCAATTTTATAATTCATTAACGTATTGTATACTTCCTACATTTCACAGATGAAAACTGGAATATGTGAGGCCAAGCAACACCCAGGTTTGGTCAAAATGACAAAAATCATGAAACGAGGAAGGGCAAACAATCTATAAGAGGCTGCAGAAGTTTTCTTTTTGCCTAAGTCCACAGGGAAGGGCAAAGTTCCCACTCCTCCCAAGAGTCATTGTGTACGAACTATTTTTGTTGACTTCAGTTTACTAGTTAACAAAAACATAAGATGAAGACTAAATATAAATGAAGTTTTCTGCCTGCTTCAATGCTTTTGTGATTTACACAGTGCTCAGTCCCAAGTGACCAGAAGGAGAGGTCAATTTACCTATTGCCGGGGCAGATTCAGACACCTGAAAGCAGAGGAGGGCACCCAGGATGGAGTATGGAAAGGGATGTGTGTCCAGAAGGGGAGGATGAATGGCAGTTTCTGGGGCCAACGCCACAGCAAGAAAAGAGGAGGCCAGCTAGCAGGAAGCTGCTGCCAAAGAGAAGAGATCAGGGTAGAAGTGTGGAAACATAAAGAGCAACCTCAAATTCACCCCACTGACTAATGCCACAAAGCTAGGAGGCAGCCACATGGAACTGGCTCTCTAGTACCACCCAGTTACCAGGATTATCATCATCATGTTTGTATCCTACCTTGCAATGACTCAATTCATAAACTCAGGTTCTACAGGTTTTCTGATTCAACCCTGGACTGTCTGACATTGTGGCAAGTACAAGGAGGAAAAGGGCTTTCTGAAATCCATCCCTGAACAGTTACATCTTTATTTTAAGGAACTGATTTATTTATTGTTTTGTTATTTATATTACTCCTGATTAGTCCCAGGACTACAGTCCTCGGGGAGTTGAGTTGCTTGTATTCACACAAGTGAATGACATTAAGGACAGGCTGTTATACATATCTTTTGAAAGGCCAACTACGTACATACATTATGACAGATCCCAAATTTCACATGGCAAACAGTTCTCATGCCAGAACCAGATGATCCTGATTCAGAACTCCACCTAACTATTCACATGTTTTGCTAAAACAAACTTCAACTCTTTGTGTCTATCACTCTCACCCATCTATTTTGTAACACCACAACATAGTTTCAGAGGGCTGAGTCTTTAACTGGGAGGAACTTATTAATGACCAGATCTAATTTGGGAAGAAGGAAGGCCCAGAGCCCAACCTTTATTTCTACCTGTTTCACAATTCCACTTAGGCGGAAATAAGTAGGTTTATGCTGCTTAGGAGAATGCCGGGATCTGTGTATTGGAACTTGAACCATCTAGTACAGATGTTGCATTTGTACAAGACAGTTCAGAGCATTCAAACTGATTTTGCTGTTATTTCACAGGCACATCTGCCATCATCTCTGTTTTGGTTATAGCTTCTGCACTACTTGACTGTAGTATATACTATAAGGATATTCTATAGATTCCATTTCTTTAATGGTTCCACTGAATGTTGCTCAGAAAACCCAAATCATTGGGCAAAGAATAAATAAGTATGTATTGCAGTTGAATGCACCTTAGTTGTTGCAACATGCCTAAGATGCTCCTCACTTACTGCAGCCTTTAGTTTTTTCCATGGACCAGAAGGAAGGCTGAGTGAAGGAAGATAGATGCTTTTGAACTGTGGTGCTAGGGGAAAGTCCTGGGAGCGCCTTGGACCACAAGAAGATCCAACCAGTCCATACTCCAGGAAATAAAGCTTGGCTGCTCATTGGAGGGAATGATATTAGAGGTAAAGATGAAGTACTTTGGCCACATAATGATGGCACAGGAAAGCTTAGAGAAGACAATGATGCTGGGTAAAATGGAAGGAAAAAGGAAGAGGGGCCGACCAAGGGCAAGATGGATGGTATCCTTGAAATGACTGGCTTGACTTTGAAGGAAATGGGGGTGGCCACGGCTGACAGGGAGTTCTGGCATGGGCTGGTCCATGAGGTCACAAAGAGTCAAAAGTGACTGAATGAATAAACAACAACAATGGCATGTACACTCAGTATGACAAAAATATTTACTATTACTATGCTGAGGGCTAGTGTCACAATCCCTTATTTTTGCCGTACAGGTGGTGCTTCTAAAGGGTTTCCCATTCATAAAATGAGCTTTGTAAGTTTAGTTGTTTTTACATCCTCCCTCTTTAGAAGCAGTCATACAGTGATCCAAATGATACAAAGTACAGAAACTGGCCATGAGGAATCTATGGAAAGAAATCTCACAGTTCCATAGCTCTTCAATTTTACTTAAGGGATAGAAAACAGATACAATTCCCTCCAGAGAACATATCTATTGATAGCTTGTGCATTTGTCAGAGGTCTGTCTTGCTTTTTTGTGCAGACGTAACCAACAGTTACACTGAATAAAATACCATTAGCACGAAAATGATTAAACACAAATTCACACACAGGAACACATCTTGACGCAACACATGTGATAACAGCAATGCCTCTGCATCCCAACCATCCTCAGTCAATAATTATATTTGCACAGTGCTTCTTACAATGCAAACAGATTCAGCCGGAGGCGTGCAGGGGGTGATCACAAAGCATGACATATACAAGGTGGCATAAATGGAGCCTATGGGGCCAAGGCTCTCCCCTGTCAACCTGCATATCTTCCTTTAGATGTCAGGACGTGACAGCCACCCACTGTGTGTGTGTGTGTGTGTGTGTGAGTGAGTGAGTGAGTGAGTGAGTGTGTGTGTGTGTGTGTGTGTGTGTGTGTGTATAGACACACACCCAAGCACTCTCTTAAACAGTGGTGCCTAGGCTGGTGAATTTACATCCCTCTTTACCATGTACTGTATTTCTGGTGTGCTGTCTGATGCAAATTCTCAGAAAGAGGTGATAAGACTTCTATCAACATTGCAATGAGAGCCACTAGGATGAGTCACAATATAGAAGTGGGATTACGTTGGCGGTAGGTGCCAAGCTTTCTCCATCCCCGCCTGCAATTATTCCACATGTGTAGGCAAGCGATTGTAGTTGCAGCCGTATTGCTGGAAGGAGCTGACAAGCTCCTTCCACTATCTCATTAAATGTAATCGTTTTGAGAGTGAGCTCTGATAATCATAGTTCCCTAGAATCAAAGCCTTTTTAAACAGGCTGGCTTAGAAAAAGCTACTGTTTGAAAGGAGGGGCCCGACACTAATTTGATACAAACCAGTGGTGAAGAGAATGTAGATCTCCCTATGTTGGTGGATTATAGCTCCCATTATCCTACACCATTACAACTAACCTGGCTAGGGCTGATGGGAGCTGCCACCCAGCAATATCTATGATGGCCACACATAGCATGGCTGATGTAATCAAGGACAGATTCAGAGAGTTGCGGAAAACCAATGAGGTGGGAACTGCTAGAGTATCAGAAATACTTAGAAATAGGTAGAATTTGGTAGCAAAAAGAAGTGAGCACAATATGGGGGAAAGGAGTCTAGCAAAGTAGGAGTCAACATGATTATTAGGTATGAGTGACATTTAATGTGTTCTTCAATCTCATGTTTATGTGTTTTGAAATGTGCTTTAAATGGTTTTATGTTTTTAGTCATCTATTTTATTTTAATTCTGTGTAGCATCCCACCTTGGGAAGGTGCGAGTATGAAAGAAAATTGAATTTTTGTAATTGTTGATAGTGTCTTTTTCATATGTAGAATATATACATAGTTATAAGAAAAATGAAGAAAAACATTCCATCTTCCCTTCCACAAGAGTGAACCTTTGGTTTGAGGGGGAGGTTTTGCATTATGATGAAGGCAAGGCCATATTGCCTGAAAAACATACATAATTTGCACAATAGAATAATTATAGCAGCTAAAGAAGTCTACCTGATATCATTCTACAGAACTGATTCACTGTTATTAATCCCTCTAAGAGAGAATTGAGATGCAACTGAAGAGAAATAGACTTACAGGCAAATGTTATAGTAGAGACATTTTGTTAGATCCAGTGGCTTCAATGGCACAACTATTGAAAAATCCCAGTATTGACCACTGAAATGAAGTTGCCTTTCCTCATCCAGCTGAGCAGGTACTGGTGTTGTGCATATTTGTTCACCGGAAGAAGAAAACCCCAATGCAAAGTAGCACAAAAAAGGGACAGTGTTACAGGAAAACAAGTTTACTGCCAATCCGACAAGCCTAGTAGAGAGAGAACTTTCCATCTGGGAAGCTGCACATTCTGTTCCTATTTCCTGATGAAGTTAGGATCACCCTTATGGCTTGCATTACATGCATTTAGTAAGCTTCCTGGCTGAAGCTGCTCTCTCTACAGCTTATGGTGGTTCCTGCCTAGGTATGGAACAAAAGTACTGGAGTCCTACTCGTGATCATGTCATTTTTAGAAACATTCACTTCTTTAAACTCAAGTTTGAAATATTATCTCTTTCTATCTATTCCCTTCAGAAATACCAACCAATATTCACAATCCCTATTCACATAAATTACCTATGACACACTCATAAAGAAAATTATAGTGTTTTTAGAATGTAAAGCATAGCTTTTGCGTTGTCTTTTCACTTGCCAATTGTTATTTGTTTCTTTAAGCAATGGTTCCTGTTCATGAATCTTTACACGCCCATAAAGTTTTGTTCTATCTTTAGAACACGTCAGCATTATTCACAAAGCATCAATAGGTTTCAAAACGCATGCTCTATTTTTAACTCTTTTTAATTATTTGACACATTTATGAACTAAATATGTGACCCTCATTCAGAAATAAAACCCTGGAAGAATTCCATCACACTTTGATCAGACTTGGAACCGTACAGTACAAATGACTAATGAAAATTGGTAGCGACCCCATTTTTTTTCCATCTCAGTTGTTTTTACAATTAGATGAAAACTGTTTTCAAGTCATCATTAACCTGCAGAGACAGTACTCCGCTGAGTAGAACAACAGGACACCACACTCCTCAACCATGCCATATGCCCACTCTGAGAAAGAATACTTTTTGTGAATTACAGAGAGATACAAGCTAGCAAGAGCCACTGCACTTGCTTGGCTGAAAGCCACACTGACACTTGCTGAGCCTTCTGTGCACCAGGCAACTCCCAAGAGCCTAAAGAACGGAGAGCAGTGTGAAGTCCTTAGGCAACCAAGTGCCAAGAGATTACAGTGCTTCCTGTAATCACTTGTTGGCATGAGCCAAGCAGTCTCAATCAACACAGAGATATTGAAGAAATACTAAAGCCAGAATTTGCACTGAAGAGATGTGATTAATTTCTTTGCAAAGCAACAGAATGGCAGCAACATGACAAACAGAGACAAAACACTGTACAAAATATCACAAGGCAGAATAAAGTCTGTTGCAACATTTCTGTCCTTAGTTTTAATATCAGAAGGGAAAATACCATGTTGTCATGGAATCAAGGTCTCATCTCTCTTTGCAGAAGAAATCCGAAAAATGAATGTTCTTTGCATGAATTTGTCATAGCCTTATAGATGGTTATTCTTGGACCTCAATGTGGAATAGGATTTGTTCTATTCCATTCGTCTCTCTGCATTCTTTCCAAATAATATTGAAGCCCAGATTGTTAAAAAGCAGAATTATTGCATTTAGAAATTACTGGCACTGTTCACACATATAATGTCCAATGCAACACGGGCCTAGGGTTTTGTCTGATACTCCTAAACAATATGCAATAGAAACAGAAAGTGTTAGTACATTTTATAACTATTATTTACCACAGATAGAATTATGAAGTTGAAGAGGACTAACAACTAAATATATTTTAGTTTCATCATGTTTGTTCTGAATTTAGTTCCCTTTATTAAAATCTGTTCTCATGTTTAGAAAGCATAAATGGCAGAATCAAGTCAAAAGAATTTGACTTTACTATATCAAAAATGGAGCATTTTAGTGTCCATCTGCCATTTTGAAACATGAACAAGTTCACAGATTCACCATGACATGGCACCCAATAGGCTTTCAGCAATATTTATTTTATTTATTTGCCATACTTGTACCCTACCCTTCTCACCCTGAAGGGGACTCAGAGCAGCCTTACAAAGCCAACAATTCCATGCCACAAACACACACATATATATCAATAAAAACCAAATACATCAAAATCCACAGTTAAAATCATCAGCATTAACACATTAATTAAAATCATGCAATCAAAATCATAATCCAGGGCCATTCTATTTGTATTATTTTGTAATCACGTATGACACTTATTACTATGCTAAACCTCTGATGCTTGTAGTACCATGAACAGTACAGATGTTTATAGCCATTACGTTCTGAAGTATAAAGGTGATAGATTCACAGAAATATCAGGCAGAAAAAATAGCAGGATGAGAGGATGTTTTAGTACTTTTAGTACAATAGTTCCCAAGCTGTGATTCTCCAAGAGTTCCCAAACTTTGGTTCTCCAAATGTTTAGACAACTCACAGAAGCCCCACTCAACTTGTCCAAAGGGCAGGAATTTGGGGAGTTGAAGCCCAAAACACCTGGAGAAGCAAAATTTGGGAACCACATCTCCAGCACAAATTGCATTATTTCCTTAAGCTCTTGGCTTCAAACTAGGCCCACCTATTCCTACAATGGAAAACCAGTGCCTGACCAGTGGAATCCTGACACTTGTCTATATTTCCCATTCTTCCCTTTGAAGTAGTGTTGTAGACAGTTTCCCAACTCTAAACCAAAAACTCTTTAAACAAACTTCAGAAGGAGGCAAACAATTCGTATAAATCTACATCTGCCAAGTCAAACAATGGCAACTACTGCCAACACAGCAAGGACAAGCAAGCTCACAGTAGTCATGTTCCTGTATTCCCACAGAAACCTTATCATTGGTTGCAGAATGTCATTAGCACAGTTTTCAGTAGATAACAATGTTAACAACAGTAAGTATCAGACAAAAGCAGTGGCCTTTGGGGGTCCAAGGTGTTTTATTTTAGAAGACCAGTGAATTCAGTTTACATATTCAATCACCGTTCTTCCTGTTTGTTCAGCCCAAGCAGTCATATAATCTTTAGTCACCCAGCTTGCCCCAGCAAACTCATCAGGGTGATCATTCAACAAGAGACCATTTATTCAGGCTACAGAGAAAAAGTCTGCCAATAGGCCTACGTGGTTTCCAACACAATTCAAAATGTTTTATTTCTTCTGCATTCGGGACTAAACATGTTTAGGTAAGCTGCATCATTGTTCTAATTAAATGTAAGTGTGTTTCCATGAGACCAAAACAAAGAACACAGAAGCAATTTCTTCAAATCAGTCTGGTGTATGTTTGGAAAGCAATCATCCAGGACTCATGTGTCACTGTGAACTATCAGATCCCCGTCTGACAGCAAACACTGAGCAAGTTCAACTCTAGATGATAAAATATCAATTAATGCTGGATGCTTCAGAGGAAGGAACTGACAAAACCACTTCTTGAATATTCCTTGCCCAAGAAAACTCTATGAAATTCATGGACTCACCATATATCAACAGGCAATTTGGAAGGACAGACACATACACAGGAAAAGCAGTAAGAAAGACATGTAACAAAGACATGTGGCTGGGAGAAAATATAAAATGTAATTTCCACGTGGAAGCAATATGTATTTTGGGCTCCGAACCTTAAGAAGGTTCCACATGACATGGTACTACCTCTGGAGAGGCTATTTATCTGTAAACAGTTGGCCACACAAGACTACCAAGGAATCAAAGGCTACACGTGTCTCATGTGCTCATACACCCAGAGACTTAACAGCACAGTGGAACAGCTACTTTCTTGCTGGGAGGTCTCTAGGTTAGATCTTGCGGCAACCACAATCTCAAAGTCTTTTTTTGACTAGTATTTCCCATGCTCAACCTTTATCTACTAACATCTGCAGCTAATAATAATCTTTCTACCACAGCAAGAATTCAAAAAAAAAAGCAGGATAAACACCTCAGGTAGCTGAAATGCACTTTCAAAATGCTTACTACTAACAACATGGGATTATAAGTAGCATCTACTGATATTCTTTTGAAAAACCGTTTGAAAATCAAGACAGCCAAATGAAAAAAACTTTGTATAGAACCCAAGCAATATAGCATACCAAGGTCAATTATATAAATGTGCCATAAGACTTGAGATGTTAATGAAAGTAGGGTAATTCTATCTGTGGCAATCAGCTAGAAAGTCCACTGGGATGCAACTTCATTGCTCAAACAGTATCTAAGGTATGTATCAACACAACCTCAACCCTACTCCTTACTGGCACAAGAATAGAGCTTGAGATTAACCAACTGCCTTCCATTTACTATTATGTGCCATCTAGTCCATTAGAGCTGCTATTCCTTCACCATAGCTTTGCTTGACCTCCAACAACTTTCTGGGACAGCGAGAACTTCACAGATATCTTTACTACACACTGAACAAATCTAACAAACAAGCAATCCACTATCTATAATTTTATTCAAAAGTACAAAAAGCAGTGAGTGTCAATAACTGACTTGTTTATCATTAACTGGCATATGAACTATACCAGTTAACATCGGTACTACCGGTACCTTAATTGGCTCTGGCCTTAATTACAGTAAAGGGTGTAACCAGTACTTATGATAACAGAAGAGCTTTTGAAGACTATCACGTGTGTTTTCAAATAATTTCCCCCTATAATTAAAGAAGGGTATCTCAGCTTTTCAATTCTAAGTATATTTCAGTGTGTCAACCTAGTATTACATAGATTTGATTCAGGAGCAAACACATGTCTATACTTCACTAGGGAGCCAGAAACACTCCTCTCTGCCTTCCTTGCCAAACATATTGTCTTAGCATAAGAGAGAAGTGCTATATAACTGGATGGCTGTGTGCCAGTCGGCTGAAGGTGAATCCGTCGAAGACGGAGATCTTGTGGTCCGGTCGCCCTGGGCTGGATGAGTGCCGGTTGCCTACCATGGATGGCAAGCAACTTAGCCCGTCACCCTTGGTTAAGAGCTTGGGTGTCAAATTGGACTCCTTGCTGACCATGGAGGCCCAGGTCTCCATGGTCAGCAAGGCGTCGTTTTTCCACCTACGACAGGCTAGGCGACTGGCCCCCTACCTGTCCAGGGATGACCTGGCCACGGTGATCCAAGCGACGGTCATCTCGAGACTGGACTACTGTAACGCCTTCTACGTTGGCCTTCCCTTGTCGACAATCCGGAAACTCAAGCTGGTGCAGAATGCCGCGGCTCGCTTGCTGGTGGGAGCACCAGTGAGGGAGCACATCACTCCCATCCTCCGGCAACTGCACTGGCTTCCCATCGAGTACCGGATTGCCTTCAAGGTGCTGGTTTTAACCTTCAAGGCCTTGCACGGTTTGGGGCCTGTGTACCTGAGGGACCGCCTTACCCCGTAGGTTCCCCCGAGATCACTGCGCTCGGAAGAGCAAAATTTGTTGGTTGTTCCATCGTCCCGCTCCTGCCATCTGTCCAGCACTAGACAGAGAGCTTTCTCTGCTGCGGCTCCAGTACTCTGGAATTCGCTCCCTGAGCACATTCGAGCGATCCCTGAACTCCTTCCCTTCTGAAGGGAATGCAAGACGGCTTTTTTCAGGCTAGCGTTTGGCTAAACCCAAATGTAATTGGCTCGCCCTGCCTCAGTCAAAGAATTGTAGACCCGTTCCACCTTGGTTATGTACCGTGTTTTTATTGTATGTTTTTATTGTATGTTTTATTATATGCTTGTAATTGTGATCCGCCCCGAGCCTGCAGGGAGGAGCGGAATATAAAACCGAAGAAATAAATAAATAAATAAACTGTGAACTGTGGTGCTGGAGGAAAATTCTGAGAGTGCCTTGGACCACAAGAAGACCCAACCAGTCCATACTTCAGGAAATAAAGCTGACTGCTCACTAGAGGGAAGGATATTAAGAGGCAAAGATGAAGTACGTACTTTGGCCACATCATGAGAAGACAGAAAAGCTTGGAGAGGACAATGATGCAGGGGGAAATGGAAGGAAAAAGAAAGAGGGGCTGACCAAGGGCAAGATGGATGGATGGTATCCTTGAAGTGACTGGCTTGACTCTAAAGGAGCTGGGGGTGGTGACCGCCGACAGGGAGCTCTGGCATGGGATGGTCCATGAGGCCATGAAGAGTCGGAAGCAACTGAATGAATAAACAACAGGCTGGAAATCTCTTCCAATGCAAGGACTCAAGTGACACAGGAGGCCGGGTGGAGTTGGGAGAGATGGGGAGCATTGTGTTGCACTCAGATGTTGGAAGGAAAATTGGACCACCTGGATTGACAGAAAGGCTAAACCCATCAACAATAATAGAGATTCTAGTCAGAGACATCTCTAGCTGCACTCGGCAACAGAAATACCTATGCATACTGTGTGTCACAACGCTTATCAACAGTGTGTGAAAAAACAATGGGTTATGCGTCATCCCTCACTCTGGATCCTGACAGCTACTACATCAGAGCTTGTAAGACCATACCACTATAAGCTTACTACAGGGTCAGTAAAAGTGCAGTGCCCCCTAACCTTATTGGACTCCAACTTCCAGCAACTCCAGCCTAAACAGCCAGGGATAAAGAAAGCTGAAACTTGCAGCCCAACATCATCTGGAGGGCGTCATAGTGTCTAGCCAGGGCCCAAATGCACAAATAAGAAAAGATCAACTGAAAAATCAGAAATCAGCTTTCAAATCTAAGCATAAAACAATCCTCTTGATACATCTTTTAAGAGAAAGAAATACACGTATACTCATCCTTCCACAGTTAACAGTTTTGACTTTTGTGGATATGATTATTCCTGAAATGTTTTCTATAGGAATCTTTAGGTCCTCCAATGTGATTCTGTGGTCAGCTTCCAATGAAAGTTGACCATAAAGTCACACTGCAAAACCTAGACATTCCTATGGAGGTGTTCCCTCAGGTTAAAAAAAAATAGCACCGTCTTTTTCTCATTAGATCTCAACTCTTGTAAAGCAAAGGCCAAGAGTATTTTTAAAGACACAAGAACAGGCCAGTCTAATTGTAAGCAGTACATTTTGTAAGACTCTGGTATGGCTAAATTTTAGTCTGAAAGCATTAGATTCCGAATGAAATGATAGCTTCAGCATCACCAAGCACTTTCAGGGCATAGCAACAATCATCTTGGCAAATAGGAAAACTATTTTTGTTCAGGAACATTACTGGTTCCTTCAGGTGTAATATGTTGCTACAAGATCTACATTAAGAGGCTCCTGCCCCTCACATACGAGATAGCACCATCTGTGCATATAACTATCATTTCTGCAGCTGACATACAGTATGTGCTGGTGAAGGAATAGTACAGACCTAGTTGTGTCTCACATTGAGCTCTGAGGAGGAAATCAAGCACATAGAATGTTTTCGTATCTCTATGTCTTTGATTTCCCCCTCAGAGCTCAATGTGAGACACAACTAGGTCTGTACTACTTTTTTTAAACCACCATATTGAGAGGAAAACCAATTTGGAGCAGCTGCCCAAGAGTGACACATTAATACTGTGCCCCTAACAAAGAAATACATGTGAATGGCATGATACCCAATAGATATTTATCCCACCAAAAAGTGCAATATTTCTCCTTTCTGCATCATACTCTAGGGCAGTGGTTCTCAACGTTCCTTATGCCGCGACCCCTTAATAGAGTTCCTCATGTTGTGGTGACCACCAACCATAAAATTATCTTTGTTGTTACTTCACAACTGTAATTTTGATAATGTTGTGGATTGTAATGTAAATGTCTGATATGCAGGATGTATTTTCATTCACTGGACCAAATTTGGCACAAATACCCAATACACCTAAATTTGAATACTGGTGGGGTTGGGAGGGATTGATTTTGTCATTTGGGAGTTGTAGTTGCTGGGATTGGTAGTTTACCTACAATCAAAGAGAATGCTGAACTCCACCAATGATGGAATTGAATCAAACTTGGCACACAGAACTCCCAAGACCAACCAAAAATAGTGGAAGGGTTTGGTGGCCACTGACCTTGTGTTTTGGAGTTGTAGTTCATCTACATCCAAAGAGCACTGTGGGCCCAAACAATGACTGATCTCGACCAAACTTGGCACGAATACTCAATATGTCCCAATGTCAACACTAGTAGAGTTTGGGAAAATAGACCTTGACATTTGGGAGTTTTAGTTGCTGGGGTTTATAGTTCTCCCTCTCTGGCATTACTTCACGAACGAAGATTCTTAGGAAGGACTCATCTCGCGCTTTCTACAAGCGTGTTGATGACCAGTTGGATGTGTCCTTCAAGCCTGTGCAATGGATTTTTCTGGTGGAGCGCAGCGTGCACAGAACTGGCCTCACCCTTTAAACCAAAGGTTTGTCTGCTGGGGCCTAACAAGCTTAGGAAGGTGACAGCGAGGTCCTCAGGTCGTAGGTTTGAAATTAGAGTTTTCCTTCTCTTAGGATGGTTGCCAAAAGGCTAGAGAGTCCATCCTGCCCATTGACGCTCTTTGTCAGACCCTTCGGTTGTCACCTGTCTGGCATGGGAGGCCCTACCCAGTGGCTATTATGCCACCACAGCATAGCTCACAACTTCATTAGGGTATGCAAGCCTCTCCCCCACGACAAGGGGGCGCCAACGGAAAAGAGGTTTATAGTTAACCTACAATCAAAGAGTATTCTGAATTCCACCAACGATAGAATTGGGCCAAACTTCCCACACAGAACCCCATGACCAACAGAAAATACTGTGTTTTCTTATGGTCTTTGGCGACCCCTCTGACACCCCTTCATGACCCGCCCATGTTGAGAAACGCTGCTCTAGGGAAAGGTTTCAAGTTAAGTGCAATTTCCCCATTCTCATCATCTCTTTTTTCTACCAGGGACATGAAATGGACTTCAATGTAATGCATGAATCGAGAGACCCAAATCTCAAGGCAAAAACAAAAGTGGTGACATTACGAAGAGCAAGAACAGTGTTCGTTTATGCATTAGCTGTCTCGCCTTTAACACACACCTGCTATTTGATCATTCAAGTAACAGGTTAGTAGAGAACATGAAGATCTGAAGCAACTGAAGCTACTCAACAGAAGCCTCTACTTAGGGGTGTCATAACCAGCTGTTAGACTGTTCCAAGCCCCACATTTCAGAAGTAAGCAGAAGTTAAGGAGTCCACAAGATGTTGATGCTTCTGTCGGACTCTGAAGTGAAGATCATGGGTGACAATAATTATATTGAATGCTTAAACCCTTCAGGATGAGGACAGAATCAAAGGCCACACCTGTGGAGGGCAACTTGCTCTCTTCTCCCAGTATCTACAGCAGGTATGTGCAAACTTGGGCCCTTTGGGTGCTTTGGACTCCAACTCCCACAATTCCTAACAGCCTCAGGGCCCTTCCTTTTCCAGCTGTGGGGGAAGGGGGCCTGAGGTTGTTAGGAATTGTGGGAGTTGAAGTCCAAAGCACCCAAAGGGCCCAAGTTTGCCCATGCCAGATCTACAGTCTTTCTACTATTCCTTATTGCACATCATTGTGGCATACGGGTGGCTTTTCCTATCACTATTATGAAAATAATCTCGTTAAAGTGACAATTTTTTCACTCTCGGGAGGAAAAAGTTCACCCCTGTGTATTTAAAAAAAACAAACAACCCCAATACTCCCCCACACAAGTCACCTGTCAGCTGAGCTCTTACATAAGGCGTCTTCTTCCACCAGCTACAGAACAAAAACCAATTTGTTTCCCTCATTTCAAAACCGAAGAAAAGGGAAGGAAAAGCCAACAGCAAAGAGGAGGGCGAGAGGAGAATTGGACTAAGGCAGAGAGGGCTCGCTGTACGTGCTACAGAGAAAGCCTGGCAAAGGGCAGCTCATGCTTCAGCGTGATCTAACCCTTCGTGGCCAAAAAAGGGAAAAGGGGAGCACGGAAAATGCAGCTCTTGGCTTCGTTGGCTTGACACAAATTGGGCTCTGAAAGCCAGCTGGCTTGGAGAGAGAGAAGGGAGAGCAGCCTGGCGGCCTTCTAAGCTTGCATTGTCTATGGTGCCTCAGTCTACACGGGACCTCATCACACTAGACAATGAACCCACTTCAAATCCGGTTTCTGCCTCCTACAGAATTCTGTGGTTTGTAGTATAGAGAGGAGCCTTTCACAGCCTCACTAAACTACAAACCCCAGAATTCTGCAGGAGGCAGAAACCGGATTTAAAGTGGGTTCATTCTCTAGTGTGATGAGGTCCACGGTGTAGAGGTAATGCAGTCTGACAACACTTGGGCTTCCATGCTGTGAAATCATGGGACTTGTCGTTTTACAAGGTCTTTAGCCTTCCCTGCCAAAGACTACCATCCTATAGCTCCCTGGGTTCCATACTACGAGGCCTTGTGGCCTCAAGCTGCATCCTTTCTACAGTGTAAGGGTTTTGAGAAACTGCAAGTCGCTTCTGGTGTGAGAGAATTGGCCGCCTGCAAAGACGTTGCCCAGGGGACGCCCGGATGTTTTGATGTTTCACCATCCTTGTGGGAGGCTTCTCTCATGCCCCCGCCTGGGGTGCTGGAGCTGACAGAGGGAGCTCAACCCGCTCTCCCTCCGACCTGTCGGTCTTCAGTCCTGCCGGCACAAGGGACGTAGCTCCATAGGGGGAGAGCGCTTTAAGGAGCCAGGTTTTGCACGAAACCTCCACGGCGCAGCCCCGTTGGCAAGCGCGAAAGGAAGGGCTTCGGGTGAGTGGATTGAGGGGGGAATGAATGAATGCACCCCTTCCCTGCCCAGCTGCGCAGTTCGAGAGCAACCCGTGCTCCCTGTGGGGCTGACTCTGCGGTGGAGACATCCGGAGGTGCCGCTTCGGCTCCCGAAGAAGGCAGGCGCCTCGAAAGCAGCCAGCAGCCCAAAAGGACATGAGCCCCCCCCCCCCCTCCAACCCCATGCAGGGCTCCAAGGCAAAAGGAACCCGGCGAGAGGCGGAGGCTGAGAAGCGAGAAAGCCTCCGGGCCTGGCAACAGGTGCCCGCCGTGGAGGCAAGTTGGCAGGAAAAGGCCGGCTTTTCCTCTGGGAGGGAAGGAAGGAAGGAAAGAAAGAAAGGGCGCCAAAGAGAAGCAATGCCAAGAGGCAGAAGGAAGGGAGAGAGGGGGAGAAAGAGAAGAAGGGAGAGAAGGAGAAGGAGGGGAGAAAGAGAAGGGAGAGAAGGAGAAAAGGGAGAAAGAGAGAATAACAGAAGAGGGAGAAGAAGGGGAGGAAGAGAAAAAGGGAGAGAAGGGAAAAGGGGGAGAAGGAGGGAGAGAAGTAGAAGGAGGAAGAATGATAGAAGAGCGAGAAGAAGGAGGAAAGGGAACGAGGAAGAGAAGGAGAAGAAAGGGAGAAAGAGAAGAAGGGAGAGAAAGAGAAAAGCAGGAGAAGGAGGGACAGAATAATACAAGAGGGAGACGGAGAAGGAAAGGAAACGAGGAAGAGAAGACGAAAGGGAGAAAGAGAAGAAGGGAGAGGAGGAGGAGAAAGAGAGAATAGAGGGAGAAGGAGAAGGGGAGGGAGAGAGGGAGAGAAAGAATAGAAGGAGGACATGGAGAAGAGGAGAAGGGGAAGGAGGGGAGGAAGAGTAGAAGGCGGAATATGAGAAGAGGGAGAAGGTGGCGAAGAAGGGCGCCCCCTCCCCAGGCAGCCCCTCCCCAGCCCCTGGTCCCGGACCCCTCTCACCTTGTAGACATTTTCCGTGATGCGGTGCACCTCCTCCGAGCGCGACATGGCGAGGCCGGCCCCTCCGGGCAGCACCATCGAGGGCCGGGCAGAGAGAAAGAGAGGAGGAGAAGGAGCGAGCGGATCCACGCGGGAAGCTGCCGCGGAGCCGGTGGCAAGCAGGGCGGAGAGGCCGGGCGCGGGGTTTTTATACGGGCTCTGGGAGGCCGGCCCCCTCCTTCCCTGCCTGCCTGCCTCCTTGCCTCCGCCTCCCACCCCCGGCTCCGCCTGCTGCTCCTCGGTCCTTCCCCAGCGAAGACAGGGAGGGAGGGAGGGAGGCGGGGAAAGGCGAGGGGAGGGGGCCACGCCTTCCCCCAGGCACACTCAGAGGCGCCACGCAGGGAAAGGGACAGAGCACGCCTGCCGCGCTGCCCACGCCGCCCCCGGGGCTGAGGAGGAGGCGCCGTGCCCTCCCGCGCAGACCCAGGCTTTGAGCCACTCGGGAAGGGGCCACCCCCACCCTCCGCCGCCCCCACGGCCTCTCCGTCACTCCCCGCCGACTTCCAGTGCTCGTCAAGGAGCCCCGGCATCCGTTGGGCTGTGCTTCCAGGGCTCACCCCAATCCGCGGGTGCTCAAGCCCCCTAAAACGCGAGGGCAGGACTCTGTGGCTTCTTTCCCTCAAGTGGCCACGTCAAGGGTTGCTTTCAGGAAGGTCTTTGGGACGAGCTTGGAGACCCGAAGACACAGTAAGTAGAACGAACACGAATCAAGGGACAGGGAAGGCACTGCAGGCTGCTTCAGCCAGAGAAGTCAGCCATAGCACAGCGCCTGAGGAACCCACCTGGACACAGCATATCATTTGAGAAGACACAAATCCTGGACCATTCTCACAAAATCATAAAGACAGGGGAGCTCCAGACAAGAAACAATCAGGGACAGCTAATCACTTCTCAACAAAGGATGTCCCCAGGCAGTAAGAAGTCACACCTTGAAAACTGCTAGGCCATCAAATGCTAATCATTTTCCTAGTTTCCAACAGACCTCATAACCTCTGCATCTATGGCAGGCGAAACGTCAGGATAGAATGGTTCTGAAACATGGCCAGCCCGAAAAACCTATAACAACCCATAAGTAGTCATTGTGTTGGGCTTTGGATTTTATGAACGGTTCCATTGGAAAATGCATAAAGATGTGGATAAACTACAACTCCCATTGTTCTCTGCCATTGCCCCCAAACCCCATCAGTATTTAAAGTTGCTTTTGGGGGGGGGGGGTCTGTGTGCCAAGTTTGGTCCAGATCAATCACAAGTGGGGGTCACAGGGCTTTCTGAATTGGGGGGGGGGGTTCAGCTCCCATCCTGCTGGCCAGTCACCCCCAAACCCCTCCAGAATTGGTCTGTGTGCCAAGTTTGGTCCAATCACCGTGCTCTCTGAAAGCTGTCTTGGAAATCACACACAAACATACATACATATTCACAAACATATATAGTATACATATATATTTCCACTTTTATTATATACTAGCTTAGGTACCCAGCAATGCCTGGGTTGGGCATTTGGTAATTTGTAACACAATTTATTTTATGAATGGTCCCATGAAGAAAATGCATAACTCACACCATGCCAGATTAATCCCTCAAACTCCACCAGTACTTAAAGTTGGTCATGTTGGCAATGTGTGCCAAGTTTGCCCCAGATCCATCATTGGTGAGGTTCAGAATGCTCTCTGGCTGTATGGTGAACTACAACTTCCATCATGCTGAGTCAGTCCTCTCAAACAAGGAGCCGTGGTGGCCCAATGGGTTAAGCCCTTGTGCTAGCTGAACTGCTGATCGGCGGTTCGACTCCATGAGACAGGGTGAGCTCCAGCTTCCCATGTGGGGACATGAGAGAAGTCTCCCACAGGATGGTAACACATCCAGACGTTTCCCAGGCAATGTCCTTGCAGACAGCCAATTATCTCACACCAGAAGTGACTTGCAGTTTCTCAAGTCACTCCTGACATGAAAAAAAAGTCCTCTCAAACACCTCCAGTGTGTTCTGTTGGTCATGGGAGTTCTATGTGCCAATTTTGCCACAGATCCGTCATCAGTGAGATTAAGAGTGCTCTCTGGCAGCATGGTGAACTACAGTTCCCATTATGCTGGGTCAATACCCCCCCCCAACCCCTCCAATATGTTCTATTGGTCATGGGGGGGGGATCTGTCTACCATTTTTGCTCCAAATGTATAATTGATGGGATTCACAGTGCTCTCTGGATGCAGAGTGAACTATAACTTCCTTCATGTTGAGTCAGTTTCCCAAAATCCCCCCAGTATTCAAAGTTAGACATGTTGGGTCTCTGTGCCATTTTTGGTCCAGATCCGTCGTCATTTGGGTTCACAGTGCTCTCTGGATTCATGTGAACTACATCTCCCTGAAAATCAAGGTCAATTCTCACCACCACCACCAAAAACCCCCAATTTTCTGTTGGTCATGGGGTTTAGTCAAACCTGGTCCTGGTCCATCATCGGTGGGGGTCACAGTGATCTCAGGAAGTGGGAGCCAATCGGCCACAAACATATCCACCCACATACCCTAGATGGATGGATGGACGGACGGACGGACGGACAGACAAACAGATAATCTCTTGGGTAGACAGGTGGATAAATGCCACCATTCAGGCAAAAGCAAAGACCACTAGCATTGAAGCAATGATCCTCTGCCATCAACTTCGCTGGACTGGCCACATTGTCCAAATGCCCAATCACAGTCTCCCAAAACAGTTACTTTACTCTCAGCTCAAAAACAGAAAATGGAATGTTGGACAGTAAAAGAGATTTAAAGATGGGCTTAAAGGTAATCTTAAAAATGTGACATAGACACCGAGAATAGGGAAGTCCTGGTCCTTGAGTGTTGAACTGGCAGTCAGCTGTTACCAACAGTGCTGTGGACTTTGAAGAGGCACAAATAGAGGGTGAAAGGGAGACATGTCAAGAGGAAGGCGTGTCAAATAAACCCTAGTTGGAAATGTATGTCTTTACTGTGATAGACCATGCGAATCCAGAATAGGTCTCTGCAGCTACTTGCAGACCCACTGCCAAGACGACAACAACAACAACAACATAATTGGCACACCGGGTGCCATGCCAAAAGATCTCAGCTGGCATTTGGAAACAATAAACATTGACAAAATCACGATCTGTCAACTGGAAAAGGCCACCTTACTTGGATCTGCATGCATCATTGAAAAAGATATCACACAGTCCTAAACGCTTGGGAAGTGTTTTACTTGTGATTTTGTGATATGAAATCCAGCATATATATCTCATTTGCTGTGACATACTGTGTTTTTGTATCAGTAAAATAATATACATTTTATTTCTACCCCACCACCATCTCCCCGAAGGGGGTCAGGATGGCTAACAAAATACAGTGAAGTGCCACGTATAGACAATACATAAATCTAAAATGATAAAACCATAGAGTTTCAATCACGCACATACATAATTAACAATATAAAATATTAAAATCCTACTTCTGGAAGTAGACCATGAGTGCCTATGATGATATATAGATATTTTCAAGCTGTGGAAAGGGAGGACTGACTGTCACTAGACTGGGCTCATATATCAAGTAATGCCAACTACTCTCCCACAACACACACACATACGTAGTCTGTAATGAGAATGAGGCAGCTAACAACTGCACAATCTGATCACAGTTTTAAACAAAGCAAATACAAAAAAAGCAATTAAATAATACAGTGTGGATTAAGATAGTAATGGATATAATAGAAATACACAGCGTCGATTTTAAAACCCACAACCACCACCACGCACTCCAAATCCCTCCCACACTTCCTCAGCAGCATACTATGTATTCTTCCCAAAATGCCTGCTGGCAGAAGGAAGTCTTGACCTGATTGTGGAAGGCCAGCAGGGATGGAGCCTGGACCAAAGTTGTATAGTGTGTTGTAGGTCGAAACCAGCACTTGTGCCCAGAAACAAGTTGGCAGCCAGTGAAGCTGTTGCAACAGAGGACTTGTATGCTGGCAAGGTTTGGTGGAAGTTGGGAGTCCACCAACGTAGAGTACGACAGTAAGGCCCACCATTAGAATAGGCATCCTCATTCACAGTATCTCCTCACTCCATTCTACAATCCTCCCAAAAATTTGGCTTAATTTGAATAGGAGTTCAGCAAAGATTGGTTGTGGTTAGCTGCTTGACTTTTCCCCCCTCTCCCAATAGTATAACTAAGATAATGGCTCTTCAAGAGCTTGTTTGAATGTTAGACTACGACTTTGGAGACCAGATATTAATTTTTTTGCTCACCAGGTGATATTGGGTGACTCATGCACTCTGAGCTTAAAAAAAACCTTTAGGATCATCATATGGTAAAAACAACTGGAAGGCACTCACTAAATAACAAGAGATTCTTTATATGTACAAAGAGTTTCTCCTCACCTCTGAGCAATTCATTCCCCACATGACCCGAGAAAGAGTTAGAAGGCATGCACACTCAAGGCCCCAAAGAACAAAATACATTTCCCAAAGTGTGTTCAGAAGCTGATGAACTTGGCAACTTTGTGAGGCTACATCTTCACAACACCAGAAGACACTAAACTGGTTTAGAGGATTAATGGCAGGTCCTTCCATAGTTTTGCACCATTTCTTGCCCCACAGTCAGCTGCCTGAGGGAGACACCTCTCTGTCTAGTGGCACACACTCTAAGAAAAGAGCCCCCAACTGCATTCTCTGCATTTCTCATTCTGAAGCACAATAAAATATAGCACAGGTGAATGTTCTGGCATGCATAATGTACCATAGTGCAAATGTACCAAACATTTTCTTAAGGAAGAGTTTTTAGGAGCAGAATTCAAAACGATCTTAACAGATTAGAGAGATGGGCCAAAACTAACAAACTGAAGTTCAGCGGGGACAAATGCAAGATACTCCACTTAGGCAGAAAAAATGAAATGCAAAGATACAGAATGGGGGACGCCTGGCTTGAGAGCAGTACATGCGAAAAAGATCTTGGAGTCCTTGTGGACAACAAGTTAAACTTGAACCAACATGTTTTTTGTGGTGGCAAAAAAAAAGCCAATGGGATGTTGGCCTGCATAATAGGAGTCTAGATCCAGGAAAATCATGCTACCCCTCTGTTCTGCCTTGGTCAGACCACACCAGGAATACTGTGTCCAATTCTGGCCACCGTAATTAAAGGGAAATGTTGACAAGCTGGAATGTGTCCAGAGGAGGGCGACTAAAATGATCAAGGGTCTGGGGAACAAGCCCTATGAGGAGCGGCTTAAAGAGCTGGGCATGTTTAGTCTGCAGAAGAGAAGGTTGAGAGGAGACACAGTGGCCATGTATAAATATGTGAGAGGAAGTCATAGGAAGGAGGGAGCAAGCTTGTTTTCTGCTGCCCTGGAGACTAGGATGCAGAACAATGGCTTCAAATACAGGAAAGGAGATTTCACCTGAACATGGGGGGAAACTTCCTAACTGCGAGAGCTGTTCAGCAGTGGAACTCCTTCTTTGGAGGCATTTAAACAGAGGCTGGATGGCCATCTGTCGAGGGTGCTTTGAATGCGATTTTCCTGCTTCCTTGCAGGGGGTTGGACTGGATGGCCCACGAGGTCTCTTCCAACTCAATGATTCTATAAGGAGTGTGCATATGTCACAGACAACACAAGCAGTCTGCATATACCTGTACACATATTGTAACCAGATTGCGTACAAGTAGTTTGTCACATATAACATTTTAAAAAATTACACTCGTGAGATGCCTGATTTGTATCCTGGGACAATTTATTCTCATGGAACATGCATATAGCAGATTATGCACATGTTTTATAGTGTTGGACTACATGGGTTTGGACTACATGGACTACTCAGAGAAATCAATGGTAAATCCATAGGTGAGTCTTCTCTTTCCTGTGAACTAGTTCAGCTAATCCATCAATTGGGCAGAGTGAGGTGATCTGGAACAGTGAACTGCTCCACTCTCTCCCTGGCCCCATCTATACTAACCATTCAGATTACAGTGGCCAGATAGCAAACTCCCACAAAAGCATGTAAAAGAAAGCCCTTCGTGCACATCAGTGCTCTCTGGCTTGTGTCATCACTATCTGGGCCTCAAACTGGTTCCAAGATTTCTTGTGCAATTATCTGCACAGCGAAACCACTTTCTTCAACACCAGTTTGAAACTGCATTAAATGGTCTGTGTATATTGGGCCCTTTGGGAGTTGCTATTGCATTTTCATCTTTCTGCCCCTTCCTTTTTTCTTTCCCTTCCTTCCTTCCCTCTTTTTTCCCTCTCTCACCGTATGTCATTGCCTGCCTGTCTACGTTATGCAAAACATATTTCAAAGCAAGTACCAATAAAGTATGGCAAATCTGATTTTGCTCTCCTAACACCACCTACACATTTTTTGCCTCCATTTCTTGATATATATCATTTCTGCACTCGCCACCCATTGACACTGTTTCAACTGCATTCCCTACTGCCTTGTAGCTCATAATAGGGAACAAATTACAGGGTAATAAGAATAGTACATTACATTACTATATACACACATATAAATATATACATTTTATGTACATTTAGGTGTAAGACCCATTAAACTTAGTGGGATATATGTTAGAGCACGTAGTTCAAAAGGTTATATCTGAGACAGGAATAATGTGGCCCTTCAGATGTTGCTGAACTGCAAACAACAGCTTTCTTCATAATTTGCTATACCAACAAGCAGGGCCGTAGCCAGGATTTTGATTGGGGGGGCTGAGTTTGGTTTGGGGGGCTGAGACTGGGTGGAAGAGGGTCTACCCTAGCAAACCTTTTGTATTGTTATCCCAATAACCCCATTAATGTGGGATATAATGAGCATGGTGATCAGATCATGATATGAATAAACATAACAGTTTAAATAATGTACCAGTAAGGCCTTTTCGCGGACCACCCTGAGAATTTCGGGGCTGAAGCCCCTTACCCCCCTGGCTACATGCCTGCCAACAAGGGCTGTTTGAACTTACAAGGTTTATTTCCTCTCCTGGGCAACACCAAGACCTAACCCACACTTAACCAGATATATTTGACTTGTAGCAAGTGTTTCTTTCTTTCTTTGACAGTTTATGATATCTTATATGGTGGTTCCATATGTCTCTAAGCATGTTTACACAGAAGTAAGTACAAATGTATGTGTCTTAATATATATTAAGCATAATTAGTACTGTAGCCTTTAAAAAACACAACACAACTGTCTTCCATTTATTAATCAGTTTTCCTCGGAAGCTGGAGAATTGGTGGATGCTCCCCACATTCACCATTACATTTTTTAAAATATAATAGCTGAAACTGAGCTTGAAGTCATAAAAGGACACAGAAGGAAGTGGAAAGCAGAGGGGTGAAAAATAAATATTTTAGAAGGATTTATAAATATTGCATTTTTATGTATTACATTAAGATTGATGAGTGGGAGAAGAAGCCCAATACCCTTTCCATTTACACATCATGTTGAATATCCACACATCCCACCAATTCACACACATACATAGTCACAAACACACCAGTCCTTCAGAGTATTCTCCAGGCTCCAGCGCCAGCTTCAGCAGTCACACTATGTCCTGACTGGTCTCCTTCCAAAACAATATAAAGAACACAGAGACAGACATATGGGAACCTGCTTGGCTTTTCTTTGATTGGTGTTACTTTTGGGTCACATTAAGAATGGCAGAATACATAAGTTAAGGTACTAATTACAAAAACCAAAATGCACTAGTAACCCCTTTTCTCTGGCTTTTGCTTCCACTTAATTCCCCTTTTCACTTGGTAACCATACTTCAAGAGCAGATGTGAGTCAAAGACTACCAGTCTCTGTCAACAAAATGACTAGTGTTTCTAGGGATGCCAAGATTTTGTTTGAGAGTGTTTGCTTTTGAGGCTCCTAGCCCCAATGAGAGTGACTTTTACTCCAGTCCAAGGCATGCTGGCGGTGCTGCTGCTGGAGGCTATCATGCTCTGCACAAAAGCAAAACTAGGTAGGCATGCACACTCATAAAGCAAACCAGGGCAGACTGACTGATCACAAACACACAACCAGGGCCATTGCCAGAATTTTGATTCGGGGAGGGCGGAGTTTGATTCGGGAGGGGCTGAGTCTGAGTAAGAGAGGGACTACCCTACCAAACCTTTTGTATTGTTATCCCAATAACCCCATGAATGTGGGATATAATGAGCATGATATGAATAAACATAACAGTTTAACTAATGTACCAGTAAGGCCTTCTTGCAGACCACCCTGAGAATTTTGGAGGGGGGGCTGAAGCCCCCTAAGGCCCCCCCCCCCCGGCTACATGCCTGCACACAACTAAACCAATGCTACCTCTTTGACCAACAAATAAAACAAGGCAAACTCTACTGCATTTTTCAGTTATGTACATTTGATAACAGGGCTGTGCTAGCTCTGGAGCTCAATGGGCTACAATGGCTGCTTCAGAGCTTCTTCCCATGTTTTCAGAAAGAACAGTCAATTGAGAAAGTGGCTTATCAACATGATCTGCCTTCCTTGCAGCCTTATCATGGCTTAAATAATTACACCTTAATTGCAATTGTCTTCAAATTGCAGGTTACTTTTTTCAAATTCATATACCTCACTAACATTGAGAAGACGTGGCTTCCTCTGCTTCCACTGTAGATGTTACTTTCTCGGCTTCCTTAATAATTATTTGAGAAGCTGTGAAACTGTTGACATTTAAAATAAAATGGTCAGTGTGAGAGTTCCTGATGAAACGAGTAAGAGGCCATACACTCAAGCTTGAGGTGAAGCCATTGCAGAAACACAAATAAGGCTGTCTCAGAAATTTACATTTTGGAATACACAAAGGAAAGATCAGATAACCGACTAAACTATATGGGTGTCTTCACATGGGTATATGCATATAGTACAACCCCCTTATTCACTGATCTAAGGTTCCACTTACCCACGTTCCAAAAATATGCTCCTCCCCCCTTGCCAGAAGTGTTTGTGGACCTTATTCTCCGTGGATACATGTGTGTGGGGGGTGATTGTGTGAAAAGGCTTGCACAGGGACCTTGTGGGTTGAACTTCTTTATGAGCAGTCTTTATTTCTTGCAAAATTCAATTGTTTTCTATGTCGCATTTTATCAGATACTGAGTCCATAGCAAGGAATAGTTTTACCGGAATAGCAACATATTACTTTATCACATCTTGTATGTGTATTTATTTACCACTAGAGGCCAAAGTAATCTCCCTGGCAAAAATACATTTGCTGCTAGTTTATTCAACATACCATGGAGAGTTTGGTTATAATTGACCTCCCATTCAGATTACCACAATGCTTGAAGATGATCTAGAAACCACAGCTGGTATTATTTTTTAAAAAACACTAACGTTTTAACTAGGACAGACTGTTCATCTCTTTATAGTTTCAGGATCTAATTCAAAATGCTAGTGAAATCAGAATGAATTACTTACAGTGTCAAGTTATAGACAGCTAGCATGATATAGTGGTTTAAGCATTGAACTACAGTCCTACTTGAGAGATTAGAGTACTGTTTTTGTGGAAATCATGACCTCAGTAATCTAATGAATAAGGAACAAGCAAACAGGTTATCAGAAATAATGTATATTTTGAAAATCTTTCCCCTCCTTAAAATACTCTTTCAAAACTCGGTGCCACCTAGCAATTAGACACTGTTTGGGTGTTTCCAAGGTGCTTTTGTTGTGCAACCATCTGCCTCTTCTCCAGACTTCTATAAAAGGATCATGTCATATTCTGATTGTCTTCTTCCATGTTTCCCAACCCCTTATTCCACCTTTACCTTACCACAGAACATACAGGTACATTAAGGAGGAAAAGGCAGAAAAACAGCACTGTGTTTTTTTTAATTGGTAGGATAAGGAGTCCTCCATCTGGAAACACCCCTTTTCACTCTGAGATATTGAAGGCTGATTAAAGACATCCTTAAGAGCATAAGTATGGCCTGGCTGCATCAGACCAAAGATCTGTACAGATTAGGGCTTGCCATCTGGCCAATGTTTTACAGGTTGGCTTGGTTTTCTCAGGGCATAGGCTGGCCACACAATGAACTAGCTGAGTTCAGTTGGCATAGCACTGTTACAGTGTTGTTAGACCTGATCTGAGATCCCATCTCTCCAATTATTTGCAGAAGCATTGGGCAGTTCTACACTGAGCACTCATCCTAGGGCTGATCCAGCATGGCAAGCACTGGATTGGCTTAGACTGCTCACACACCCTGGCTACTGAGGAGTATGGAGTGAATCTTGACAGCTGGGCAGCACCAGACAGCCACCCTTACTGTACACATCTGTTTTTCTAGTTGTGGTGGCTAATGCGCTCAACATGGACTATGCTGGTTGTTTATCAGCTGGAGTGTTTCCTGGGACACAAAAGCCCCAGGAACATAGGATGGTTGTGTAAACAATTGCAGCCAGTTCTGTCTTGGAACTAGCTCAACTGTTTACGTGGGCCCAAAATTGTGGTTTGCTCTGGATTCTGGGGGGAAATTCGGGGCAACCCGCAATTTTGGTTAATGTGGTTAAAGGCTATGTTAAGCAGCTTTGGCCAGCATTAAGCCAGATCAGCTCTGTGTGTTGTTCAGCCACCATGGAGCTGATTTGCTGTCCTTTTGCACTAAATGGTCAGTGTAGTGTGCTCATTGTTTCAGTTTTCAATGAGGGTAGGGAGAAAGATTTCAGGACAGTGGGCAATATTAAAAGAGAATATCTAAAAACCTGTATTGGATGTGTTGAAG
The DNA here is from genome assembly GCA_030556195.1 of Anolis apletophallus. Taxonomy (NCBI): domain Eukaryota; kingdom Metazoa; phylum Chordata; class Lepidosauria; order Squamata; family Anolidae; genus Anolis; species Anolis apletophallus. Next base: position 124,522,033 of record JARBWK010000001.1, on the reverse strand, counting down.
ATTAAATTGCAGTATGTATTAAACATATATGCTTTAATAATGGCATACATACATTTTTGATCACTACTCTTGTGAAGTTTTAAAACAAGGGTAAGAAGAGATTGATCTCCCCCGGTGTCATCAGAACTTATAAGTAACTATTTAGAAATAAGAAATTAATTGTAATGAATTCCTTGCCCCAGGAATGAAGATTTGGTGTAACTACATCACTTGACAGTTTGAATAGCTGTGCCACCTAACAAGAGGTACCCTGTTGGAAATTACAACCTTCTTCAAGCCTTCTCTAGTAATGTTTATCTATGATCCTGTTGCTTACTGTTTCCTGTTATATATGTTCTGGTGTGCAGCTTCCTTTACTCTATGGTTCCTGAGAAGTTGTAGGAGGGGCTGCAGACCACATGCACTCCCGGACTATGTGACCTATTGATAGCTGAATTGTTATAAGAGAGATGCCCTGGCTGGATGCCACAGAGAATTATCTCAAACATATATGAAACTGGACTGATAAGTTGTGTACCTGTGTATGTTGAACACATGAAGGTTGTGAGTAAACCAACTATGTTATTTTTATCCAAGTCTACTTAATTTTTCTCTCTTGAGTGTATGATATAAAACAAGTTGTTTCATGGGAAAGTATATATTTTTGGACACTGAAGCTCTGCTGTTTTTATGAACTGGCAAATCTCTGTTTTCCTAACAGATCAGAGATAACAGCTTATTCAGTCTAACAACTAAATCCACTGCCTTGCATAATTATATCTGATTGTATACCACAAGAGAAGATTCTACTCTAAAAAGTTTTCGGCTCTTCTCTAAAAGGCATTTTCTAAAAGGTAAAGAATGCCATTTTCCAAAATACCCTAATTCTGTTTGCAAGGTAACTGTTATGGTTATAAGGATGTAAGATCACGACAGGAGGAATATCATATGATTAAAGTGCTGGCTCAGGTACTGCCTTACACTGTTGCCATATGTGTTGAAGTTATTTTGCACCATGGCTTGTAGCATTCAGGTATTTTTCAAGTAATTTGAAGTTACCACTAGAATTGTACACCATTTTTACTTAACATAACTTTACGTATATTTAGCTAAGGGGCAGATACACTAAGAAATGGCCAAGAGACCCCAATGCACTTCAGTGCACAATATTCATTGGATACTTTGCCTTCTTTGGTATGTAGTAATGATATCTAACTATGGCCCTTTACTGGATAGGGATGTTATGAACCTGACCAATTGTAATTCCCAAGTACTTATGAAGACATAAATCCCATGCAGGGTTCTGGCCAATTACTTTTGAAGAATGGGAAATATTTTTAATGCACTTATAATGCACCCACGAGGAGGTCATCCTAATCCAGAGTTTAAATCTCTGGCTGTGAGGAGATTGTCCTCCCTATCACAGACAATCATTTGTGGCCAGGTTTTTTGTTTTGTTTTGTTTTTTTTCACAACTCAATATGATGTATTTTCAATCTTCCAATCTTTCAAAATTATAGTAAGAGGATAGTGGAGTGCAGATCTATATGACATCAAAACATTGGTCTGTTTCCTTCACAAAATTATAATCCATAAGGTAATAGTAGGCATCATATATATTCCGGATCAAAACCAATGTCAGGTCGACGGTTTTATAGGCCCTGCCGTTTCGCCGTTTCCGGCTTCTTCGGGACCTGTCATACAATAATCCCCTGGTTTTGATCCGGAATATATATGATGCCTACTATTACCTTATGGATTATAATTTTGTGAAGGAAACAGACCAATGTTTTGATGTCATATAGATCTGCACTCCACTATGCTCTTACTATAATTTTGAAAGATTGGAAGATTGAAAATAAATCATATTGAGTTGTGAAGAAAAGTGGTTTCCCGCATTGATTTTGATTGCTGTTTACGGAGAAACACCCCACCGAATTGTGTTACATTTCTCCCTTTTGCCCTCTATTCGTGCCTTGTCAAAATCCATAGCACATTGCTAACAGCTGACCTCCAGTTACAATGCTTGAGGGCCAGGGCTTCCCTGTTCCCTTGGTGTTTATACCACTGGCATTCTGTTTTCTGCTCTTAAGTTGGGAATAAAGTAACTGCTTTGGGAGACAGTGATCGGACATTCAGACAATGTGATCAGTCCAGCAAAATTGATAGCAGATAATCATTGTTTCGATGTTGCTGGTCTTTTGCTTTTTCCAGAATACTGATATTTGTCTGTCTATCTTCTCAAGAGATTTTCAGGATTTTTTGAAAAATCCAATGGAATATTTCTAGAATTCAAGAATAATTTGGGAGCAGTTTCTATTTTGTCCCCAAATAATCCATCTCAATTTAGTTGAAGGAGCTAAAAGCTACAGATATAGGAAGATCTTTTTCTGGATCAGACCAAAAACTTACCTAATCCAACATCCTGTTTCCCATAGTGGCCAATCAGAGTGACAGGCTTCTCCTTTTGTTACCCTCCAGCAAATAGTATTCCACCTTCCTTTTGAAGACAGGGCACAACCATTTGACAAAGTCCTTGTGGACGGGACAGGAGCTGAAAATACAGGACACGAAATTCAGAGCAAAAATACGGGACATCCTGTATAATACGGGACAGGCGGCAACCCTATTGTGAAACTACATTATATGGAAGTAGATGTGGCCTTTGTTTTAAGTTTCCCACCAGTTAGCTTCCCTGAACAGTTGTGGCTCCTAGTATTGGAACAAAGTGGGGGAGGTGTTGGGCTTGTGGCTTCTTTGGCTACCAGGATTGTGGGATCTGAAGTGCAAGCAGGTGCTAGAGATGGGAATGTTCAAGAGCTGAGTTTCCCTGGGAATTAGTCTGTTTGAAGCAGAGCAAGATAACATCCGAGCTGATAGTTACAGCTAGCAGAGAAGGAATTTTAATTGGCATTTCCAAGGCTGTGCTTTGGGCGGTGGAGGAGGATGCCAATTAGGGGATATCGAAAGTGATTTGGTTTTGGGTATTTTACTTCAGCTTGCTTGGAAAAGCCTCAGATTCTGGCAACCTTGATTTTTGAAAGGTCCTTTGATTGCATTCATGTTCATAGACTTAAGTTTTCTGCTTTGCCTTTGGAAATTCTAGTTTGAGTTTTTGGGACTTTGATTCTCTTGGACTCTATTGGATTCTCTTGGATTTATATCATCTGTACTGCTTTTGACTCCTGGAACCTTCCTGCTTGGATTATATATGTGTTTTCCTTTTACCTTTTTTGATTCTTCATTGCTTTGCTAATATTACCTGCTTTAATAAATGACTATATTTCAAGTGCTGGTGTTGTGTGATTACATCTAGAGGGTCCACGAACCTGGAGTGCAACAAGGGGGGGGGGGGATCTAACAAAATTCTTTACATCATACATAATTTTATGCACTTTTATCACATCTAATTTAGTTTACTTTTTCCTAATCTAGATATCTCAACCCTCAAATGTCTTATCTTTCTCTTAAAGGAGACTTATGCCATCTATACTTTTACCATACAACTACTGAGTTTTCTTGCAAAATCCTCCCCTTCACCCAACAATGAGAGTTTTTCCTACTGGAAGGGAACAGAACAGAAGTATGTGTCTGTTTGTCTGAAGCTTAAAAAACTATATATGGAACTGTAGGGGGACAGACACATAAGAGACAGTTTGCCATTTATTCTTAATACGTCATTTCAGGGGAAAATTTGCTTGACCCATGCTACGCAAATAGAGCTTTCGAAATGCTTTGCAGCATCAACAGCTAGTAGCTGTGATAAGTAAATATTACCCCCAGTACCAGAGGTGGCATGGCTTTGAATAATGGTTGCTAAGAAACAAAAGGATAATAAGGTGTATTGCTTATTCCACTTTGCTTGTGGGGCTTCCTCGAGGCATTTGCAGAATAGTAAAGTCAGACTAGACAGATCTCCAATGAGATCCGGTGTGGTTCTTCTGATGATCTCATGAGCTACAATTTACAATGTACCTTGTCATCTATGTTCAGTCTGAGCTGATGATTTCCATGTCCACTGGCACACTATTGTCTGCAAAGACCAATGTGAGAAGAACAACCCTAAGCAATGTAACTTTCCTGAAGCCTGCAAATATCTTGCTTGACTTATCCTTAATTTTATTTCCAATTCAAGATGCTGTTGACCAAATGCATGATTGGGGGGGGGGGGGGACTGTTTAGATCTGATAGATATTGTTTCACTCTCATCTTTTACCTACTATTGAGAATCACTGAGAACATAATCAAATGCTTTTGCATAGATGCTTCAATAATAGTTTGGGCCTTCTCATACTACATTGTTATAATACTATTATTCCACTTTAACTGCCATGGCAATATCACATGGGGTCTTGGAGTTTACGATTTAAGAAGTGGCAACCAGAAATTGTCAGCTGGTGAGCTCTCAAGCCCCATTAAACTACAGATCCCAGAACTCCACAGAACATTGCCAGAGCCATTAAAATGGAAGAATAGTTCTATGACAATATATTGTCACTGGGATCTTTGTAACAGAAAGTTGTTGACTGATGAGTCAATACAATAGGTTTACTCTATTTGGAACTAATAACACAATTCAGACCAGAAAGTGTAACAGCCTGAGTGTTTTGTTGTTTGAGGCAGGCAGTAAGTGACACCATTCACTTACCCTGTTGAAGTCTATGACTCTCAAACACAGAAATATTTTTGTTAATGCATGAAACAAAATATGTAAAATTATTTTATTTCTTACCTGCCCCTCCTGACAGCTTGAGGTGGGTTACAACATTGCCAAAATGCATAATTTATTTATTTATTTATTATTTATTTACTACATTTATGTACCACTTTTCTCCCCTTGAGGAAACTCAAAGCGGTTTCCAACATAATAAAGGCAAAATTCAATGCCGTATGCACATGTGAAAACCAAAACATAATAGCTGGACAATAACATTCCAAATTCCCCTCTTTCAAAAAAAATCCCAAATCCAAAACACTTTTTGTCCCAAGCATTTCAAATAACTGATGCTCAAGTATTCAAAGAACTCTAATAACTAACCATGTGCTGCCCCTTCATGACACCAAACTTCTCCTGCTTGAGAGGGGCACAGTCTTTCTCTGCCTTCTGGCAACATACTGAGCAACAGCTTTCCTTTGCAAAGCTCACAGGAGACAACTAAGTCTCTGCCTACAGAATATGTCAGTTCTACTTGACTAAGCATCTCTAATACCATTATGCTGTGCATTCAAGAAGATGGCTCATATAAGCTGATATTCATGCTTATCAAAGCTGTTTCATGATGTATGAATTGGCTCTTAATAGTATTGGCATCAAGAATCATAGACACACCCCACCCACCCACCTCTAAACCATTTGTTACTTCCTGTTTGCGATACTTTCCATTTGAGTCAAAACAAAATCCCATAATTTGGCATTCCCATACATTCAGAAGGGCAAATCCAATTCAGTTTTCTTAAATAATAAGGCGTTTTCTCTCAATTTCCTTGGGGGCAACACTCACATACCTCATGTTTTTCCAACCAATTATGTAAACACGTGTTCAAAACACAGAGAACAATCAGAATTAGCAGTTTTTTGTAAATCAAGACTTGTGGGCATATGTTGGTCTGAAATCTGACTGTGTATTGGGAATATGGCAGTTGTAACTAGCAATGTTCGTTCTTAGTGTGGATAATTAGGGCAAGCTAAAGCTATTAGTGGGAAAAACCCAGCAGAATAGGTTAAGTACAAAGGACTGGGATTATATTATTGCTCAGATAGTGGCTTTGGAGAAGTCTTTCTAGGTCTGGAGATTGTTTTAATCAGATCAGGCTTACTCTACCTTGAGCAGTACACAAGGTAGAGTTAAAATATTTAAAAGATAAGTGGGTCTCACCCAGCATTTCTCAGAAAATATGAACTGACCAGAAAGTTGTGCCTGGTTTTCTAAAAATACGATTTGGAGCCTAAGCATGACAAATTATATGCGTGGTTTCCAGATCATCAATAGTCCATATTTTGGTTTGGTTTGGTTTTGGAGTAGAGAACGCGAATGATTTGGGCACCACTCACAGTCATTTCAGGTGGATTCCTAGGTTGCAGGACTCAAGGATTTGAGAAGCAGCATCTAGAAACACTAGCTATGAACCTACCTCAAGAAAGTCACATGTAAAATGCATATAGGAGGTGAAATGGAACTGGAGGTTATCTACAAATAATTGGGATGGTGAACAAAGGTTAATATTATTTGCCAGAAAGTAGCAGAAGAAAACAACATATGATAAGAGAGAGAACCAAAGTAGTGTAGTGCTACACTACCGACATGAGTCTGAGTGGACCAGGATTTTGAGATCTGAGGAGTCAAACATTTGTCAGCCATGGAAACCCATTTGGGAACCTCTCATCTGTGATGAAGGTAATTGTAACTTCCCCTTTAAACAAATCTTGCAGAGGAAACCAGTGATAGGATCATAATAAGTCAGAGAGGACTTGGAGGCACACAACAGCAGCAGCAGCAACAAGATAAGAGATTGAAACCTATTTTAATTCTGCCTGGAAACTGAATTCACTTATAACACAAAATCCTTTGAAAGCTTAGTAAAGTGTGATGCAAAAGGCAGTGTTGATAAGTATAGAGTGTTCCTCCTCAGCGAGCGGGTCCTAAATTTGGTATCTTTCTCAAAATGAGAACATGACTAATCTGAGAAATCGGATCTGAGTCCCTGGTTCACGTGAACAAAAACCACCACATTTCATGAGCCTGTGTAAGAAGAAATACGTGCAGATCACTCCGATTTGAAATGTATTCAGAGCACACGGATGGCAAAAATGCAGAAGATGCCACAGGTACCAAATATGGAGTCAGATTTGTTAATAAAAGTGACAGAAACACTATATTTACTGCTTCGAATAAAAAAAATCACCCAAGAAGAGAGAAGGCCAATCATTGTCTTTGAAACTAATTATTTTTAACTCAACAATCTGGTGAGGAGGGGGAGTATCAAAGTACTGCTGTTGATGACTTTAAATCCCAGATTCAATTAATATCCCATGACAGTGCCAAAACAAAGATTTCACATCAGAGGGAGGCTCTGCGTGTATCCCTCTCATATTATTTTTAGGGATGTTATGTAAGATATTCTTCACTACGTCATGTCTGTACGTGGCCATAGAAGGGTGGTGGTGGTTAATATGGAGAAGGAAAAAGGAAAGGGGTGCTTGCATTTAATTGCAGATTGACATCCTAGCAATTCAACAAGCTATTCCTTTGGCAGGAGAGATAAAAGGATTTGCAGTAATTTCCCGTAATAAAGCTGCTCTATGGGGATACTTCTCACAGGATCTCAAGCATCAGGCTCTACCTTCCAACACATTATTATCTCTCCCCCCCACCACTACAACTTCAAATAATGTTTGTATTTTTATTTTTGGCCTGATTCAAAATTTAAAAGTGAGACAGGGAATTCCTTCAATTGCACTTTAACGGTCTGCCTTCATCTTCCTTTCTCAGCAATATTCTTTTTCTCCCCCTAAGACTGACTGCCAGCAAGAATATGCCAGGATGTGTTTGAGAAATTGCAGCAACTTGCTTTGTTTCATAAGCTTTCTTTTGCTTCCAAGTATTGTGACTGATCCAGAAATAGGACCTATTGTGTATGCTAGCTAATTAAGTACTTACGGGGTGTGGCATCGCACTCATGGTAAATATACCATGCCATAACATTTTCTTTGGTTTCCCTCCATTGTCCTTTTCTTCCTTTCTGGATGATTCCATGAACACCAGGAAAGCATGCACTGCCACTATGTAGACTGCAATGCTGCCTTCATCACTGCACATAGTACTCCAGCCACTATATGATTGTTTATTTGCAATGAATTATTGTGAAAGGTCACTGAAAAGGCATAAGCTTATCCTCCATGAAGTAACAAGCAAGCAAAGATGGAAGCTTTAGGCAGAAAGGTGATGGGGATAAAAAGAAGGGGTTATAATACCCAAAATAAGAATGAAAGCAGAAGGCAATAATTTTATTGGATTGCTCTTGTGCTAATTTAAGAAAAGGCTGAGAGGGGGGGGGGGGGTTTACAGGCTTCCTGCCTGCTCCTAGGTCCTCCTTTCTCCTAATACATGTACATGATATGTAGCTTCCAACATTTCACAGATTATTATTTATCGTGTTAGGAGCGAACCAAACAGTTGTATTTTTTTAAAACACACACAAAATTTGCAAACTTGGCATTCTATTAAATGTCCTTTGACCAGTTGCTGGCCTCTTGGAGATGAGACCAAGGGCCCTCCACACAGCCATATATCCCAGAATATCAAGGCAGGATATCCCACCTTATCTGAGTGTGGACTCAGATAACCCACTTCAAAGCAGATATTGTGGTGTTTTCTGCCTTGATATTCTGGGATGGAAGGCTGTGTGGAAGGGCCCCAGACCACATGTGACCAAATACTACTGTCAGTATGTGGTCAAGATGGCAAAATTATGAATAAGGGGCAGGATTTTGATTTGGGAGGGGCTGAGTTTGATTCAAGGGGGGGAGCTGAGCCTGAGTGAGAGAGGATCTACCCTAGCAAACCTTTTGCATCGTTATCCAAATACCCCCATGCATATGGGATATATTGAGCATGGTGATCAGATCATGATATGAATAAACGTAACAGTTTAAATAATGTACCAGTAAAGCATTATCGCAGACCACCCTGAGAATTTCAAGGAGGGGGGCTGAAGCCCCTCAAGCCCCCCTCCCCTCCAGCTATATGCCTAATATGGGGGAACAGAGAAGCTAGGAGACGTTGCACCACTTTGCTTTTGCCTGAGCTTCCAAGGAAAGATGAGATTCTCCCTCCCCTTTGAGTTGTGTGAAAATTATTTTTGTACTGTGAATTCATTTTGCAGCAGCTTGAGTGAGCCAAAGACGGAGGAAAATGAGAGGAGAGAGAAACTGGAACATTTAAGAAGAAGCTGAAAAAGTGGGACAACAGAAAATTAGTCAAGACTATCCCTACCAAACTGAGATAGTTGGAGTGTGTGGATTATTCCAAAGCCATTACTTCTCCTTGTTTCTCTAGTTTGTATGTATATGTCTTCAAGTCACCTGTCAATTTATGACTACATGGATTATATAAGATTTCCTTAGGCAAAGGAATACTCAGAGGTGGTTTTGTCAGTTTTTTCCTTTGAAATACCTCCTCCAGCACCTGGTATTCATTGTCAGTCCCCCATCTAAGTACTAACTAGGGCTGATCTTGCTTAGCTTCCAAGGTAAAAACAGATGCAGGTACCTTTAGAGCAGTGTTTCTCAAACTATGCTCCTCCAGGTGTTTTGGACTTCAGCTCCCATGATTCCTAACAGCTGGTAAGCTGGCTGGAACTTCTGGGAGCTGAAGCCCAAAACACCTGGAGGGACAGTGTTTGAGAAACGCTGCCTTAGAGTATTACTCCCTTCAAAATATATAATTTCTGTCTCAACAGCCATCTTTTCTGTAAAGACTTTAATATGTACCCATACACACAGTCCTCCTGCCATAATGACTGAACCCTAAGTATATGTAACAAAAACAAGAAGATACTGTTTTTTCTTTTTAACTTCTTTCTCCAATACTACTTCCACTATGAATTCTAGATGCCAAGTTTATTTGATGCTTAGACCATAGGTTTTTCCACATATAAAGCAAGCAAATAAATACATGAAAACCAGATTATGTAAATGCTGTCCATCTGCTTTTTACCCTGATTAAAATAGGCAAGTTACATAGATGCCTGTTGTTCTAATGGGTCACTGAAGAAGAATTTTACTGAAGTTTCCCACTCATAGCAGGAAAAGGAAACTTATTGGCTTATAACCTTCCGATCCTGCCCCCTCCTCCAATTGAGAGAGAGAGAGAGAGATTCCCTTCCCTTCCCTGAGAATAAATCATAAAGTCAAGGCATTGAACCAAGTGCCTGTTAGGATTCAAGCACATCCCTTGAAGCTTATTAAAGTAGCACACAGGTAGAATTTACTTTGTAGCACTTGAATTACCAAGGAACAATTCTAGTCAAAATAATGTTAATAAGGAAATAAAACTTAAAGTAAAAAATGAACTTAAGAAGATATTCAGTTTAGCCTATTGTGAGTTTTTGCAGCTCAACATCAAAATGATAATCTAATTCAGTGGTTCCCAACCTTTTTTTGACTAGGGACCACTTGAACATGGACCACTCTCCAACATGAATACCAAAACAGTTATGAATCAGTTTTTGGTCAACTTTAGATTTGGTTTGCTTATTTGGGGTGCTGATTCAGAAAATTGCATTGGATAGACCACATCAGCTCTAGTTACTGATACAGAATATATGCCATCCAGTAGTCGACATCTGTTCCCTCACAGAAAACCATATTTAATAATCCAGAGCTAAAAACGAAGACACCAAAGCACCCCCACTTCCAGGTGCCACATGGAATGGCTCTGCCCAGGGGGAGGAAGGAGGAGGAGAAGCAGTAGTCAAGAGGCTTGTTGTCGCACCTTTCGTGGGTAGTCAGCCTCTCCCCTCCCAACATCCCCGTTGCCTCAGCACTATGTATAAGAGGGTTTCATGAGACCAGTCACTCTCATTGCAACAGTGTAATAACAGTGAGGCCACGGACCATATTTTAGTTCTTGCGCACCACTGGTGATCCACAGACCACAGGCTGGGAATCACTAGTCTAATTATTCCAATGCACTATTGCAGGTTTGGACTCAAGGTAGTCTTCTCTCATATGCCCCAGTAGTGCATACTAAAACATTGTCTATAAACTGTCATATGGATATCAAGCCAGGACAATCAAATCCATTTTCAGGGCAAGCCAATTTGCTGTATATAGTATGTGAAAGCTGTTGAAACCAAGTTAAGACACAGCTGCTGATTTCTGCTGTGGCTTTGGTGTCTAGCAGCTCACTTCATATGACCAGCCAAATTGTATGGAAAACTTCTGAGCCAACATCACAAGGCTTTGCTGGCAGAATCTAGTCCTGGCATGGACACTCTTCACATAATTCAGGGCAACTATCATGATCAGTTCCAGATGTTATGCTATAGTGTGGCTTTGGAAGTCAAATGAACAATGCCATACAATCCATTTTTACAGTGAGCAGTGGGACTTAAGCCTGAGATAGTGGATATAACGGAGTTTGGAATCAAGTGGTTCTCCAGGCTGGATTCCCAGGTCCCAATAGCCTTAGCCAATATATACAATGCTGAAGAACTGAAGGAGCTACGTCTAGTGTACTGCATGACATCCACTGCTGGTATATGGGATTGTAGCTTAGGGCAGTTTATAGGATTCTCCACATGCTAAAGCATGGTATCTATTCCAACCCTTATTGGCTATCCTATAGATATCTTACTCAGGACAATGATCTGGATGACTTGAAAAAGACTGATCATGTCCTAGAAAAAAATAGCCTTTTCCCCTCGCTGGGTGCATTTGTAGTTCTAGGGTTTTAGGCAAACAATGGGCAGTGTAATATAAGAAGAATCCATAAGTGAATCCAGGGTGTCTATGTTTTGCTCCACTCATGCCTTAGCTCTCTTCCCACAACTTCTTGTACTTGTAGAAACATTCAGGTTCCTTTTATTTGCTCTGTGTGGATGAGGCAGCCTTCACTGCATAAGCAATGCACTCACAACCTGAACACCAAAAGTAGAGGGAAACATTCTGGGTACTTTCCAAGACTGGATACAGTACCTCCTGTCAGGATTGGGAGACTTGAGCTTGGGTGAAGTTCAAGCTCCCAGCCTGGCATGAGATTGCATCGACCTTTGCCCTAGTTCTTGGGTGACCTTGGGCTCCAGTTATATAAGACTGTGCTGAGTCATGTGGAAGTGAGGTAACTTCCACATGTGTGCAAGGCTGCAGGGGGAAGTGATGTAACTCCTCTGAGCCTGGACATTGGACAATTGGACTCCTAATGCTGATTCATGGGGCCATGAGGTCACATCCCTTTGGACTATGGGATATGCTGAATCATCGGATATGGTGCAACCCTACCTGGACATTGCATGGGCGATGGGAGGGGGGGTTGGGGTATATAAGTTGTGTTTTGGTGGCGGGCAGGTGCTTTTGCTTCACATGTGTCGTACCTGCAATAAAATCGTGTTGGACCGTGCTTTCAATCTACGCGTGATCCTTACCGAGTGTTGGAGAGTCGTTACAGAAGCAAAAGCCCCTTTTCAACTATCCCAGAAATGGAGAGGTTGGCTTGGAGAGAAGAAGAATATATCGATAGATGGGATTCGGCTCCTGAGGAAATCCGGCGCACTATGGAGTGGGATTGGACCACTCTTGACCAAGTGGGGTGCCCGGACGAGCACCATGAAATGATGGAAGGTGCTGTTGCCCAGGAGGAGGAATTTGAAGAAGCGGAGCGACTGTGGGAAGCTCAGGTGAGCCTGGAGGTTGCCCGGCGAAGGGGGAGAGATTTGACTCCAGACAGGCTGAGGTTTGGAGGAACGAAGGGATCGGAGGAGCTGTGCCGAAGGACTGGTCAGTTCAAGCAGATCCAGAAGTGTATGGGACCAGGAGACTGTGCCGAAGGACAGGCCAGTTCAGGTGGAGGTCCGGAGGGCCGGAGGGATCGGAGAAGCTGTTCCGAAGGACTGGGCAGCTCGGACGGATCCAGAGGTGCGTGGCCCCAGAGAAACTGTGCCGAAGGACAGGCCAGTTAGGAGGAAGTGTGGTAGTGAAACCACGGAACCGGCATCACCCTCGGAGTTGGAGGTGATGAGATGTAAGTTGGAGGCTATGGAACAGACTATGAGAAGGATGTCCCGAGCCATGTCCCTAAGAGAGCCAATGGAGTCGGTGTGGAGTGCACCGGGCGGAGGAGACTTCACTTATTATTCGTGGATGGATGGCGGACTATCAGCTGAGCGTCCTAGATCTCCTTTGGGAGTGAGGATCGATGGTGGCCATCCAGGAGGAAGTCCGCGGCGGCCCCTGCCTCAAGCCGGAATGGGAAGAGGTGTTACCATGCTTGAGGTCCCTCATGGAAGGGAAGCGTTTTCCCAGGAATTCGGGGCCCGTTTGAAGAAGGAACCATTGCGGGTTGAGTTTGAAGGAGAAGCCTGCAAAGTAGCCTTCTTTGCTGCTGCGGTGCAGGACCATATGGAGGACTATGGTCATCTCTATCCGAGTGATAGTAGCCGAGTACGGGCCATCGGTGCGGTGTTCAAAGGAAGGGCAGCTGAGTGGTATGTTCAATGCCACGATCGTCGGGACCCGTGTTTGCATTCTGTGGGAGCCTTCTTACAAGCGATACGAAGCCGGTTTAGAGATCCGTTGGAGCGGATTAAGGCGAAGGAGGCGCTACGTTGTCTGAATCAGGGATCCCGGTCGGTCACTGAGTATGCGGAGGAGTTCATGGGTTTAGCTGGAAAAGTTGCAGAGTGGTCTCCAGCTACCCTATTGGAATTATTTAAAGACGGCCTGCGTAAGGAGATCCTGGAGTGGTGTCTACATCGGGATGATCCTGGAGATGTTGATGGCTGGATCCAGTTGGCTGGCAGTGTCGAAGGAATTCTAGCCCAGGTGCAACGGCGTCGTTTGTGACAACCGATCCAGTCCAGTGAAAAGGCCATCAAAGGGACGAGGCCTTTGCTTTATTTGTTCGCAACCCGGTCATTTTGCGTCCCAGTGCCGACAAAGGCAGGCACTGGAACCGGTGAAGGTGGCCTCCGCGAAAGCCGCTTTTGGGGACAATGATGATGGGAAAAGTGTTGGGGTGAGCTCCAATATTCAATGTACATTGGGTTTGATTAAAGGAGATGGGATTGTGGAAAGAAAAGCTTTAGTAGACTGTGGGTGTTCAGAGAATATTATGTCCCCGAAGTTGATTGGGGATTTGGGTGGGGGTACTAAGCCCTTAGAAACACCTGTAACATTTACGCAATTAGATGGATCCTCTATTGAGGGGGGCCCTTTCACTGTGGGGACTAAGGATTTAAAGGGTCGGGTGGGACCCTGGGAGGGGGACATTGATTTTGTAGTGGCCCCCATTAAAGGTCATGAGGTGGTATTGGGGTTGCCGTGGCTTGAGCAAGCTAATCCCAAGATCGATTGGAAGACGGGGTGGTACAATGTTCCCTAATGAGAGGGAGGGGGTTAGGAGTGATGTGCAAGGGGTGCCTGCTGAATACTGGGATTATGTTGATGTGTTTAACCCAATTTTAGCCCAGGATCTTCCCCCTCCCCGCAACGTACAGTGTAGTATAGAAGTTAAGGAAGGGGCTGTCCTACCCAAGCCTAAGATATATGCTATGACGGTGAAAGAGAAGGAAGCATTAAGGGAGCAGATAGATGGCTATTTAAGAAGAGGGTTTATTCGGAGGTCTGAGTCTCCCATTGCAGCACCAGTGTTGTTTCGTGAGAAAAAGGATGGTAGTTTGCGGATGTGTATTGATTATAGAGGTTTGAATGCTGTGAGTACCACCAACTGTTACCCTCTGCCGCTAATCAAAGATTTGTTGGGGCAGTTGGGAGGTGGAAAGTTTTTACAAAGCTGGATTTGATTGACGCGTTTCACATGGTGCGAGTGAAGAGAAGCGATCAGTGGAAGACTGCTTTTTCTTGCCCCCTCGGGCTCTACGAATGGGCCGTGATGCCATTCGGTTTGGCCGGGGCTCCCGGTATTTTCATGCAGTTGATCAATGAGGTGTTGCACCCCCTTTTGTATAAGGGGGTGTTTGTCTATTTAGATGATATCGTGATTGTGACGCGTACCAGAGAAGAGCATGTTTGTTTGGTGAGGGAGGTGTTAGAGAGGCTGCGGCAGGCGAGTCTGTATGTAAAATTGAGTAAGTGTGAGTTTGGTAAGAATCAGATTGATTTTTTGGGATATAGAATTAGCGAGAGTGGAGTTGCGATGGATCCGGCCAAGGTGGATGATGTGTTGAGCTGGGAGGCTCCGCAGACCCGTAGGCAATTGCAGGCTTTTTTGGGATTGGCCAATTTTTATCGCACTTTTATAGCGGGATTTTCGGAGATAACTCTTCCGCTTACCGAGTTACTGAAGACCAGGGGTAAGGGCGAGTCCAGGAAGGTTAAGTCTCCAGGAGCTAAGTTGGAGTGGACGAAGGAATGCCAAGAGGCTTTTGTGAGGTTGAAAGAAGCATTTACGAATGGGCCGTTGTTAATGCATCCAGATGTGGATAAGCCGTTTGTGGTGCAGTGTGACACTTCTGCTTGGGCGTATGGTGGAGTGTTAATGCAGGAGGACGAGCAGGGTAGGATGAAGCCGTGTGCGTATTTTTCGAAGAAGTTTGGGGAGCATGAGAAAAGGTGGCCAGTGTGGGAGAAGGAGGCGTTTGCTGTGCGCAACGCTTTGCAGACGTGGAGGCAATTTTTAGAGGGTGCTGCTTTCCTTTGTTGTGATGACCGACCATCAGAACCTTCAATATTTAAGGAATCCCCCAAGTTATCTCCCAAGATGGTGAGATGGGCGCAGTTTATTGCTCGGTTTAATTTCAGACTCCAGCATATTAAAGGCAAAGAGAATGTGGTGGCTGATGCATTGTCTCGGTATCCGAGTGTGGGTGAGAATGAGATGCATAAGGCGGAGGAGGTGTTTGCTAGAGAACATTGGGGTCTGGCCGTGCAGACGAGGGCGCAGGCGACGAATGAGATTAAGAAAGAAGAGGGAGTAGTGGATGAGTGGAGTTTAGAGTTGCAGAAGGGTTATGTAGGTGATCTATGGTTGCAGAGCCATGAGAAGGAGTGCAAGTCGTTGAATGGTTTGTGGATCATGGGAGATAAAGTGTATGTCCCTCAGAGTATGAGAGAGAAGGTGCTGAGGTTGAACCATGATCATAGGTCTGCTGGACATTGGGAGTCACGAAGACTCTGCTGGCCTTGAAAAAGCGGTATTGGTGGCCAGCTATGAGGGCTGAAGTGAAGAGATATGTGGAGTGTTGTGAGGTGTGTGCCAGGAATAAAGTTCCCTCTGCGAAGCCGCAGGGGTTGATTCAGGTGGTAGTTACTCCTGTGAGGCCGTGGACGCATGTCAGCACTGATTTTGTGGGGAGTTGCCTTGAGTCGAGGTTATAAGTACATTTGGACGGTGCTGGATATGTTTTGAAGCAGGCCCATTTTGTGCCATTGAAGGGGTTGCCTTCTGCGGAACGTTTGGCAGAGTTGTATGTGCAGCATGTGTACCGGTTGCATGGGTGCCCGGAACAAGTTTTGAGTGATCGTGGAGTGCAGTTTACTGCTCAGTTTTGGGAGCGGTTTTTGGAGGTGCTGGGAGCTCAGAGGCGTCTTACGACTTATCATCCTTGTTGTAATGGCGGCGTAGAAAGGACACAGAAATCGTTAGGGGCTTATCTACGCATTTTCAGTAACAAAGAGCAAACTAATTGGTCTGATCTGTTGCCCTATGCTGAAGTGGCATACAATAGCTCGGTGCATTCGTCCACCGGAAGGTCTCCTTTTGAGATAGTCTATGGTCAGGAGGTGGCTCCTTTGCCCCAGCTGTTGGAGTTGGGAGGGGAGGAGAAAGTGGAGTGGAAGATACGAGCCCGGGAGGAATGGAAGGAAGTAGCGGAAGCTTTAGGGAAGGCACAGCGTTCGTATAAGATGTTTGGTGACCGGAAGAGGCGAGAAGGGGAGGAGTATAGTGAGGGGGATTTAGTGTGGCTGTCCACCCAGAATTTGAAATTGGGTTATCCATCTAAGAAATTGGGTCCGAAGTATATTGGGCCTTTCAGAATTGAGAAAGCTGTGAATAAGGTCTCTTATACCCTTCTGTTACCTAAGAGTTTAGGAAAAGTTCATCCCACGTTTCATTGTGGTCTTCTGAAAAAGTATGTGGGCCCCTTTCATCCTCCGGATTGAATGATGTTTTGTTTTACAGAGGGAGGACGTGGTGGAGGAGGCCGTTATGTCAGGATTGGGAGACTTGAGCTTGGGTGAAGTTCAAGCTCCCAGCCTGGCATGAGATTGCATCGACCTTTGCCCTAGTTCTTGGGTGACCTTGGGCTCCAGTTATATAAGACTGTGCTGAGTCATGTGGAAGTGAGGTAACTTCCACATGTGTGCAAGGCTGCAGGGGGAAGTGATGTAACTCCTCTGAGCCTGGACATTGGACAATTGGACTCCTAATGCTGATTCATGGGGCCATGAGGTCACATCCCTTTGGACTATGGGATATGCTGAATCACCGGATATGGTGCAACCCTACCTGGACATTGCATGGGCGATGGGAGGGGGGGTTGGGGTATATAAGTTGTGTTTTGGTGGCGGGCAGGTGCTTTTGCTTCACATGTGTCGTACCTGCAATAAAATCGTGTTGGACCGTGCTTTCAATCTACGCGTGATCCTTACCGAGTGTTGGAGAGTCGTTACACCTCCCTTTAATATGCACAAGGCTTCAAGCTCAGTATCTGACATTCCCAGTGATGAGATCTCAAGCTCCAAACTGAGAAATGCTTCTGACTGAGATCCTGGAGAGCTGCTGCAAGTCAGATTACGCATATTGTCAATAACACATGATCCTACTTCGTATTAGGAACCTTTGTGTGTTCACATACATTAACTTCAACTAGAGTTTTAAAAGTATGTTCTTTATAGTTATCCAGTCAGAATTTCTGGATGAGCTAGGCTTTATTGTGATAAAAACATAATGGATTGCTGAAATTCAGCTTGCATTAGTTGAAAGAAACATTCAGAAATTATACCATGATCTGAGCATATTCCAATTTCCAGATTAAGAAAAAAGATGCTGGGGAGCGAGAGCTTGCAAAAATAAAAGCAGACATTCCAGTTTTTAAAAAGTGCTTAACATCACTGATAAGCACACTGTGGCTTTAATTTGGGCTTAGTTTTGTTGCAATAGATATCCATAAACCAAATTACATTTAAAGTGGTTGCCCATATAAGTTTCTAGGCTGAGTTTTCTCATCGGTTTGGTCCTGCCTTTGAATCTTTGAGTCCCAAATGTTACATCTGAATGAAGAAGCCTTTACAGTGAATCCCAGGCATGTTGTTTCAGAGGTGAGTTGCAGCAAAGCAGGTCATGCTCCTAGGTACATCTGTACAGAAGCACAGTGCTTTTGCTAGGGTTTGTTGGTGTCATTCTTCCCCCCAAAAAATCACATCTGGTGTAGGCACTGTTTACTCTTGGGTTATTATAAGAACAGATTATAATGGTTGGATTTTCATTTCAACTCTTCATCAAAAGAAGTGGGATTTTCACATTTGGATATGATTTCCAAATGCATCCTGACACAAACCAATGTTACAGTGTACATTCAGCCCTCCATATTTGCTGGGGTTAGGGGCACAGGACCCCAGTGAATGTGAAAAATGGCTAATTTTTAAAAACTGGAGAGAACACATTTTGAGGAATCATAGTGCCTCCCACATGACTCTATGGTCAACTTTTTACAGGAAGCTGGCCATAGAAGGACCTAGTGATCTGTAAAGAAGTGCTATCGCTAGAAATATCTAGGTCCTTTATCATAACAGGAAATTTGAATATACCAGCACACAGGAAGATCTAGAAATTCCTAGAGAGAAGCGTTTTAATCAAATTGTGAGCAATCAAATTTGCAAAAGTCTAACTGGAAATATAGAGGGATGACTGTATTTCCAATGCAGTTCCTTCACATTCCTCTTTTGCTGTCTGTGAAGGAAGTAGTCAAAGAGACACACACATAAGCAGGAGAGGAAACAAAACACTAGTGGCATGGCTCACTGCCTGCGTTCCACGGGTAGAGCCATAGGTACCATCTCTAGGTCATGCAGATGAAACCGTGATACTGAACCACAAACCCCCTACTATCTCTATTGGAAAGACCAGACTGAGTGTGTGGCCAAGCACTGCCCATCAAGAGAATGCAATGCTGAGGCAATGTTAAGAGATGCTCCACCCTTTATGGGCATGTTATTGTCTAGGCAAGTATCGCAAAGACAGTGGGAAACAAGAGAGAGAGAGAGAGTCTGTGTTCCATCAAGTTATGCAATCGGTTTCAAAACTGTGGTACTTGAAAACATCTCATGGGGAAAACGTCAGCTTTCTTGTTCTGCATACTGTTGAATTCCTGCCACAGGTTTCAGCTCCTCCTCCTCTTCGCCTATCCCTGGGTGTCTTTTAGTTTTAGGGTATTTTCTACCAGGAGAAGGAGAAATAATAATGCATTGGCTCACAGCACAGTAGCATCCGCCCCCAGCCGCCACTGGGGTGGAGTGGAGTTACTGTAGCAACACACAATATTATATAATCCATCCAATTTAACTGCAGGTGTGTGAGAGAGAAAGCGAGAGGGAAAGGAGGTGCAGAAGGGGGAGGGTGAAGTGTGTTTATATTCTATATGTCTGCACTTCTTTAATATTTTCATTGGTTTCTCCCTTTGCAATCTATGACACAGTGATCTCATGCTGAATTACTTGTGCATTTGCTCATGATGGCATATCATTTATTTTGCCCGAGTTGATTAAAATTCAGAAGAGAAATGAATGATAAGATTGGATTTCTAGAAAATACCTTCCAACCCATACAAGTACTTCCTATTTTTAAACTATTCAACCTGCTAACCTTTCTGCAGTTATATTTTAAATGTTCGACATAAGATAGTTGCTAGTCATATTTTTAATGATATTTATTGTAAATTAACTAAACACTAAAAACATAAATGATACATTGAAAGAGGAGGAACAATATAATCAGAGAAAAGTAGGAAATTTCAAAGAATCGAATGAGAAATAAGAGAGAAAGAGAGAGAAAAAGGTCAGAAAAGGGAAGGGAAGGGGCAGTTTGTTGTGGCTTCCATTCTTCTTCCTTACGTGCATCTCTATTAATGTTTATTATCTGTGAGTCTTTCTTTCCCAACTTTCGTCTGTTTTTTATTTTATTTCTTGTCTTATATTACCATTACATCTTTATATATTCTTCTAAGATTGACCAGTCTGTCATTTTCATGCTTTTGCTGGTATTTTTCTTTAATAAAAATGTCACTCTGTCCATATCCTTAATCTCTATTATTTTTTTTCTATCCATGGGCATATTAAAATTGACATATTTTGAAAACTAAATTACACTCAGGTGCATGCTTATTTTACATGCTAGATTCCAGCTGTTTAGGTGCAGTTAGCTTGGAGCAATGTGTTAGTTAGACAGACAACAATGTATCCATCATTATCATCATCATGTTCATCATTAGGCTGCAGAATAACAACTAATAGCAGAAACGGAAATTAAGCATCTACATCTTTTACTGGATAATTTGAGAAAATAATTAATCATTTAATGACAAAACAGAGTTCCATCCCAAATTAAACAGACTTAGACACCCATCATTTCTGGATGATGTCCTAGAAAAATGCTTTCCATTTAAACATATGCTAGCTCAGAAAAAATTGCATTTGGTTCAACATACAGAATATTTTACTTTGTAATGCTAAAAGAAAGAAAGGAAAAAGTACAAAACAAAACCTTCCAAAGAAACCATTCTGGAACTGTAATCTGTGCTGATTTTGGACTTTCCAATACCATCTATAACACACACACACACAACCACTGGTAATTGCCATTAATTTCTTTCTTTTAAAAACAAAGAAATATAAACCATTACAAAAAATTTCCCGTGGAAAAGATTTATGAAGTCAACAGGAAGCCAAGGGGGAGGAACCCAGCCCACAAACTAGTTTAGCTGGAATATATGAATTTCTGCCAATTTTTAAGGAGCTGAGAGTCCAATCCTTAACCACATCTCTATAGTATTTAATGGCACAGGCATGCAAACAACCAGATTCCCACATCTAAACAAAACCAAACTTCTGGGCCATTTAGATTAATAATGCTAGTTGAACGTCTACTTCCAGAGCTTGGAAAAAAATTACTGTCCTATGCTTCTCACAATCTCCTGGGCAGCTAGTGGGGGAGTTATGGGGGTAGTTGTACTGAAAAGGAACTGGCACAAGCCCTGGCTTTTACTTTCCTAAGCAACTGGCTCTAGTTGGGGCCTCACCAGAGGATTTTCTGCTGCCTCTTGCTCTGTGTCACCTGGACCCCGTCTCTCCCCATCAAGAGGAAGAAGCGGATTAGCCTCCATGTGGTGGAAGAATATTCATCTGCAAGGGGTTCTTGATAGGTTGTGCAGAAAGAAAATGCAGCTGCTGCCCACAGGGTTCTGACCAATTAGTGCTAGTTGTTTTAATATCCATGGAGCAGTGAAGCTGCTCTAGTTTTCAGACTGAAGATTTCCAAGGTGCTAAACTAAATATTGGAATGGATTTGCTGCTGCACTGTTATGGAAGCCACCACTATAATCTGCAAGATTACAATCAGTCCTTCATATCCATGGACACTCCATCCACAGATTAAACCGTAAATAATAGCACTTTATTTATATTCTGTCCTTCTCACCCCGAAGGGAACTCAGGGCAGATCACAGAACACATACGCGGCAAACATTAAATACTGCTTTGTATAGACAATACACAGATAGACAGAACAGAAGGAAGTGGGTTGTTTTGACTCAGTGTCCAGCTGTTTTGGTGCCATGGAAGGTTGGGCTCGAGTCCAGCCACAGAGGGTGCTGTCGCTCCATCCTCTATGATGAAGAGCTGTCAGGACTTCCCCCTTCCTTTTGGTTGCCCAGCATTTTCTGATCTTCTTTCTTTATGGCATTATAAAACACCTCCCCCGCTTTTAGCTAATCACAGCTAAAGCTGTTTTCTAACTGCTTAGGTAAACAGTGAGCTAGGCTGATAGTTGGCAGCTCACACCAACCTGGGGCTTCTTATAATTGCTGGTGATTTTCCAGCTGTGCTAAACTTCTGCCCCATCAATAGCTTGAAAGTGTGAGATTATATATATATACACACAAACAAACCATATTTTTGTCATTTTATATAAGGGATGACATTTTACTATACCACTGTATATAATGGGTCTTGAATACCCACAGGTTTTGGTCTCCACAGGGGTTCTAGTGCTAAACTAGGCAGTTCATGGGCACTCACTGTACATAGCATTTTCAATCTTCTCTTGTTCCACAGGGTTCATCCATACATGCCTTCAGATCGAAAGCACCAAACCATGTATTAGCCTCCATTAATAAAGCTGTCTCTTCAGGTAGATAAAAGGACAGCCTCACTCCACCTCCTTCAACTCGAATGTCAAGTGGCATAGGAAATGTCCCCTGTATAGCAGATGGTGTTATTAAATGGGTGTTTATACTGCTACTTGTAAAACTTTACAGCTATTTTACTCTATAAACTTTGTCTTGTAAAGCTATAAAATAGCATCCAATAAAACAGATAAATCAATGCAACAATCCCAATTATCAGTACCATAACTGGCACAACAAGCAGAGCAAAAGGAAGCAGCAACAAACATCAACAGCCTACTGAAAAAGAATTGTAAATTTGAAGTTGAACAAAGGGAAGACTTCATAAACGTATCTTGGGACAAATCTTGGTATCAGAGCTGCTACAAAGAAGGCCCTACTCTTTGCAGGAATTATTCTAATTTATACCGCAAGGGCCAAATACCCCAGAAGTGTTTGTTGTGGCTCTTGGCCATTCTAGACTTCCAGGCTGCCCTCTTTTTGGCAACAGGAAGATGAATAATCTTTTCCAAAAGATTTTGTAAGCAGTAATTCACTTCTTAATAGGTTGCAGAGCCCCAAATATGGTTACATCTCTAAAAACAATCATAAAGACCAGAAGTGTATTTCAAGCTACTTCCTTTGTTTGGTTTTTGGAGTCTCCAGGGTATCCTAATGACAGAAAATTGGTCCCTAGACCACTATAGCTTCCCATCTCTGCTATACTGAAATAGCACCTGGAACAAGACCACAAAAGATCTGAAAGGCAAGGGAGGAGAAAATAGTATTATTAAAGCCACTACAGGGATGGACAGAGCAATTCTATATAGGAGGAAAAGGAAGAATCAAAGTGGAGCAATTGCCTTTTGCTAGCAAGTGCATATAGTCTAAAAATCTAGAACTTTTGGTCAAAGATTGACCCAAAATTCTGGTTTGACTTATCCATGAGTCAGTGTAAGTGGTAAAAACAAGAACTTTCTCCAACCTAAAATAAGGACTGAGTCCTCTACTGTCACCTCAGAGTATGACTTCTGGTCTTTATCCCCACAACAAAGATGGGTATGAATGACTTGCCCACAGTCATTGACAAAGTTGCGCAAGTCCCCGTGGCCCTGAAGAGACAGGGTTTTTTTTCAGATAACGGCTCAACTTTTGCATCTATTTTTATCCTATCTTGAACTAAATGAACATACATTGTGGTGTCCAATTATACATTGCCAAAAGAGATGAAATAGATCACATATACAAACACACAAAGACAGATCTGCTTAAATATGAATAAAGTATAACCTCCTTATCCACAGTGTCACTTACCCACGCCCCCCAAAATGTTTTCCTTGTGGGCTTCTTTATGTCCCCCAGTATGATTTTATGGTATACTTCCAGCCCAAGTATAAAACATAGGGTTTGCTATTATCCATGGTTTCAGGGATCCACAGGGATCTTGGAATGTATGCCTGCAGATAGGCCTGCAGGTTGTACAGTAGGTTGTTTTGTAAGTATGGATGTCAACTTTGCGCAACAATGATGAGATTTTAAATTTAAATACAATGCAGTCACCACAGTGGCAAAAACTAAGAAACTGTTCATCAACAACTTCCAAGGCTCTCCTTTTGCTCTCCTTCCCAGTGGTTCTTGTTCTTTAAACTGGGTGGCCCTTCAACAGGAAGCATCTCAGTCCTGATGGATGCATGACTAACCTAGAACACATAGTTCTCACTAAGCAGCGAGCTGCATACCTATATGCTGGTCATGCTGACATAAATTGAACACATAGAATTTATTGGCTGGTTATAAATCAACAGAGTTTATAATTTAAGGTTTCATTCTTCTGTAGTAACTTTTGTGCTAGGGCTTATAATGGAGAATACTGTTAATAATACAAAACCCCAATATTCCTTCCTCTGAATTGTGTGAGTAATCTGGGAAAAGCAAAGTATCCTATTCTAGTTCCCACAAAATACCATATAGGGCTGCGGGAAGCACAAACTGTACCTGCCAGTGTCAGCAGCTTAATGAGATTAACAAGAAATCTGCCTCATGGTGCCTTGATGCAGATGGCTTCCCATTAGAATCCAAACATAACTGTGCATACAACCTGGATATCTGTAGCAATATCCACACAAGGAAGAGAGATGGCCAGGGAAAGGAGATGCTTTAAATCATGATTTTCAGAAAACCTGTGGAATGCTTGTTGTCCTTTGGGAATAATTAAAATTTGTTGGAATTGGAACAATTTAGTGCATACAGCTTCAAATCAGTTTTTAACACAGATTCTGTGTTTTGTTGCTGTTATTTTGTGGTACAGAGAACCACGACTCCCAATTTTACTGTTAGTATTCTGTCTGAGATGTAACTATCCCTGATTTTTGAATGAGAATGTCTTGAATTACTTCAAGTCAATAGAAGAATAGTTACCATATATCTGTTATCTTTCTTTCCAAGCATCTTTCAAATGAGTTTTGATTTGTTCTAGTTTGGAAGAGTTTATTCTACAAATGCAAACAAACAAACAAAAAGAACAGGCATTAAAATTAATTGTTTTCTCGGCATTGTTGTTAACTGCCATCAAATTGACTTTGACTTATGGTGATCCTATGAATGAGAACCTCCAACTCACCCTTCATCCAGAGCCCTTGTCACAACTTGTAGGCTCAGGGCCATGGCTTCCTTGACTGAGTTTCTCCATCTGTAATATAGTCTTTTCCTATTGCCTGCTACCTTAACAAGCATTGTTATATTTTACAATCAGCCATGCCTTATTATGCATCCAACAATTTTAGGATCTCATCACATTGAGGTCCAATTTGCAGGCAATAGCGGGAGGATTTGCCAGGCAGAGTAGTGAATCCAGTGGGCAGTGGGGGAAACTGTTGCCTTGCATTGGCCACGTCGGCATGGGGGAAAGTGTCAACACCTGGCTTGCCTCTATTCTTCTCAATGGGAACATGGGGAGCCCCCTGTGTTCTCTGGGCAGCATCCTAGGATGCTTGGAGAACATTGGGAGGACAGAGCCCCGCCGGAAGTAGCTGTGTGTCATCTGATGGGATTCAGTAGGCTCCATCCTGCCAGCATCCTCCACGTATCCTAGGACACTAAAAATGTTGAATATGGTGAGAACCTTAGTTTGTGTGGATTGACCCTTAAATTAGTTCCTCAGATGAAAAGATCATGTAGGAAAATCATCACCTGGCTTTGAGTCAACATGAGTGGAGTGTTGAAAGAGTTGCTTCTAGAGAGCTTTCACTTCCACGGCCATCGGATTTGTCCAGTTCATAGATATGGGACACCTGTAAACGTTTCCTCAAATTGCACATTAATTCAGATGCAGTGAGAAACTCTTGGAGAAGACTGCTGCCATCTAGCGAAGAAGCAAGCCACTGGTAAAGGGAGCCATTATACTGTTACTCTCATAGGGTTGTAGAAGTCTGGCCAGGTAGCCGTGTGAACTGGGGCTATTTTTTTTTAAAATTACAAAGAACTGCAGTGACCCTTAGAGCTTTTTATCATAATAAATGTAGCTGTCATACTTCCAGAAATTGCTGGCTTTTCCTCACATGACTATTAACATTTTGATACTGTTCATTTGTTGAGGTCAAAACTAGCTCTTAAAACTGTAAGGCTCAGCATCCAGCCCCTGCCTCCGCCAGATTTTCCTGCAGCTCTAATATTTCATAATTGTCACTGGGGAAATTCAAATTCAAAAGAACAATGGAACAGAAGGAACTCATAACTGGGCTATGCAGCTAAGGAAACCTCTTTGTTCACTCAATGTTCCTTTAATTTTCAGCTTCCCACACCAGAATTAACACAGAGAGAGATGTTATTCGCATGGGGCTGCTTTGATGGCTCTGAATACAGCTATAAAGATAAAATACTAACGCCTTTACCAATTTTTTAAAAGAGGGGAGGTAAAAGGCCATACTAGTCTATCAGTGACAACCTGTTTCAAGATTTCTATCAATGATTTTTTGGGGGGGGGGGGGTAAGGTAAATGTAAAGGTTTTCCCCTAACGTTAAGCACAGTCATGTCGGACTCTGGGGGTTGGTGCTCATCTCTAGTTGTGTCCAACTCTGGGGGTTGATGTTCATCTCCATTTCTAAGCCAAAGAGCCAGTGTTGTCCGTAGACACCTCCAAGGTCATGTGGCCAGCATGACTGCATGGAGCACCGTTACCTTCCTGACAGAGTGGTACTTATTGATCTATTCACATTTGCATATTTTCAAACTGCTAGGTTGGCAGAAGCTGGGGCTAACAGCAGGAGGTCACCCTGCTCCCTGGATTAGAACTTGCGACCTTTTGTTCAGTAAATTCAGCAGCTTAGTGGTTTAACTCACTGCGCCACCAGGGGCTCCGTATGGGGGAGCTAAACTCAAAGGTTAATAAAATCTGGTACACATAGTGTTGCATTTGGATAACTCTGTTCAAATTATGGGCAAACTAATCCTTTCAGTCTCAACCTCCATCAACTTGAAAATAGGGGGAAATTCTTATCAACTATTTACACAACTATTGTGAGCATGGGGTTGAGTGGGGAGCCTTTGTGAAACCTTTATAGACTGACAGCCCACCCAAATTTAAACTGGAGGGGGTTTACAGAGCTTGAAAGTTAATCTACCATCTTTATTTCATTTTTATTTCCCTGGCCTCTAGCAAAGTAGTTGAAGAATGTATTTCAGCCTTCCTGAGTGACACATATTGTTGCTGATATAAAGCAGATGTTGTGTAGGTTTAGAAACTAAATTTTGCTTTAGCATGCTCCTGAGTTTAACAGCTACCAGTTGCTATGGCATGGCCACCTACATCCACCTTGGTACTTTCCTGAATTTTGCAAAAGTCAAAAGAGTGTACCCACTTTCAATCCTGTGCAACAAACCCAAGTAAACTACTCTTAATCACACTCTATCAGTACTTTATGTGCTATGCATTCAAAAATCTAGATTACTCACATGAACAATGCCCACAGAAACCTTCAGGCACCTCAGCTTGACGCCATCAAATAGATGGGTAATTTGCCCCAATGCTCTCCTACATGGAAACAGAGGGAGTAGAATAGCTCAACAGCCCAAAGACACAAAACAATCGCAACAAGGTATCTGTGGCAAAGTCAAGCAGACCAGGGGCTGATGATATTGCTCAACAATAAACCCGTTCAGCAGACAAGCTGAAAGCCAATTCAGTCATCACAGAAAGGAACTCTTGGTACTGATTCAGCAGCAAGATATGATTGTATCACTGAAGCACTGCCATCAAGAAGGCATGGGCAAACTTCAGCCCTCTGGGTGTTTTGGACTTCAACTCCCACAATTCCTAACAACCATTAGGCTGTTAGGAATTGTGGGTGTTGAAGTCCAAAACACCTGGAGAGATGAAGTATTCCCAAGCCTGCCATAGAGGCAAACCAAATTGATTTGGTGGTTTTAGTGCCAGTGGTATCACTAGGGTTTGTGCCACCCAGAGCAGTAAACCATAGTATCTTCTCCATGGACCTTCCTTCATACACCAGACCATAATATTGTAGCTCAAATACAACAAAAAATTGACAAATCAGTGACTATTAAAATAGTCGGCAAATTAAAACAGTGGTGTGTGATTTTAGCCCTGTTGCAGTCAAAACCACAAGATTCAAAGTATCATTGTAACAGGGTAATGGGGACGGCTCTGACCACAGTGCATGAACAAAAGAACGTTCAGAAAGTATATTGATACAATACATGTATGTTGGGCTGATGATAAATTGTTGTATAGTTATATCTGACTACTGAGATAACTTTATGTTTAAAATAAGAATTTCCTGTTGACATTGTGCACAAACATTCATAGACAGATATTTTAGCATCACCTGATGTGATTCACACAACCATAGTGCAATGTAACATGATACATGGAAATCAGCAGGATTTCCCCCTGTCCACCCCCACTCCCCAGCAACTGTAATGTTAATACTTTATTACAATTTATGCCTCGTGATGTACAGCTAATTTCCATGCACTTTAAACACACACATTCTGAAAGGATTAGCAAAAGGTGCATTGCTCCTTGAATTGATACACCTCCAAGAACAGGGCCACAGTGCTGCAGCTGACCCAATGCTTCTCTGTGTTCTGCCCTCTTACTCTAGACAAGCCTCCTCCAATCTGGCACATTTCAAAAGTTTGGACCTTGCTCCCTATGATTTCTTATCACTGACCAGGTTAAAAGTAGCTGATGGGAACTGCAATGTATACTGTCTGGAGGACACCAGGTTAAGGAAGGCTGCCTCAAACAAGCAATAAGCCTTCACTCCCTGTAATTAATTTCTGTTCTGTCTATCTTTCAAAGCATGCCACAGCCAAAAAGACATAATCCATCATTGCTGACTGATTCACTTCTGAAAAGGGTGACAGGTGAAAAATACCTTCAGACATATGAGATATGGGGTTTCGTGAGGAGCATCACAGTCTGGGTGCCTTTCTCAAGTCACCACAGCCTTCTGTCCTAAGAGCAGACTTTTTCAACCATGTTCTGAAAACTACCATGCTCCATTTTACATTGCCCCTATTCCTACTGTTGCCATTTGACTTCACACTTTATCCATCCTCACAACTGATTTGCACTAGCCCATTGCCCACCTGTGCCTAGAAATTATTAAGGCAGGGCTATTGATTGTTGGTTTGATGCTTTCATATTCTGTTAATATTGTTGTTTTATGATGTTGTTTATGTATTTTATATTATGTATTTGTATTTTTATGTCTTATCTATCTATCTGTTGATTAGGCTTTTCTCCATGTAAGCCACCTCAAGTCCCTCCGTGGAGATGGAGGCAGGGTACAAAAATAAAGTTATTGTTGTTGTGTGGGGGAAAGGAGGGATGATTCAAAATAAATCACGAAAAGCTCCTGCATAAAATTTGGCCCAAATAGTAATAATTGCTGGACTAGTGCAAGCGGTTGCAAAATGCACACTGTTCTGCCAGTATCCATGGTGATGCCAACAAGAACAGTTGAAATACTGTTCTAGAGATGCTAGTGCATTTTGCTCCAAAGTTGCCCACTGCACATTTACACATTCTTTTTCTAAAACTAAACACCATCAGCTCAATTTGTTTTAACATTTGATAAACTACAGAAAGAAAATAGATGGATGGAAATAGAACCAGAGAAGTCACTTGGCCCTGTGAAGTTTATATAACACTGATGAGTTTGTCTCTCACATTCATAGGACGGGCAGTACAAAAGCATCCTCCTACTCTGTGGAAAGTCCCACCACTCATGCCCTCAATGCCCTTTGCAAAATGTCCTCTTTGTATTCCTGCAGCTGTCGCTATTCATCTGCATCTTCTTCTGATAGGAAAGTTCCTATTTACTCTTCTAAGTTAGATCTCGGCAGTCCTCAGGTTTTAAAGTTTTAATACAGGGGCTGGTACGGGAAGCCATAAAAGGCTAAAGATAGCATGCTATGCCATCTTCTATACTTCGAAGCTTTCGTGATCAGCACACATACTATAGGGCAGGGCTGTCCAACTGGAGGCCCTGGGGCCGCATACGGCCCCCCAGCCCCTTCCCTCCGGCCCCCTAAGCTTTTGAATAAAAATAAAAATTGAAAAAAATAAAAATAAAAATACCTACTCGGGTTCGGCAGAGTATACGCAATCCACACGGGATTTCGCTGTCAACGCGAGATCACGCCAGCATTGACAGCGAAATCCCGTGTGGATTGCGTATACTCGCAATACTCTTCAGCTACTCTACTACTGTATCGCTGAGGCCCACAGATGCGATTAGGACCTTCTTCGACTCAGTCGGTCATCGCCTCTCTCGTTGTCCGGGTACTCCTGGATCCTGTGCATTTGGAAAAGGTAGGCCGAAGCAGGGGGCTCCTCAGGGGGCTCCTCATTCCGTCCCCCCATCTCCCCTCATGTATTAAATATAAAATTAAATATATTTAAAGATGAAATAAGGGGAGATGGGATACATTAAAATAAGGGGAGAGGGGAGGATGGAATTAAATATATTTAATATTAAATAAAAATAATTTAATATCTTATCCCTGCATTTTATCTCAGTAAAAGATTATATTTGACTGTATGCATGCAGGGGCGGGGGTGGGGCGGGGGCAGAGCCGGGGAGGGGGCGGAGCTGGGGGCAGGGCGGAGCCAGGGGCGGGGGCAGACCCTACGGCCCCCCAGGTCATCAGTGACCGGAATTCAGGCCCCTGGGCCGGTAGAAGTTGGACAGCCCTGCTATAGGGCATTAGTCCATCTAGTCAAATACGGCAAACTCCTGATTAGTAGCACTGGCTTCCAGGGTTCCAGATAAGAGCCTTCCCCAACTCAACCAGGAGATCCCTGATATTCCTAGATAGTTTTCCACCCAATTACTAATCAGGCCTAATCCTTTTTGTCAGATGAAATTGGATGCTACAAGGTGATTCAGAATGGCATGACACTTACAAGATTTTGATTTATTTTTTTTAAAAAAAGCTCATTAACCATTAGTGGAAAGAAATTATATGTAGCCCACAGGGTGGAAAGAGAATATAATGGTCTGTCTGTAGCACATATTCAGTGGAAGACTAGTCAGCAGGGTAGAAACTTATGGTCTAATTTTCAAGATTGTTTTAGAATTCAATACATTTTTTATATCTGAAATGATATTAACAACTACTTTTCAACAGTCTCTATCTGCCAGAACCCCACTACATTATTTCATGCATTGCCATTTCCATTATGGTGTTCTGGGGAAGGTCTTGCTAGCAACAGACAATGTAAATTTCTTGAGTAGGCATTTTTCTGAGTTCAGGTCCCTTCTTAGTGTCCTTTTGACATTAAAATCTGGGAAGCGGGCCAGGGCTCTTTCAGCATACCATTTCCTCTATACTTATTCAGAAAATGAATGGACTGGCAGCCTTAGCAAGCAAATACATCTTTAAAAAATGACTGGTGGATTAGGGTAATATTGGGAGCTGAAAGGGCTTGTGTGACACATAACTCTATTCTTTCACAAGAAGACCACAAAGGGAGTTCACAAGAAACAGCTGGGATGCCACCAGCTTTAGTGTCAGCACCTGCTGCTTGAGATAGTTGCCTCACTCTACCCATAGTAGGATTCCTTCATTCCCAAGATCAAGGTGTGCACATGAACACAAATGGTTAAAATGCAATGCACTGGGGGTTACTAATGCCCCCACAGCCTGCAATAGTTGAGGTTACTTGGAATCACTGATTAAAACCTATCAATGTACAGTATTGTGACCCAAAAGTAGTTTCATTTTAGTCATGGTTTCTGGATTTGATTTTTTTTCCTGCTGCATTATCTGCTGCATCTGTTAACATGACCAGGAAGTTCAATTAATAACAGATATGTTAGTCAACTCTCTAATGCAAGGTACAGACGTTTCTTTAGCCTGCTGCACAGGGCTGAACTGCATAAGAAGTTTTGCTGCTGGAGATTTAGTGAATTAGAAAAAGGTGAGGAGGAAAACTCAGGCAGCATGAGGACTAGCGGACCAAGTTATACATGACTAAGTGCCACATCCTGAAGTTTTCCTGATACCTGACCACAGCTTTTGTTTTGCAACCCAGCTACAAAATATGTGCTAGATGCAACATATGCACATTATCAGCCATCTGGCATTTCATAACCTAGCTCTGGCAAACTTCACTGATATTAAGATTATTGCATACATTAAGGCAGTTCCATACAAGAATCCATTATCTACTCCTTGCTTTACTGAGTTACAAGAAATTATCATTAAGAACATGTTGGGTTGAAGGACTGTTTTGGGGGTGGGGTGTACTTCTGTAGATTAGTGACGCTCTGCTTTCAATTATGAAGGTTTATTATGTTACTAAAAATATTCAAATTAACCATGAGGAATAATCATTCTGCTGACTACACACATCAGATCCAGAGAGGGTGTTTGTGGTTCCTGGCTGGAAACTGTTGCTGGGTAGGACAAAACAGTAGAACAGCTTGAAATGAGAGGACAATACAGACATCACACTTCTTGGGAAGCCACATTAGCCAGAGAAAGTGTCCCATCTGCTTGTTTATCTCCAGGATGAGCAAATGGCAGGATCTGGGAGCCTTACCGTCTCCAGGGGAATTTATAAGGGATGTATCAGTATTTTTTTCCTTTTGCTTCCCTGAATTCTCTTACCTCCTAGCACACAGACATAT